>RSEF01000031.1:12960492-13027058 GCA_003993805.1 Himantopus leucocephalus
AGTACTCCAGGTGGGGTCTCACCAGAGTAGAGTAGAGTGGCAGAATCACCTCCCTGATTATACGCTTTGGTCTGACCTTACTGAAATATGCAACTTAAAAAGCCCCTGTGGAGGTGATTAGGTGTTACAGTTGAGCCAACCTCATGGCTCACTGCTGCCCTTCCCCATTTCCCACTCCCCTCACTCCTGCTGTGCAGCCCTGTCCCTGTCTTTGCACAGATTTTGGCACGTGGTTGGCCACGCTGTGAGCTGATTTAGCTTCCTAAACCAGGAGCAACGACTTCACTCCCTTTGCATTGGATTAGCTTTCTGACACATTAGCAAGCTGAACTGGCTCACCACAGGGGGTGACCAGTGCAAGAGTGGGTGCCAGGGAGGGAGCAGGCTTGAGCATTTGGCTTGAACTAGGGGGTGAAGTGCTAAGAAAAGGAGCTATCTGTTTTGTAGAAACAGATGTAGAAAGGCATTAGATTCAGTTGTAATAGCTAACTGCACCGTGAGAAGCACAAGTCACCTGGCTTGAACAGAGTAGTATGATTAATAAACCCTTGATGCCTGCTGGTAATAAGGACACTGATAATTTGGGACTCTGGGGGGTTTCTGGCTCTTTCTGAATTTTCTCCTTTTTAAGTGAGCCTTCTGATGTTTTTTTTCTGCCTGTTCATGTGCATTTTTAAGTGAACCTGCTAGTAGACCTCCTGAGCAGCTTCTCTGGGATTTTTTGATGGTTTTCTTTTATGGTGAGTTTTCTATATACAGCTTTCATGGTAGTTGTATAGTTAGTTAAATTATAGTGAGAGAAACTTTCTGTAGGGTTATTAGTGTTTGTTCCCATTAAAAGAAAGTTATGCTGAAAAACAAAAGATGTGTAGGTACTAAAAAGGAAAGTCTAAGGAAACATCTTGCAGTGCCAAGACTTCTTTTCATTTCGAAACAAGACTATTCATGCAAAGTAAAAGAAAATTAGCCATAGATATTACATGCTCCCAGGCAAAAACTCTGTCAGATATAGAAACTCTTTATCTATTTTAGTTCAACACCTAACATTTTCTTTCCTCTCTATATTTTTCATCAGAGGCAATCCTCTAAGTGTAGACAATAACCTTGGAGGTGGACATTTCACTTCAAGAAATAAGAAAAGCACACTTGTAAATGTTTGAGTGACCTTGAAAATATGTTGATAAAAAAACAGTGTGTACTAATCACTGCTCTTTGAGGGTTTATTTTCAGCTGCCTTGTCAAGTTGGGAATTGCAACCACTGTACAGCAGTACAGTTTCAGATCTCATTTCAAAGACATTCAAATGAAGAAGTGCCAGTTGTGACACATGCCCTTTTATTATCCTAAAAGTGATTGATATCTTGCTGGAGGCAGCAGTACCTGTGAAATGTTATGCACCTTTTAAAAAAATTTTGCTGTCTCTGCTTTAAATAGTATGGTACTTACAATGGAAAATGGCCAAAGAACAAATGTCTTGTTTTTCTAATATATCATTCCTAGATATGTGGATACAGGGGAGGTCTCTTCAGGATGTACTGCATGTACATATATGTATAAAAATATGTGTATATATATGTGTATATATATGTGTATGTAAGGTTGTCTAAAAAACCAGCTCTGTAATGACACATACATTATAAAGCCTAACTTAGAACAATTTTATTTTTTTTTAAAGTCTGTAAAGAAATAAGAGAAAATCATGGACAATATGTCCAAAAGGAATTTTCCCTTTAACATCCCTAATCATATTCCTGGGGAAGTATGAGGGAATGAATCATTGGCAGCAATGAGGCTCATATGTTCTTCCTAAATATCCTCTCCTATTGTCACCATCAGAGGGAGAACATTGGATGTAAATAGATCATTGATCTGACACAATAAGATGTTTCTTATGATGGGAATTGAACCAAGACTGTAGTTGGCTGTATGGGATAGGAACTTAAAAATCAGGCTGTGGCAATCCCTCCGTGGGAGGGTGCACATTTTTATTTGATATCTCAGTTTCACTGTCTTTATAAGATACTTTGCAAATCGTTATCTGTAAGATTATACTTCCTGAACTAAGAAAGATCAAAAAGGATTTGAAAAACTAATATTCTTAACTTTTTTCCATATAAAATTATGGAGGGAAGGGTCTTGGGGAGGGACTCTTTATCAGGGAGTGTAGTGATAGGAGGAGGGGTAATGGTTTTAAACTGGAAGAGGATAGATTTAGGTTAGATATTAGGAAGAAATTGTTTACTCTGAGCATGGTAAGACACTGGAAGAGGTTACTCAGAGAAGTTGTGGATGCCCCATCCCTGGAAGTGTTCAGGGCCAGGTGGGATGGGGCTTTGAGCAACCTGGTCTAGTGGGAGGTGTCCCTTCCCATGGCAGGGAGGTTGTAACTTGATGATCTTCAGGGTCGCTTCCAACTAAAACTATTCTATGATTCTACATTGTCCATATTGAGGCTGGGGCAAATTTGCAACATCTCCTTGCACACATGTGAAACAGATTTCAGATAAATATTTTAAAAGTTCCATACAAAGGTTATTTTTGCTTTTATTCTTCCATGAAAGTGATTGTCAATCATACCATATTTAATTGTGTTGCAATAATGTTTGGATTGGATCCGTATTTCCCTACTGGAGTAGCACTCCTTTTTTTTAAGCCCTTTTCGCTATCACGGTGATCTTTCAAATATTCTACAGATTAGCAAGAAAGGTAGAAAAATTGTAAAGCTGGCAAACCTCATTATCTCCTTCAAACATTTATTTGGAAAAAATATTTGATTTGAATGAGAGAGATCCAACTTCCAATAAGAAAGTGAATGGACTCAAGAGGTCATTTTATTTTGACCAGATGAAGCTGGGACTCAACTGTCGTCAGTTGAGGCATATGAACCTATGTGTCTCACCTTGTAAGAGATCCATGTGGAGGAGTATGTTTCCATTTTCCTATGACAAATATTTTGCAATATTGCAAACAGTTCCAGGACTATTGAAATGACTTTTTTTTCCAAGTGTACAATTCTCAGTACTTTTTTATTTATTCCAGACAATATATCCATAAATATCTCTCTGAAGTTAAGCTTTTCAATGAAGTTTCACGATTAATGTATACCTGAGTCTGAAATGAAACCTAATAAACACGAGATGATTAGTTCAGTTCTGAGTAATACAGTTGCTCTTTTGCCAGAGAATTAATACAAGAAAAATGCTTGATGGACTGTACTGTTTAATGGCGTTGGCCTTTACCATTCCTGTCGAATTAAAGGCCATTTTATAGTCTATGATTCTAACCCAGAACACACTTGGTGGCCTCAACTTTCTTGAGCCAAGAAAATGTCTTCAAGATGATTTGGTTTGATTTTAAGAGCAAAAGTGGATGCTTAATGTTTACCACATGATAATTTCTTAAACAATTACAAGTAAAACTGATGGAAAGCTGGCTCAAGCTGTGCTCCATTCTTTGTTGAAGCATGTTTTATTGAATGAGAAAGTGTTTGGAGACCTTCCACTAGAAAATAGAGGTCTTAAAATGTGGGGCTCCTCAAAGTAGAAAATTACAGTGGTTTGAAGCACCACTCTATACATTTACACCAGTAAGAACATTTCTTGCTTCAATTTTGTGTCAACGCTGAATGTCAAGGCAGAGGAATAAATGAGTTACATGGGAGGAAATCATGGTCATGTGAAAATTGTAATCTCAGGTAATTGCACTGTATTGTATGTAAAATGTTCTTTGACAGATACTTGTGAACCAAGCAAGCTCATGGCAAGAATATGAACTTTACTGTTGACTCATTTATAACCTTGCTCCAGATTATTCTGTTGTTGAAATTAGGCTGTTTTTGCTATCTGTACTATCATTTTTAATACTGGCTTTGGTGACTCCAGACAATGCTGCTGTCAATGGTTAAGATGCACCCTCAGTTTTCAGACAGAATCATAGTTTAAGGTTTTAGCTGAAAGTTATGCATGCTCTTGTACAAACGGGTCTCTTCAGCTTCTTCATGTCATTGTGACGGCTTCATCTCAAAGATCGAGATCTTGTAGATGAGGTCTTTTCAGAAAGTTATTTTGTTTTACATAGAATTGTCTAGTGAATGAACAGTGGAGAGGTAACTGAATGACTTTTATTGGGAAAAGAAGAGCAAAAAAGGGTGAACACTCAGGAATAAGGCTGAAGCAATCAATTTTACCTTAACAGACTGTCTTTGATAACTATTTTTAGTTCTACCCTACAGGCAAAGTAGATAGAAACATACTTAGAACAGAAATATTTCCTGCAGGTATAAGGCAAATACCAGTCCTGTGAGAACCTGTTTAGAATTGGCTGGAAAATTTATACATACTGTGCCTGTGCAATTACTTTTTTACTACGTTTTGAAAGGTTAGCTGAAAATGAAATTTCAACAAAAACTCATGTGGAATTTTCCATTCCTTTTTATCAACACTTCTATTCCCTTTTGTTGATAGGTGCTCTCCAAGACGGTCTCTTTGCTATTCCAGAACAGCTGATACATGAGTGAGATTTTCTGTGTTGCAGACAGAGCGACTGACATGGGCCTCACTGAACCTCACAGCATGTTCACCAGAGGGATGCTATATGCATATACAGTGGGTGTTTGAACTGTCAAACTTCTAAAAAGCTACTAGATCACTGCACAGCGCTACAGCCAGCAGCCAAACTGGTGTGATGGGCAGGTCTGAAAATGTAAACCTGTGTCCAGAGGTAGGCAGGCTCCTCCGTGTAGCAAAATAGTAAAGGATAGACCTGTGAGACTGATGAGATGTGAAGGGTGAGGAGTGCTGAAACCTGAGAAGGGTAATGGGACGGATAAGGAGCTACAGAATGGAGGGAGGCAAAAAACCTCTATTCGGTTGGTGGGAAATGGGTTAAACAACTTGTTTAAAACCAGATTTCTCCAAAGTATGAGTTATTTCCTTCTTTCCTTTGTATAACGAATTCTTGCTTTCCAATACAGAACAGTGGTAACAAAGAACTATTTAGAAATACTGTGTGTGCCTTATATGTGAAACCCTGTTTGCAACCACTGGCAGTATTAGAATTGAGGGATCAGACCAATCGCTCCACACTAGTGATTTTCAAATTGTGGTCTAGTTACTTTCTGTCTGTCATTCAACATGTAGATATAACATGTAGATAGAAGTATACACTTATTTTTGCCACAACATCAACCAAAGTCCTAAACAAATTTAACCTTATGCAGTATGCATGTGATGTAAAAAAAATTCAACAAGGAACATAGACACCCAACTGCAGAATCATGTTTTATGTTTTATAGTGCAACTTGAACATTTTCAGGGTGCTCATATTATTCTGAAACTGCATTACATTCAGGATCAGGAAGCTGGTTTTATCAAATTTATACAAATGGATAATGTAGCTCCAAACTTTATGGACCTTCCTGTGAGATCAGTAACATATTTCAGTATCGTAGTCAGACAACCTGCCTGCTCAGTTGCTAATAAAAATGAACAGATGTTTTTGCTGAACATGGCAACATACTGTAATGACCAAGAAATTAGTCTACGTAAGTCATATACCAGGTTTCAACCTTCTCTGCCTTCATCATCTAAGAAAAGGGTGCAGATCTTTGCTAGTGGCTTGTTTAAGATACTAGAGTTGAAAATGCAATCTGTTGCCAAAATAAAGATGAAAACGATCCCTACTCTCTCAGTGACTAGCTATGCGTTTTGCAAGAATGGAAGGGGGTTAGAGTTTCTTTTCCGGGTGCTGAAAAGGCTTCAAAAGACTGAAGAAAGTCATCAGGTTTGCTTAGGATCCTTACCCATAACTGTCTTGGAAACGTGGTAGAGGTAACATAAGGTTTCTACCTTCTGATACAGTTGAAGCTTCTTCAAGTAGCCAGACTGTCCCATGTCTATATAAAGGTCTTGTCTAAGCTTTTAAAAATAGAATGGTTAGACACTGTCCTGAGGGGTTGAAAAAATGTAGGCTGAACATGTCTCCACAATTTTTTCCAAAAGCTCCGGTTTGTGTCCAGTTTTGGAAAGCATAGTCCTAGCTTTTCTAGCTTTTTTCTCTAGTATTAAGATTCCAGATTTTCTTTTCCCACATAAACTCCATTATGATTTTTCTCTGCTCACAGATCTCGTGTAACTGTAACTTCTCCCAGCTAATTTTCAAAGCCTTAATTTGTATTCATTTCGGGTTTATAATAGAAGGGTGGGACTTTGTTTGAGACCGTATTCTAAATATATGCATGTTCATACAAATGTAATATATATAAAGTATCGGAAGGTCCTTCAGGAATTTAGTACTATTTCCAAATTTGGGGTCAAAGCATGTTATCATAATCTTCCAAGATCAGATAATGAATAACTAATAAATTAATGAATAAATGTAAAGCCCAAGTATGCATTGGTAAATAGTCTATGTAGGAAATATTCTACATATTGTTCCTGAGGTGACAAGTGACTGCCATCATGGATACCAACTTTTATCACTCTCTTGATACCCAGATACCTCTGGTACTCTGCAATCTTCTTTTGAGATTATGCGATTTAGAGTCATGCCTTCTGATATTTTTCACCTAAAAAGGAAACATTTGAATCTCTAACAGGGAACTAGGAGTCTCCATCCCTTAATAGGCAGCCAGGCAGAAACTGCAATCAGTTCTTTGAAGAACAGTGACTGAAATGCTTCTCACAGCTTTTTCTCACTGCAGGTCTAGTGCTCTCTCTGTGTTCTCGGTGGGGAGAGGTGGACAGGAAGGAGCTTTCTTCAGGATCTATGGTTTAAAAGGACCATGTATATCCCTGGTTTACTATCCAGCATTTTGTTTAGGGAACATTGACATTTGGATCTGTTTGGGGATTGTAGGCAGACTATGCCACAGCAGAAGGAGGTAAAATCTTCTTGACTGCGTATTCAAATCTGATGCCTACCACTACACTTTAATAGAGGTCCAAACAATCAGATGAACATTGCAAAACACAGGGAGTATTAAACAGAATCATGCAGACCTATGAGACAGCCTTTTGGAGACTGCCAATATCTGGAGACATGGGGGCTCTGGCTGGGAACCGAGGGCATTGCAGGAGAGCCCCAGGACAGGGGAGGAGCGACTACTGCCTTTACTGTACTTCCCAGACTTGCAAGAGTTGTTTTTATACTATAGATTTTTTTTTTATTTATTTTTAACATGAATTTGATTGGCTTCAAAGAGTTTAGTTTGTCTGCTTTCCAGGCAGTTAAACTTTCCCATGGCCTGGCCTTACATTCACTGCAATTGAAGTTGTTTTGTTTTGCTTGAAGAACCACTGCTCTGTGAGGCTGCAGCAATAGCACAAAAATATTTGTCTGCTTTAGTTTTGGAGAATTTACCCAGTGCCTGCTTGGATAGTGAGTATTTTATATGGCTGGCCTAATGAAGACAGGATACGTGTGGGTTTTTCTGGAGTGGGGGAGGAGAAGATTAAAGAACAAGCAGTAGAAGTCTTGTAGGGTTTAGTTCTCCAAGGATTAGTTCATTTTCCATTTGACCTCCATAGTGCTTGGACAAATAAACTGTAAAACAAAGTTTTAGAGTCTAGAAGCAGATTAGCATGTTCATTAGGCTCAAGCCAGGTCGTTTAGGCCATCAGTTTCGGTTTCAAAAAGTGCTGTTGCCATAACACAAGTTCATGTATAGGGCCGTATGTTTGAGACAAAGTGCTGTAAAGCCAGGGCAGCCTACATGGTGAAAAGCAGGCATTCGCATCCACTGTGTGTGTTGAAAAAGCTGCTAAGTCTGCATGACTTTCCAAGCACAGAATGAAGGACAGAAGCCAGGGAACTTGGTCTCTGGCACAGCATGCTGTAGCCAGAGTTTTTGCAGGAGGGAGATAGATGATGGCAGTGCAAGATTCTTTATAGGGGGTGAGGATGGCTGCACAGGGCAGCATTCATCACCACTTTTGAATTGGTTTAATAGAATAATCCATAACATTTCTGCAGGGGTATATTGTAGTGTTTAAAATTAGAGCTGTGGGAACTCAGTGGGGAAAAAATCCGCCTGGCACGAAACTTGCATTTGTTTTGTTTTTGGTTTTTTCTTTAAGAAATTGAAAATCTCTTTTAACTTTGTGAAGCTGAGCACAGCCACAATAAAGCTGACAAAGAATTCAGATGCCAGATTAAAATATCAAAACTAGTGGTTGCAGAGCCAAACTGTCTTAATATTTTTTGTCATCGCTGCAGAGGGGATCGTATGCAGTAGAAGGGATGTGGGCATTACAAGTCATGACCTTTAAGCTTGCTTGATAATTCAGTTTTTTTCTAGCACAATTCTGGAACTACCTCTGTAAATGTCACAGTTTCATGTGATATCAGCCGAGGCTAAGTGGAGAATGTGGAAGATGTTTTTCTTGCTGGTGAGTGAATTTTTCAAAACAATTGCCTATTTCCACTGAGTTGTTGCTGTGTTGAGCACTTCCATGACAAGCCTTAATTTAATTACATCATTTAAACTATTCAATTCCACTAAATATTGAGTCTTTTCCAAATAACGATGCTGGTGCTGCATGTAAATAAATTTTATAGTTTCTGTATCAGAACGTCAAGGATTTCTGAGTTTTCAAAGTCCGTTCACAGATTTTTTAGCAATAAGACAAGGGGTAATGGTTTTAAAATAAAGGAGGGTAGATTCAAACTAGATATAAGGAAGACATTTTTTATGATGAGGGTGGTGAAACACTGGAACAGGTTGCCCAGAGAGGTGGTAGATGTCCCCACCCTGGAAACATTCAAGGTCAGCTTAGACAGGGCTCTGAGCAACCTGATCTCATTGAGGATGTCCCTGCTTATTGCAGGGGGGGTGGACTAGATGTCCTTTAAAGGCCCCTTCCAACCCAAAGCTTTCTATGATTCTATGATTTTCCAACCACAGGAATCTAGCTGAAGAAGGCAGGTAGCAAATAAAGCTCATCTTGTATTTTCTTTTTTCTAAATGGGGGAAGAGGAGAGAAGAGAAACAGAGGTTTTGTTCAAAGTCACAAAACTAATCAAGAATGGGAAGAATCACTAGCAGCATGTAAATGTCTTGAATCCCACAGCCCAAGAAGGCCAAGGAGTGAGAGGACTGGAATGGATTAGATATTGCTCAGAAAGGGACAAGAAGTTTGCGGTGCGTATACTTGCTGCAACTCCAGTTGCAGAACAAGCACAGGTATCCACCTTGGCTATGCATCACACAGTCTATATGAATTTACCTTCCTAGGTAACAGAGCAATCTGAAAGATTTGTTTCCTTGATACCTCTTTCCATTGGTTAAAGATTTATACGAATATTACAGAAAACCCCTACAAGATCCCAGAGTCACCTGAGCAAAAATGCTGTACATATACAGCAGTGATGGGGTGGACCCTACTTAGGCAGGGCCCTGGTTATGGTGTCCTGAGCATCTGCAACTGTCAAACTGGCCTTTGAAACTCCTCGTACCAGAAGTCAAACTGAAATGGTTCACAACACAGCAAGAGGTCTGGTCAGTGAGACAGACATACAGTCATGCACATTTTACCCCGTGGCTGTCCATACTGGCTTACAGAATTACAGGATTGCAGACCTTTTGCAATCTCTGTCCGTGTTCAGGTCTCTGCATTGGCTCCAATGAAACCAGATTTTGCCTTCAAGACAATGATCTCCCACTGCATAAAACAGGATGAAAATTTAGCTCTCACAGTCATAAGATAGTCTGATAGTTTCTAATCACCTCCAAATCAGGCAGACCTAGGAAAATATTCTTAAACAGATATTCTTATATAAAAATACAAACCAACGAGTGCTGAGCACTGTGGTGAAATTTAATTTAGTTTTATAAAGAGGTATTATAACAGCATCTTTAAAAAGTGATAAATATTTTTCACATCTTCAGATGCCTTTAGATGAATCAGGGTTCCGATTTTTATGACTTCGGAAAACAGAAAATGTGAACCAGAACCGAGAGAAACCCTTTCAGAAAAGCATTTCCATAACTATAATCTCAAAAATTTCTTGAACTGGTAGATCTTCATGTGATGTAAATATATGAAAGTCCAGAATAAGGTGGGTCACTGTAATCATCTTGGGTGTTCTATTGTTGTACACCACTCACAATGCTAGAACAAAGTAGCATGTGCTCAGTGAATGCTGTTGTTTCCCCACTTTTGATTGTTGAAAAATAGCTCAACTCCAACAAGTCCTCAGAGATCCATCACTTACAACAGATGAGTACTACAGAAAAAACAGAAAATAAAAAGTGGAATTTTAGACACATTTATTTATAATGTTATATGTTAACATGCTCTAAATCATCTTTGAAATAATTTTTGGCAAATTGACTGTTGCTCAATATTCAATACTTTTTTTTTCTCTCACAATTAAGTAGCATATTATGGGATTCACAAGAGCCAAGATGAGTTTGCCAGAGAGGAATCAGACACTCAACTGCAGCCTTTCTTGGGCCATGTTTCGGAAGGGCGTTTCTGCTGGAGGAATAGATTGAGCGTTGTTTTGACAGATCCACACTAATGTAAAAAATCTGGCTCACGGAACCATGGTGCTTGCTTGCTTAATGCCTAGTATGGCTTCCTAGCAGTAGATTAAAAATAGCAGAACTTGGCTTTATATATGGAAATACAAATTGCTGTGATGGAGGGAAATCTTTCTGCGTTGGCGGTGTTATTTTGAATAGATTCTTTTATTAGTGTTTTTTTATCACAGCATGAACCTCAAAAAGGCGTTGGCCTTTTATTTTAAGGGGAGGAACTGAAACGTAAATGGTGATACCATCTAAAACTGCTGCGAGCTGTCTGCTAAGTGAAGGACAAAACTGCATATGCAGGGTTCTAAAGTTAGACACGTTCTCATCTCTGTTTTGACGTTTTCGTAAGCGTATTCACATTCAAAGCGCTGAGAGGCTCCTGATCGCACTAAGATAAATGGAAGCTGCATTTCTGAGTATCAACGTTTACATGCCAAAATGAGATTGTCCTGTCCTAGCTATCTGCAGACAGAAAACTAAGGTAGATGATCTTTTGGAAGTACTTGAAAATAAACTTATTTTGCTGACAGAAGGATTCAGCTGTGCTCATGTAATCTGTTGCCTGCGTCGCATATGTATGAGTCCAGTAGGTAATATTTTAAATCTCATTTTTTCTCACAGTATTGGGGCCTGGAGCAAAATGGAATTTACACTTTGTTCTTGGAGAATGAATTATATTCCCTTTCGCCCTCCGAAAACTTCTAGTGTAATAAAAACCTCTATAAAATTTTTCTAACCTCTAAAAATAACTGACTGCTGCCTAATGCAAAAATCATGAAATGATTTATTACAGATCTAACCCCTTCATAATATGTTGACATAATTAAAATATATCAGTATCCTCTAAGATGAAAGAGGCATAATATTAATCATTGAAAATGTTGTTCAAATGCATTTCTATCACATCAGGATGTTCAAGAACTGCAGCAATATCCTGGGATTTCATGTTTGCTGTTAAGCTCTTCAGAATAAACTCAGGTAGTGAAAAGGTAAATCAAACCCTTCTCCTAACTTACAATGTCCTAGCTTTAAAACAAGAATGTGTTTTGCTAAGCTTAGCAAGTCAGCAGTTCTGTTTTGATCCTATAGAAAATTCGGGGGAAGATAAATGCAAATACCCTGATTTCCATATACATAAAAGCTCCCAGGCATGGGAAGCAGCTCCTTCTGCTGTCAGTTTCCTGTTTTGTGGTCTACCACCATGTAAATCACAGATTTATTTTACCACAGATATATTTTTGGTGGGAAGAGGTGCCAAAGAGATAACATGAGGCTGGTGTTCATGGAGGTTGGGGGATAGCGAAGAGACACATTCCTAGCCGGTAAGGGGAACGTACAGTGTCTAACTCAAAGGACCAAGTTAAGAAGAGGATTCCTTGGTTACCCGAGTATGCACCAGATCCAAAGGGCTCCATCAAGTGATTCAAGCAGATCTGACCACCTAACTGTCCCAATTGCCTTCTAGACAGTTCAACAACTACCCGTTGACTCTACATGAATAAACTTGATATCCACATCCCTTCTCTACCCCGCTGAAGGTTTGTTCAGGGAGTGCTGAATATTACTGGTTTCAGAATCTTCCCAGGATGTTTTTGATATCCCTTTAGAGCACTTTGGTAAAGATGTACAGGAAGTATTTTGGGGTGGCAAAAGAAATCCATACACTTCAAATAAGAGCCTCCAAAGAAAATATGAAGAGGCTGATTTGGCATGTGTTTCCTGGGCAATATTCTGCATGGCTGAATCTGTAGAATGCAGCAAGCTTAACACAGTTGCAAGAAATAACCAAAAAACCAAAAAGGACAAAGTATTTCCATTGGTACATCTTTTTACAATCTCATTGTCTTCCGGCATCTCATCACTGTCATACACTTTAGATTTTTAAACAAAAAGTTATAACATGTAAGACTTTATACTAGCTATGCCCATGCTGAGAAAATAGGCATTAAAAATAACCTTTGACTTTTTGAAAACAGTTCTTTCATTATATCTGAACAGTCTAATAAATTACTCTGTATCAGGGAACTGCATTTTGGCTTGGAAACAATGACCTTGCAGACCACTCTACATAAATTAAGGCTTGAGAGCAGTTTTCAAACCTAGACTTCTGCTGTGCCCAGTTTTACCTCTGATCAGAAGATAACAATGCAGCCGTTCCAGGCAAGCACAAGAGAGTGGTGGAAAATCTCTGCTTGGTTCATGGCAGTAATAACAGATTGTACCACTGAGTAGGATATTTTGAGATTAAGTGGGTTATTCCTTGGGTATGTGTGAGTTGGAACAGAGGCTCTAAGAACAGTAGAAGTGCGAGGGGTATAAGTAAAGAAAATGAGCTGTGGAAAAGCATAAGACATACATTAGCGCATGCAATAGATGAAACCACATTTCTGTGTATATTGTACGGTACACAATACTTTAAGGAGGTTGCTGGGCAGCAGACTGGAAGGTGTTTAAGCTAGAAGGCTCTCTTCTCAGCTGCTAGAGCATATTCATGTTGTCTGGGTGGGGAGGGGAACCTATTATAGACCTGACCATAAGAGGTGTTACCAACAGGGACTCTACACTGTTAGTTCATTCTACAGATATTCAGGATAGGAACAAATTACATTCTAAGAGGATCACCTTCTGCTCTCTTCCCAGAGCAGAGTCTGGCCCCTTCAGTTCTTCAACTCCTCTTCATTTTCAGAATGTAATTCACTCATTCCCATGCAACCCTTTGTAGAACATCCAACCATCCAATGTGTTTCAGGAAATGGAAAATACTGTTCACAAATGGGTCTCCAGTGTAGCAGAAATGTTCATGAGCTCTGTCTGCTCTCGTGTCCTCAAAGATTTCTGCATTAAGGTGTGCTTTAGTGAAGTGAACAACGATAGCAGTAAAACTCATTAGAAATGTTCCTACATGTCACAGAAACATTTAAGAGGAGAATAGACATTCTGCAGATATCTCCATATTGTTCCCAGAATAAGACCCAATGTATTAGTAGATAAACAGTAAATGTATAGACTTCATATCACTTTTCAAGGGTGTTTCTGCAGTTATGGTCAGAAAACACGCATCCCAATAGACTTCCAAACAGTCAGATTTGAGGTCTAATTCTCCGTAGTTAGTCATTGCATCTCATGAACTCATATCTGGTTATATTTGAGCTGGGCGGTCAACCTTGACATTATGATGCAGAACATGGAAAATGGTATCTACTGGTCTGGGAGAATGTAGAAGAGTATAATTCCCTATTTCCCATCACCAACCAGGAAAATCAAAGCTAAGGTGCATGGGTGATGTCAGGAGTGGATGACCAATGGCTTAAAATGCTTTAGAGAAATCTCCTAGGGTGAAGCTGGGGTATGTTTCCTTTGCCTGTAGAAAAGAGCAACAAGAGCACATTTTGTGGTTAGCTCTTCCAAGTACAAACTCATAAAATGGAAGTTGCAGCTAAGTTGTTCACAGGGTCCATGGTGTCTATCCATTCGGATGGATTTGGGGTCTGGGAGTTTTTGTTGTTGCTACTGTTGTTTTTGTAACGCTCTATCACTCCTGGCATGCCTTCAGACCATACAGCTAGTTCTGAACCCGACGGGAAGAGGAAATGTATAATTTTTGGATACAGTAGTTTAACCATGGTCTGCTTAGTGCTCAAATTCCTCTGTATAGCGTATGTGTTCCATCTTGCAGTGTAGGATGTTACTGTGTATCATCTATCAAGACAGAACCAATTAGGTTTTTTTTAGTTTTCAAACTACTGTTATAAATTTAGAATTTTCTGGATGCCAGAAGAACTTTTTTTTCTTTTTGTAGAAGTAGTTGTCCCCTAAGGGACAATTTAAAGAAGTTATCTGGAAGAAAACATGAGTGTGTTAGCATGCTTCTCCAAAGACACTCTGAGTTCTCCTCTTGGCAGTTACTATGATCAAAATAAAACAAGCACATGTTACCAAATGCCAGGTCTTGTATGAAGCTGAATCTTACAGGCAATTTCTTGTCTTTGATTGAACTGATTATTCTGAAAGTGAACCTTGAAGCTCATTTTTGCAACTAGGTTGGACTTGATGATCTTCAAGGTCTTTTCCAACCTAAACGATTCTGTCATTCTGTGATACCGGACTAGAAGAAAAAGTTCAGATTCTGTTTTCATTAAGCAAACAAAATAGTCACTGAGACAAACACACATATATGTTGTTTGCTAAAAAAATCAGTGAAAGTTTTGCTCTGTTAAGGATCTATTTGTTCATTTTAAATAAAAAAGCAACTATGTAATCGATTATGTAGCCATTATATTCACTGCATAGCTGCTCCTATCACACCGCTGTCTTTACTGCTTTGTTAAAATCAATTCACGAATGGAAAGCACTGGTTGAGCTGAGCCTGAGCAAATTGCATTACATTGGTGGAGTGGGCAGGGAAAACATAGAGAAGAATTACAGCCACATAGCAGTACCCTTTGGAGGAAGTCCTTGTCCCCGCTTGGTCTGTTGAACCCAGAGTTCACAATTTCCCTGGGACTATTGCAGGACATGAAGCGTTTGTATAACTCTATCAATGAGCAGAGTGATACGGCATCTTTCCCTCGTTAGACCCATTGGGGTCTAACGGGGTTAGGCCCATTCTGGCTCTCAGTGACCTGTCCTCATTTATTGCTGCTTCCATCACCTCTTGGCTACATTGTAGCAGTTGTAACGAACTGCAGTAAGAACTTCCAGCTTCCTGTGGAAAGCTCCATCTAATCAAGAAAATTTGAAGATTTTGTTCTAAAAAACAGAGGTATAGATCATAGGTTCTTTGTTTTATCTTTGTGTTTACTAGGAAAATACCTACCTGCTTCTCCTCAAGCAAACATATGTTTAATGAACTTTATCAGCGTCTTCTACCGTAACAAAATAAATGTGCTAGTAATAAACATACAGCAACTTATTACTGGAAACAATAATTTCTAGCATTTAATCACCCTCAATGAAGATTTTTTTTTTTCAAATATATCTAATGGGAATTTCCCATGCTGCAACTTATGTCCATTTCCCGTCCTTTCACCATGATCATCTGAGAAGAGCCTGACTCAGTCTTCTCTATAATGACTGACTAGATAGCTGAAGAGAGAAATTAGATTAGCTCGGGCTGAACAAACCCAGCCTTTTCTCTCAGCTTTTTCTTGTACATCAAATGAGGGAGTACGGGATGCACTGGAAAGGTGCCTGCACAGGTCATGAGGGGGAAGAGTCGCTGGGCACATGAGATAATACACCAAAATACACCTAGGTGCATCCAGAAGTTAATATAAATGATTATAATTCATGGTGGTAGTAGTTTATAAAACTCCAACTCCTCTTTGCCATTCACACACAAGTGATCACTGAGTTTGTCTATGCAAGTAAGGATTTTTCTGATAAAGCAGATAAAGAGGGTAAATATGAGCAAATAACATTTATACAATCGGCAGGTGACTGGCTGTGTATAAATTACCTACAATAGCAAAACTGCCTCTGAGTGCTTTATAAAGTCCCTCTCCATGCCGAAAAAAATAGCAGATGAGACTCTCCAGACGCACAGGCTCCATCCAAGCAGCCGGTACTGCTAACTCTGGAGATTTCAAGCCCAGTTCCTAGGGTATTGACCATCATGGCAACCATCACAAAAGCATGATGGAGACTTGAATAGCAAAACCTGAGAGAAGAGACTCAATGGTGAGATTCTTTCCATAGGAATTAAATTCATGGGTCATTTGTATCCAAGCAATGAAGAAATAAGTTTCTTCCCCTAGGATATAGGAAAGACCTCCTGTGTTGGGCTTGTTTACTTGAATTTTGCATGTTGGAATGAATTTAGCCCTTAGACACTGAGTCACTGTAACAGATGTTCTTTTGATCCTGCACAATGAGAACTGCCAAAACAAAGAAAAGCTATCAGAAAACACTAGTACTGCTAACAATTTACTTTATGTGCCATAAATGATAGGAAAATCAAACAATGAAAAATGTAAAGACCTAGAATTTTGCCCGATGTATTCTAAAGTGTCTCTTCAATGATTAAGAAATTTTACACTTTATGGCAGAGTAGGACATATCAATCTGTAAACCTGCTTTTAACATTTTATTTTGCATCGTTTTGAGTGGTGAGACTTCTCTGATGTCAGATATGTTTTGAGAAACAGCAGGCACTGAATACTAGCTCTGAGTTAAAAGTACTATGTTAGAAAATTGAGATAGGCATCATAATGTTTGGTTGATTCTCTTTTAGAATGAAAAAGTTCCAAGAAATCTAAATGTGAATTTTTACTGATCACAACCAACTTTTAAAAACCTCTGTTTTCAAGAAACACTTCCCCCAGCCATCCTCCACCAGACCCAAACAAGTTCTTTACATTTGAGCTAATATGTTGTGTCAGGCTCTGGTCCAATGTAAATTCTGTCAAGTTATAAGCCTTGGGTATGGGGCTTAATAACAAACACTGATAGAGCCAGGTATCATTATATTTAACTCCCAGTCATTATATAACATCAAAAGGAGTATCTGGATTCTTCAACCGAGGCTTTGTTTAAAAAGTATATAGTATATATGTGTTTAAAACAATCTTTTATCACTCCTCAGGAACATTACTTTGGCTTTAGAGGAATATTTGGCAGGATATTTTACTGGTTTAAATGCATACGTGACTGACATAAATTAGTATAATAAATCACAGAATCATAAAATCGTCTAGGTTGGAAGGGACGTTTAAGATCACCTAGTCCAACCATCAGCCTAAGACGGCCAATTTCCCCTCTGGTTATAAGAGGGGAAAGAACCAATATATATCTTACTCTGTTACATTATATGAAAAAGTTGGATAATCACAAATAGATGTTGGAACACTACGCAGTACTGGTGCAAGGACTTTGAGTACTGTGCTGCCTTGCATGTTGGATTCCCTGCGATGGATTTAGGGCAAGGTTTGGTACATGAGGGCTACAAGAAAGAGCCCCATCATATGTTCCCCTTCACAATTACTGATAGGCAACAGCCATACTAGGTATCAATTGTAATGCTGAAGGTATTGCCCCGAGAGCTGCTGAGTTCTCTGGACTCATTCCAGCTATGTGCCTACAGTCAAGTTGAGGAGTAGGCTCACTGATGTAGCTTAACCATCCTGATGAGCAGGACAGAGCATCCACAGAGCTCAGGCAACTTGTACAAACTAGATCTTCAATAAAATGGTTATGAAAAAAGACAGGAGCAATCAGGAAGAAAACTCAAGAGGGGACAGGGAGTAAGCTGAGATTTGGCTGATGTAGAGCCAAGCTGAATGTAGCTCTGATCTAAGAAAGAATGAGTGTTGAGGAAGTGACTGGGAAACTACTGGTACAACTACGTAATGTGAATCGTGAATGTAAATCTGGAGTTACTTATGTGTGAATACATCAATACATGATGCTGTATGTGTGACAAAGTAGAAATGATCAGACTGATGGGAAAGGAAGCAGATTGCCGGTCACTGCTGTGCCAGATGAGAGAAAGCTGACAACTCACTTTTTATCTGCATTTCATTAAGACAGACTGTTGAAAAGGGAAGTATATTTATAGATTTATTTCCATAGAATAAATTTACTGCAAATTTTAATGAAAACAAAACTTGAGTAGCTTTCCTGGTATTTAGGACACATTTGATTTCTGGGGCGTTGGCTCAGTTGTTTCGTGGGGGAAGAGCTTACATGCCAGACTGGATGTGTATGATAGGAATAGTAAACACACAAACAGTAACACCAGGTATAGTCTCATGCAACTACACAGTCAGCTTGTTCAGGTAGTTCAAGTGGCTGAAAAGTAGTGCAACAACAATAAAAAGGGAATCAAATCAACACCTTAACTTGGTTTATGTTGCAAGTGCATGAATGCTGTTGCTGACATGCAGGGAGGGTGCGGCCGTATGGCAGCCCAAGCTTAGCTTGGCATAGACTGTTCTGTAATGGCAATAGCTTTGGTGACAAACATGTGGTCGAAATAACAGATACTCATAGCATCATGATCATCTGCAGAGATAAAAACATGAATTTCAGAAATGTAGAAATGTATTTGGATGTACATTGAATTAATAATGCACAATGATTGTGAAAAAAATGTATATCAAGCTTTATAACTAACACGAAACATTCAAGAGGCAATATAAACATTTTTCTGATGAGATGCTTATGAAAGCACAGTACTTGAGGTGGTTGGAAACTAGAATTTCCATTCTGTGTATAACACGAACACTACAAAAATATTTGTTCTAATTTAAATTGGAACAGAAAGTAAAGCTCCAGTGAAGCAAAACCTTTCAAACATTAAAATTTATGACTCATGGAGCATTTGATGTTGAGAATATCAGATGATGATGATTATGTTGAACAATGAAGTTTCAGGAGGATAAAAGCTGTTCATGTTCATTGTTCAGATGAATTAAATTGTACGCTGTGGGTTTTTTGCAATATTAAGGCAATACAAATATTAATCAATAGTCAACATGAAATACTTATATTGTCAGACTGATATATTTTCCTTTACTGAAACAGCAACATTATTGTGATATGATTAGATTGAAAATGTCAATCAGCATGTTCCCGTGAAATGTTTCATTTTCAAGGAAACTGCATTGTCCTATGGGGAGAAACTGTTTCACTGAATTTCTGATCATCTGTACACAGCAGAAAGCAGCTGGAGCATTCACTAACATGTGTGCCCTGCCACAGACACTGCCAAAAGGAGCAATGCTCCAAAGCAGGGCGTTTAACAGTATTTTTGTAGCTATTTTACTGTTACCATTTAGCGCTCATGTTAGGTTGAAAATCTTCCGATTATATTGCTTGGTCAAAGTTGTGGGTTTCTGCAGGAAAGTTAAGAAAACATTAATTTAGTGGTCTGCCTTTCAAAATTCAAATAATTATCTTATTTTAAAAATAGGAATACATTAATGGCAATTCACAAATATAGCAGATCACAAACCGGAATACACCTTGAATGGAAGAAAACAGTGGACAAAAGACATGAAGTGACTGTTAACATAGTCAATCTCCTGAACTCCCAGAGAAGTGTGCCTTTTAGGCCCACAAAAACATCTTTTTTTATTTTTCATCTCAAAGCTAGTGAGAACAGGGAGCCGTTTCATTCTCATTAGGGCTTTGATCTTAAAAATATATATGTGAACAAGGTGGACACTCCCAAGATCACCCTCACATCATTTGAGTTATGAAAAAAATTTAAATATGAGGAAAAAATGGAAGGAAGTGGGTTTGTTTAATGTAGGGAAGAGAAGACTGAGAGGAAATATATGAAGTGTTATGAAATATGAAGAAGACTGCAGGGGCTGGGGGGGGGGGGGGAGAAANTTCCAAGTAGCCTTGGGGACCTGATTGGGCATGATAGGCCTAAACTGCAGCAAAGGACATTCATATGACACACTGGGAAAAGCTTCTGGAGAACAAAGCAAAGCAGTGGAAAGCTTTTTGTGGGGAAACTGCAGAGGTTCTGTGATTGAAGGTTTGTAAAAACAGGTTGGGCAGACATCTGGCCAGATGCCGTGGACAGGACCAGGTGACCTCTGCAGAACACTTCCATTCTTTTTCTCCATCCATAATTCTGTGATTCCAGACTATAGGGGTGGCTTCTCCTAACCTTGGAAATGACCAATGCACTGAGGCCGTTCTCTTTCCCTGTTCTCAGTCTAGCTCTTCAGTCTCCTAGGAAACAAGACGAGGCCCAGTAAGAGACAGATTTTGATGCAGAGATCAGTTTTAAAGGGCATATGAAAGCCAAAGAATGAAGACATGAGAGAGCAGACTAAACCAAAGCTCAAGCTTGTTAGATGTGTGACTAGGAAAGCATAATATCAATTTCCATGTTGCAGCAGCAGCAGCTATAGCAGGAACATCAGGACTGATAGTTGAGCATGGCTGCAGTCAATGTACTGCAGCTTTCACGAGCTGCTGCTGCTCATACTTTGATTTAGGTTCTGAACCAAACCAGAGGGCAGATGGCCACCCCTCCTCTTCGGGCTTGATCACTGTGTCTTGCCAGCTTGTGTCCAAATAGCTCATGGTGTACAGAAAGCAGGTGTGCGGCTGGCCTTACCCTCTGGTTTTGATGTGAGCTGCCTCTATAATCCCATTACAAACTAGGTGCTGGAGCCAGAATTTTCATTAGTTGTAGGGTATTTTTGCTGATTTTGAGGGACAGCAAGGTTTCTATTTAGGACAGCCATGGTTTGTGTTGAACTGGCCACTGGGCGGAACGACAGACGCTTCTCCCTACCTCTCTTCAAAGAGAGGCAGGAGAGAGAGAGAGAGACTTATGAGTTTAGAAGGAACTAAAATACTTTAATGAAATATTAATAATAAAATAAAAAGGAAATAATGAAATATATACAAAACCGTATCAAGCTCCCAGGATGACAATCACATCACCGGCTGGCACTGGGGCAGTCCCAGACTGGACTGAGTGATGGATGGGAGCTGGATTCTGGATCTGGATTCAGGATTGGGATCAAAGGCAGACGAACAGACTGAGTCCTCCTCGGATGTTGGCCATTGAACAGAGCTGAACCCTTTGACTCCTTAGCTTTATACTGAGCATGAGGCAGATGGGATGTCCGCTCCTCCTCGCAGGTGGGACCCCTCTATGCTTTTTCGCTTCCGACCCCCCAACGGGGCAAGTAACAAAGTTGGTTGCCCTTGGGTGTTACAGCAAAAAGTATAAGCAAGAGCCTCTCTGCATACCATGCCTGGGCATCAGCTATAAACATTGGTCTTATCACTCTGAGAGAGAACAGTGCCTGCACAGTATGCTGTTTATTTCAGTAATTAGAAGAGGCCCAGCTAAGAAGTGAAGTTACTGAACTGAAAATTGGTTCTGTTTTACCTCAAACCAGGACAAGGAGATTCATCACCTGTTAAATTCCCAGCATTATTTGTAAAATGTTGTTACTGTTATCTTGTACTTCACTGTGAGCTGGGTTGTATCTTTGGCTTTAGGAGGCTGGTATTTTAGGCAAGTCAAGTTATTTTTTTAACTTCAGTTTCACATTGTTTTCTCTGCTACATACTGGCACTGTAAAATAGAATGAAATAATCTTTGTAAAGCATTCTACAACATGTAGAAAGGTTCCTTATAAGATGGTGGGGTTTTTTTTCATTTTATTACTTGGAACATAATCCCTTTAGCAAGAATGCAAGATTTTATGGAGAGTATGAGAGAAGCAATGTTTTAGTTTCTCTTCATAATGATCATACAAGATGAAAATTTCCACTTAGTACTTGGTAATTAGGCAGACAGAGTCTTTAAAAACTATTAGAAACACTATGGGAATGTAAAGATGCTCAGACGGTGAAAATGAACCTCTCTTGAATTTAAGGAAGTCACATGTCGGGGAAGGTCAGATTTGATTATTAATCAGTACAATTATGTTCTAATAGACAGACTCCAATAAAAGGAGCTGGATAACTACTGAAGATGAGTCCTGGAGTCAGTTATCTGTATTCCAGGAAGGCTGACTGTTGGTCCAGAAATCACAGTGGAAGTGCGTCTCTCTATTAAGACTATGAGCCAAAAAGGCATATGTTTGTTGCTTTAAAGCACCTGATCTTTATGCCAATATTTTGGAAATTACTGAAAGAATTAATTCTGCAGGAAATCATGCCAGAAGTAATGATCTGGTGGCAAAAGGGAAGGAAAAATTTTAAGACTGCCAAATATATATACCAGGACATATTTGCTAGTCTGGTAAACAATCACTTACCCTTCTCAACTTAACCAATTAAATCTTGATCAGCATTCATAACCTATAAAGGAAAAAAGGCATATAGGGTGGAATTTATACTCTCAAAGCAGGAGAACTGTTGTCCCAGGTGTTTGTGCAGCCATGTAGGTATCACTGCAACCAAGGACTTTACAAACTGCTACCTCAGAGCACGGCTCAGTGAAAGGCTGTTGTGCTTCAGGGAGACCAGGGCCGGCCTGGATGACCATCTGCCCATTTCAGTATTCAGTGCACCTGAGCTAAGTCAGTTTCTTTGCATTCCAGTCTTTTCATGGTTTTTAAATGTCCTGATTGTACAAGCCAGCCTGATGAAGAGAATCTTATTAAATCATTAGAATAACATTTAGAAGCTTAGCCACAATTCAGTCTCATCCTAGTGTTTTAAATAAACATCATTTTCCTGTTTCTTGCACTCCAGCAGTTGGGAGCAGGTGCTGGTTCTCTGTAGGGACTCGTAACCTCATTCCTTGTTGTGTTCTTTATTTCTATTGGAACGAGTATATGCTTTAATCCTGAAATAATCTGTACAAAGCTGGAGGCTGTTCTTTGAATGTACAGGGTCTGAAGATCGTCTGTGTTCTGCCTGATACTAATTATTTTCTCAGTTTGTCTTGGCATTTTGCTGTGGTTATGAGTGTTTACCCTGAATTCCCTGCTGGCTATGCTGTGGAAGGAATAGGCACACAGACAAGATACCAGTAGCAAAGGAAATACATCAAATTAACTACATTCCGTCAGTAAATTAATTTCATTAGCATATTAAAATTATTGTGACTCAAATAGAAATTGGCCTGATGAATTTAGATATGATTTTTAAAACCCCAATATTTATTGTTTGACAGATGAGATAATTTTGGTTCATGTGCCATACTACATGGTAGAGCTTGGAGCCATGCATGAAACATGGATCACGTTTTTGTGCCATATAACCATACACAGCCCAATTTTACTGATCAGTTCCCTGGTTCTGGTCTTTTCACTCACCTTTTTATTTTGCTTATATGAAGACACAATACATTAATTATTCAGTCATGACATTGTCTTTTTCTCAGTCCATTATCTTGATGAAATAAACCTAAATAAGAAAAAGAACATGCATTAATATTCTTGAGAATGCATTATTTTCTGTAGAAAGGTCATTGTATAAAACATTGTTCCTTGCATCACAGCCTTCCCTTTTTAAAATAAAATCTATTAAAGCTGTTGATACTGTTTTACGCTTAAATAAGAAGAGTAAAATTCATCTTTAATATACGACACTTTGTTCTTTCAAAGTAGGAAATATCAGGCTCATCACAGATATTTTTTCCTGTATGCAATCAGTGTACTTCTCTAAGTTATCTCAATTTATGTAGAACGTCACTAATTTATAACTGCAGTTTACAGATTAGATTGTTACATTGAAATGAAAAGTGTGAAAGTAAGGCTTGTAAGATATTCTACTTTGTGGCAACATTGCACAGACAGTGATACCTAATATGACTTAAAACCTCAGTCAACAGACATGCTTTTTAGGTTGCAGACTGAATTTATTTTATTCTGCTTGTAGAGTGCTATTACAGAAATGCACGTACTATAAAATTGGAGAGAGAAAACTTTATATTTACTACACTGCCACCTATTCAGCTATGAATCATTTGCACTAGACACTTAACACAATGGCAGAGAGATGAAGTGGCAAAACCAGAACCAGAATCTGTAGTAGAGTCACAGCCCTATCAAAGACAAATGGAGATTTCCTGGATTTTACCCCTTTTTCCTTGTTTTGTCTTGAGCGGCAAGGCATTTTGGTTGCCATTATAAATATGCCAAGCTAAAAAATTACCAGTCTTGTCCTCCAGAAACTACATCCAAGAAGGACTTTGACAGGAGAGAAGCTCAAGCACTCTAACCCTGAAGTGACAGTTGGCTTGGACCCCCTGGGCCATAGTCCTCTGTTGACTAACCACTTCAGGATGATGTAAAGGGTGAGTTTGCCCTGGTACATTTACATCTACCAACAATCTTCTGGGGTAAATAACCTGCATATTTATTCCAAGTACTTCTCAAAAAGGAGACCATGGAGTTGCTTAGAGCTCCATACGGGGCCGAACAGAGATCTGGAAACTGAACACCCAGTACCTCCTGAGTTTAGCACTGGCACCTTAGGTCTTCCCAAACATAGAATGAAAAACGGAGGCAGCCAAATATGGAGGCTGATTTCAGGTCACATCGTAAGGTTTCCTTAGCAACACCTGCACTGGTTTGTCTTGCTGCTTCTCTCTTGAACACAACACTACTCCATTTTGGTAGCAGAGGTTTTGGTGAAGCCACATTTTCTCCACCATTTGGTGTGGAGGAGCCGCATTATCGATCCTTATATTAAATACGTCTCAATGATAATAAATAAATAATTGAAGAATTTGATACAGCTAGCAGAAAATATGCATTAAAAGCACTGCACGTGTTTTCAAACTGGAGAATGATCCAGATGGAAAAATATTTTCTGTAAAGTTGACTGCTACGTGAATACACAGAGATCTGAAAGGTGTTGAAAGAAAAAGAATTGAGAGAATTTACTTTCTCTGTTAAATTAGGCACAGTAATGGCATTAAATAAAATTATACTTTTCATAATATTTCTTCATAGACTGAATGTTTTCTAGTGATCATATTCACTGAAATAGTCAAACTAGGAGCTGCAGGCAGACCACTGTGCAATTCTGAACTGCAATATAATGTCTTACTTGTTAGGTTTTTTTGTCTGAGTCCTTAATTTCAAATGCATTTGAAAGTGTGTGTCTGTGTAAAATCAACTGACAAATAAACACTGGACAAATGAGGGTAAAGTGGTTTAGATCAACACCTGGACAAAGGTCTGTAACTTAGCTTAAGACTGAGGGAACAACAGCAGTACAATTTTGTCTCCCTTAATATAAAGTTTGTGATTTTTCAGCTGAATTTATGAATCTACTCATGCAGCAGCTTTGACTGTCCATTGCAGGCCAGTTTGTTAATAAGATGATGCCATCTGACCTGAGAAAGACCTGAGAAAGGTCTTCTGAGTTTCAAGTAAAAACAAACAACGACCAGGTTTCTAAAACTGTGTCATTCAATGTGAGATACTGAATACCTTCTTTGTAGTATGCTGGACTGCATTTTTCCTGTTTTCCCGTTTCTCTGTTGACTAAAATATTCCACCACAGTGCTCGATTCAAGTTGTGCAGTCACGTCCAGAACTGGGTTTCTGCTATTGAATAGAGTTTTCATGGCCTGTCTTCTGCTGTTGAGCATGTCTGAAAATTAACAAGGGGGCACTGGGGGGAAAACAAACAAACAAACCAACCTATTTTCAGAAACTGCTTGTATTACTATGTTTGCGGGATGGTTAATCAACATTTGTATGTTAACTGCACCTAATTGCATAGCAGGCAGTCAGATTAGAAAGCTTAAAATAACCTTTAGGCATTGCCGTTTCAATGACTTAAAAATATCCACTCTCTTTGGTACAATAGAAACACAGCCAGAAAAATTCATCCTGAGCCAGGATAACACTAAATTCAGAGAAGTGTTGAAGATATTTTCAAGACATTTTTCAAAATGCTGTGCTCTGGAGGACTTTAGATTGTAAAACTGTGACTGGCTGTCTCTGGTTTGAAATGCACTGCATAATAAATGTTGTTATGTGCTATGACTGATGCAAGAAATGCTTGATTATCTTTTTTTTTTTTTTTTCCTGAACTATGCAGCTGCGCTCAGGCAGAGCTGTGACTGTCTGGCAAAATAGAATGGCAGAATACCAATAATCATTTATACGCTGATACTGAAGTGGGTATGCTTTTCAGGAGCATTTCAGATATGGAAGTAATCGTCATACTGATGGAATAGAATCGGCAGCTAGGGTTATGAAGGGAAAAAAAACAGATAAAACTGAATCATTTAAAATTGCTTTAGCAGGGATGTAAGATATAAGATGAGTTTTCATACGTGAGAAGAGTGGTGAACACAGAAGAGGTTGTTATTGGCTTCATTTTTGTGGATCCAGAATCAAAATGTTTTAAGAGGGATTTACATCTGGTCTTGAGAAAAGCATGTTATTTCTGAAGGAAAGATTTTATTTCAGACCTGTGGAAGGTGGCTATCATAATTTCAGCTCTAGAGGAGAAAATCCAGTTCTACAATCCAGAATTTGCTATGACTCCTGTCTGGGTTTTGGTTTTGTTGTTTGTTTTTCTTGGAGGTGGAGGGGGTGTTTCATGGATGCCTTTTTTTTTTCTTTAATAACACTCTTTGGTGAGAAATGATAGGAAATCTGGACAACACTAGATGAGTAATGGTCCACTGGTAGGCGCTGTCTTCCACAACTGCTTCTGGTGGCCTCTGGTAAGCCATAGGATTAACATGCCTGTGTGGTACCATTGGGGTGTTATTCCCTGTGGCACTCATGCAAGTAGACACACGCTGGCTGGAGCTCTCCTCAGGCTGGGAAGATGCCAAGTGGGTGAAGCTTCTGTTTCACCTCCTCCACAGATGCTCTCTGCGTGACTCATCTGGCACCAGGGCTGCAACTACAGCCATTTACATCCATCTATATTATTCAGAGACGATGGGCATGTTGAAAAAGAATTTGAATCTTTTCTTCTAAAAATATAAAGATAGATACATATCATGTAGTTAAAGATTAATAAAACAGAGCTATACAGTGTTTTATAACTTCTGAACTGGTTTAGAGTAGAACTTGATATCCTCTTATGTAGAGTATAAAGATTGGGTGATGGTATTGCATTCTTCTGCAGAAATACATGTCTCAAAATATTCTTCAGGTTTTTTTAATTTATTTCATTGCAGTTTTGTTATCTACTGGCTGTTATTTCAAGACACAGAAAACACTGTCTGGAACACACTGTCTTTAGTGAAAATGTACTGAGGAAATATTTCCTAATTAGAACAGAATACTTCAGCATCAGTACAACTTTTAGGGAAAAAAAACCAACTAAGACCCAACCAAAAAAACCCAACCCAAACCCTATGCATTTTCTTTTTAAAAGTAGACAAAGCCTAGTGATGGTGGTAGGAAAACTGTGGTTTGTCCTTCGTGACAACTGATGCGATTGCTTAAGAGGATATTCTTTTAATAATTAGCGATTTTATTAATTGTTAGGATAAGACCTAATTCAAGTAGTGACAGGCATGTTAAGTAACAGAGAATTCTCTTTTCAAAAGGGCCAAACTCTGTAAATCTCAAAAGTGGGTATAAGCCTCTGCAGGTAGAGAAGAAATTTGGACCAGAGCAGTCCCTGTGCTAGGGAACCCTGTATCTACCAAGTAAATGTGAGAGCATGTCACAGTGCTAGTATTACACTAAAAATACCTTAAAAGACCAGAGGTTAGTTCTGAGGAACCCCGATGGGATGGGGATATGAAGTAAATAACTGATGATTCATGCATGGAATCAGGAAAACACAGCTGCTCCTGAGCAAAGTAGGAAACATCCTGAACATGGAAAGGAGCAACATTTTTTAGTCCTCCCTCAGTGGTGGCTATTTAGAAAACAGGGATTCTAGAAAAGAAAAGAATTCTGTTTTATTTTTCCAGTCATGTAATCAGTGTTTCTGTCATCGTGCGTGGAGGGAGTGGACCTGAGTTTCTGAGCGTCTCTCTCCTGTTAACAGTGACAGAATCATCCTGCCAGCCAAGTTCTGTCCTCACTCCTGTCCGTAGCAAAGTCCCCATTGCACAAGGTGCTGAAGAATAAGGTTGTCAGTAGTTGTTTCTCTAGTTTACATGTTACATGAACTTTTAAAGATGGGTGTCTCATTATCCAGCTGCAAGAACATCTGTATAGAGAGAGGGTGAGCATATTTTAATTGGTCTGTGTCCCCTAGAGCAAAGTAAATAACAGGTACAGCACTTCCACTCCAAAGCAGAAATGATTTAAATCTACTGTTACGTATTCATCTCAGACCAATGAAACTTATTTTCAAAAAAATAACTCCAAAAAGTGTGTGATTTTGAAATACAGAATTTCTGGTTCAGAACATGGCCAAAAAAAACGGTCAATTAGTATGACTGAACAGAGAAAGACAATGGAAGAAAATACAAGACTGTACATTAGTTCTGCTTCTGAAGGCTTTTTAGTGTGGAATGGTATCCTAAAAAGCAAGCTAATTGAGAACTAAACCTCATATGGTAAAGGCATAAAGGCATATGGTAAAGGCATAAAGGCATCACACCCCTTTCTATAAGGAATATCCATGAACATTTATTTGTAAAATCCTGGTGTGAATAATGATAATATTCAGGACAGTTTCTAAATCTGCCATATCATCCATAACGTGAATGATTAATTATTATCATCTAGAGAAATGCCACCTGTACTTAATCCACTGTAAAATGAGAAAACATAAAAGCAGATGTGATTACATCTGTCTGAGAAATACCTATTTGCAGAACCACAGCAAGATCAGGACAAATTTTATACTGACATACAATAGCATAAACTTTTAGCAGTTATTCTGTGAAAAATATAGGGAAGAATACATAAAAATATCAGTTGCAGAAATACTGAAAATTACTAGGTTATGGATCATACAGAAATGTCTGTCAACTGGATGACCCAAAGTTACACGATTTAAGTAAATCATCATAACAGCAATATTCATAACTGTTACAGAATGAAAATTCACATGGTTGTTATGACTACTAGCAATATATGGTACATTGATGAAGAGAGATTTTGTATTTCTCTATCCTATACAAAGATAACACAGGTGAAGATTTTTATCAATGCTATGTAGGAAGGTTAGCCCATTTATTAAATGATGATGATTTTCTTGCAAAATACATCCTGAATGTTTACCTATGGCCCCTTTCCTGCCCTATGTCTTTGTATTTTTCTGTCTCAAATTTTAAAGTTGCTTAATTGCTTGTTAGTATGACAGTTCAAATACCCTTAAAATATGCTGAGTTTTTTTACAAAAATTAAAACAGAATATTGACTTTGCTATCTTCTTGCCTTTTCTCTATTGCATTTGGTTAATGTCACTTAAAATAAATTTTCAGTGTTCAGAATCTGCACACAACATTTTAAATGATAAGGTGGTAGATTATTTTCTATCATGCTTTGAGAGAATATCCTAGGCTCAGAAATAGCTTGATGCAGTTACATGGTGAAATCTGTGCATCACTCCACTGCATGGATAACGTTGGTTATCATTCAAAGTAAAATTTAAAAACAAACAAGTACAAATCACCACGTTCCAGATGGTTTTCCAATTGTAAAGTCTCCAAATATTTTATCTGTCGACAATGACTGACTGAGTTAGAGCTGTAATTTGCTCTAGCAAATGTATCCCACATAACCCACCACTGGCAGAGATAAAAGCTAAATGAAATTTTTTAGCTTTATCAATTTGCATACCCGCATGTGCCTGCAGATAGAATAAAAACTACCAGCTGGCTTTGAAAAAAACTAAGCACACAGGATTTCTTGGCTTCGCCCTTGGCTTCTCCCTAACTGGCTTGCTAAATACCCTCGCAGGGTACATGGCAAACTCCGCAGGGTCAGGGCACGAGCACCGCAATGATGTTATTCTTGCCATTAACGTGCTGCCTGGAATGGCACTGTTCGGTACAGCTTTCCTTGATGAGGTTGGCATACTGTTTGTGGGATAGCCTAAGCCCAGACAATTCCCAGAATGGAAAAGGGGCCGTATGTTTGGGTCAGGAAGAGAGCTTAGCCATACGGACATAAGCTGGTCAGAGTTTTGTTCAGAATTAGTTCAGTGGTGTAGGTGAACTCTAAGTGTATGAAGGTGCACATCTCTGCCTGAAGGATGGTAAAGGCTGCTGGGAAGCAGTCACCAACCCTGAGGCTGGGTGGTGCAACTGTCGTGTATCCATGCAGTTTAAGGATTACATAGGGACACCACCTTCTGCAGCTGATACCAGTGTACATGCAACACAATCTCTGTATCTCTTCTGGGCCCTGTGTGATAGTTTTGCAGCCCAAGGCACTATTTAACGTGTGCTTTTCCAGTTCAAGCTGTCTGAGAGAACGTTGAGAACTATGTTGCAGGCCACCAGAGCAGTGGTGCTACAGCACAAAAAATGGCTACACGTACTGCGTACCTCTGGGCTGTGGCATAAGGGAGCATGGGAGCTTTGAGGGTTCAAAGTCTGCCCAGACAGAGTTGAAGGAGTGTGGCTAGTGTGGTAGAGGGAGCCAATCTCACAGTCTCCATGCAGCCTTGGAAGCAGTCCTTAGGGTGAGCTGTTATCAGAAACCTTTCCAGCCTTTGCAAGGGAGGGAATAAAAAGGGCTACCAGCTAATCAGTGTGGACAAGCAAGGCTCGGTGTTTGGCACCACCTCTGTCTGACCAGCATAGATATATCCAAAGTGACTTGTGTTGCAGCAGAATAATCGCATGTGTTGTAATAGGGGAAAGTGCTCTGTACACATGTCTGTCTAACATTGCTTCCTTCACATAGGATTACTCTTTTCCCAAGTAGCGTTTTACATATCTGAGTTTCCCAAGACCTTTTTGCCTGGAAGACTTTGAAGCTTTCACTTAATTACTGAAGTGCACACTGGTTGTGTCAGAGCAGTAACTTTTCCCTAGCTGCCCAATACCCACTGTTGTCATGTACATCCACATGAGTTTGGCAACTCAGCTTACACAAAAGTGGAGTGAGTTGGATGCTTCCAGGAAACGCTGGCTGTGCAGCCCAAGTGCTGAACATGTTTGCATACACAGAGTCCTCCCGATAGGCCTCGACTTCCAGCAAGCACTGGAAATTCCAGATAGAGCCATGGTAACCCTCTTTTCAGTGAGATGGAGCATGCCTGATGCCTTAATCTTTGCATATGTTGGCTGTTTTCTGTTTATCTTTACGTAATTAACCGAACAGTCCCCATATTAGTTCATTTAGTGTCATGAGAATTGGTATCTTCCTCTCGTATCAGTTGCAGCTGTCCTTTCCTGACTTGCCTCCAGTGCACACACTGTACTCCTTGCAGTGACTCATAAGCTGAAAAATGTCGTAACCACATGAAAACTCAGAAGTGACCTAGAGAAAGCACACAGATGCATTCAGATATGCAAGTGGTAAATAATACTTAACACAGACCAAAAGAGCATGGAAAGCCAAAAGGCCTCACTAACAGTGGAAATGAATGGGCACAAACTGAACTATTCATATTAATTAAGAATAAATGACCTGACATGCACAAATCCTTCTGGCTGCAAATTATTCTAGGAAGGAGTTCGTAGTGAGGTGGATGATGTTCACAAGAGTTTGCAATACAGCTCTTGTGAAACAAACTCGGACTTGGAATTGATTACAAAGCTTATTTTATCTGTTGCTTAAAAATTTCTCTCTTCATTATCCATTGGAAATAATATACATTCCAGTTGGCCTATGGACCATCAAAGATAAATCTACCAAATTTTATCATCAGTTTTTCTTGCCTGAAAGGTTCATTTGTATTTTCATACAACAGGCATTCGTTTAGAAACATGCTCCAAAAGGCTAAACAGCGTCTCCACAGTCATACAAAGCTGCTTGCAAATTCACATCTCGTGCAACTCAGCCCACTGCACTGTGAAACCTTGTTCCAAACTACAGAGGGCAGGTGAGGATTGTAAAGCTGTGGATGGACTTCTACACTCACTGTTCTAGTGCCCGAAACAAGGTCTTTTCTTATATGGACCTAAGCCAGATGTTTCTTCAAAACAGTGACTTGCACTGTCTCCCTCTGTTGAAAGATGACTTTTAATTTTCAAATGCATTAACGAGTTCATAATTCAAGATAAGAAAAAGGAAACATGCGTGAAAGTTGCTTTGTAGATGGAGGCTAACATCAAATATTAACAATGAAAGTTATGTAAAAGAAAGACTATTGTTTATGTTTCTCCCTTTCTTTTGTTTTCCTGCCACCAGAGTTGAACTTAATTAATAATTCAACCGTTCACTCCTGGCTGATGTACGGCATACAGTTTCTCTTCGTCTCACTGCAATATATTGTGTTTTCTGGCGCTGCCTTCATATTTAAGGACTGCAAACTGCAGAACTCTACAGATAGATGCAATTAAAGTGCTGAGTGGGAAAGCAGAAGTGTATATACATTTATTCTGCTCTTTCCATGTGGCAATGACAGTTATTTTGGAATAAATACAAACATTGTATTCAAGGGAAGAGTGAAATCAGACCGATCGTTTAGGTCTCGTATAAGTATTTGGCAATGTAACATTTAGTTGAGTAAATAACTCCTTTCCAGTATAGAGTTGGAAATAAAAGAAAGCACAGATGTTTAGATCTTTTAGATAACAGAGAAATTCTGATGTATAAACTAACTAGCGCAGTGGGTGGAACAAAATCCCAAAAGAGAGGAAAAAAGAAGTTAAAAATATACAAAGGGATTTTTAACGTGGTATCAGAGGGAAGGTGGTAATGGTATAGGAATACAGGTTTATCCATTTTCCTTCTACTCTATGATTTCTTTTTAACAGAGGCCATAGGCAGGAAAAATCTGCCTTGTTTAGAATTTTTTTAAAAATAGTAACTTTCAGAAAAGTTTGACGAACTTTACAAAGGACCATAATCAGGTAAAACAAAATGGTTTAATCTATACTTTTGATTTGTGTAAACTAAAAATTAAATTTGGAAAGTAAATCCTATATCTATATTCTCTAACATCCTTAAAAGGGGGAAGGAGGAAGGGAAACAGTAATGACATCCATTCTTTTCATGGTACCTAAACTTGGTTTAAAGATTTTTGTATATATGTAGAACGGAACATTGACCCAGGTAGATTGTTTTATAGAAATGTTTACTTTCTTCACCAGATCACAGCCCCATTTCGTGATGAAAACATGGAGTGAATGACTATTGTACAAAGGACAATTTGGTTTATTACCTTCACAGATGCAGTCTAACTTTGGTAAGGTTTATCCTCAAAGGGCAGCATTTTCATATCAGGTGTGTCCATTTGGTCACTGCTACAGACATCATGTCAATAAATTAATAGCTTTATTTTCTAAGCACAAACCAATGAATTTCCAGACGTGTAAATGTAACTATGTATTTACTGCAGGTGGTAAATTCCCATGAGTGAATTCTCAAAATCACAAGGGGACATATTAAATCTTCAGAACAGGTGAGAACAAAGCTGGTTTCTTTCCCAGACTTTTCCTCTCATTACTGAAGCTGAGGTGCTAAGTCTGTTCCAGACTGGGTACATATACAGAAAGTCCCAGTGCTTTGAGAAAAGACATTTAGCAGCTACTAATATGTTACTCAATTGAGTATTGGATTAGCCCAGCAGTTCCCCAGAGCGAGTGCTTTACTGAGAACAGCAAGTTAATTGCCAGCTTGCTTAATTTGCTTCTGTGAGAATTCCATAACCAATGCTATGAATATTTATCTGATTTTTCTCTCAGAGAATTGATCATGCCTCCAGGTTGAAGGCATAGGTTTACTGACAATTCATGGACCTAAAGCTATGGGACTTTTTTATTAAACATAACTTATTTAAAACAACCTTTTTCCCTCTTTAGCCTTTCCCCAAGAATTACAGGTAACAGCCAGAGTCAATTTTTACCCTCTGAGCCTACATTTTGTATTTGGCCTTTGTGATTAATGCTTTATACTCCTGAGTACAAGTAACATTGTGAATAACACAAACTAAAGCATTCAGAGTTTTTCCTGAGACTACAGCAACTCTAAAATCATCCAAAACTACTGTGAAGACACATTAGAAATTATTTTTCATTTCTGAAGTATTTAGATACTAGCCAAGACAGCTTAGTTTGTGCTGAACAGCCAGGAGTGCAAGACAAGGACGTTATAGCTCCTCACAGGGTCCGCTTCTGTTTTTCAGGCTCGGCACCAAACACCCCAGGCTCTGAACTCACCAAGCAGTTTACACAGAAAAAGTATCCTTTTCTTTCTATTGACATTTAATGAACATTATCTTCACTGTAGCACCATCCTTCTTTTTTTTTTTTTTCCCTTTCAANCCCTTTCAATGACAAAAATGCACAAAGAGGAGGAGTTAAGAATAAATGCAGGGCGGTGCATGTGCAGTATGGGACCACGTCTGCCTGTATGCCTCACAGATTGAAACTGCAGGCAGGTTCCCTACCCACAGCATTGACCAACTAGCATATTTCTGATTGGGGAAGAAAAGCTTCCTTCTTGAGAGCATATCCTCTGCTTCTGCAGCCAAAGGGAGCAGTAAGCTCTAAGCATAGCTGCAATTCACAGACGGAGTTTGGGAAGTCAGCTTCAAACTTGTATTTCTGTGATATCTTAGTAAGTATAGTACAATGTACCCTAAAACCAGAATTTTGTTTGCTCTGGAGGTTTTCCCAGTGAGAAAGCAGGGATGAAAGGCAGGAGCAGGGGCTTAGCTTTTTCTTGACAGTAGACTGCTAATTCAGTTTGTCTCACTTTAAGGAATTCTAATGGTAACATGACCACTTTGCTTTGAAAACTGGGTTTAAAAAATCACAGGAGAACACCCTTGTTTAACCTATTTCAGTAGTGCTTCTGATTGTAATTAAAGAAATGCAAGCATTGAACTTGACAATGATTTCAAATGCAATAGTTATTTTCATACCTTGAAACCACTTAATTTAATTTTTGTCCGAAGAATTAGATCAGTTTTTCCTGCTTTTATTTTTATTCAGGAAGATTAGTTTATCTCTATTAGAGACACAGTTATGACAAGACAGTGGAAAATTGCTTTAAGAAACACCGGTGTAATGTTTTAGAGTAAATCTTACACTATGCTGTCCTCGGGATTTCTACTAGTGTAAGCAACATTACCTTCATTTTCTATTTCTCTGTAAGCAAGATAGTATTTTTTTTTTTGTAGCTTTCTGAATCACTTTAAGATTTTAAAGGACCAAAGTAGTGCCCCGTGTTACTGTATGTATGTGTCGATCTGATGTTCTTTACATGGAAACAAAGCAGAACTGATTCCTTTGAAATCCTTGAGATTGTCTCTGTATGGAAACCAGCCCAGAATCAACACTCGAGGTTATCGAGATTGCAGATGGGGAGTGGAACAAAAGGCTATCTTGTTTAGTGTTAGCTTTTAACTGACTAGCTGAGAGATGAGTCAAAGTAAACTTCAAATACTTGGGCGCTTCCCTTGACGTATTTGCTGTAGCATACTATTGAGCAGCAAAGTAAAAAATTTCCCTGTTACCCAAACCATTGAAAAGTGTCTGTCTTTATGATAGACAAGAGTTAGCAATTCTTTAAATTACAGAGCTGCGGAGCAGGCCAAGATGGGGGTGAATATGGGGAGGTACAGTTGAAGGCATAGAAATCTTTTTTCCTTCCCATGAAGGAAGACTGCAATGGATTGGAATTCTGAACCTCCTTACCTGCATTTTGGGGGAGTGAAGGAAAACCACAAAAAGTCTAGACAATTATGGTAAAGCCAGGTTGTGCTGGCTAGTGCCCATGAACAAAAGTAATGCTGTAGTTGTGTATTGTTCTAACTGGTGCTTTGATACATGGGTCCAACAAAAACTTGATTTGAATTAGCAGCGTTCATCTAAAAAACAACAAAACATGATGTTTACTACTGAGACAAGCAGGGAATCATGCTAAATGGTGGTATAATTTTTTAGGGACACTTGAGTGGCAAAAGTTGCCAACATAAGGCTTTTATAAATGAAATAATGAGGAAATCTCTGCTAGGAAGTGTTTAATTCAATTGAGAGGGAGAATTTCTAATTAGTGCAGAAGTCTCAAAGGTCCCATGGCAGATTATGTAAAACTGACACATGAAAAAAAAAACCAAAACCAAAGGGAGAAAGGCAGCTGGGAAGGTTAGAAATGTACAGACAAGTACTAACAGAGAATTACGTTGTGTATCTGACACATCATGAGGGCTTAGGATGTTTTCTCTATAACATCTGACTGAAAAACTGAATTCCCAGAATGAGGATCAGCTAGGGAGAGAAGTACCATCTGATGAGTAACAGTCCTCAGGGCTAGCCAGCCACATCATTGATGAGTTGCTAACAGATTTGTGCCCAATGGCACAGAACATGAAACACTGAAAATTGGTGTGTCAGGAGGGAAAGGTTCTCCGTGTCTCCTCCTTATACATCTTAATTAGGAAGGATCAGATTCTGTACTTTGTTCACACCAATCAGCATCTTACTCCACAAGCAGATGTCAGTGAGACTGCATGGGAATAAAGCTTCAGCCGCCCATGAGCAGGACCGCTAGGCAGCATGGTGCTCCCTGTCCTTAGCTCTGTGATCCCTTTAAATAAATAATTTATTTTACAGGGCATGCATTTGTTTTACCCTGTTGCCTGTTAAAGTTGTGTTTATAAGCTTATCCTTCTTGTTCAGCCTCCTCAAATCATTCATGACTTTGTAAGTTTGCAGCAAAAAGTGAATGTGTTAACCTGAAATTTCAAGGGTGAGCTGTAAGAGGGCTGTCACCATAGACTTTGTCTCCTAAGCATTTTAAATTGCAAGTGAAAATTACATAGTACCTGTCTGGTGAAGAAGTCATTTGGTGTTGTGGTCTGCTCCTATGCTCAAATGTTTTCTGGGAGCTTGGTGCCATATATTTTATCTTCAGATAGATCACGAAATCTTAGATACCAATAGATATTCAAAACATTGTGATGCTCTAGGTGATTTGAGGGAAAACTGGGAAGGGCAAGAGGAGGTATTATGCTTTTCAGTGTTGAAGAGCAACCATTTTACTTCAGATCTTGAAAGTGAAGTTAAAAGACACAAATTAAAAATTACTTATCATCTCTGTCTTCAAAATAGGGAAGAAGACAGAGGCAGAATCAGATTTTCAGAGGTGCAAAAAATATCTACGTCTCCAACTGTCAATGATAGCCAATGAAACCTGAATATTTAATTTCTGTGTCTGCTTCAGAAAGCCTCTCCCTAAATGACTTCTCTGACTGTGTATAACATGACAGATCCAAGAATCAAAAGCAGAACTATTGGAGGCTGTGATTAGATCATCTTTCCTGTTAACACCTTTCTTCTAGTCTAGATTAAAGTGTTGCTGAACTATGCTAACCCAAAGCAGAGAGGAGGAGGAGAGAGGTGACACCAAGCTGCTAGGTAAAGGCTATGTTGCTCAGATGACTGGCAGGGCTCTCTGTGGGGAAGATGTCTCTGGAGAAATTTCTTGGCATGCTGCTGTCCCCCACTTGCCGATACTTATTCTATCTCTGCATCCCACCCCAACCCCCAAAAAGGTAAACCTAAAACTTTCAAAATGTCCTGGACAAAATAAAAAATAATTTTAAAAAAGGACAACCTCCAAGCACTTCTAAACCCCAAAGGGATTTTCACAGGTGCCAGTCTCTGAGCTTGTGAGTTTCAGAGACTCCAGAAAGGAACTATTCCTTTTAACTCATAAAATCTCATAAAGTACAGAGATGTCCACACTAAGACCTAGGATATGTCCTCCAAGTCCTATTTCAGAAGTATAATTTTATTCAGCATCCCAGGCTCCTTATTTTGATGTGGTCTGAACAATACTGAGACACTTAAGCCTTATTGGTTTACTGATTTATTTTCAGTGCTCTTTCCTGTAGTACATTAAGGAAGAGTCTTTTGCTCAGTCATGAGATAAAGGTAACCTCAGCTGTGGCAATCAATTAAGGAAAGAATAAGGAGAAGGAAAAAACTCTGGGAAGACAGAGCATTTAGCTGTTTTGCTTCGGACCCTAAGAACACAATCTAAAAACATACAGAGAGATTAAAAACAAGTATTGAGAAACGCGAGTCCTACCCGGCCATGGACAGAAACCTGAGCCACTAGTCAAGGCTTGCACTGCAACTAGAGAATCAGTAAATTTTGTGTCTGTCAAATTTTGGCTCCAATGAATACCAGGTTAAGGGAACGCTGCTGTCAGTCCTTTGCTTCCCAGCTGCACGTAGGTCACTGCACAAGCTCTAGCCCGAGAAAACCTGACTAACCATAGTTGCTGTAGTGCCTAACAAAGGCAAAATCATTTTTCAAATAGCTAAGCTACAGAGAAACTGAAGAGCTACAGATCAAGGTCAACAACCCAGTTGCCACCAAATATGCTTGTTTTATGCACTAATGCCAGATATCTCTATCTTTTCCACTTAGATAAAATGACATTTTTGCACCAGTAATTACATTGAAGCTGGAAGGATGCTGTTTTTATATCCCTACTTAAACACCAGCCTTTGACTCTTACATCCTTGTGGAAGGAAAAGCAGACCTGTGAGAAAATGTAGAAATCTCCCAGCTATCAGGACACTTGGCAACTGGTACTGAGCCAATGTGGTTTCGAGAAGCTGAAGCTGATTCAGATGGGGGCTGGGAGGAGGGAGTGATGTGAGCCCCAGATCTGACTCATTATTGAAGAATTTCTCAGACTTTGTGAAGTTACTGATAGTAGAAGTGTGCTCATGGGTGGACAGCTCGGGTGTACCAATGAACCACTCTCAAGTTTCTTTATAGTCTGCAGTGAGTGACAGAGACTGTTTTCTTTAGTCAGGTTGGGTTTACATAAGCATGTGTAGAATAACCCCAAAGACAACTGTGGAATATTTTGGAGTGTCGAAAAGTAGTGGGCTTGTGTTTATAGATAAAACTACTATCCTCTAAAGTCCTAAGAGAGAGATTTGAGAACTTACATCACTCTGGAAGTATGAAGGGGATGGACTCTGGCCTGGAATCACTTCATTTCAGATGATCTCTGGAGGGTTAGTGCTGCCTCCTGTAGCATTTCCCCTACAGCCTTAGACAGATGGACATCTTGAGACATTTGCAGAAGTAACTGAAGTGGATTGCAAACCAAACTGCCTGTTGCCTACTTGTGCATAGCCTTTGCATCAGTTGATGTGTGCTGTCTGGGATGCTTGTGCTCTCACAAACTTACTCTGTGGACAATGAGATGATTTCAGTAGGAAGGGAAACAAATTCAGAGGATAGGGTGAGGCCTTTCATGTTCAGCTCTAAAAATGTAAGGTTGGCAAGTGTACGTCTGAATTCTATTTCTGTAAAACTATTGCTGGAAGCAATCACAAAGAGCAATCACACGGACAATTCCCTGGTGTTAATTGCCTTTGGTGGGTCAAGATCATGTCAGGCTCAGGGTCAGATTGTATCCCAGAGTGCCTTCCCAGTGTCCTATACACAGAAGTTCACTGCCAGGTTCCCTCCTGTCTGGAAGCTGGAAATGAGTTAAAAACTAGATACTTGTTTTTTTCTGTGCAGTCTGTGGTGTTTCTGAAAGGCATCCTGCCAGCAATTTATCCAAAGTCTTTGGGCCTAAAACTTCACAGGATAATTCTATTAATATTTTGAGGCTGTGTGTTTTTGTCCAATTGGGTTTATAATTTGGCAAGCAGTTCAACACATGTTAAAGCTTGTTTTTTCATTCAGGTTTCATTAGCGAGTTAAAGGATATCTAGTATAACATTTGTTATGCTACACGTATTTCTTTTTGTGCATTTAAAGAGAGTAGATAATCATTCTCTTTTCACTGTTAGCACTACAAATGAGTTGGAGAAAAGCAGTAGGTGTCACATGTGATAAGCAGCTTCTTGGGTGCTGATCTTGTGATGAAGTTCACATATCAAACTGCGGAAATTAAGTTTGAAACTTTCCCCATTCCCTAACCTTTAGAAATTAAAAGGAGTTGATATGTTCTGAGGACAGATAAGTCAAATAGAAGGTTATACTTAGCTCTTTGGATGCAGATTTCTTTGCTCTTTTTTTGGGGTTGTTGTTCAGACTGTTTTAGGTGTTGTAAAACTTCTCTTTTGCCCTCCAGTGGGTCCTAGCATAAAAGGGAGTCAACAGGGAACAAGAGAATCAGCTAATTTATTTTCAAACTTAAACAAAAATGTTCTCCTTTAATAACAACTGGAGAGAAGAAACAGTACTGCTAGGGCAGTGCTTATAGTACACTGCATTTTGCAAGAAGTGTTTAGAGTGCAAGTTTGGCAGAGAGATCTGCTATATATATAGACACTGTGACGGGGCAGTCATTTTTGATTAATGGAGGGCTCTGAGCTTAAGATATATTTTACTGGGGATTTTTCTTAATACACATCTGTAGTCAGGTGATCATGAGAGAATCTAGGTTTGTTTGCTTAAGTGTTTCCAGCTCTTGCTGTTACAAGACTGAGAGCTCTAACAATGTGCACTCCAAATGTTCAAAATAAAAGTTCACAACATGACAGTCCTTAAATGTATTATTGTTTTCTTTAAATCAAATTATTTTCAGAATACTTTGAGTTGAGTATATTGGATGAGCGTTTCATGGAAATCTTGCTGACATGTGTAAGCTCTATTCCTTAGAAGATGCTGTCTATTATATATGATTTAAACTACAATTGCCATCGAACACAAATGTTCCCATGAGTATATTTGGGTTCACCTCCCAAAAGAGGGAACTAGAGCACTGAATAGCCAAGGCTTCCAGCCTTTCTCCTCCACTGCTGTCCCATGTCCCAGCCTTAATTTATCCTAGAGGCAAGGGGAAGTGGCCACAACTGCAAGCTGGCCATTACCTCCTGCAACATGACCGTGCCAGTTCACCAGGAGCACGTGTCACCCTTCCCTGAATGGTGTGTAAAGCCAATGCTGCTGCCTCCGCTTGCCTTGCAGTCCCAGCGCAGGGAGAGCTCTGCTCAGCATCAGCAGAAACATAGTCTGTGAGAAGCACAACACGGGGTCCTCGGGTCACTCCCTCCTTTGTATACGATCAGCACAACATAATGTCCAGATCATTTTTCTCCATCTGTCTTCTCTAAAAGGCTTATTGGCATTTCCAGGCTAGTAGAAGCTACTTTGTTTCTAAATACCAGCAAGACTGTTTAGAAGGCAGATGTTTTTATTGAATGCAGCTGGCACAGGCTGTCTTTCAATATTCTGTGGGAAGGGGTTGCGGTAGGAACAAGCAAGCACTGTCACCTATAGTAAAACTATGGTAAGGAGTCTTAACTATGGTAAATAAAAGCTCTTATATAGAGAGGCTGTGGAGCAACACTAGAGCTGTCCTTTGAACATACTTTGTGCCTTTACCCCTTGCACAACTTTGATTAAGATTCAAGGTTGATTTATAGAGCATACCACCGAATCAGCAAAGGTATTCGCTGGATGCCAAAACTCAGGGCACTGCTGTTCCCAGATTAATATGCCTCATTTCTAAAGAAAGCTGAATTTCCTGGACACAGAGCCACAGTGACATAGGTGGTGTCAAGTCTAGCCAGAGCTGGCGCAGACTTGAGCCAGCCCTTGCCAAGGCATGGTGGTAGCATGTCTCTATGCAATGGTAGGTGCTGCAGTGCATACATTTTACAAACCTGGACTCCAAAGAGAGAATATGAAACTCAACATCCAGGAGCTTTGACTCTGTAAAGAATGCCTAAATATGATGGGGTGGCCCAAGAAAGTAGTGTAAGAAATCCAGTGCTGTGAAGGCATCTGGTTACAGTGAGATAGCAGGAAACACATCCCATCTCTCAGTGCTATCTGTCTCAGCTATAGCTAGAATGGGTGTACCAATGACATCCATTAGGATTTTTGCCTTCACCTCATCCCAGACAGTAGGCTTCGTCAGTGACTTTTGAAAGACCCAGGCTGGGCCCACCCTTTTCCAAGAGGTGGTATCAGTGTGAGTGGCCATGTCTAGTATAATAAACGCTGAGTCAAAATGCTTGCCAGGCAAGTGGGAAGCCAGGGTCCCAGTGTTTCACAGCTGGAGGGATATGTAAGCCCAGCTCTCAGCCCTCGTTGCTTGAAGCTGGAGCCCACCCTCTGAGCAAGGACTTCTCAGCAGCAGGAGCAAGGGGCTCTGTCCAGTTTGTAGCTGCCACTTAAGGCACATTAATGCAAAGTACAGAGTTAAAACAAATTTTCTTAGAGCCTCATTAGACTGACTATCCTAATCAACACCTTTTTTGTCACATCTGGATTCAATGAGGAGAGTGGTTTCTCTGTAGCAATTAAGAAAAGCATCCATTTTCAGGAAAAGGTCCAGGATGGAGAGACACCCTGCCTGGAGTGAGGTGCCAAAGCCCTGGAGAGACCCAGTGCCTCTCCTCTGTGCAGGCCCCGGGCAGAATGTACTCTATCTGCACAGATCTCAAGACCCCCACAGCAGCCATCATGAAGCTCATTTTGAGGTTCTTTCCAGACTTTGCATAAAGCCCACCATAGCACCAGGGAGAGGATTCTCATTGGGAGGGGCAAAGTGGGAAATCCACTAAGAATTTGGATTTGCAAGGCATGACTTTCAGAAATATATATCGGCGATGTGAAAAAATATATTATGTCAGGATCACACTACTTCATTCTGAAAGCATTTATATCTGCTTGAAGATACAGACATTATATTCTCATCTGTTGTACCAGGCTGTGTAAAGTTTTTTGACAAATGTTCCTGTTAAACTGGGCAATGAAAAACAACCCATCATTTATTTCAAATTATATCACTGTCAAAGAACTATTTAATAAAGAGATGGAATCTTTCCATGGAGTCGCCTCAGTATAGTATTTGCTTATCAGAAAATATATTTGATTACAGTCCTTCTAGAGTAAGTCTATTATAGGATATTTTGTTAGTCATAATGGACTTTAGCCATTTCAGAATAATGCACTAAATTGATCCCAGATGGCACAAATAAATGGTCTGACTGGTGGTGGCAAGATTCCTGTTCACAGATATTAACCTTATGAAATAAATGAGGAAATGTAAGACAAGTGAGTTCAAAAGAGCATAGATTATTTTGGTGACTGGGTGAAGTGTAAATGTTATGCCACATAGTCTGGGAGCTAGAGGAGATGAGGCGAATCAAAGAGTGCTCAGAAAAAGGAGGCAGAGGTTATTTTAAGAAAAATGTCTGAAACTTTCCTTCCCATACAAGCAGGCAAGTAAGGATATAGCTTAAATTAGCTGAGATTTTCTGGCTGCAAATGCTGTTTATTTTGAGTTCATCTGTAATGCTGGGGAACATTCCTGGTTGCCGTAGGGTATTCCTCAGTCCATAAATGTCCAGGAGATCCCATTACTCTTATTCAATGGGTGCAAAGACCAAGTACATGCTCAGCCTGACAATCCCTGAAAGAAAGTCTGCCAGAACCAGCCAGAGTCACCAGCAAGCGGGAGCCACTCTGAAAACAGCTTAGGAGAGAAATGTGGGCATTTCAGTAACTTCCCCCTTTTTTTACCTGATAATTTTGTCTAGAGGATCATAAGACTATGGTGTTTTCTTGCAATCCCCTTACTCCAATACTCTTTCTCATCTGACACTAAATCTCCTGGTATACTTAGCCCATAAACGGAGCTGGACAAGGACTGCCTGCTCAGCAGATACCATACGGAATCAGCACAGCATATAACATCTTGGCATCCTACAATGACAAGATTTAGAGCTTAGGTGAGGTGATTTTGTTTTCCATTAAAGGATTTATAAAAAAGCAGCAAAGTTGCGAATACCTGGATAGAAAGTGGTACTTACCCACATTAGAAAAGAAATTACCTACTGGATAATTTGAAATTAAATATTGTTGATCCAGGCACTGATACAAACCTTTTGTTCTTTGAGAAATTAGTTGATTTATATTTTGTTTACCCTTATGACACTTTTAATACGACTTAAATAATCACCTCCCAAAAAGTTCTGGAGGTTTACTTATGAGATTTAGTTTCAAGTTCTTCAGTTAGCACATGAAGTAAAGATTCCCAGGTTATATATTTTAATATATAACATACATTGACTGCTTAAAATGCAGCAACAAAAAAAAAAAAGGAATTAATTTGACATTAGAGAACTCTGGAGAACTTAAAAATAAAAGAAAGGAAAGGAGAACAAGGTAAACCATGAAGAGGGAACAAATGGTGGGAATTATTCTTGCTCCTCCAGTTTCTAATGTTCTGGTGTGAAACCTCGTTAAAACATATTCACTTCCTTATATCATGTTTAGTATTAATGCTAGTGCTTGTTTACTGAAGACTTTAACAAGCACCTTGTTATTGGGCAAGCTCTTATTCTTAAACAAATAAAGGGGTTATGAAGTTTTTGAAACAAAGAGTGATTCATGGATGAAAAAAGAGCAGGTAGGGTGCAAGATATAATCTGCAGCATGATAATTTCAACCTAATCTGGCATTATCCCAACAGTCAACTTTTCCACCAGCCAAACATATATTTAGTTACCTCACAGCAAAGAAAGTCCTGTGAAGTGACAAGTCAGAAAACCAAGTAGAAAGCAATCAGTCTAAAAGCGATGTGCTAATCATCAAAACAGTCTGATTTACCATAAGCCATTAAAATGTTTTTAGGATGAGGGTTGTTTGTGGGAAAAATCTCTCTAGCAGGGTAGCCTCTGTGCCCCCGTGGTTGAAATCAGGAAACAGAATGTTTCTGCCTTTCGCTATGGGACTGGAAAAAGGAGAGTTATTATCATCGACACAACAACTTCTGCTTCTTTAGCACAAGATGTTCTTAAATGAAACAAAAAATTATGTTTAATATGCCTACAACAGGAAGCTCTTATCGTTGCAGTTCCAAATGATTTTATTTCTGTGGTTGGCAGATATGTATTTCAAATTGAAATTCTTTTTGTTCTTTATTTTGCTTTTTACTTTGTCATTTGTAAAATCATCAGAACCGAAGTTGCTGTTATGCTAATGCATTTTTTTTCTTAATAGCAGTTATTGCCAAGAATTTATTCCAGTATACTTTAGACTTAAGTTTCCAAAACCAAGGGAATTCAAAACGATAGCCGGGATGACGGAAAATGACAATTTCATAGAACAAAACCTGCCAGGATTCTTTTCCAGCAGAATTTTTTTTTTGGTCCTTTTTGCAGTCTGATCATTTTGTTAACATCCTTGCTGTTTAGAAAGAAAGATAAAACCACTGTTAGCTTTTCTTTCAACTCTTTACGTCTGCTGCCTCATTGAAGCTGATAGGCAGAATATGTATGCAACCAAGCCAGGGCGGTTGCCTTGCCCAGCTCTTAGAAACCTGATGCGGAAACAGCTCTTTCACAGACGCAGAGGAGATCTCAAAATAGAGGGGAACGTTGTATATGTAACAGCAGAAGTATCAGATGACATGTTGGTAATCTGTGCAGATCACAGTAATATCCTTTCATTAAATATATTTCAAATTGCCACTGCCTTCCCAGAGAATTATATAATAGCACTAGATAATGCCTAGTTCCTATTGAACTAACTAAAGACACAGTGTATGACTGCCTAATTTTAATATTTCTGGGTTTTGCATGGTTTAAACTCTTTAATGTGTACATTCAACTGTATCTTCCACACATAACAATACTCGGATAAGCCAAGCACCTTCATTTTTTTAGAACTGGTCTTTGATATCTGCCAAGAAGCTGATTTAAAATATTTTGCCTACAAACACTGGATAATTTCCAGACGAGTTTGATTTTCTGTGTTGAGGAAGACATAATAACTACTACAGTGTGATACAGCTCAGGTATTCAGATCAGCAACTGGTGACAGGCATCTGGTTATTGAGCAAAATACTACGCAAAGATAGCTGCGTACCACCTTATCACAATTACACAGACGCCAGAAAACGTCAGCAATAGGCTGAAGTTCAAGGCTCCCCTTTGATAATGTTTTCAATTAATAAATCATTACTTAAATAGAAAACTGCACCCCCCTCCTTTTTGTACTAAAACAGCTTTTTCTTTTCACTGTTTATTCTTTCATTTATTTACCCATGACATTCTGATTGATATGATAACGCAGAAATAGCCTAGTCAGGTGGCCGCAAAACCGTTTTCTTCAAGGAGAGCTCAGTGTCAAAGCATGGGAAGTTCAGCTCCTGACAACAGAAAAGCTGTACTTGATCAGGGACTGACTTCTACTAAAAAGTATTTTAACAGAAATCTGTGAATCAAAAAATCAAGGGTTTGGTTTAGGGTGTCACTAAGTGATATAATGGAAGTGTTACTGATAGAGCTATGAAAAAATCAGACTAGATTGAAATTGGAAACTTTACTTCATTTGAGGAATACGTGGTTTCGGTACAAGGCAACAAGTGTGATGCCTCAGCAGTCTCTTAGCAGAGAGTTTCCGTCTCTAATGCATATACTCAGTGTTGAAGAACATTTATTTCTTCTACTCGTGTACTTACCCAGGCTAATATAAGGAGAGTACCTAACTAACACAGAAGCTGGGTTGAAGTTATATTAATGCTTGTTTATAAAATGCTCTGAGATACTCAGAAGGGAGAAACTTTAGAAGAGCAAAGCACTTCTATATATGAGGATGATTTGGGAAATACCCTCTGCCTGCCTCTGCTTTGGTTTCGATACAGTGGCTGTCTATAAACACCCACCTGCAAAGTATTTGAACCCCGGAACTAAACAGAGTAACATTTTTCAGAACAGTTCTGCAGTGTTTAACAAGGTTTTACCTTAAAGATTAACAATGTCACATTTTAAAATGTTTGCTTGTTAAAGGGCTGGGTGCCCTCTTCAGGCACAGGTGACAGACTTGGAGACGAAGGGGGTGAAAAATGAAGCCTACTACCTCCACACGCTGCAGCTGTGGTGCAAAGAATGTTCAAATTTGCAGCGTCCCCCTTGAAAGTGATGACGGTAGGAACCAGAGCATTTTCTTTGGAGGCCTGATGACTGTTGCTTGCAGCATGTTGCTTGTCAGTGGTAGGCTTCTTGCATCTTGGCATTACACGTGGAATTAATCAGGCGGTTTCTTCGTATGAAACAACTGTTACCTTGGTTAACGTGCTGGGGTTTGGAGCAGAACCTCTAGACCTAAGCTAGTAGAAGAGTTGAACTCTCCTCCTGGAGTAGCAACAGACCATATTCCATGTAGAGCAACGCAGGGAGAGAGCTGAACTGGTGATAAGTGCTCTAGGGCTCAGTGAAACGCCAGACTAAAAACTGTGCGATCTTGGTATGGCCCTACTAAGAAGGGAATTGGATTCTTCTTTCCCTGTCTCCCACTCCCAGCAAATCTCCACCTGTCTGCTTATCTAGGAGCAGGTCTTCGAAAAGAGTGATCAGATGGCAGTCAGAAATTATGTAACTATTCATTATCTAATTTTCTTTTAAGGAAAACTTGAAAAAATATATCCATTTCTATGGTCTTTAAGGTTTCGTCATAAGTATGGACCTCATCTATCTAGTAATTCTTGGAAACTATGTAACCTTCCCCTCAATAATCCCATTTTTCTAAAGCCTAAACAATTCTATCACAAAAAAAAAAAAAAAAAAAAAAGAGAGAAAAAAAGGAANTCTCTTTTTGATGCCCATGAGGATTTCCTTTTGGATTCAACAGGATGGGGACTGTAGCCCTTAGGGGAATCACCTGTCCTCTCAGGTTTTGCAGAAGGTGAGCTCAAGGCTGCAGGAGCAAGGGGGGTACTTAGACCTGTTGTTTGTCTTTGCTCATTCTCCCAGTAGGTACGTGTTTTTCTTCATCTGCAGGTGCCTGCCTTTGCGGATGAAAGCCAGGACAGAGCTCCAGCTCCTCCTTCCATAAGTCTCCAACCAGCCGCTACTTAAACTAACTGCAATTCAAAGTTTCTAACTAAAGATCTTGTTGGGGGCGAGATCTGAAGGCACCAATTCACTGTTGTCAGCAATGAATCCACTACAACAGAGCAAAACCACAGAGTCCCACTGTTTAAATGACAGACTTTATTTCTATGGCATTGATTTTTTTCAGTCTTACAAACTCATCTGAGTTGCCTTCCACTTTCAAAACTGACAGAGATAAACAGGATGTCCCTCATTTCTCTTGCTTGAAAAATAAGGCCTCTGCACAGCTAAAAAAGTCAGCAAAAACCACAGACCACAGTTAGAAGCAATGAATTACTGACCCAGAAAATACTTGCAGAGCTGACAGTGGTTTTTGTGTTAACAAGTACTTATTATCAATTACAACCATCTAAACTATCAGAATCTCTATGCTACATCTAACAATCATGTTTCCTTACATTGGGCATGATTCTGCAGGTTTTTGCAAGATATGCTTATCTGTATGCACACAAGTGGGCTCAGGAAAAGCCGTGATACTGTGCTTAAAGATAACCCTGCAAGCAGTCAGGTATTTGATTTTAAATTGCAGTTTTAATAGTTCAACACAGACATGCAGGATATTTTTCCACGGTAGAGAAGCCCCCTTTAAATGGACCCATTAAAGACACAGTTTGTTACTTACTGTGTTTAGCTGTAACTCTGAAGGCATTGTATTTTTAAAATAATCCTTTTGCAACATAACAACAGTGTTTATAAGGTAACTTTCTACTTTGGCAGGAAGGTAGCTAGGGTTTTGCTGTTTTCTCAGACCAAAGAGCACACTGCTTCTAAGAACTGTCTTATTTCTTCCCATTAGTGGTGAGAGAAACATTTCCACGTTTCAGCTGATGACACAAAGTTTGGAGACATTGAGCATAATTATCCCTGTTGATAAGTGGCATAAAAAGACGTCCAGAGAAATGAAGCAACTTGTACAAGGACAAATTGGCCAGATTATCTCTTTTTTGACACCTGACTTAGTATAACAAAGGAGGTCAACCGTGTCCTGTATATCTGACAGCTGCTCACAAATGTAGGGTATACCCAGACTTACGACATGTCTCACAGTTACAAGAGATTGAGGGAACACTTAAGGAGACATCATTCCTAAAAGATATCCCAACATTTTAGGCAAATAAAACCTTTTGCATTTTGTTTTTTTCACAGACTCAGGTTTGAAACAAATAATCACATGGCCCTTGTTCTCTTTTGTTATTATCTGTTTTACAAATGAAAGTGTCTGTTGAAGACGTTTATTAGTATTTGTATGATTCTCTTAGAGAAAGAGAAAACAAAGGTGTGAAAAGGCTGAGGAAGACCTCAAGAGGTCATCTTTCTGTCCTGAGGCAGGATCAGCTGTTTGTAATCTATTCCTCATTTAGTCATAAAACATCCCTAATTCTGTTCTTACAGCTGTTGACAGAGAAGTTTGGCTAACTCCTGACATAACCTGTTCCTAACTATCTTCACTGTTACAGAATATGTCTTTGTGTCTAACTTAGATGCACTAGTTGGCAATTTAAGCCCATTATTTTGCTCTATCTACAGTAGATGTTATTACCTCCCCTTTTGCAACAGCCCTTTGCATATTTAAAGGCTGTTATCATGTCTCCCCACAGTCTTTCTTCTCTTTAAGAATAAAAAAATGCCTTTCTTTCCTCATGGGTCATGTTCTCTAAACCTCTGACCTGTTTCTAGCTCTCCTCCGCACTGTCTCCACTCAATCTGCATTTCCCTTGAGAAACGGCTGAGAGCTTGCCTGTAGCCCATGAAGTGAAAGGATTATTCCCTCTGCCTCAGATATGAAACTTCTGTTTGGACATGTCAATAAGTTTGGGGTTTATTTTCTGCTTTGTGCACGGTTTATAATCAGTTTTAATAACCAATGCCTTGTCTGAAAACCTGCATACCATTCGTTTCCCAATAATTTCTCCTGAAGCATAGTATTTTGTAACTTGCTCACATAAATCCATTTGCCAAGAACATGTTGAATTTGAATCCTGGTTCTCAAAATAACTGAAACACTGGCTGGTATTAAATCCCAGACAGACTCTTTTGAAATCCTACCTCATACATAACTACACAGTGTGACAGTAAATCCGTGTTAGATACAGCCTGGGCTTTCCAATTAACATCAGCCCTTGCCTAACTAATATTTTATCTAAGCTTTTTACTAATGTAGGTGGTGCAGACGGAAGAGGTCCTACGCAGTTTAGTGTGGTGCATACCTCTTTCTTGCTCAAAAGCTGTTACTTTGTGATAGACACAGATAAAACTTGATTGTTCTCAACAAATCAGCATCAGCTGTTATTTATTTCTGTGTTATCTTTAGGATGCTTATAATGGATTGGTTTTTTACTTTAACATTTTCCAAAGAATTTAGGTGGACTGACCAGTCACCAGTCTCCTTGTTGCTCCCATACCATTTTTCAAAAATGGCCATTCATTTGCTCCTTTCCCTCATCTGGAACCTCACCTAGGCACTGATCGTTCCCTGAGCTCCACGAGAGTATTTCTCTACTCCCCAACCCAATTCAAACATGTAGTCCATATAAACACCCTCTTCTTTTCCTGATCCAGTCTGACTTTTTCTCCCTTTGTCACTCAATTGTATCAGCTTTCCTACCCTGTCAGTCTTCTTACTGAAGGCATAAGATACATTGGCCTTCATTGTGTTCACTGTTGTTAGCGTTCCCTTTTGACTTTCTTCTTACGAAAAATGTAATTACAGAAATTTCGTATTTGCCCTTTAAATTTCTTGTGCTTGATTTTGTCCCCATTTGATGCTTGAACTATTTCTTGAAATAAGACCTCTGGGTTTTTTACATACTTTTCACTTATCTATTCTTTATACTGAGCTTTAGGTGGAAAGATTGTCGCTTGCTATGCTTCCCATATTTTCTGTGTGATTGGTAGTTTGCACTTCCATTCTTAATTTTGTCGAGAAACCACCAATCTCTCATGCACCTATAGAGGTCCTGAGATAGAGACAATTTTATACATGTAATTAGTATGCATGCTGGCTCCTACAGTGGGGTCAGTCTCTACTGCCATTGGCCTTGCTTCCACCATGCTGGGGTCTGAATGCCCCAGAGATTTAGGCAAAGTGGTAGGAAGACTATTTGTTTCCCCCTTCTCTCCCTCCACCTTTCTCCACCCCAAGCTCGTTCCAGTCCTGAGCCTCTTTTGCAATATTACCTCTCATCCTACAGTAGCAGTTGTCATGTCTTGAACATACCTGCCTTATTCTTGCACTCCTGTTCTCACTCAGTCCTTGTTTTAGCTCTGAAACCCATCCTGTTCACCTGCACAGACTGATTCTGAAATAATAGGATCAAAGAGTAATTCAGGTGGGAATGAAGGGCTCTGTTGGGCTCTAATCCAGCCCATTTAAGGCTGTTTACAGCCTTGTCTGGTTTTGAAAATCTCAAGGGAAGGAGTGTCTGCAGCTTCTGTGAACAGCTGGTTCCAGTGCTGAACCACTTTTTTTCCTTCTATCTGGCTGGAATTTCCCTTGCTGCCACTTGTGACCATGACCTCTTGCCCTTTCTCTGTACAAATGTCAGCAGACAAGACCTTATTAACTCTTCTTGTGTGTTGAGGGCTGTTGAAGCTTTAAGGATGTGCAGAATCCAGGCCTGGTCTGGGTGGACTTGTTAGTGATCATTTCTTTCACTCTGTACTTCAGATAGTATTGCCTTAAGTACTGGTGGTTGTTCCAACCAACCCATTAAATTGGAAAAAAGTAGAAGGTGAGGAGGCATGATGTGATGTTACTTCTGCCTAGTGCAAATACTGTTCTGAAGGTGCAGAGGTAGAAGGAAAAATGTAGCTTTTCACTCTAAAATCAAAGTTACGCAGTTTTCCAGCTGAAGGTTTCCCCAAAACTCCAAGCAGATGTAGCAGCAAAGCATACAAAAGCATAAAGAAAAAAAAATCTAGGGACCTGTAATTAGTTAATGCATTACGCAGGGTGGATAATTTCTCTGGATATCTTATTTCCAATCTTTGGTAAGAAACAGAGCTAACAGAAGTGGGATTCAGGGAGCAGAGATAAAAAAAAGAACCCAGTGTGCTGGGAAGCAGGGAGCTGTATCACCTTTTCCTTCTATGAATTTATCTCTAGTTATGAGAATGTTGCTCTTTTAGTCTCCGCACATGTCTGAGCAGCAACTACTGATGATAAAGGCTGCTTTTGTTAGATGAGAGACTCTGAGCTTTAGAAAGGAGACTGCATGGCATTATGTCAGAACTGAGGTTAGATTAAGAGGATAGCCATGTTTTCTGCTGAGTGGCAGTATATTAAAAGATGATAACTGTCCCCTGATAGGGTGATGAGGGTGAACCTCAGTGCCACTTCTCAGGCACGCTATCCTTCTTGTCCCTCTACTAAGGGATAAGAATGCCCTGCAGTAAAGTGATTTGTGATTTTTAGTTAATTTACTAGATAATAGGTTAAAATACTATATACAAATATTAACAAGTGATGAGTAGATCCCAGAGAGAAATAAGACACAGTCACTGTCTTTCAGCGAACAGAGCAAGCTCTGGGGAGTTGCAGAAGCATATTGATTGGCTTTTGTAAGAAAGACATTCTGTCGGGAGTCTCTTGTTGGCTGAACACTACTTCAGAAATAAATTCAGATATTTCATGGGTCCTTGGGCTCTTCTGTAGCTGTTTAGTTCCATTGCCTAATAACTCAGATGCTACAACTCCATGCATGGCAGAACATATGTATATGTGCATACAAATATATATAGCCACTGCCAGAGGGTACTCAGTGGGGCTACTTATGGCTTATGATCAGACTGAATGCAATGACTGAATGCAATTCTATGAATTAGGAAGCCCTTGAGCATCGGGAAGCAGTGTTCCTCAGGGACTATCATGTAATCCGTACTCCTTGCTATGAAAAAAAAAGAGCAAATAATGGTTGTTAAAGTCCAGATCACAAGGTTGCCTTGGTTCCCATTTAGCCCAGCCCTGTCTTAGCAGTATAATATACCGGAGGACTGTTACCAACTTTCATCATTACTAGTGCTTGCCTTTTTGGCTCTTCAGGGTGCATGATGTGTGTCTTGGAGCTCTTAGCTATTAGGTATTGGTGCACAGCATGTACCATCAGGAATTTCTAGTTGGTGTAAATCCCTAGTGACATGTTTGAAGGCCTTGCATAGGATGCATTGAGTTTAAAGAAGATAAATGTGAGGGTAAAAATAGCCATGGAACTCCCTCTAAATCATATCATCCAAGCTGCTATGTACTACAAGCTTTTGAAATACGGGATTTCTGAGTATTTATATCATGCTAATAGGGTACTGGTTGATAACAAATGTCTACATCTTGGAATAAGATAGTCCCTTCTGATTCAAATGGGTACAAAAAAGCAATGTTTCCATGGACTGTTTTTTGAAAAGTTGCTGAAACTTTCTGTTTCAGTAAGGTCAAAACACATGATTTTGATTTTACTGCTATTTTTGATTATTCCAAATGCTCATTTGGGTGGCTTCCATGGAAAATTCAACAAACAATGAAGACAATTTCATATTTTCTGATGAAAGAATGTTTAAAACACATATAGCCAAATTCAGTTGAGTTTCAAAATGAAATAACATTAGAGCACTTGGAATTGTTTACTCATGACATGGTCTTCTTTTTAAAACTTACCACAAAGGCTTGGTAGGAGAATAGTAGACTGAATTATAGTTGCATCATCTGTGATCCATCACAGGTAAATAGCTATCTAGAGAAACAATTAACCACAAGTTTTTATGTTATACCAAAACCTGTTGTGATGCAGAAATATTGGCAGTTTAAACTCCTTCCAGTCTACAGAGCAGATATTTCAGCATACATCTGGATGAAGGTATGTATAAGGAGTGTATAAAACCTGTAAGATTTATGATCTTCCCAGACTAAATGTTACTAGTTAAAGTGTCTGCTTGATGTAATAAAAAAACATCCCAGTTTGCCTGGTATTTTTTTGCTAAGAGTATTTGATATGAAGCCAGACTATCAAAATGCCAGCAAAGTTCTGAGCACTGTTGCCCAGACTCCTGATACCTGACTGAAGACAGGCATGTTCAAAAGTGTGTGTGGACGTGCATATCTGCATGCACAAATGTTTCTTGTGGAAGTGTGGCACTTTGTTTGACATTAATCTCAAAACAAATATATCTGCTTCATTTCTACAAAGCTGGTTACTGAGCCTTTCAACTTGCTTTCTATTTCAAACAACTTGTCAGCTGTTGCTCCTTTCCTGCTGGAAATGGAAGAGAGCTCGTTAGCTACTTTGGAAAAGTGAGTGTGTTCTTTTCTCATAAGCTGCATTTTCAACGGTTGCCATTACTCACATTGTCCAAACACGCTGGAAAAGAGATCTCAGTGTGTAGGTCTGTTCTTTATTCTCAGGTGTCACTGAATGACTTCCATTTTCTGTGGCGTGAATTCACCCCAAAGCATTTCAGCCTGCAGTGACTGGCAAGGATCAGAACAGCTATAATGTTCCTACTCCTGTCTCTATCTGCGTTGCTCCCACAGTTTCTGAGGAATTCAGTCTGCTGTTCACTGATGTACTTGTCAAAGGATAGTGGGTATGGAAATCACACCTTGAAATCTCAGAACTACACAGAAATGCAGATTATTTACATGAAAATCTGGAATCTAGTTTCTGGTTTTAGCGTCTTCTCCACATTTGCTTGTCTTCTTATTAATACAATCATTTACTTGTAAAAGTCTGTCTTAGAGGACATTCTAAGGAGGAAAAAGTTTACAAAAAATAAATGTTAAATCCTTCAGAAGGAGGAGATGTGACAGTCCTTGAGAAANAGCTCCAGAAAGGAAGCAGAAAATCACTGGTCAAAAAAAGAAAAGACATTGGCTAGAAGAGAGAACTAAACAAAAAGCAAGCTGCAGAGTTCAGGAAGGGTTAAAAGAAGGTGAAGACTCCTTCAGCAAACAGAAGTTTATGCAGACACGGGAATCATAGAGAAATTCTGCTTTGGCCAAAGACAAATGCAGGAAAGAAGGAAACAAAATGCCAAAAACTTTGCCAAAATGTTGCTCAACTTCTTGTAATTTGGGGACTTGACCTACAAAATATCAGGTCAGTTGAACAACTTTTTTTTCCTCCAAGCACTGTATAAAGGAACCACAGCAAAAAGCAATGAATGGAGCTTAACTCTGGAGTTTGGATACAAATCAGGATGTGGTGAGATCTGTTTATCAGAGACTCAGATGTCTGATGTTCTCCTATTACATTAAGGATATAGTTGAAGTAGCTACCATCTAAGGATTGTGCAATGACTGGTATGAAGTGACCTCGGTGATCTCCCTCCTGTTCCTGTTAGGCCCTTGTAAAAAACTCCCTTTGTCCCATTTGGCACTTAGTGGAAGCAGCTTGGGGTTGCATTTCTCATGCCAATCCAGCCTCCTCTACTGCTGAATGTGGGCAAGCACCTTTTGAGAAGGGCATTACCTGGGGCATAGGTTGATACCTGCTTATTTTGCATTAACGTATTGAAGAAGGTGAAAGGAAGTGGCGAGTGAGACTCCTGTTGGGAGAGAGTAACAGAGAAAGTAGCAGTGATATCACAATGATGAGGCCAGGTATAAATTATCTTTCTTATTCTGTGCTTACTTGTAAAGCACAGCTCCTTACAGCTACTGCCCAATCCCCTCTTAACATGGGCACTCTCCTCAGCACATCCTCAGCCTCTATAGATAACTTGAAAAGCTTTTCTGTGGTTTGCTATGTCTGTCCTTTTTGATCAAGATAATACCAGAATCAGGCACGCTAAGTAAAACGAAATGTTGTTTTCAGAGATTTGTGGGGTTTGTTGAGAATAGTTCCTTCCCAATTCAACACCAAGGCTGTTATTTTAGCCTAATTAGCAGCACTGTTAACAGAGGATCGTTTCTGGTTAGCCCAAAATGCTTCCTGCCTCTTCATTAGAAAATATCAAGGAAAAGCTCATGATCTAGCCAAACTTACACAGCATATCTCAGAGCAAGTGACCAAGAAACAATCTCTCAGAGCCTTGCTATCTGTCCTGAGTGCTTCGACATAAATCAATCATTCTACTCTTCCTCAGTGCAAAAAGTTTACTTGAAAGAGCCTGTAATAGCACAAAGCGCTCTTAAAAAAAGACAGTAATTTGTCATGAAAGCAACAGAGTGGGTACTGAAATGCGAGGAAATGCAAAATGAACCACTGTAACTGATATGCAATGAGTTTCCTGCACCGGAGGCTGATCCACGTCAGACCTACATCTGCCAGCTTGTCTGTATAAGAGCAGACTGCAGTTTTATTAGTTTATAAACCAACAGTTTATTTTTAGAAGCTGTCAGCAGTCAATCAGAATAGCAACAAATATGACCAAATGTGGTATGGCTAGTAAAAGTTGTTATTTGCCGTCCACCTGTTTCTCAGTGGTTTTCTTCATATTATTGTTTCATAAAGAACAGAAAGACCCCAGCACGTGACTTACAGGTCCTGTGCTTGATAAAATCCCAGAGCAACAGGGACACTGGCTTCCTCCTGGGGAACAGCTCAAGTTTGTGCAGTGCAGTCTGTAACCGACAGTTAATGACTCTCTGTTTCTAATGAAACATACATATATATTTATATATGTAACTCTCTCTGTCTCTCTCTGTGGTATTCTCAGTCCTTCCTGTCTCCCATATATATGTGTGACTAAAATTGAAACCTGATCTGTGAAGAGCCTGAACAACGCAGCAGGTTTATGTCTTATCTGGCGATTTAGCAGAAAAAGTAATAGAAATCCTGGGTTAAGAATTGTTCTCTGTATTTGAATGGCATGTATTTGAATGAATGTATTTGATTGTCTTGCTTTACTGTGTTAAATAATAGGCTTAAAACAAAGCGCAAGTTGCTACTGCTTTTCTCACGCTTCAGTATTCAGAATTCAGGATTCACCACTTACAAACCATTTTTACCTGTCAAATGGCAGTTGAAAAACCCCTGGTGGATTAGGGCCATGCTCTGCACAGGCAACTTTCCAAGCACTGTATGGAGAACAAATCTTAAATTCTCATGAGGAAGGAAGAGTTTTGGTTACTGAAGGATTAAAGCACAAGAATCTTTTCTGTAGATGTGACTGCGCTATCTGGGGAAGCCAAATGTCAAACTGAAATGTAACTGTATGGATGTTATATACTAGAGGTTTTGTAATGTGTGTGATTTGAACCACACACTATGCAAGATCAGGAAAAGTCAGTACTAGGTGTTCAAGGAATTAACTAACTGAAATTGTCAAAAAGTTGTTGTTAAGAAATCATCACTGAGTAGAGAGGTACTTCAAGTGGGACTACAGAGAGTCAGGTCTTAGTTCCAGCTTTATTCCAGACATTCACCAAGGATGAGGAAGTACGTATGGAAATCATAGAAAATAAGTCATGATCTCTCAAGAGGTCAACAGTTCCAAGTGCAAAGCAATATGCTCATGCTGCTCCCTACAGCTACTGCCCAATCCTCTCTTAACATGGGCACTCTCCTCAGCACATCCTCAGCCTCTATGGACAACATGCTCCTGTACTGCAGGAGGTTCGTGATGCTTGGTCGTATCCGAAGTCAATGTGGAAAATAGATTATTCCCGTCCTGCTGGCTTTTCCGTATCTGAAGACTGTTATCACTTAGTCCTCCAATATTCTCGTTTCTAGACTGAATACTGTTGACATTTTCAAGTTCTGCACATAGGTCATATTTCTAGATATTTTTGTTTTCTAGTCTTTTTTTTTTTTTTTCTGGACTCTCTTCACTTGCTCCACATTTGTTTGAAAAGGCGAGAAAGGAAGAGGAAGAAGGAAATTCCTTATTTTTCCCCAATACAGACAAGATATCTGAGGTGGAGTTTTACCAAGGCCAAGTAAAATTACTTCGTGAGTCTTACAGTCTTCCTGTTCATAGAGCCTTTTTGTTTTGTTTGTCTTTTTCACGAGACCATGACACTGTTGATTCATGTCTGTTTATGACCTGTTGTAAGGCCCTGACCCTTTTCTTTTAAACTGTTCCCTAGACCACTGTACTCCACCTTGAACTGGTACAGCTGATTGTCCTTTGACAAAGGAAGTCTTCTATTTGGGATGCTTGTTGTATCTGACTGTCTTTTCTTAGGACTTATTACTTTAATTTACCCAGATAATTTTGCATTCTAATACTGTCCTTGAATGCACTGGCAGTCTCTGCTGGCTGTATACATGGCCAGTTAGCTCTGGGCCTCATGAGATCTTGATAAGAACAGAATAATTCATAAGGCAGAGTACAGTGTTATATTCTTTGGGGTTTGTTTTTCTCATCTGCATGAGTAAATTAAACACATGCAGGACTTTTTTCTAGCATCAAAACCAACAGCACAGGCTCTGTCCATATCACTAAACTCCAAGACATGATACCTACATCCAAACTGTGTGTTTGTTGGGTCTGGCTCTGTATTAGCTACTGACCAGTATCTGGGGATCATCTGAGAGGGTAATCTTTACCCCACCAAGAACTGTGCCAGAATGATTTAATTGTCTGGGTAATATGTTCCACTGCACGGGAATGTCTTCTGGTTTTCTGTTTAATTTACTAATTTAGAAGGGCATGAAGTGATAGGAAGAGGGGGAATGGCTTTAAGCTGGAAGAAGGTAGATTTAGATTAGATATTAGGAAAGAAGTTTTCACTCTGAGGGTGGTGAGGCACTGGAACAGGTTGCCCAGAGAAGTATTTGAAGGTCCATCCCTGGAGGTGTTCAGGCCAGGCTGCATGGGGCTTTGAGCAACCTGGTCTAGTGGGAGGTATCCCTGTCCATGGCAGGGGGGATGGAACTACACAATCTTCAAGGTTCCTTCCAACCTAAACCATTCTATGATACTATGACTGTCTTTGCCACAGTGTTAGCAGTCAGGCAAACGTAATCGAAGCTCTTATCCAGGCACCTGAAACCTGATGGCAGGGTGCTTGCTGCATGCAGGTCTGTAAGCGCTGATGCTCACGTTTGAAGAGAGCCATCAAGATAAGGAGAGTTCCATTTTGGCATTGTAAAGGGGATGTCTACCTGCCTGCCTGCTGATGTAAAGCAGTAAGTTACCTTTTAGGTTTAATTTGAACCAAAATCTTTCCTGAGTGAATGGTTTAAAAATAGGCAAAAAACTAACCAAAAGCTACAAGGAGAAGAACTGCTCCAGCTGAGTGGCTCGCTGATCCGAATTACAGCACACAAGCAGGGTATCAGCATGTACAGAAAGTGTTTCTGTCATTCCGAAGAGTCTGCACCAAGAAATTGCTGAACTCCTAGGGTCAATGAGAAAGAATGGTTTACGCTCCAGTGTATCTGGTTGGATACGTTGTTCCTGCTAGGTATACCACTTATCTGAAAGATTACATTAGTGTTTGTAAGCTGAAGGATGGCATAATGTTTCGTCTTTCCCTTGTGACCAATCATTCATCAATGAATTAAATGCAGTACAAGATTGGGCATGAACCTCCAACACTGTGTTTGGCACCAACAGGGCAGTTCTGTAATCTCCACTGCTGTTGTTTGTTGGTTCAATAGAGACAGAGGACTGCTCTGTTTATCCAGTTTCTTGTACTGGAGCCTATCCTGGAACATTTCAGGTTATGCAAGTACTTATAGACTGAACAAGGCAGTGTTTCATAAACATGTATTTGTAGGCTATGCAAAAGGTTTTAGCCTTTTTTAGCCCAAAGGCACCTGCCCCTGTGGTGCTCAGGGCCAAACTCTAGATTCTGAAAACGCCATTCAGCAACCATGAGAACTTCAAAGTGCATAAAGATCACGACTTTTAGAAAGCACCAAGAGCAATGTGAGGGCTGGGAAAGCTCCAAGTTTTTCCATCAGCCTTACCTAGATCCTTTCATGAGCATGCAATACAGTGTATGTTACAGACGATTTGAATTGGTTGATCATGGTGCGCAGCCAGGCAACAACTTGTGTCACCTATCATACACCCAGGAGTCAATATGGGGCTTCACAGCTTATCTCATGAAGAACAGGATCCGGGAAAGCTCTGTCTCTGAAAAAAGTTTAGAGGTGACAGTGGATAGTCTCTCACACTCCCAGCCAAAACCACATGCAAGCTCTCTGGGGCTGACAAGGAGTACTGACAAATTCCACCTCTCCTACACATTGTAGTTGGCAGGTGTTTGCGAACTCCTCATCTCCACTCTTTAGAGCAGGGCTGTGCAGCAATTTCTGCTTAGATGATATTTTAATCCTCTTCCAAACACTATTTCTTTCCAGATGCCTAGGCACTGAAGAGCTCTGATGCTGAGGGACCACCCACCTGTAGGAAAGCTAGCCAGGTGTCCAGGGTATGGGATACCCAGCTGCAAGCTACTGCTCATTTCTCTTGCTATGGATTCAACTCCAACTGTTTTTTTCTTTAAACAAGTGCCTTTACAACTGTGGTACAGTCATACTTTTTGATTTTGGCTGAATTCAAATTTCTTTTCCAGATGGAAAAGGGAGCAAGTTCAACAGGACAGATGGAAGAAACTCAATTCTGCCATCGCAGAGGGCAAAATAAAGTCTTCATGGGGATATCAGTGCAGAGACACACAGGTAGGGGGACAATGTGGACCTACCTCTCTACACCCTGTGTAAGATGTCTAACAGCTGCCTATTGCCCAGAATGAGATTGTCACCCACTTCCTTCTCCATTATATGAGAACAAGTTTCACTGGTTACTTAATTCTGGGCTGGGGGTCAGGGTGTTGAAGCTTACAGAGTGGGGAAAGAGAACAAAATGGTGCTTGCAGCATAGGGATCCACACACAATCTATAGGATGGGGAGCAGGACAATCATGTCTTCATGGTGTGTCCATGCACGCTAGGATGTCCATACTTTGCTCCACATGCCTTTCAAGGACCTGGCAGCTTGCTTGGAGCTTGTTTAGGATACTCTGCAGCCTGGTCTGCTCTGTGTGGTCCAAACATCAACTCCTAACATTTTCTTTTTCATTGCTTGGGTGATGGATTGTTTCCGTTTCACTGGATGTTACGGTGAGATAACTACTGTTACCGATATGATGTACAGGGAGTTCTTCTAAAAATCACTGAAAGGTAGCTAGTGCTATATACTCAAACATCTCGAAGGTATACATACAGACTGAAAGCATATTCTGGAGGGAATAAACCCTGACTGGGGTCAAAAGTTGAGCATACCTTGCATCTAAACACTGGAGTGAATCCATGAATTTTGCTTATTACCAGTTGATAAACTGATTTTCGTCTTAGTCTGTTTTCAAGGCTTGTAAAGAAAGGTGTTCACTATGTAGCAGAGTGGGTCACATGTTTTCTAATGGGCTTGTTTTCTGTTGAAAACTCTGGAGAACAGCAATGTTTACATGTCATTTCATGCCAACTAACAGAAGGTCCAGTTTCTCTGTCCAGTCTTCTGTTCCTCGGTTACCCATGACCACACTGGATTATTTGGTGTTTAGGCAGTCAAAAAGAGTGGGAGCAATCCCATGAATTCATTTCTTAGTCTCTCAGAATCTTGCCCATTTTTGGTTGTAACTTCTATTTTTTTTTTTGTTCCTGTCTGGAGACAATTTCCCAGCTGTGTTTTGGTTTCTTTCAGAAGAGAAAACTATGTTTTCTGTCCAGCCCTGCTATTTACCTGCAAAGTAATCAAGAAACAGGAACATGCTGGACTAGACTCGCATCTTGAAAAACATGAGTCAGGCTCTAAAGGAAATAAGCAAACATTAAAATAAAATTCATAGTTGGCCCTTTTTTTTTTTTTCTTACATGCTGTTGCTCACACATGAATACATTTGTAGAAGCTGGTCTGGAAACTATTTTAAAATTAAATGTTTTGATTCTCCCAAAACAGGATTACTCCAGGAGGCTATATATAAATCAAGATATATGCCATTAACAGAATATAATACAGGTTTTCCACATTTGTTTCTTCCTTTCAGTAAATAAGTGGACTTTTACTTCTCTGAAACTAAAGCAGACAGTGACAAAGGTTGAGTTCACTGCTTAGAACATCTCATGTTCTGTTGTTCTTCAGGGTCCTGTTTGTGCCTAGGTTTTTTTGTGCCCTCCAGAAGACAGAAATATCCAGAACATTTTACATGTCAGATGTAAGCATTTTCTCCCACTGTCTTGTCTGAAGGGAGAGAAACCTGTATGAATTCCTATTGCTAGTTCTTTCTTTTTTCCTTGCTTCTTCCACTGCTCACAGCTTACTGAACATTACCCCTCTCAACTGGTGCTTCATTAAAGAGGGTGTGAATTCTTCAATTTGTCAAAAAAAATAAAATATTAATGTTAAGAAAGCTGTCAGCTCTCCTGGGACAGACTGAACTTCATGTAAGATTCATAAGTTGTGCATTAAATTCATTGTGTTTCTAAATCTGTGTTAGTGGCTGCCTTAGTGCAGAATCAACCATGTGCTCATATGAACTCATTGGCAGCTTTGTTTGTTTCCCAGGTGAAGTTTCATTTGTTTATTGTTATTTACAGAGTGAACTGAAAAAGCATCCAAACAGACAGAAGTTTCAGTACATTCTTGGAGAGAATTGTAAATGATACCTGAGGCATGAAAAGTTTACTTTAATCTGGAACATTGATTTTAATAGACTAATTGGATACTGCTTGTTTTTCTATTATAACACCCAGGGCTCCTCCAATGCACAGCTAGGAGGAGAGAAATCTCAACACCATAGCTGTACTGTAGATAGGATAGCAAGTAAAATGCAAATATTCAGGAACATTTTTAGGTTGTCATTTGTGACCAATAAATAACCAAGTATAATGACTTGTAGAACAGGAACAAGGAATTAATTAAATTTAGGTTAACCTGCAGTGAGCATTTTTGCATCTGTACTTAAGTTAGATATTGATTGAATGAAAGAAAACAAAGAAATCTATATAAATTGCTCTCTTAACTTTGGGTCTCTTCATATATACACAGATATATGACTGTGGAGTTCATTTGCAGAATTCTGCTGATGCTTGTAAACTACCCTAAAATACAGAAGAACTTGCCAATAGAAGACATTAAATCAATGGCTCAGCACAAAGAGATTTGTTGTTTGTTTGTTTGTTTCCAGCTAGTAGCACCTAAAACTGTTCTGATGTAGTTTGTCGGAGGGTAAATTTTCATTTACAGGTATGTGTGAGAGCAGTACAGGCAAGTATATAGGCAGAGATTGTCCATTTGGGTTTTGGAAGAAATTCCCTTCGCATATTTCGCCAGAGAGAGGGAGTAAGGTGGATTCCCGCATTCAGAGTTTTAGGATAACTGAGGCTTTACCTGGAGGTAGTGGGAGGGATAGGTTTGTGTTTGTAATGACGCCTCTGGGACACCTTGCAACCTGGGTTGGTTTTCTTTTCTTACTATGCTTAGAACAGTCTTAATTCCTAAGTTTTCCCCAGGTCCAAAAGACCAGGATGACTGCATCTGGGGCTTGTTTACACTTGCTTCCCCTTTGTCGATCATATACAATATGGTCTTTACTACAGGTTTGTCAGGACACATTTCATCTGGGCATTCTTCTCTACTGTTGTGGAAGACCAAGATTTTGTGGACCTTCTCGTGAACTGATACAAATTTTGAGGTCTGAGGGAGGGGTTGAAATATTCCATATATTCCCTATAAAATTTTGTCATGCGTTTTGTGGCTTGCTGTCTGTGGGAATTGAATGAGGTGGATTGTCAGTGACGCTTCTTGACTTAGCACGTTTATCTGCAATTGCGAGGTCTTGGCTTGGTGACTCTGGTGGCACCTTCAGTTGTACAGGCCAGAGCACAGTCGTAAGCATGGGAATTGCCCCCCACAGGGCTCCCACCATATGGGCAAAGGCATGGGCCAAGGTGGAGCAGTGCTTTGGGCACTAAGACCTTCAGTCTCCCACCACTGAAATAAAGCATTTTGCACCCGGCAGGATGGACAGGGATGCCCTGTTGGACAGAGGCTGGCCTGGGCCCAGGACACCTGGGACGCATCCTGCCAGGACCTCATTGCCAGTGACAAGATGGTGCATCCACTAACTTCCATTTCCCTTGCTCCTTCCATAGGGAAAAAAAGATTTGAATTTAGCCCCTGAAAGAGTCAGTTAAGGAGAAATGATTTGACATATTTAAAAACTTATCTTTCTTGGTAGGCAATTTTGTAGTAGAAAACTTTTTTTCAGCCCTATACTAATAAACTCACAAAACTTTTGGAGCCAGAAGAATACGTATGCATCTTGAATTCCAGTGCATTCTCCCCTTTACATCCACCTCACTTCTAGATAGATGCTGCTCAAACAGGGTATGCATGCGCAAGCACATGCAGTGCTGCAGCACATTTGTATTCCCAGCATAGTCAGTATGTTCTGACTGTAAGTCCCTCCATCTATGTTCAGAGCAGCCATTTGCAGCCCTACAACCTCAGAGGGTCTGGACTGGGGAGGAAAAAGTAAAAATATTCTTTCTTTTGGGAGTGGCAGTCAGAGAGAAAGGGAATGGATGGGCCAGCTGGCCAATATGTTTTTAGGTAAACCAAATTGCTGCTGCATGCTTAGGGACAGTAATTAATCCTGTCTCTGGGACTTGAAATTCTTGCTTTTTGGAAGAACGGGACAACGTTACCCTTGCCAGCAGACTGGAGTAGGTTACAGATTTGTCAGGATATGTTATTCCATTCTTTACTTCTCCAAAACAGGTTGAGGGCCCTAAAGAAAGAAGAAATGAGGATTAGGAGAGTTAGATTCAAGCTTCCATAAATTATCTCATGCCAGGTATCTATTTCCAGTCTGGCTTTGTAGCAAAGTGGGGAAGGGTGAAGGCATTCCTCTGAAAGGCTGGGGAATAGGAGTGGACAACCTTCTGTCTTCTCATCAAGGAAGATGGTGGGTGTGTTAGAGTATTTTGTGTGAATATCCTCTGAAAGCTGCTGTAGGCAAGCATGAACAGAAAAAAATTATCACCAGTAGGCTTTGTACACATTTGTAATTTTTTGTACATCAAACCAGTCAGAGAAAACTGTTTTTGCATGGATATCTCTGAAAAACAACAGCTTGCTAGCCTTTTTATGCTTTAATAATTCTAAGCTTTTGACCACTGGAAGAGCTAAAATACTTTGGCTGCCTTCCCTTATTCTATAGAGTCCCTTTTACTTACTTTAATGACCTGCTCCACTGACATTTGGCACGGCCAACCTCAGGTGCTGGTGGCCCAGGTCAGCACATGCAGGTGTGAGTGTAAGCAGCAGGTCTAATGCAGTGAGCTGACTGCTCAGGCACAGTACAGCTCCACACTGTATTTTTAAACTATGGTAACTCTATGTTATTGCTACATGATATGTTTTTTCTTTCCTTGCTATTTCTAGAATGAGGAGCAGAGCTGAGTGTACACACTAACTTCATCTTGCTGCAGGGGTTTGATCAGAGGACACTACAAACCTGTTATAAATCTGTTAGTACCTGGTTAGGTTTATCAACCTGTTGTGACACTACTTCATAAATGATTGTTTATCTCCTAGTTGATAATTTTGAACAAACTAGTCAGTATAAATCTGTCGTTTGCCTTCTAATTTAATGATCTTTTCTTACCACCTTCCTAATCTGTTGTTTTGATGAATGTGCTGAAGTTCATTTTGCAAGCCAAACCATCCCATTTGTTTAAAGTGCTTTTGAAGTGAAGACAGGAGCTTACCTCTGTTAAAATGTATTAAATTTCTTAAAAGTAAATTTTGTAAGATAAAGTCAACTTTCTGATATTGCCTAAATACTAAAAACATTAAACTGAAGAAGCCTACAGAGGCTTCCCACAAACAGTGCAGTATTGTATACCACACATTCCCCTGTGCATTCTGTCCAGCACACTGGTCCCTTCAAACTAGCTGTCCAGCTACAGGTCCCCAGCTGTGGCCAAATGAAAGGAGAGACTTACCAGATAAGAACAGGCTGAACATTATAAACCTCCCCCCAGTCAAAGCCATTCAAGTAAGATAATTCAGGAACATTATTTACATTACCAGCGTACCTGAACAAAAATCTCTGTTTTGAACATGTGAAGTTGGGACTTAAAATCTCTGTTTGGATTCAGATTTGAGTGGTTCATTGTTAGTCATAAGCCATAACTCCTTCTTTTCACTCTGTGGCTTGTATTCATCTCTGCTCCTGCAAGTTAGACCCATTTGATTGGATTACTTTCTGAAGAGATTTCTAATCTATGTGCTGTTATTCATCAGTTAAAAATAGCTCCGGGATATTTTCTCTGAAAATTTTAAGTGCTGGTTTCCACATGTCTATGGATCATTCTTAGGATTAGGGTAAACTTGTTGTATTCAGAAATTCCTGGTATTTATGCACCTGGTATTTTAATACTTCAAAGCAGTGGTTTTCCGTCATGGGAGAAGAAATGTGAAGTTTGTCCACTGAAATCTACAGAAAACAATATGCAAAGTAATGGGATACTTTCTTCCCACCATCGAATCCAAAGACCCTTATAGTCATCATTTGGGGTCAACAACAAAGATATGAATCATGATTTCTAGCTTCAAATATATTTAAAATCAAAGTATTTTCAATAACATTTATCAGATTCATATTTGGCTATATCTTTTGGGATATCAGCTTGCATCTCAACCTCAGCAATTTTAGTTAGTTAGGTCTAAATATCTTTTTAGTTTAGTTAGTTTAGTTTAGTTAAGTTAGGACTAAATATTATGAGAAGTTTACATTTGAGCACT
>RSEF01000031.1:13027158-13076901 GCA_003993805.1 Himantopus leucocephalus
AAAAAAAAAAAAAAAAAGCCAAGCAGTGAAAAATGTGGAATGGCTTTATTATGAATTACTCCCTAAAGATAAATATTGCTCAAGTTCTTTGCCAACTCCTTTGGCAAGTTAAATTATTCCAAACAATAATAAATGCATACCAGTAGCTTTCCACTTTATTTGTGTTGAATGACCACTTATTAAATATTTTTTCCCAACAGTTTCTTTCCAAGAATGCTTAAAACATCTTTAACTATATGGGAAATAGTGAATTGAGAGCAGGCTGACAGAATCTACTTCTCCAAGAGACGTATGACTATACTACTTCCAAGAAATGTGACACTTTAGTTAATGGGGTGACTCGCTGTGTTTTTGAAGGGGTCAGTTCATTGAGAAAGCAAGCATCTGCGTGTTTGCGAGAGTCAGATAACAGCTCTCTGTGCTATACCTGTAACTTGCTACAGAAGCAGGACAAAGCTGATCTGAAAGGCAGTTAATTTGATTTCTATATCCATTAGAAAGAAATACTTTCATATGATGCTAAGAACAGCCCAGCCAACTTCACTAGCATAACACTAATGCTGACAGTGAATGCAAGATTATATAGAGACAAGTAAGTAAGGTAAATGTACAGATGGAAAATCTACTAGGGGGAAGCATATGCAGTGTCCAAACGAAAAAATGCAGAATGTTAAGGGGGAGCATATATTTTTAAGCTATAAAATGATCTGGATGAAATACGTACATGTTTATAGTCTGGCGTCTGGCATATGTTACATGGCTAACTTTGTTTGAAGAAACTCTACCAGTCCTGCATTAAGCCAAGTCCCTCCCTGCTAATAAGATCTGTAGTTCATAAAAAGGCAGCCTACCTGCTGCCAGTTCAAGTGCTCTGAGAAATGTCTTCCAAAATGCCAACAGTGCAGATTGCTGTCCTTATACTAGTGCCACCTGCACAGGGGAAATCTTTCCCCATTTGTCTGGGCCTGCCTGCGGCACATTGTCAACTGCCAGCATCGCGGTCAAGTCGTCAGGGATGCCATCCCCAAACTTGTACACTCATCTGCCTGCTGTGAATTTTCTCTTTGATTTTTATGTACATATGAGAACAGTCATGAAAAGTGATATTAATTCTAACTTGAGACTTCACCTTGGCTGTAAATGTAATCTGTACTGCACAATTCAATTTTATTTAAAACAGTACTACATCAGAACTAGTATTACCCCCCCTCTACTCCTCTCCCACCATGCTGCTTTTATGAACTCAGGATGAAATCCTGAGTTTGGAAGAGGATATATTCTTTCTTTGCACTGGTGATAATAACTTGCTACTCCGTTTCTTGGGTCAGCATTGAGATTCAAAATTAAGACATCTCTCCTACCTCTAAGCATGATCATCTATAGCAAGAATTGTCTTGCACGCTAATAAATGCATTCTATCAATTCCTGATGTCAAATTGCCATGTACTTTTTTTCATGCAAGAAAAGCAAGTTCTGTAACAGGATTTCCAACAGCAAATTAGGTTCTAAGGGGAGTTACCAATATTTATAATAGTTCATGTTTTCTTGAGAATTTTAGCTGTTTGGGGAAGCAAGGGTCAAGAGGTTACGTTTTTCTGCATTTCTCCCTCTTTAACTATTAGATACAGTTTGTAATTTATGATTCATCTGAATATAGACCTAGACCTTTCCTATAACCATCCCTCTTGGGGGAGGTTTGGGACAGCCCAAACAGTTATTTTTATCAACTCCTCCACTCTTTAAGATTCTGTTTTTAAAAGTGCTGGAGATAAAAGCTTTCAACACACTAATCCCAAAACTGAAATTGTAAGCAGCGCACCTTCCAAGCTTGATATGAACATGGCAAAACATGATTGAAGAGGAGCACCTGGGGAATTAAAGACTTGACATTTCCCGTCTCCCCTTAAAGATTATTTATTAAAATAAAGCAGCTAAAAGAAGAATCCGTGTTCTGTAATAGACATTTAGCAACTCTTCTGAGATAAAGCACTTCTTTCGAGTTCAGGACAATTCACTAGGCAAAATTAATATGTGCAGTCTGAAAATAATCTTTGGCACACTAATGTGTATTCCTCCACCACACCCCATAGTGCTGACCTGAGAACTTTTTCTAAGCCCATGGATATGGGTAGGAATCATAATGCTAACTTTCCTCGGATCCGGATTAACTCTGTAAACCTTAGACTGGTTTTTAAAAGAGTACCCACATAAGATGCAGTCACATCCTTTCTCATTTGCCTGAAATTGAAGGATAGCTCTCCTCAAAGTGTTATCCAAAATAAACTTTCCTTTTCTCTTAATCCATCAAAACAACATGGCCATTCTTACTCTATTCTGTCAGTCATTTGTATACCACTATTCATGTTCTGTTTTACAAAACAATTTATATAATTAAACTAAATAATACCTTTAGGCTTGAATACACAACCTGGGAGCAGGTCTGAACTAGAAATTTTGTTCCAGTATCTCTTCATAAGCAGTAAACTTACAGTGTCCTCATATGCCACTGAGCAAGCTACTTGCTCTGCTGGCATGCCTGCCTCAGAGCTGGGGCACTGAAGGTTTTGCTGTTCTTTCCCTTCTTCTGAGGTGTCCCCAAGGCCCCACAATGTCACGCATCCCTGATTACTAACTAGGACAGTGTCTCCAGCCAGGTAAGTCTCCTGTAAACCCTTCTCCTCTGTGTACCCATCACCAGCAACTGCCTAAAATAATTCCACAATTTTTTTAAACAGAAATACTTTTTTTTGTCTGGATGATTTCCATCAAGCAGAAGAAGAGCACAAAACAGCAAAAGGCCCATACATCTGTGTCTTAGTTTCACATTGTGATTTACTTGCAAGTTGGGAATAAATTTCCCTTCTATCAGACTGGTACCTCTGGTACAGAGGAGGTGGGCTACCCCCACACAAATCTCATGGAACCTCTCTGCCAGAAACGCACTAGCTTCAGCTTGCCTGTTCTTCCATTCTTCTCAGCTAATTTCTTTTAACAGTACAGCGTGCCCTTTTACCATGCCTTTGGCCTTGGAAAAAATAAAAATCTTACATGCTTCTGACAGCCAGGTAAGGGGATGTCCCTTATAACAGCACTCCCTTGCACATACAAGTCAAATAAAGCCACTGTGTAAAATATGCTGGGGTACAAATGCACAACATAACTTCTGTTTCACAGTTATGCTTATGCTATTACCCCCTGACAGCTGCAAAGTAACTTACTCCTCTTTCATGGCCATACTTAGGGCATTGGTACAGTCTGCATGTGGCATGTGAAATCAGCCTCTGTACTGATGTTAGTTTATGCTGTGCCACTGACTTTCATGATCTCTTGCAAGTGATACCTTCTGATGACCTGATCCAAAACTCTCTTGGGTGAGAGGCTATCATCAGTCATTTAGGTCTTGTATTTTTTCCCCCAAGTTGTTTCCTTAGTTATATCACTGATGTCCTTCTTTAGAAAAGTTTTGTATATATTTCGCATAGCTAACATGCTTTAACCATCTTTTCTTTCTCCTAACCATGACTGTGCTGTCTCCTTACATTGCATTATAGGCTTCAAGGCAGTCCAGGGTTTCTGTGGTGTTGTGTGAATGGGTGCTGCCTCTGACATACCTTGGCCCCAGGACACACTGCACACACCCTTTGCCTGGCTTGAGAGGTCTTCACTGCAAGGGTGGCTCATGGCAGCCTTCCATATGGCTTGCACTGACATATCCTTCTCGTAAGAGGTGGGATTTTAGGGCTCCTTTTATTGTTCTCATTCTTCTGCCTTGTGTGAGAAGGCTGGGCTGGTGAAAAGGCTGTCATTCTCTGTGCTGCGTTACTGATGCTGACTGTAAAGGCAGTGCTTAGCTGGTGTCATCACAGAGTTGTGCAAGGGGGGTTGCAATTGCCCTGCGTCTTCTGCTAATGCCACCCAAAACTCAGAGTTCAGCTCACCCAAAAGAACAAAATCGTCCACTGGGGACTTCCAGGTGAAGCATGCAGAACGGATCCTTTAATTTGTTTAGGACAATAGTGGGGAATGAATCATGAAACAGATGTTGAAGGCTAAAAGGACAGTTCTGTTTGCCAGTTGTCCAATGTCATAAAGTGCATTCTTATATAAGGTCCCGTTGTGCAAAAGCTAAGCAGACAATTCAAAAAATATTGTGCACTTAATCAATACTAATGACATCCTCCTTAATCTAGTTACAACTGTCTGTCCCTGTGCTTCCAGGGATAAAACGTTTCTTCTGAGGCATTAATGACTGAAGAAAAGCAACTTCTAGAGCTTATCACATTCTTCAGAAGTACTTATTTGTCAGCTGCCAAAGGCAAGACAGTAAATGGAAATGGCCTTGTATGGCCCCAGAGGCTGGGTGCAAAGCACTGCCATTAAAAAGTCATTCTGAAATAGACAACAATATGTACTGCACTGCTCAACCAATGTTTAAAAACACTAGGATCAAAGTGATCATAAGCAGTTTTAGACTGGAAAGTATGTGAAATACTTTAAGTAGATCATAAGGAAATTCATTTTGAAAAATCACCTTCTTTAGTACAAAGCTTTCTAAATCAACTCGTGTTATCACCATAAGGATTTTGGCAGGCATGTACCAATCCAACTGGTATTTTTTAATAAAGCCAGGCAAAATAACCGATATGTTTTGATAGTCTGGTCTTTGGCTAACCAAAAGCTACGGAAAAACAGCATTAAACACTTTCTTCTCCTTTATCACCAGAAAGCTTTTTAGCAAAATTTAAGTGTCGGTAATTTTATAGCAAACCCACTCAGCATCTGTAGCGTCTCTGAGCTTGTTCAGAACTGTCCTGCATCTTGATAGGGCTGAGGTGGCTGGCACCACCATCATTCCTAATCCCAGCCACATTCCAGATCTGGCCTCCTTCCTGCAGAGATCCCCATGAGCTCAAACTCAAGCAGCTTTCGCAGGCAGCACCTGAGATGCACCTGAGATGCATTGGGATCAAGCTCCCTGAAAAATGTACTGAGGGCAGTCATCTTTTTTTTTTTTTTTTTTTCAGTACTTGCAAAAGGAGAAGTGCTTTTTGTGTCCGCTTCTTTTTTACTCCTCATTAAGATAATAGTCTAGTAATTCAAGGATTCACGTAGGAAGGAGTGGAGGACCCTAGATTCCACCTCTACTCAGGGTGAAGTTGTTAAAATTCACATCTCCAAGTATGACATGACAATTGGTTTGAGAATCTTTTTGTAGAAAGCAAATGAAAACACCAGTGCTTCCAATGGCATCAGGGTATCAAGTATAGTTCCCAGAAAGCATGAATCAAAACATTGCTGTAATCATCACCCATTTGTAGGGACAACTTCATGTCTTAAGGAGCCAGATGAGATGCCTTAAAATAGGTATTTGCCATTACTATCTGCTCTTGTTGCTCATAGCATGAATCCCAGAAAATGCTATCAAAGAAAAATCATATTTAAGTGTGTAGGATGGTAGCTGATTTCTCTAACATTATTATTCTTCCTCTGCTTTTACTGAATCCTGGTCTTGTTTGCCTTAGTGAAGCAGCCATAGTTGTATGGGAAAATGCTTCATCAGTGCTCTGTTATTTTGGAAACTGAAAACTTTGAGTCAAAGACACTTCCACTGAAAACCAAGAATTTCTACTTGTGAAGGCTGCCAGGCTGCCTGTTGCCCAAGTAATCTGCTTGTCCCATGCCACAGTATTTGTGTATCTCTTGGGAGGGGAGGGAATGAGGTTTACAAGTTAGTACAAGAAGGCAACAAAAGAGGCAACAAATGAGTCTACTTGCATCTTCCTCTGTTGTCTGACCAAACTCCACAGAGAGGTGGAGTCGTTCACTGTGAAACTCTGAAAACAGACTGCATCAGCCTCCACCTTCTCAATTCCAGCTGCTGCTGTTCAATGCTTGCTTCACAGCCCACCAAAAATCACAAAAGTCTTGACAAAATGCATGCAGTTTGTGCCTATTTCCTCTTTCATGTCAGAGCTCTTTCTTACCTTTTGAGCATTGTCCAGGGAAGGGAATGAAGCCACAGAAGGAGGCTTGTCCTATTTTATTGTCAGCACATCAGTGAGGTCAGAGGGAAAAAAAATTCTGTCTTAGGCAGAAGGAAGTTTTAAAACAACAGTGAAAAATGCCATAGACACTTCAAGTATTTTTCGTAATGTAAGACACACCTTTATAGTTTACAGAAGTTATTCCTTGGACTTAGAGCTCTATCAGCAAGGGAAGAGCTAAAGAAAAGTCATAAAAGACCTGCTAGTATAGCAGTACTGCTAAAATTTGGACCTAGATTTCCCCAACAGCTTGACCCTTTTAATCTTGGAATACAATTGAGGTTTTGCGATTTATTTTGACAGACCTAGAATTTGGCCTTCAGATACATAGCACTTGTCCTACTTGTTCCAAAGAGGCTATATATCATTTTGATCAACACTCAAAGTTGAAGTTCCCCCCAGAGCCAAGAAAGTGACATTTACTGAGCCATAGCCCATCAAATATTTATGAATCATAACACATTAAATAAAGACAGAAAAAGAAACTGTGAGAGAAAATAATGTTTAGATTTATTTCCCTCTGTTTAATTCCCATCTGAAGTGAGTTCTTCTGAAGATCTGCTTAAATACAATCCACGTTTTTTTTCACACAAAACAAGCCCATTTCAAAATTGTTGTAAGACATTGCAGTGTGCAGCATATGGGATGTGCAAGGCAAAACTGATGACTAACACTGTAGGCATTATTTATTAACTTTAATTCATAGTATCTCATATCCTCCTGTCAGCTTACTCCTCCTCCTCCTTTTTTATTATAGATGAATGAAAACTGATGCTTTTGCATTCTTTTTAAGCCATTAAATTATGTTAATTATTTACGGTAAGGCATCACAATGAATAACACGACACATCCCTGAAGTTTTCAGCTTCCTCTTGCAGCAGTTTCTTGGCTTAGGCATTCTTTAAAGCAAAAGACATTAAATGATCCCAAACAAAAAAAAACCCACACTTTTCTTCAGAATTTTACAGGGTCAAATTTAAGGGAATCAGAGATTGTCAACACTGATACTTGGGCCAGTCATCTGAAATGGTATTACACTCGTGTATTCTGGGATTATATGTCCAAATATGCTTTCAAAAGCTGTTTTATCACAAGAAAAAAGTACAGGAAATGGGAAGGGACTGTCTGTTGATACAAGCTCAGAATGCACCAATGATTTCAATATGAAATCTGTATGAAAATAATTATTGTGAATACCTTTAGCTACAGAAACTAAAACCCTTAGATTTAAATATATGTTGCAGTCCTGAACCTCTAGGACTTTTTTCTCTAAAGCTAAACTCCAAACCTAGAGGCCAGGACCAAATAAAACAGCATATGCAGCCCTGTGCCTGCTGAGACCACCTGCCTGTTCCAGGCCAGGTCAGAAGCTCTGATTACCTGGGATCATGAGCCAGAAATCTGCTCCTAGGGCAGTACCTTTGCTATAAAACCCAAAAAGGGGCTCATTTAAAAAAACAGTCACAGTGTCTTTAACATTCTATAACAGGGCAAAGCCTTAGACCCTTCATTCTGCAATGAGGAAGATCCAGCTTCAGCTCTGGTCTTGGTCTATCAGAACTGAAACCCATTGCCCGCTTCCCCAGGAGGGGTGTTGGACACTGCTCGGGGAGAAGTATTTGTTACCTCTCGCTTACCGTGAGGATGTGCCACAGTGAGCAACGGGCTGATAGTTCAAAAGGTCATAGAAGGAGAAGAGTGTGAAGCTGGCTGTGACAGTGCAGCTCCCTGACTTGGGTGGTCAGGATGAGCAGGTGCAGGATTGCAGACTGTCCCAGAGGGACTGCAGCAGTATTTTAGCATTTCCATGTGTATCATCTATCCTTTCAGTAAAAGTGCAGCGCAATGAGGTGGCCATGGCTTCATCTACAAAGAGAATCAGCATCTCTTTTTGAGCAATGGAGATCTGTACATAACCTGAGTTAAGTGAAGCTTTTCGAGGAAGCCTCCATGATTACCCAGGCTGGATACAGGTATCACTGTGCAGATGCAGCCGATGCACCATACAGAAGCACATCAGGTATGTAAGAGTGGCAAGACTAATCCCTTAAGGCTTAGACTCTTTGTAGATCACAACTGCCAGTTATCAGTTTTCTAATTTCCACAGAACAATCCACATCCTTTTGTGACCACCAAAGTAGCCTGAAAAACTGTTTCTTCTTTTGTTTTGGGTACTTATAGTCAGCCTAAAGGACTGCTTTTATCTCGTTAGAGTCAATGAACTAAAGCAAAAGAAATGGAATTATTTGGATCTGAAAGTTATGAATCAGCTTTGATGTAGAATGACTGGCTCTTTTCAGTGTTGTATAATGCAAGTTATGTTAGCATCATACAACAAAGATGGATGAGGATGTACCATATCCTCTTCCAACTACATAGCAAGTGGTGAGAGATGTGATTCATGTCTATAAGGTACTAAATGCAGCAAAGAAATTAGAAACAGACCTTCTGTATTTCTAACAGAGAAACCAAGGATTGAATCCTGCAGTTTTAAAAACATAATTATGTGCAGATGTAACAAAACCAGTTTAATAGTATTTTAAAAAAATATTGTGGAAATCTCAGACTTGAAGATGATAGAAATTAAGGCTAGGAGGGTTTCCTTTGGGATAAAAGATATTCATGTTGTTGCTTTTAATCCCTGGAAAGAAGTCCTATCCCAACCACCTACTTTGTGCATATCATCAAGTACATCTCCAGCTGCAGAGCTAAAGACATAGCCATATTGGTCTGATAGTGACAAATCCATGAAACAAGGAGAATAAGGGTCCTGATTTTGAAAGAAATATCTTCACCCTTCCAAGCCACTGAATTTCAAAAAGAGGTTGTCCTCTCCACGGTCTCCTGAGGAGCCAAGTTCCCATGCTGTGAAGCATCTCAAACGGAGGAGAAGACACCCCCCTGCACTGTGTGCAGACAGTGGCCCCATCTGCAGCCCACATCTGTCACTGAGAAGCATACACCAGTCTTTCCCTGGTCTGAGTTACTTTTGTTCAGTTGAAAAGAGACAAGGTAGAGCTCAGCTTTGTCTGAGAGCTTTCCAAAGCTCCAGTCCAGTCTTTCACGTGAGGCTGAACCAAATCTATTTCTAGTTTTGAGGAATGCAAGTATCACAGTGAATAATTTCCAAAATGAGGAAAATGTCACTTTGCTATCCTATTTTTATAGTTGCAGCAAGAGCTGGGCATAAATGTGGTCGAAAACTCTGATGGAAGCTGCCGTGACAATATTTCCAGGCCAGTAAAATACAGGAAATATCAAAAATCTTTGGGGGATTTGGGATGATGGGATTAGCACATTAGTTTTATCTATTTGTAGAATTCAGAGAATTTGGGAAAGACTTTGTTGAGCTTATTGGGGAAAACTGAATCTTTAAATCTCTGGAAATCGCACTGCAGGTTCTCATGAGCTGAACCGCCAGGGCTTTCTGGCAGGAGAGAGTTATTATACATCTGGGAAGAGCATGTGATAGTTTCCAACTTCCTTCATAACGAAAAAAAATCTTTCACTTCACTAAATGATTAGGAAATAAAATGGCTTAGGCTACAAGAACTTTTCTTTGCATTGCCTTTCTTATAGCAAATTTGCATAAATTTAACTGCTAAAATTTTTGAGAAATAGGTTGGGGAAATCATAGCTATTTATTACATAGTCCCTTCTTAAACAGGGTGCCCTTGAGAAAATGTATTGGCCAGAAACTGGAACAAACACATATACCATTATGTCACAAAGTTAATGCTTACCTGAACAAACTCAATTTTAAAGCAATAAGTATTTGAGAATAATGTTATTATCAGCAGCTACAGATATGTCTTCAAATTTCTGGGAGTTTAGCAGGTTAGGAGGCTGTTCAATCCATTTCCTTGTTTCTTTGTTTATGAATGGTAGTTACCAGCTAACAGAAAATCATGAAGTGCCTCTTTGAAGATCTCGTTTGGTTTGGGCTGGATTTTTACCAGGAAGTCTTCCTTAAATTCTTTACCAAAGTGACAGAGTTCATCCGGTGTTGTGGGCACTGCACATCTTTGGTTGCATGACATCATGTGACTACGCGGATCAGAAGAAAAAAGGGACATTTTTTTCTGTTTGTCAATGATAAGCCTTGTCAGATCTCTATTCTACAGACTGTCTAGTGCCTCACATCACATCAGTTGTGTCTGGTGGCACTTCACCTATGGAGACATGGAGTCACCTAAGCAGCTACAGAGTCCAGAAAGACATCAAATCCCTGTTCAGAAAATCGTTCAGAAACAAAGTGAACATGGAGCAGTTGGCAAATGGAGTACCCGTGTGCTCAGAGCAAAGAAGTGCAATGGTCCCAAGCATTTGTTAGCTCAGCTGATTTGCCTCTCCTGCTCCCTTGATTTCTTTGTATCTGTGCAATGCTAATGGGACTGTTTCTGTCAGTAAGAGCTCACCACAGCAGGGAAGTGTTGCAAAATCTGTCTCCCTCATGGGGAAAGTGGAGGGGAGGGTCTTTGAGCCTGTGTGTGGGGAGCAGAGAGAGGGCAGGGAGGGGAAGGGAAATCACCTCTGGCAAAATATCTAGAATTTAGTTTTCCTCTTTTACAACTTCTCCCTTCCCACTTAACATTATTATTATTATTATTCAATGGCTCTGCAATTATTTTTTTTTTGGTTTCATTGGGCCTTCTTCCCTGTTATTTTTTCCTCAAAGTTAAAAAGACCATGTGCCAAATTTTGAGTGAAGGCGACTCAGTATGGAGCCACTGAATGCTATTCACTAGCTAAATATCTCTGTCTGTCCTAAATGCAGGTTGCCCTTGCTTTTACATGAAAGTAAGTTTTTGTAGCTGATGGGATTCCTGATGTGTTTCCAACTCGGCACTGAAGATCCGCGTGCTGTAGCAGCAGTGGGGTCTGAAGGGCAGAGGGGATATTTCACAAGCGAGGCCACATTTGCACAAGCTGCTCTCGCTTCTTGGTCTGGCGGTGCTCTCAAGTGACTTCACCAGGCAGGCATCCCTCTCAAAAGACTTGGGGATTGTTATCCTGAAACTTGTGGTGTGTTAGCAAAATTCAGCTGCTGTACCTCAAAATTAACAGTTTAGTTACAGGATTTCAGAGGCTTTAGAAATATAATAGAAGTGATTGTTCAGTTCCTGGAGAAGAAATGGCTTAATAATTTGGGGATTAATAATGGGTTTTCCATTGGAAGAATCTATGAATGAATACTGCAAAGCCAGAGTAGCTTAATCTAGACCAAGGGAAGGGTATAAATGATGATGAAAGAGGGAAGTTCCCAGAAAGAGGTAATATGTTGATGATCATGAGGATTTCAGTTGTCTTTTCTAGAAGGGTGGCAAGAGCGGCAGCTTCTGTGCAAATTTCCCCATGCTGCTCCTTGGCCTTGGTGAATCTATTCTTGCAGAATCACAGAAGACATGTGCCAGCTGATATTTTTCCTCTGGTGGACACGCCGAACCTCTGCACATGTTGGGTGTCAACAACTGTTTTTTGCAACTCCATACCACTAAGTTAGAGATGAAGGTCCCTGTGTCTTTTAAAAACACTAATTGTCAAATTAATTAATTTGTAAAAAGAAAAAAAAGTAGTCAGATTGCTTCCTCAATTATCACCAGCACCTTAGCCTCTGGAAATCTACGCCTTGCATGCAGGATAACTGTGTTTTCTTCATTTCTATCCCTATCAACACTCCTACAAAGTCCTCACCGGTCTTGTCAAGAAACTGATGCTATAAGCCTATTGCAAAGAGACAAAACATACTTATGCTCTGAGCTACATCTGAGTCTCTGTGTATATGTTGTATTTGCAGACTGTTGCATTTGCCTATTTCCCAGTCACTTAAGAGTTGATGTAAGAAAATAATTTAAGACTAGTAAATAGAAGGGGCAAGAATTTACTCTCCCTTAACTCACTCCCTTTTTTTCAGTGGAGTTGGTCCTATTTTTTTGCTGCTGTGAGATCACGCAGAGTTATCTTTTCCTGATTTCTATGTGTAGAAAGGCATTAAAATTCTTGGCTTGGGAACAGTTCATGAAACATACTCAACTCTATAGTGTTGATTTCTCTGTTTGGGTGTCCGCTTAGGTTGCTGGCACTTTCATAGTAAAAGTAGCTGAAGATGGTAGTGAGGAATCCTGTAGCTGGCAGCTACTGTTAGTTTTTTCATTGCTTCTTAGTACTTTCTGAATATCTGGATGCTCTTGTGTCTTTTTAAATTAAGTTTGTGCCCGTCCACCAAGATGATTCATATCTGCAAGAATTGCTACAGTAGAGCAGTTTGGCAAAATAACCACAACCATTCAAATAGAGTCATGTTGTATTTGTTCATTTATGAAATTTTCCTAGCACCTGGACCAGCTTTTGCTATCAAAGTTTGTTTGCTGAAGAATGCCAAAAGGTAGAGAAGTGGAGCTGAATATTCCATTTTAAAGTTTTTGATGAATACAAGCTTCTTGGCAAAAGTCACACCTGATTCCTTCACAGGGCACTGCTATTTCAGCAGGCCAATTTTAAATAAACCTGAATATGGAAAGGTAAGTTTGGTTTTATATCAAAATTATCAACAACTTTCCACTTTTTTAAAGCCTCAAACATAGCAAAAATTGTTTGTATTTGTTTTGATCACCCACAGTCAAGGCATCTAGTTATTAATGATCCTGATCTTTTATATTAGCCTGTAATCCTTTGCCAGGGTTACCAGTTTGTGATGCTGCCATTCTTAGCATGCAGGCGGCCTGTGTTCTGGTAGATGCTTCCCTCCCACCAGCTGCTCTTTGCTCCACTGGCAGCTCTGACAAACTATTCCAGCTTTCCTCACAGATTCTGTTATTTTAGCTCTTAGAAAGAATGTAACATTGTGAACTGAGACACTTTATTGCACACAGGATGACCTTAAGTAAATTCTTCTGAATCTTTGCCCTCATGAGACTCTTAAAAGATTTTTGTACTTCGGATCTTACAAGACACAAAGTCTTGTGTATTTTTTCTCTTTCTAAGCTATCATCTTTTGCATCCCTGTGCTAGAAGCTATTGCTTTGTATTAGGATGATACACTATAAAACGGTCATACTGGTCCAGTGTTCTATACACTATTAAAACTAGAAACATCTCTCCAATTTATGGTATGTCACATTTCTAACCAAAAAAACCATAATAAATTGTCATGTTAAATAAATACGTTACAACCTTGCACCTTGATTCTTAACATTTAATCTCCATTTCTATCAGATGTCAACTGATTGACAGGACCTTCACCACATTCCTCCCGTTTGATCTCCCCTCTCTTCAAAATGTCTAGAGGACAAGTTGTAGTGTGTGCTGTAGGTTGTAAGCATCATACTTCAGAACCAATCTTACTAATTTCTATGGGTTTGCCAGGGAAAAAAACAACAGTGGAACATAATCAAAAGACCGTATTACTTATGAAAATGTGTAGTTTTGGGTAGAGGAGAAATATTAGTGAATATGTCTCAAATTTGGCAGCATCAGCCAAAAGTTAAAGGGTATTTTAATTTTGCTTTCACAAGCAGTTCTAAATGGTTTCCCCCTGCCCCCCAAGTGGACTCCAAACTAGTACACTGTGTTCACGAAGCCAAGATAAGTTTGCAAGGACAGTTCTATGTCTGAGAATGGGGTCTCCAAAGGGCAATACGTTCTATAAGGTAAGAGCTACTGATAATAAGTCACAGAAAGAAAAAGCCAAAAGAAGGGTAATTGAGACACGTGAGTCATTCATCTGAGAAGTGAGAGCCCTGAATGTGGCTTTTTACATGCAGACTTTACATGTCAAAGTCAGCAGCTGTAATGCATAAGGGGTAGCTGAAAATCAGCACCAGCACATCCTTGTAGCCCTCTATTTAAAAAATATTTTCTGAGTTAATTTAAGCACCTGTAGGATTCAGTATGTCCCTGCAGAGGATCCCTGTGTTCCTTCTAAGTATTCTTTTCCAGACCCTGTGAGCCTTTTGCTCGGCACCAAAACAAGCACCACCGGCAGGTGTATAGAAAATAGCCTGGCCAAAACAGCTTTGCAGACTGCTGCAGGACATCCTTCCCAAGTGCATGACATCCTTCGCAAGTGAAGGACAGCAGGTTTGAGCCCTTTGGGTCCACTAACCAGACGGACACCCCAGGCAGTCTTCTGTTATAGAAAAGGTAGGTGCAAGTGTTGCTGGCCTGCTTTAGTGCTTTCAAAGAATACCTGTAGGCATTCCCTCAGAAGATAATGCTATGGTCTGCATCCCACAGGGAGGAAGACCTTGGACTCTACAGCCGCTTTAGATACCAGAGGCTGGTGTTTAACACCAGAAAAGTGGGCTGATGTGGCACAGCCCCATCCTCAGCCTTTCCTGCTGGTCAGCTCTGGGCAGTTACCTGCTCAATGCACAGATTTCTGTATTGCCGTACTGAGGCAACATGTTCTTGCTGTAAACACCAGGTGTTGAATCTGGGACCTTAGACTGTACACCAAAGATTCCGTACCCAAACCAGGGGTACTTGTGTTCTGGTTTAGATTTGGCCTCTAGTTGCTGTATTGATCTTAGGTCAGGATGCCTGACACACAGAAGATCAGCATTGTAATGACTACTTTACACCTAATCATTCAGTTGGTTGTATGTTCACGCCAGATATAGATACACACACGATGAATATACATCCTATACATGAAGTTTGCTATAGTTTTGTGATTCACATCACAATTCACAGTATGTTTTTTAGACCTAGATTGTCTATATCAGCTAAACATTAGGTTTGCAGGCAAACACTGAAAAAAATAAAGTGGGCGAATTAGCAGATATTCATTGATTTCCTGTTTAATTAAAGCTTACTGTGACATTTTCCTGCGAATGAACGAAATTCCTTTTTACCTACTGATTAGCTTTGAGCTTACTCTTCCACAACAAATAATCATCCATGCACTTTGACATTATACCAAGACACGTAGGATGGGGGCATCCTCCTGACTGTGCAAATAATTTCTATTAAAAAAGCAAACCTTGAACTGAAGAATAAAATTATGAAAAAAAAATAATCTAATGAGTCGTATTGTTTCCAGCACCAGTGCAATCTGACTGACAACATCATTCCGTCTTTTCTGGTACACCTTTTCAAAGCGCTATCTAGGAAGCAAAGCCGGTAACAAAACTAGAAGAGATTCAGAGGTGTTACCGACTTTAGCAGAAAGTTCATTCCCTGGTGAAACTTGATAATGGTTTATTTATTTGTGTACACAAGGGAAGAATCAGTATTTGCTGAGTCATGTTACTCCAAAAATTCCAGTCAGGAGCATCATGAAAACAAGATCTCAAACAGCTGTTAGAAAACTACACACAAAAACCTAAAGTAAAGTTGCCCTACTCTTCTCCAAATACAGCCTTAGCAACCAAAGGCAGAGATATCTGTGAAAATACTGTGTTGTAGACCAACATGCTCCCTGTGGGCATGGCGACAGGACATTTGGAAAAGAGACACTGAGGGAATCGTAGGAGCAGGACATGCACAAGTCTAGCAGGGCATTTTGGGAGTTAGGAGGCTGAAGGGGGAAACTAGCTCCCAAAAGCTTCCCTTTGTCCTTTGTATTTCTCCCATATGGGCGTCAGCCATAGCAGCCACAAAGGAAGGCTGAAGGAAGCTCAAGGGGAACCAGCAAATCTGCAAGGAGGCAGTGTGAGAGTCCTCTGCCCTGCGCACCATGTGGTGTTCGAGGTCACACAGGTGCAGATATTATCAAGGCCACCAGATATTGCTCTTATTGCCTGGGGGAAGGTAGAGGTTCCACAGTACCTCCTTTCACCAACACGGCTGTCAGGATCCTGCCACCACACCAGTCCTGCTCTGTCCTGTTCTTTGCAAAAATAGGCTGCTTCTCCCTCCACCTGCCTCACCTGTCTCTTGCTGTCTGAAGTTCTCACAGATGGGTCTGTAATCAGCCTGCTCCCAGGTTGCACAGAACAGGGCAAGACAGCCATGCCCCTGCCTTTCAGAGTGAAAATGTAGGTGGTCTGTTCTCTGGGTGTCACGGAGGGATTTCTTCCTCCGATCTGCCTTGTGCCCATCACTGTCCCCTGAGCACCTCTTGCAAGCAGCACTGGGCTGCGAGCCTCCCAAACAGAAAGGTAGCATCATAGAATGACAGAATATCTTGAGTTGGAAGGGACCCATCAGGATCATCAACTCCAACTCCCTGATCCTTGCAGGACCACCTAAAAATAAACCACATGACCAAGAGCATCTTGCAGATGCTCCTTGAACTCTGACAGGCTTGGTGCCATGACCACTTCTCTCGGGAACCTGGTCTAGGGACAGACCACCCTTTCAATGAGGAACCTTTTCCTAATGTCCAACCAACTTCCCCTGGCACAGCTTCATTCCATTTCCTCATGTCCTGTCGCTGGTCACCAGAGAGAGGAGATCACCACCTCCTGCTCCGCTGCCCGGGGGTGGTGTAGTCCATGAGACCTCCATAAGGGCACCCCTTGGCCTTCTCTTCTCCAAGCTCAACAAGCCCAGTGACCTCAGCCACTACTCCTAAGTCTTGCCCTCAAGGCATTTCACCATCTCGGTCACCCTCCTCTGGACACACTCAAATAGTTTGATGTCCTTCCTACACTGAGGAGCCCATAACTGCACACAGAACTCGAGGCAGGACCACACCACAGCAGTGTAGAGTGGGACAATCACCTCCTTCGCCCAGCTGGCTGTGGTGTGCTCAATGTACCCCAGGAAAATGTTGGCCCTTTGGGCGGCCAGGGCACATTGTTGATTCATAGTCAACTTGCCATCAAGCCAAACCCCTAGATCTCTTTCCACAGGCCTGCTTTCCAGCCTCTCATCCTGCAGTTTGTATGTATAACCAGTATTACCCCATTCCAGGTGCAGAATCCAGCACTTGCTCTTGTTAAGTTTCTTACAGTTGGTGACTGCCCAGCTCCCTAGCCTATCCAGATCTCTCTGTAAGGCCTTTCTACCCTTAAGGGAGTCCACAGCTCCTCCTAGTTTACTATTGCCGGCAAACTTACTTAATGTACATTTGATTCCTTCACCCAGCTCATTTATAAAAACATTAAAGAGCACTGGCCCTGAAATCAAGCCCTGGCAAACCCCACTGGTGACTCGCCACCAGCTTGATGTAACCCTATTTACTATAAACTATAACTCTTTGAGGCCGACCCAGCAGCCAATTGCTCACTTGACATATTCTGGACTTGCCTAGCTGTATGCTGGACATTTTGTCCAGAAGGATACTGTGAGAGACAGTATCAAAAGCTTTGCTAAAATCCAAAAACATCGCATCTGCTGGCTTTCCTTGCTCAATTGGATGGGTGACTTTATCATAAAAGGAAATTAAGTTAATTAAGCAGGACTTTCTCGTCATGAACCCATGCTGGCTATGACCAATGACTATCTTGTCTCTTAAGTGTTTTTCAATAACTCCCAGAATAACCTTTTACATAATTTTACCAGGCACTAAGGTGAGACTTAAAGGCTGTAATTACCAGGGTCTCCCTTCTTCACTTTCTTGAAAACTGGGATATTTCCTAGCTTCCAGTGGACTGGGACTGCTCCAGACTCCTAAGACTGCTGAAAAATAAGGGAGGGAGGTCATGCAATGACATTGGTCAGCTCTTTTATTACCCTGGGGTGAATCGCATAGGGTCCTATAGACTTATGTGCGTCCAGCTGGAGCAGATGATTGTATCTGTCCCACACAGAAGCAATGACAAATTGTCTGAAGGTCTTGAAGGTTCTACTCATAGGGTTGCAATTGTTCACACAGGTTGTGTCATCATTCACAGGGATGGAAACATTAGGCAGTTCTCTCCACTGTTGCTGTCAAAAGTATTTCCGCTCCTGACTGTACCAGCTGTGGCTGTTCTACTCATGCTGCTATTGCACACGTATGGTAGTTAGGGTGGCATGAGTGGCTGAAGGTCTGACACAGAGATAGGCAGCTGTTGAGGCTGCAGATAGGAACAGAGTTGAGTCAGGGGCAAGTAGGATGTGTCCCTGCTGGATCTCCATCATCTTTGAAGGAGATCACTGGTTATGCACAGGATGGGTCTCTAAATGTGCAAGCAATAAATTAAAAGCTAAAGCTTAATTAAACTCCTCAACAACAAATGAAGACCTTTATAGTGCTGTTCCCTTATTCCCAGTTCTGGCAATTTAACAGAAAACTGAAAATCAAGTTTCCTTTGGAAAGAATTAGGGAAAAGCAGAATTTCTTCGTTCTTGGTTCTCCTAACTTTATGCCGTAACAGTTTTCTTGCCTTATTTCTTGCCATATATCAAGTTCAGAATATGTCTTTAGATCTCCTTTAACTTGTTTCTTCCTAATTGACATAAAATTTTGCTAATAGCACCTTGAAAGTTTGTGAATACAGATTATAAAGTCCCTACTGGTAACTGGGAATATATTTAACTGCATCTCTAGGGCGTTTTGTGTTTTGCTAATACTTAGCTTTCTGTGTATTTTAGTTTTACTGGATGTGTATAATAAAAATGCCTGTATGGCAAATCTTTCACTTGGCTTACACAGGACAGGTTTTTCTCTGTTATTTGAACCTCTGGGATAAAATAACTAATTCTTTTTCTTCTGTATTCAATAATCATTATTTATATAATGCCATACTTAATAGGTGAAGTGTGCCAAAAACATGCCTTCCTGATGTTGTGATACTTTCTTCAAAGGCAAGTTTACTGTGAGTTACAGTATAAAGTGTGGCCTTCCTCACAGACATCTAGGCCGCTAGTCCTACATCCCATTAGCCTGGTTTGATCATAAGAGACTTTCAAAATGCATCATTAGGATTGCTTTCATGATGTTGATACCAGGTCAGATGCACATACAGCCAGAAGACTTGTTGTATAACTGGAAATATTCACTATGATTTCTGCATCATCAGAGCCAAGAACAGGCCTACCTCATTTCAGTTGATCCCAGTTCACGTTAATTTTTCTGAAACATTACCTACATGAGAAAACCTGTCATGAACAAAAAACCTTCACACCCGGAAAAGATTAAGCAAATAACTGGATTTATCAAAAGGCAGAGACAAACACAATGTTTTGTTTAGTTCTCATATTGATTTTTTTTCACTTGAATTAACATAGTTGATATTGTCTCATAATCCATAATATGGTTTATTTAATGCAAGTGGTCTCTAAGAGATAGAGTCTCAGGAAGAGACTGCAAATGTAATCTCGTAGATTTGGGCTAAGCATGATCTTAATCTAATTGGACCCTTAGTCTCTTCTCCCGTAGCTAAAGAAAAGGCACCATAATATTGCTTTATTTGATTGCAAGCTCTTCAGTATCTTCCTCTGTGTTTGTACGCTGTCTAGTGCCATGGAGACTTCTCCCCAGTTAAGGCCTGTGGGTGCTGCTGCAATATAAATAAATGAGAATCAGTGGAGTGAAATTAAAGAAGAGATTGCTATAGTCATTCTGTATGTGAAGCTGATGTTCACCCCTTCTAGCGAAAAAAGAATCCAGGTAGAAATGTAGACATTTCCTCAGAAAACCTTAGTGCAGACGAATAATCTTCCTTGTGGCTGATCTTGCTTTAGGGGAGAACTAGAATAGAATTAGGCTGAGAGAATTGCTTATAGCTGAGAACACTCCAGAAGCATATTTATGGCATGAGCTTGCCCTTTTGTCTAAAAGGCAATAAACAACCATCATGAGAAATGGCAGAGTCAAGGAGGGTTTAAAGGTTGGAATTTATTAGAACAATGTTTCCTCATACCTAGTACTAAACTTTCCCCCACGGAATGTTCATTTCATTTCCTTGTTGGAAACAATGAGAATTACTCTCAAAAAACCACCTGTCTCATCCCACTGTCTTGTCTACAAGTCTTCTGCAGAGCCAAACCTTGTATCCTCCATCCGGAGTTGTGGGCATGGGGAAACTTTCATCTGCAAATGATAAAACAAATGGGACAACAGTGTACGTTAGTCCAAAGACGTATCAAGTTACCTTGAAAAACAATGGGGGTAACCAGACTCTGACATCCTCAGAGGTCTGTAAACAAGGTCGAAGGTTTTGAACTAGAAAACTTGGAAATACACTTTTCAGCATTATACTCCTGCTCTTGGGCTTCCAGTGTAGCTCTTGTCTGCACCCACCCTGAAAAGCCACATGGGTCAGAGAGCTGAGCTGAGTGCAGCAAGATAACACAGCTGAACAGCATGGCTCTGACTTTCATGGTCCCCTTGAAATCACCCAGGGCATCCCCTCCATTACGGAGGCTCCAGCAGTGGCAAACAGAGAATTGTCTTTGCTCTGGGTAGTCTTGAGTAATCTTTGCAGACATATACACTATCAACATTATTTAAACATCCCTTGCATTGCACAGTCTGATCCTAACATACATGGAAAGAAAGCCTGAAGGAGCTCCCCAAAACCCACAGTGGGTGTGTGGCAGACCTTGCTTTAAAATTGGGTCTCTTTTCACTCCCAGACCCCGCACAGTAGGATCCCTTCCACTTTATTTCATATAATCTGCTGGTCGGCCTTAGGACAGATGGAAATAAGTGCTTGAGCAGCTTCTCAGACTGCAAACCACTTTTTGCCCAAACAAATAAATAATTCAACCATATTTATCTCAGGGCCTGGTACAGAGCAAGGAAGCAATGAATGATTTTCCTCATACACAGCCCCTCCAAAATGCAAAGGCTGTTACTCAGCAATAGTCCTGTGACACTTAATTTACATTTTCATACCACTGTGTAAATATACTACTCCTCCCCATGCCCCTGTGGGGTAGGGGAGTAAATATTTGATTTGCTCTTCGCAGCCAGGAAAGCTGGCACCACCAGTGTGTGACAATGAGGCACAGCTCTGAGCTCCTTTGGGAGAGCAAAAAATCACAGTCGTAGAAATGTTTGTTGGCAGGGACGTCTGAAGAACATTTAGTCCAACCTCCTGCTCTAAGCAGGGCTATTCCCAGCATAAGATCAGCTAACTTGCAGCTCTATAAACTTTAAGTAACCACTGATATTGGGAGAGATTCTTCAAAATGTTACAAAATATCCATAATCTATCATTTTGGACTGCTGGGATTTTTTTCCCCAAATCACAGATTCTTGTTTTAAAAATGCAGTGAACACAATTAATCTTCATTTTGCTGCCACACATCAGAGAATCTATCAAACATTTTTCTTTGGTAGGTCAAATCTGATTTATTTTCTGGCTGAACGAACTTAGAGGCACGTAGAAGCACTTTCAGCAACCTCCTGTAACCTGAGCACATAATTTCTTCTCATCCCACACACTGTGCCAGGTGAAGAGACGTGAGAAGTGAGAATCAATGTAAATATGAGTCATCTTTGCCTGATGGAATATGACGACTAATAATTTTAAATATTCACTTTATTCTTACAATAATAGTTTTGTCAGATTTAAGCGACGTGTGTAATTCCAGACCAAAGAACTCATAACGGAGTCCCACACTGACTGTGAAATGACTCGAGGAATTCCCTGAGCATTGCATGGAAATCAGTCAATGAACATGGCGTTACCGTGAAGTGATCATTATCCAGACCTGAAGTGAGCAGTGCTGGGGATGGCAGGAATAGGGCTGATACATTATCTAAGCCACAGGCTTATTTCCCATGTATATAGTTTTTTGCTGTCAGTGAGGTACCCAGAATTCCTTGGCAGTTCTCTGCAGCCCTGGTGAACATGTTTCTTCACCCTTTCTCGTCCCAAGAAGTTTGAAGCAAACAGACCATCTTACAAGTCATCTATTGCTCCTTTGAGAAATCAGGAATAAAAATGGCAGTGGAGGAGCAGCCAGGGTGATACCAGAGGTGGCAAGGTCAAGAGGACTGCTCGCTCTCACTGGATAACTGACCTCCTGAAACCCTAACGAGAGAAGGTATTTCCATTAACCACAAATAAGATAAATTAGATTTGTTTTGTTTGGCAGCAGCACGATGGACAGCCATGTAGCTGTGACAGCAGGAGCCGAGGAAGCCATAAAGCTGCCTGACTGGCTGGATGCAGCCCAGACCCACGAGTCTGTCAGACATGTAAAATAAGTGAAGAGGAATTTTCCTAGTTTAGAGGATAATTTACAGTGGAGAGTGGGCACACGGACTTGGTTAGTCTTATCTAGCCATGTCCAACCACCTCACACTGCCTCTCCTGCACAGACCTTATTGCAATGTGTGTGACAAAATCTCTCTGCTCTACCTGAGAGGCTCTTGATGCCATTCTTATCCCAGGTACCTTCGGAAAGCCAGACGTATCCAAGTGACAACACAGACAGGTTTTGCTCTGTTTAGAATCCAAGGCATCCTTGATAATTGCTGCTTTTTTTAACAAAGACAGCCTGATGCTCCACATGGGGTAGTACATGTGGCCATTAACAAATCCTTTATCAACTCTGTTTTGCACTGATTTTACACGGTTTTCACTGTGTAAATCAATGAGGGTTCCTGTGCCTCCATTTTGCTGTTTTATTCCACTGCCACTGAATTCAGTAGAGAAGCTCCTGCTTTGTACTGCAACTATAATATGCCACACTTATGGCTGTAAAATAATATATTTTTTTTTGTCTGGCTAATTTACCATATGATCATTTTCATCTTCTAGCAAGCAAAAGAGAAGAGCGAAAGTAATTTATGAAAGCACATAAGGGTGAAAACAGTAGAAAACTATGATTTCTGAGTCTGCAGTCTGCTTACCTGGAGCTTTATGTCATGTCTGACCGGTCAAGGGATGTTTCTGCACTTATGACAAGATGGAACTTCCTTTCATAAACATGCATGAGAAAGTGTACAGGAAATGGCACCCAATTAAATTTTATGGCACTTAGATAATACTGAAGCCTACAGTAAGCCGACTAATAAATTATCAAGCCAAATAATACAAAGCATCATACAAATAAATGATGACTCTTGCTGGCATCATAAATGGTAGAATATTGACCATCAATAGCCCCAGTATAAACTCAAGCCAAAAAAAGCTCAGTGTCAAGAACAAGAACAAGGAAGTTCACAGTCTGTATCTGGCATGAAGGAGCCTGGTCTTTAAGAGATGTTACAAAGCAAAATGTTGCATGAGTTTGAATACTACCTGACCCTTTGAAAATTGAAATGTATTTCCCCTCATGAAAACAGAGATTTAAAAAAATCCACATTAAAAAAAAGAGGAACAGATATTGCAAAGGGAAAGCTCTGTCATACTACAAGTGATCTGATTTTCCAAAGCTGACCACACTAGAACAGTATCTTTTATGGGTGTTCACAGGAACATGCAGGTCTTTTACAAAGCTGAAATTTTCGCTGTGTAATTAAGCAGAACTGAAACACTCTGGAGTGATCCTCTGAAGCTATTCAGTCAACAGGTCCAATGTGTTCCACTTTCATCCTTCTGCCAATCCTGATTATCGTTTTCTTTCTCCATCCCTTCTATTCTTTCAAGAAGGTGTGGGGGGAGGAAAAGGCAAGGAAAAGAAGAGAAAAAGCAAAGGATAAAGAAGGAAAAATTTAAAACCAAATTCCAAAAGAAAATTTGGTGTTTTTGTTAATGAGTTCCCGAAAAAAAAAATAACGCAGCCACTCTGCCCTCCCACCCTACTTGTCAAGTTAATTTCCTTTCAAAAACCTCTAGAATTAAAATTACTTTGACACATTCTTTGCACATTTTTTTGTGTGTGATTGGAACAACTTCAACTTGCATCTGTAACCACACTGAACAGGTGAGTAACAAAATCCGTAGGGTATGACCTATGAGCTAGCCTGACCACAGCAGTTGATGGGCCTTTGTCACTTAAAAGCTGGACTGCAATTTCACAATGCAGCCTCAAGAAGAAATATGGAGCTGAAGAGCAAGATAAGAACAGACTTTCAGCATTTATACAGTGTCTTATACAGTTCTCAGTTTCTTCTTTTTCCAGACAAGTAGAAAATCGAAGTGCACAAACAACTGCTATAACCTTCACTGTTTTAAACAGAGCTTGTGACAAGTATCTTTGCATTTTTGTGCTCTGAGCCATTTCTATAGCAATGTGCTACAGAGGAACAGCTCTTACTATGCTGAGGGAGCACTGCTTGATGTAACTTAAACAAGTAAATTATCTTAAAATTAGATTCACTGTCACTGAAAAAAAGACATTGCCCACCCCTGGAAATAATGCAATATGAATGTATTGTTGGAGTTTGAATATTTTTTAAACGTTGGATAGCATTTAAATCCATTTTCAGTGTGAAGGATTTTTCCCTGCTTCCTTAGCTGCAATTTTTGATTCACTAATTACGTAATTTTGCTTCTAACTTCAGCGTATAATATTGTTTCAACTAAGAAATGTTAAATCTTTTCAACTCTTCATCTCTGTGCAGTTATTATTTAGCCAATTCAGCAAATGCAGGGCGGGGGGAGGCGGGGGGAGGGTGGGGGACATGTTTCATATTTCTGCTTAGATCCACTGCCATCTGAGTGGAAGCAGAAGTGTTTTGTCCATTTGCTTCTTTTGTTGCCAAGATGTTCAAGAATTCCTTGACTTTCAGCACAGTTCTCCTCGTGATGAATCAAACATTTTCAGAAAGAAAAGAAAAGCCGAGCTGCTTCCTGAATTCCTGAATTTTCAGAATTACCCGGCATGCTGTAGGCCACTCAGCGTATTGCATAGGACAGCCTCCAGCAAGGTTTTACATTTTAAATGTAAAAAATCCAATTACTGAACTTTAATACTAATACAGAAATTAATCCAGCTTAGGAAGCACGGGCAGTTTGGAGTTCTATTCATGTAAAAAGTCTGCTGTGTGTATACCCTTCTCTATTCTGACAGAGACCTTCTGAGACAGCTCTGTACCATCTACGTGACATACTAGGGTATCTATAGTGAGAAATTAAAGAGGTCCAGAAGGTGATCTGAAACACTAGCATGTGTTTGCCATATTGTTAAATCACTTCCATGACTTCTGAGGGGGCCTTGTCTCAAGTGAATTTGTTTCCAAGGAAATTTTTGGTACAATCCAAGGAGACAGGCACAATGGAGACCACTCTCCAAAGGCACTTCGGACGTAGGGCCCTTCTACAGAGGATAAAGGCCAGAAAATGATCCTTGGTAGGTTCTGACTCCAGCCCAAGTTAGGGCTTTGGCAGAGAGAAATAAGAAGTCCTGGGAGGAGACGGGGCTTTACGGGTGAGACCAGATGAAGACCTTCCTTCTGTGTGCTTTATGATCACCCACCTCCTCTTCCAGGGCTATGTAATTCCTTTTATGCCTAAAACAAGTGTCATTCCCTTTGCTTCTCTTCTTACTCAGCCCCAAATTTTGGTAGGCTGGCTCTGCTCCGTAATGCCCTGAGTGCTTTGACAGAGACAACATGCATTCTGAGTTTTTTATAAGTACACACAGAAAAAAAATATGTGCATATAGATTATTTCAGACTAATGCATTCAATCCAGGAACTTCATTACTTGTGTTGTCTTCAAACTGTGGTATTCAAAGGATTCCCCCGAACTACCTGAAATCCTTCAGAGTTGCATTAGGCAAGCGCAAAGTGTTTAATTTGGTTCTTGGGGTTTTTTTCCGATCCACACTTAAGCCACTAAGATAATTACCCAGAGAGCGGAAAGACTTGTAAAAGTCTCTGCTCCCAGAGCAGTTAGACACGTGAAGCAGTCTTCAATGATTGCCAACAAAAAAACAAGTCCTGAAGTATGTCATTCCAGAGAAAAACAGTTTTCAATTCACTTTTAGGGAATAACATTATGAGATGAAACAGAACAAGCAATTTCGCTGTATGCCAGCAGGATTTTTTATGCTCTTAAAACATCTACACAAATAAACTTGTAACATACTGACGACCTCTTCGCTCTTTCCATCACCACAAGGGATGCTGCCAATGTGTCAAAATCACACATGTGCAAAGCTGCGTGAGATTTTTAACATATTCAGCATTGGCTTACTTCTCTGTCCCTGGATGTCAGTGGGCTGTTGCAGACTGCAGTGGAGCAGCTAGGGCAGAACTTTCTGTACTTTAGAAAATCCCACCTGTTTCTCTCTTTCTGAGGAACTGGCAAGTTCTGTTATGTAACTCAAAAAATTTATGTTTTCTGCAGCACAAAATGATTTTCAACATGCAGCAAGCAGTGGTAAATGTCACCTTAAAATGTTTAAATACAATCTGAGCAAACAGTCTGCTCTTCTTCAGGGTCCTCTTAGAAGAAAAAAATATTAAATTTACCATTGTCATTTCATGCAGCACCACATTATCCACCACAAGTAAGTGTAGTGCTTTTTCCATAGTAGCCCAGTTGCTTTTCTGATTGATGGAGGAATGTGAAACTGATTGAACAAATCCAAATTTCAGTTCCAAAGTCAGCCAAAAATTCCAAGTCTTTCTTGATTTCAGATTAACCTATGTGAAACCAGTACGTTTCATGTGCTGATTGGCAAAACCCCATAAATTAGTTTATGAAATTCAGAAACACTGTTCTATTTGAAGCTTTCCAAGAAGTAGTGCTTATTCATTGTAAACAAATGAGACTTGCAAATCTGAGGCTCTCTGGACTGAATTTCAGGTTTATATCAAACATGAAAGAAGGCAAGCCTCATTTGTTTTTAAAGTTAGTGTTTTAGTGTTATGAAAATTTCAATACCTCTTTTACTTTGTGATACCTCAAACTCTTTGAAAGTCCAGCACTTTAGTGCATGTTAACATTGCATATACCGATGTCCATGTACATCGGGAAGTTTACCGAGTGTGAAAAATTTTACAGAGTTAAAAGCTGAACCGTTACCGTCTTCAGGATTCGGCACTTAAAGTTTATACAATGCTAAAGAAAGGCAGCAGGCAATGAAAAACAACAAATCCTATTATTAAAAAAAAGATGGGAAACTTTAACATTCTTGGATCTCCACTTAAGTTGACCCTCTACATATGCAGAATGAGTCACCAGAACCATCCAGTCTCCTGCTAGTCCCTTGGGCATGGTAGTCAGCTGTGTTCAGTGTTTCATTGACTCAAGCATATCAGTTCACTGCTTTATATGCTTTCCTATTTTGCCAAGTTGTATCCTTTCTGATATCCTTTTTCCCTGATGGTAAATTTGCTCTGTCGTTTAGTGTTCACACACTGAGATAGCACTTAGTCATCTCTGTGATGGCTTTTTTATAACTGTGTGAACTTAATTTCTGGGAATATAGTAATTTTGCTCGAACTTGTTCCAGTTTTAGTTTTGGGGTTTTTTTTTGTTATTTGTTCGACTTAGCCTCTCTTTTCTCAAGGTAACATGTTTGCCCCTATTTATGCAACACAGACGAGTCCAGATGCCAGTGGGATCTTGCTCTGGATTGGGAAATATTTACATCTAGTTCAGTTAAGCTTGGAAAACTAGAAATTGACTTATTTGTGTTATATAGGACGCACTATGCACTTTAAAAAAAAAAAAATGTTTATTTGAGCTAATCACAGATCTTAAGATGGAGGATTGGAGGATACCTATGTCATTTAGTCCAGCTCTCTGCAACTCCACAACCACCTGAGCAGGCACATGCCAGATACAGCCACATGTCAGGAACCATGCCCAACATTGCCGATGAAATTTAAGACCCAAAAGCTACAAAAATTATATGACATAGGTAAAGAGCTGGAGAGACCAATAATTTTGTTTCTCTCTTAGGTTCTTATTACAGAATGGAATTCCCTACATGAAAGTGCCCTGGCTGGTAAAATTGAATGTTGGCTTTGGTGAATGAGATAGAGAAATGATAGCGACATTATCACTTCCCCGTCAATTCAGTGTATAGTCCCAGTGGTGAGCTCTGTCATGCATAGATTTAGGTTTCTGCTGGGATCAGTGCTTTCTTGGACACCCAGACATCCAGATTCAGAGGCCCAATAGCAATATGTGTAAATGAAATAATCCTCACAACAGAAAGTGTTAATTTGGAAAAAAAAAATTAAATTTATGGTTCATTATCAGAAGATAGAAAAGTAAGCCAAAAAATAAAATAAAATAAAATCATCTTTGGTGTTTGAGGGAACTAATTAAAGCAGAACAGCTGGCTGATCTGAGACTACACAGTTGGGTTTAATAAGTTGTTAACATCCCAGAAGGGGAACGTGTGGTCTGATTTACGGAGGTGTTGAGTGCCTGAAGCACTTCACTTCAGAGCAGGAAACTGATGCTCAGTATATTTGAAAACAGGATCAGTGATTTTAATCAGGATTAGAAGTCCTTTAGCTAGTTCTGATAATGAAATTTATTTAGGCGATTCCCTCTCACTCCCGTCTGAACTTGGCATTTCCAGCTTGAAATTCTTTATAGGAGTTGCTATTCTGGCATCTCTTCAGAAAAACCCAGACATTTACGGATGTATAAAATGAAGTATTCTGCGAAATATGAGGCCGACACATGTAAATAGAACTGCATTGACTGTGGTGGGAGTTCAACCTGCTTACTCAGAGGTCGAACATGACCCAAAGAAAAGCTGGGACTTGGCCAGGGTCATGGTGAAAAGTCAGTGTCAGAGTTCCCAGCACCTGAGTCATGTCCTTGGCTGAGTCATCCACACCTCTGTCAGTACATGGCTTCACCCACAACGCATCATGCCTTCTTCCTTTCACTCACTCTCGGTTGGCTCCTAATTTAAACTGAGTGATCCTAACATTTACCCTGGGTTCGGGTTCGTGTCTCTCAGTTAATCTGGTTGTGTCCCTCCTCGTTCTCCTTTCCCTTGGTCCTGTCCCATCCAGGATTTGTGTCAGTGGCTCAGCCCTTTCTCCTGGTTTCTATAAGGAACATGGTCTCAGAGCACATCTCCCTTATCATCCATTCCCAAGCCTTCACTTATGGTGCCTAAGAGATTGAGGACAGCAGTACCCCTCCTGACCTCTGTCCATGGAGGAGGACTACCATGCTTTTCACTCACTAAACCAAGCAAAATCTTTCCTGAATTGTAATCACAGCATTGTTTTGTGTGGTCAGGAAAAGAATCACCAGATTTACAACCTGTGGTTGTCTTCATTAGTAAATTAGCATAAGGTATAGGTACTCAGTCAGTGGTGTTTAACATGGACCCTGTCTCCGTACAAAACTCTTCCTGTCAACTTTCACAGGTTTTACCTCTAAATAGCATAATGTCTGTCTGCAGTTAGAGCCAATCTTGTGATGCACAGGTCAGAAACAAGAGAGTAATGGGAGAAAAATTGTATTCTTCAAAAATAATCCCACGATCAGTAAGTCATCTCACGACCTGGGAGATGTGTTGCCATAGCTGTGCTATTGCTGGCAGAATGGCAATGCCCACTGTAGCTGCATTAGTGAGGGACAGAAGCATATTCAGTGGTCCACGTGCAGCCATATACATTGCATTTTACCACCAAACACAGGAAGGAAGGTAACAGTGATACCAAGCAGTTCTTTGAGATCTGACAATGCTCTCTTGCTCTTTTTGACATTCTTTGAAGTTTTTTGAGTGCCATAGCTCTGTTTTGGAGTAACATCAGTTAAAGGTTGCAATGCCTAACTCACTTTTTGTAACACAACATCACTACCTGTTTGAAAAAATGATGATAAGTATATTTGGACAACAGTCTTCTGCTTTTTGTGTCCCAAACAACTGCAAGGGAAATTTAACAGAGGCACAAAGTATTTAATATTCTCAGATTTAAAATTCATGTTACCAGGAGTGCCATCCAACTGCAGTAATTGTTACTCAACATTTATAGTGATGGTCACGATATCAAAAAAACCTATCATCAAGTCAAGTAATGCTGTAATATAACTTCAACACCTGGTCCTCTATGAGTGAAGTCTTTACTTAAGTTTTTACCTGTTTTGACTGACTAGCACTTAAATCAAGGCTGATGGTATCACTGCGTGGACATGCCCAAAATAAATGGACATGCCTCTTAATGGACAAAGAGCAAACACGGCTTTAAAAAAAAAAAAAAAGAAACCAACCAGCCAAACCTCCCAAGTTGCTCAGATAATCTTTGGAAAAATTACAAGAATGGATATTTAATATATTGAAGTTTATGTAAATGAGTCTTCGACATCAGCAGCTGCTGAATCAGAATTATCCCTACGTATGAAGCAGACACAAGAATCATCAAAGCTTCCTCATCTCTCTCTCTTAACCTGTGGTAATTTTGATTTATAATTAAAAGTCCTTAACGTTCTCACATGAACTGCAATTTACTGGATGAAGCAATTTAGATTCTCAGAGATCATAAAGGCTCTGTCCAGTTAAACAAAATAAAAAAAAAATAAAAATAGGTGGAGTAGCTTTTAAGTACATTGACCAGCAGGTCTGTGAGGTGCCCAGCTGCTGCGGGGCACGGGCAGAGTTGTGAAGCCTTGGAAGCATGATGCAAAGCCCTGCACACCGATCGGGGCTCTGCCAGGGCTGGCAGCAGAAACTGCTGAGCACAGGGGTACGTCCAGCACTGCGTCCTGCCCTCAGCCTGGGACGCTTTGTCCAGGCTCCATGTTCAGCTGCTCAGGCCCTGAGTCCTCTTGTGAAGGCTGGTGCTGACATTTTTCATTCAAAGGAGTAAGTGGGATGTGCTATTTTGTTTGCGGGCAGTCAGAAATAGCTTCTGCTCTGCATGATACCTGAGTCCTCGCAGCACCTGGGGAACTGGGAAGCCTGAACAGATTGCCTTCCCAGCCTGGGGAGATGTAAGCCCATCCGTCTCACCTTCAGCTGATCAGCGCAGCCACCCCGGTCCCTACCCAACCATCTCTGACGCATTCAATAGCCATGGGATGTTACAGAAGCCACCTTGGGAAGCACCAAAACTCACCTCCTTGTCTCCTGCTGTGTGTTGAAACCACCAGCCCAGAGGCTAATGCATTTTGTCCCTCACTCTGCAGAGTAGGAGGTTTGAAAACTGCCCTTACGCTGTTTTTTGAATCCCCGTTAGGCTTAGGCACCAGCCTGCCCAGTGTGGGAAAGTCCTGCACAGGCACAAGAGCAGGACTGAGAGTACTTTGGGAAGGATCAAGTCATACAGGTAAGTGCTGTGTGAACTCAGGTCTGGATACTGTTGGGTCTCCACTGAGCAGGGGGAGACTGGAGCTGTTATTTTGATTAGAAGCTTCAGGTCCACCAAAGTCATGTCTTGGATTTGTAAATCCTTAATTGGATCCAGTACTGAATTCACAGACTTTCTGGCAATAAAAAACAGGGATAAACCATAGCTTGAGTACATCAAAAGTTAATATACATATCTAAAGTGTTCGGCAGTATAGGTAATTTTAATAAAACCAGGCCCCCCTAAACTAACCTTGTTGGACCATACTATCAAACGGAATTTTATAGTGATATGTAATGGCAAAAGCATTGAATTAAAACATCCCATTCAGATAAAATACAGCACTTTCACATGTTTGATCACACTGAATTCTCCTCTAATAATAACAAACAATAAAGATAAATCCATTCATATGTTCCTTAGCAGCAAAGTAACAGTATTTGTCAACTGTCTGCATGCAGCTTGTGCCAGACTGCAGTATTTTTTTCCAACAAGCCTAGTGCTCTGTCTTCTACCTGCCAAGGGGCAAAAGACAATCACATAGCAAAATGTCAAAACAGATTAGTCACTCCTCCAACATTTTCTAAGTCTTTTCATCTACAGATGGAACTGCAAATTAGAGGAAGGATGAAATGACACGAGGTTGTGGAAGGTCAACAGTTAGGAGTTTGTTATTTCATTCAGCTGTTAACTTCAGCAAATCTTGTAACTTTTACACTTATAAAGCATTTCTGTTTTGTCATTAATTCCACTGTAGAGTATGGCGTGTTTCAGGTGAGAGGTTCAAATAGATGGAGACAATGGAATAGGGTGTACTAGTCTTAATGTAAGACTTAATTGGTAAAGGAGAGAGCAAAATGATCAATAAGTACAAGTTACCTACATGAAGAAATAAAAATCATCAGCAATAATCTGTTTTCTCCATGGCAAAAGACAAGAGGGATGCCTAAAGATATGTGCCAGACAGGTCTGGACGTGATTTCAGTGCTGATTAGGGAAAGAGTCACACAGCTTCTCCTCCACTCTGCAATGACAAATTATACCGGGTAGTTGTACTAAGGGGGATTTAGTCCTATTAGCCTTCTTCCTTCTGCCCCATAAATCTTTTACTGCTAGCAACAGATTTACTTAGAGCATATCTCAGTGATTTACTAAAGATAATGAGCGATGAAATGGTTTGATTTGCAGCCAATCTACATTACTGATATCTTTAATGTGTTCACAGCCTGGCCTCTGTTGGAAAACCACTTTGTACATCAATTATCAGAACAAAGCTGAGCTTCCTCAGTCTGTTCAAGTCCTACTGCTCATATGAGTTTCCCACAGAAAGGTCTTCAAGCTTTGCTTTGCAGCTTGCAAATTTGCATACATTTGAGTCTGAATAGGTAATTATACCGACCCTGGCAGTGCTTCTTCGTGCATTTTTACTTTTTCAGCATTACATCAAGCGGTGAATGGCTTTATGGGTCAGATTTTTAAATGCCCTTCACCTCACACTCTTACTTACATCACAGCAAAATAAACTCATTCTGGTCAGAAAATGACCTCAGCAGCCTCATGAACTTCACACCTCCTTCTGGTAAAGCAGCCTGTGCAATCATGTCCTGCAAGTTTTCTCACACAGAAGTCCTAATTCCTACTTAGATGAGCCTGAAACAGAGAAGTAAACTAATCACAAGGAAATCTTTAACTGAAACCTTCAAGGTACAGGCCAAACTGTAGACATTAATGAAATTAATACAAAGCCAGCTCTCACTGAGGTGAGAGCAGGAGGAAGAAGGTGGTGATCAGGAGCAGCCAGCATGGACTTTCCAAGGACAAATCATACCAGACTAACCTGACCTCTTCAGCCAGAAGATTCTGTGGATAAGGGGAGAGCCATGGACATCAGTTAACGGGAGTTTAGGAAGACTTTCGACATGTCTTTCAGTAATATCCTTGTAGCCAAACTGGGGAGGTACAGACTGGATGGGTGGACTACCAGGTGGCTACAAAACTCTGAACCATCAGGCTCAAAGTGTAGTGGTCAGCGGTTTGAAGTCCAAGCAGTGACTCACCACTTGTGACTGGGCTTGCCTAGAGCCTAATAGGAGTGTGATACTCCTTAAAATCTTTATGAACCAGTTGGACCTAGGGACAGAATACACCCTAGGCAAGGTTGGAGAGAACATCAAAATACACAGCAGGATCAACACAGAGGAGGGCAAGGCTGCTTTTCAGAGGGATCTTGATAGGCTGCAGAAATGGACAGACCAAAATCTCATGACGTTCATCAAGAACAAATGCCAAGTCCTATCCTTGGCATGGAGCAGCTCCATGCAGCTGTGCACTCTGGGGGCCATCTGGCTGGAAAGCAGCTTTGCAGAAAAGAATCTGGGGAACCCTGATGGACAACTAGTTAAGGATGAGAGCAGTGTGCTGTTGGAGGATTGAAGGCCACCAGCATACCAGGCTGCATTAACAAGGATCCAGTCAGCAGATCAAGGGAAATGATTATTCCCCTTCTTGTAACACTCTTCAGGCAATACCTGGAATACCCTGTCCAACTTTCATTTTCCCAGTAGATACTGACAGATAAGGACAAAACAGGGAAAGTCCAGCAAAGGGCTACTGAGATGGTTAAGGGACTGAAACCCTTACCTCTCTTACCTCTCTTCTCTGGAGAAGAGAAGACTAAGGAAGGATCTAACTGTTGCCATCAACCATACAAAGGGAAAATGGAAGTTATAAAAAAGGAGAAGACAGACATATCTCAAAATGGCACAGCAACAGGACAAGAATTATACCTTTCATCAGAGGCTGCATCAAGGAAAATGCCAACTAAATACAAGGAAAAAAAATAATGGTGAGAGTGGTTAAGCAGGTGAGTATGTTTCCCAGAGAAGCTGTGGACTCTCAATCCTTGGTAATATTCGGAACTTGACTTGAGATGGCCCTGGGCAGCCTGATCTAACTTTGAAGAGAACTTTGAGAAGGATATTGCACCAGACAACCTCCAGAGGTCCTTTCCAATCTAAATTTTTTTATGACTCTGTGATTACAAGTCAAAAGAAGATCAGAGGTTTTTGTTTCACTAGAAAGGACAAGTGATATAAAAATCTATTTTTTTAAAAAAAGAGTTTTTTTAAAAGAGAAGGTCTTAGTGAAACACAGAACTATTTGCTTTCTTGTGTGACATCTGAGAAAAACTGATGCTTAAAATTTGCGTTCAGAACCAGCGATGTACTGAATTTTATTCTCAGAGAGCAGTCACTCTGACTGAGCATGTGATGAAAACTGCTGAGGTCAAATGCTCCTCAGCAGATTTTCTGGAAAGTGCCCCAATCATGCACATTCACAGCCCAGATTCCCTTCCACCATACGCACCACTAGTCTTTTTTCTAAAAGTCAAGCAGTATTTACTATTTTCTACTGTTTTCCAGTGTAACAGTCAGAAAAATTCTTATCTGCCTTTGTTTACAATACAATAAATTGTCCGCATTTTGCCAGTATTGCCACATGGACTATATAAGGGGGTAAAATACTGAAATAAAGGCAGGCAGTGAAACTGGACACATTTAATATTATTGACCAATCAGCCTTATTGTAAGAGCATTGCAACTGCTACAAAAGAAGTTTATTCATTGTTTCTCCTACTTTGTCACCTTTACTGAACATTCAAGTTATAGATGAAACAGTAGTTTGAAATGCCCAGGGGTTGCCTGGGGCTCTTGTGCTCTACCTATTCAACTGTCCAGGAATGTGGCCTAACCAAAGGCTATCAATTTCTTCTGGAGGAGGAATGAAGGACACTTCTGGTGAGCCTGTACAAATCTGAAAAAAAATAAGTTATGATATACCACTGGTGACTGTAGAGTACACGTGTGTACACGTGTGTGAGTGCAAGAGACACTGTCTTGCTTAATAGAGCATTCAGTCAAGAAAAGAAGAATTGAATTTCAAATACAGTGAGGACTTACAATGACAATCTCAGGTACCTTTGTCAGGTGCCCGGTTCTGTTGCTGTCCAAATGCGTCCTTGATAAATCCAATCAAGGCCTCAAAGAAGAGAAATGCTTCAATGTGGGATGTCCGTTAAGCTTGGACATTAATTAAGTTCCAAGTACTTAGCGTTGTGGACACAACTGCAGTGTTAGGAATGACCAGAGCTGTTATTCTAGGCATCTGGAGAAAGTTAACATCAAAATTAAGGTAACTACAGAGTTAAAAACATTTTACTTTAGATGGCAATTAAGTGAAGAGTTTCCAGACCCTTATGTCATATCCTAGAATCCTAGAATCCTAGAATCATATGTAGACATCTAATTCTGCTTTAGTCCTACTTTGGGAATCTATGCCTTTTTTGGCACTGTATATTTTAATGTCCAAGTTAATTTGGTCATGGAAACCGAATGGAAAAAGTGCTTTAAAAATACCATTTAAATTCCTTGGAAAAAGACTTACCAGTCACATAGGAAGTACTTTAAATAATTTCTTTGGGGATTTAAAGAAGAATATACGTATCAAGGGGTTGGGGGGAAGCTTAGCAGTATGCATAGGCAAAAAACCAGAAGCCTTGCTCAATCAAATGCCTTTGAGAGAGCAACACACTGGTTTTGCTTCCAGATGGGAAGCTGAATCCATAACCTTATTAGGATCTAACTGCATTTCAAGTTCCATTTGCAATGATCATGAATTTAGCTGATTACCCAAAAGATTGCAATAACTACAGGCTTTAACAGACTTTTATGTGTCTATTAACATCATTATGATTAGCTCTTTGTTCACTGATTACAAAATCATTCCAAACTAAGCTATGAAAATCATTTGTATAGCTATCTTCTCCATGTTTGGTGCTGTGTGACATTCCTGAACTTTAAGTGGATGTAACAAAGATCTTGTATAATTTATTTTTTTGTTCTTTTCATATATACACATTTCCTATATGGTTTTTATTCATATGTATAAACATGTGTATAATTTCTAAACCCTATATACTGTAACAAGGATAATGTGGTAAATCTTTTATCATGTACATAGATTGTAGCCTGTGACATCATTTAGTCACACACTGCAGTAAGCAGGACTTAAACCACCACAAATTCTGAATGGGTATTGGCAAAAGAATGGTCTTGTTTATAAAAGTTGTATAATATTTAGGTAGCTCCTGAACACAATTAACTCCCTTATTCTGGCATTACTGCGTAAGAGTCCCGTGAACCCAAAAGGAAGCCATGGCCCTACCAGCCATGTCTTAATGGCCACAAAACCAAGACAAATTTTGCCGTCCATGTATGCAAGAGGAGGGGTGCTGCTGGCGTTCCTGACAGCACCTCCCAGGGAGCCCTGCACGGTGCCAGGGGATGTCATGGGGGCTGTAGAGCAGCTCATAAGCAGATTAACCCAGCAGTGTTTGCCTCAGCAGATCTGGTGGGACCATCATCTGCCACTGCCAAGAGTTTTGATTCCTCAGCAGCATCTCTGCCAGACCTACCGTTTGTCTTGTGGTGTATCCTTGGCTTGAACACCATATTCAAACTGCTCATCAGCCCCTTGTGACTCAGAAGCCATAACCGCTCTGAGCCAGGGTGCACAACTGGCACAGCAGGACAGCCACCACCCAGAGAGCTGCTGATCTGTGCCACCTCCTGCCTCCAACCTGTGTCACCATCAACCACTAATACTCGTTCAGCACAGTCCCCCCACCCCAAATGTATTAAACAGTCACAAGACAAAGACATGAGGGAATGATTTGCCATTATACAGTCAGTCCTTTGATTTGATACCTTCTCTTTCTTGCCCTGATTTAGAGCTACCAGAAATGAGGTAAAGGTAAACTGAGTATCATCTGAATAACAAGGATAAATGGAACGTTTACTGAAGTGATACTACTGCATGGGGTATTTTTTAAATAGATTAAAAATGCTGACCATATTAGCAATGACTTAATCACATGATATTTGGAAGGCAATGATTTAAAAGACCTGTCAGTGGAAATTGAAATAACATGTTAAAATTCAGAATGTATAATTTTAATCCAAGCTTTCCATATGTTAATGTGTTATATTCTATATATTCCTGAGGATTCTTTTTCTCCTGTTCCAGGCAAGTCCACCAACCCCCCCTGCTGTATGCTGCAGCATGAGTGAGGGAGAGGGACCAATTACATCTCTTTCCAGGAAGAGTTGCGGCCTCTGTGGTCCCCCCATAGCTCTGGGCCCCTATCTTAAATCCCTTTGTTGGGCCTCAGCATTTTCATCATATGGGAGCTGGTTCTTACTAATATGTTTTCTCTGACCATGGGGTGTATGATTTTTTTTGAAATGCACTATAAAATACAGGTGAGAACTGTCTCATGGTATTTTTATGTACACAAAGATGCAGCAAGATGACATAAAACACTGCCTGCAATGTCAGCCATGGAAAAATGGCTATGTGGTGTTGTCAGTCACAGCTAAATACAGAAATTGGTCTAAATCCAGTCTGGTGACGGAATTCCCTAGGGCCCAACCTCCACGAGGTACCAGCATCTTTCCACAAGCATAACTTAATCAGATTAGAGTATATTAGCTTCATGCTGTGCTGCTCAGTGGTTTTCTTTTACCAGAAAGTGATTTGCAGTTCATATGGGCAGCAACAACTCCAACCTCTCTCATATTCCCACTGGCCAGGTGCCACCCAGATACATCTCTTTTCCTTGTAGCAGTTAGCTCACAATGGACCACTGCTCACTTTAGCTCTAATAAAAAAATAAAAAGAAAAAAAGAAATATAATAATAATAATAAAAGAAATAAAATATTTCTTGTTGTTTATATGTTGAAAGAGAACTGCTAAGAACCTGCCTTATTCAGGCTAAGACCAGGGGAAGACTGTACTATCCACTAAACGCATTAAAATATGTCTGATATGTGATGAAGGTCCATTTCAAAGTATTCTTGGTTTAAAAATGTGAAGTCTAATGATTGCTACTAATTACTTAAATGCATACAAAGAAGTCTACAAATTCCAAAGGGCAACATTAATCCTCAAAGTAACCCACAAGAGTATGTGGTTAGAAAGAACAGCTGAGCTTAATGTCTTTGAACTAAAGGATGAAAAGGAAATCATTCTGAAGTTCTGTTTTTTGTAAAACACTTTGTAGAGCTGCTGCTGAGGCTGCGAGTTGTAGCTGTGATCACGCTGAAAGTGGTATTCCTCTTCATGTATCTTCTTTTGGTATAGTGACTAAGGTCAAATGGACACTGAGATTCCAAGAAAGACCATGATTTATATATAAGATGTGAACACTATCAACCTCAGTTGAGGGAAATCTTTCCAAAAAATAGTTTTAAAAGCTGTTACCCCCTACACTTGATGGTATAAGGCCACCTTGGATTAGAAAGGCTAGGAAGAAATTTCTGCAGTGTCAGGCACCCTTGCAATTTTGAAGCATTTGGTAGCAGATACACACAGAGATAAGATAATAATTTACTCAGATCTCTGAGCAGATTGAGTATTGATATCCTGTGCCCCTGGTTTGAAAACAAAGGTGATGTCCACCAGAAAAAAGTATGAAGGAATGGTTGCATGGGATCAGCCAAGGTCTTCCTTAGCCTTCTGCTGTTTCAGTTAGAGGTCGACAACAGCTCCCAAGGGAAAGATACAGGAAAGAAAATATGCAGCCTTTGGGTTTTTGGGGGTTTTTTAAGTGCTAGGAGTTACAGAGGGTGATAGTTTCACTGTTTAGGTTTAGGCACCTAATTTAGACTCCCAAGTTAGGAGGCAGTTTCCCCAGGTTCCCGGATCCTCGGTGGAGAGAGGTCTCCTCTGCTCACGGGGTACCAAGGTGTACCTGAGGACAACAACATCCTAATCATGAGATGTTCAGCTGGAGTTTTCGTACAGTGCTATGGACCTCCTGTTCACATGATGACACCCGAACTCTGGTGTGAGACGTCTGAGTGCCACCAGGCACAAAGAGCACCACGGGGCTCTGCCACTACCAAGGGCTGCACCAGATCGTGGAACTTACACCTGAATCCACACATATGGACACCATGCTCCTCAGGTCGTTGCTTAAAAGTGACCAGAAATATGAAAATTGACATATGCTGCCTGGTTGTTTGACACCATGAAGAGCATTTAAACTGTTGGAACATATTAGTGGAAAGCTTTCTTCTTTACAGAAGGGTGCTAAGTCCATATACCTAATGCTGAGGAAATTTCAGTGACTAACAGTGTGATTAATGGATTCTGATCTATTAGAAAGAATAAGCACTTTAGCAGTGCTAAAGTAAGTCATAAAATAAGATTTTTCTCATCACACCATCATTATATTTGAACAGTATCATCCTTATGTGGGAAAATTTGATGATAAAAGCATTCATATTTTCACCAAATAATTGAATGGAAATTATGAACTATGTTTGTGCTACCCAGATGTGTCCACCCTTTCCTTAAAGTAGAAAAGGATTATAAGTTTATAATTTTTAGGTCATTAAATTAAAGTACTAACCCAGGATGCTGCAACACTTAAAGTTTGTCAGTTTATAAGCATAATCACTGAGATTTTGTTGGTTACTTTGTCTTAGAAGTCACAAGAACAATTCATATCATATACTTTTACTTTTTATTTTATTTTTATTGAATTACAATGTTTTGCCAAGGCCTGCATTTTGCAGAGGTGTCACTGGGTCACTACAGTTTTCAACAGCAGCCAAGGCTCATTTTCATTGAAAAAGAAAAAGAAATTAAGAAAACAGACTTTTTCAATTTAGAAAGGAGTGTTTTGACAGAATTCCTTTCCAAAATGCTTGCATGGTTTCTTTTTTCATTCTAACCCAGAATAAAAACAAATTTTGAAACTTCAACATTTTGTTATGTACTGGAACTGCCGCCCACTAGCCAACTCCACTTTTTTATTGAATCCTCGTGTTCCAACTAATGAGCACTTTGTACTGTTTGTTCCCAAGTCAGAGATGACAGAAAATCTGGCAACTCTTTTGAATATATATTTCTTTATAGGCATTTTTCTATGGAATTCATAGATAGGATGAATCCCTCTGTGGACTGCATCACCAAAGTACAGTTTTGGAGTTTTCAAAAAAACCCCATAATTCAAAAAAAAACCCTGAAAAATAAAATAGTTCAGCAATGATAGTGTTTAATTAGAATTTGTTTCATTTACTATTTTATTTGTGTATAAAGGTTTTAGCATGGTAGCAATATGATTATGAACTTAATTAAAACTTATATAGGTGATATAAGTATACATATATAAAATTATAAAGTGTAAGTTTTAAAAAACTTTTTAATTCCTCTAGAATCTCTAAAAAAGTCCCTTTTAAAGCCTGAATTTAAACATGACTTTTTCTAACATACATATAAACTACACATGCAAATTACCAAAGTACATCTCACCACTTGGGGTTTTTGTTTACAGATCTCTAGTTTGGGGACAGTTTAATAAACAACGATTGGGAAATCCTAATTACGTCTGTATGCCATTTATGAAGTCAGTAGATCTACTTGTATAATGTTTGGCCTAATCATGTGAATTTCATTCTGCCCAAAGTATTACACTCATTTATATAACCACCCCCTTCATTTCCTGTTTCTGTATTCAGTGTAGAAATAATGAAGCTCTTGAGACTGCTTAGCCTGGACTCTTTCTTGTGATTGCCAATGAATGGATTCAGTTATGCAGATTTTTCTGATGTATATTTTCAGACAATTGTAGCTCACTTCCATACTTGTATTACAGAGAGAATTTCTTGAAGATAAGTGACACATTCAGTTACCTGTAACGTCATTTTTATGATCCTATTTAAACAATGACAATACCAGCAAGAAAATTTTAAATTTCTTTTCTTGATAACTTTATTTAGGAATTGTGATAAGCATGACTTTTGTAGAATCAAGGGTGATAAACAATGAAGACTTCAGACCAACAGGAATTAAACCAAAATAAAAAGTATCTTGTGAGCATTAGGTACAAGAATCAATTAAAAAAGTAATTGCAGTAGTATAATTCATAACAGTATCATATAGCAAAGCAATGTAAATAACATTTAATTGAAAAGTTATGGTTTAAGAAAACATTTTAAAATACAATAACATATATTCCATATGAAGTATTTACTATAAGCGCTCTGAAGAACTGAAATTGCATTATACTAATGCATTGTTAAGTTTTATGAGAAAAAGTGTAGTATTCACTAACTGCTCAAAGAGACCAATTCAATGAAATGTGCACTTGTATTTTATATTTCATTAGTTGCATTGTCTGTAGTGTGTTACTTAATATGTTTACAGGTAAAAATATAAGCACGTACTCTAGTGAATCATGGTCAAAATGCTTGTGCTTTTCAGGATGCAGTGTTTCTGCAAACAGAATAATGTAGCCACCGCTGAAATGCTAAATATTTCTCATGTCCAGTTGGACAATTCGTTCCCTTATTTCCAAAATATGATAGCATAACTTATGAAATCATATTTCCTTAATGTTTGTCATCCAGGAAACAGAAGGGCTGGACTTATTTGAATAAATACAGGTTTCTCATTTCCCTAATTATTAACTAATATTGTCCTCCCTCTATCATTACAAATTCATTTCTGAAATCATAATTAAATGACTAATAAATATAATGTTTTGTACTTAGTAAAGGAAATAACTAGGCAATTTCCTACGTTTGATGCCATTCTGGTCTATAAACATCATATGATCTCATGCTTCCTGATGCTGGCATCAAAGCCTTCTTCGCAGCTGTACATGTGAACAAAGGGCAAAACCCTGCAGAATTTTTTTGTGTGAGAAGCTTGATTAGCTAAACTAAGAGCCAAAAAATTGTTCAAAATGTGCATAAGAATCATTTTCTTCTGAAAAAGAGGGAATGTGAAGGAAAGGGGGAGAGTTATACTGATATGATCCTTCTGCAGTTGAAGAAACACCAAAACATGGAATATTTGACACAAAACTTTACCAGCAGTAAAGATGAATTGTTACTGATAAGTTTTTTGCATTTGTAATCAATTGACTACTAGTGGGGAGTGTGAGTATACCTTTTCTTCTTCTTTACATGAGCTGTTACAGGAATTCATACATACAAGAAAGGTCATTATGTATAAACACTACTCGGGTACCTGTCAGCAGCTATTGCAGAAAGCTTCTATTCTAATGACAGAGGGGAAATGCAACTGTGTACATAATTTGAGATGTTACATCTTGGTAGTGTTAGTAGACGAAGAGTTGAAAGAGATGAGTGCTACTGGTACGCACTTTTATTTCCTTTATGTGGTTTGCAGGAGAATAAAAATGCCGAGCCGGCACTGGGAATCATGTTCTGAACTCTTCTTGAAGTGATGTTAAAGTCATTATAGACTTAGCAAGGATAGAGATTTTTAAGCTGTATTAAAATCTCTTTCTCAAACTAAGGAATAATAGAGGGTGTTTTGAGGAACTTTCTTTAATGATGGCATTAAATGTTTTGAAACTTCAGGCAGTGACTATATTTGTACATTCAATTTCTGTAGAAAGTACTGTAAGTGCAAGTACCGATAACTCAAGTCTCAGATGCTGCTGTGCAGAAAGCGACTAATCTACACAGGTTTTTACTATTTTAAGATATTTACATGTGCATCTGTGTTCACATAAGTACCTTAGAAGTTTTACTTTTGTGAACTGGAAGTGAGGCAATGAGAGAGTATAAAAATATATTCAGTGTCGTAAGATATAAAATAAGCAATACTCTCATCCAAGAAGGGAAAGAAATTATATCTCATAGCTTAGGGGCCACTTTTCAGAGGTGAAACATCTGAACGAGGTACCACACATCCCACCTATCCCCATGCAAGCAGTGCGGGAGATGTGGTGGGGGAAGGTCTAGCCCGTGTCCTTCATGACATACCCGTGCTTACAGAGCTCTCTTTACACAGAAGAACAGTAAGAGCTGAAGAGTCAGAGCAGCCCCCCAGGGTTAAAGCTGCTCCCTGGTATGTTCCTGGAAAAGTGCACCCATTTGCTTGAGCCAGGCACATCATGAGGCTGTGGAGGTGAGCAGTGCAAAGAGTACGTGGTTGAAGGTAATAGGACAGCTGAAATCTTTACCCTATATGACTCTCCTTGTGACAAGCCCAGCAAGAGACTGATAGGACACCAAATGCAACTAACTACCAAACTCTGAGATTTTATTTTCCCACACTAGCACATATCAAAAAGGAAATGGATAAGCTGACCAACCAAAGAAAAAGCCTAAATCTGCAGGAAGTCTGCATTGCATTTTATGGAGAATATATGGCAGTCTCCTATATATAGGAGACTGGCAAATTCAGTAGGACCTTCAGGAATTCATTGCCAGCAGGTTCTCTACCTGTTATTTAAGAAGAAATTAATCTTCCTAACAAGAAAACACTCAGACAAAACAATCTGCTTAAGAATAAAAAGCATAACGTAACCATGGCCAAGGAAAGGTCAAAGCTGTTGTCTGTTTGTTGCAAAAAGACCTGACATCTGTGAAAAGCTGAAAGTCTGACCTTGGCATACTCCTGAGCTCAGTATAAAAGAGTGCTGCTCCTGATCAGAAAAGTAGGTTCAAGAGAATTAAAAGCTGTTATGATATGTTGCTAACCTATCTTCAGAGAAGGGACAATCAAGGAAGGGTGTGAAAGGTTATTTAGGTCTATGTCATACAGGTGAAGTGCTAGGCAGAGTTTTCTCAAGCTACTGCCAACTTGTGCTAGTAAATCTTCCCAGAGTAGTACAAAAGCCCAGTTTATGTACACTTGCAACAAAGCCAATTTGTGCACTTCTGTGTCCAACCTAATAAATTTGGGAGGGGTGAGATTAGTAAGTCTTCAAAGAACAGGCACAGAGTCCCAAGATCATATCTATACTATTTTAAATCAAAGATGCTTTGCATGGAGACAGATTAGGTTTCTCTACACTTTTAATACAGATGCAAACAGAGAGAGAGAAAGCAGGTGGGTTTCATGTGAAAACATCTCTTGGGTTGGACAGGGACTAACCTCCCAAGGTCAAGTGAGAGAAACAGATGTTTTTAGTTCATAATTCACTTGACCTATTTCAGATTGCCCATTTTAGGAAGAAATTAATTGTTCCCAACAAGTGCCTGATTTCCCTCTGAGCACAGTCTAAACAACGGTTTCAGAGGCAGGTAGTTTTTCTGGAAATGTCCAACAAATGAAAAATGGACCCTAGCTTCTGCACCTTTCCAGAGTTTGCTGAGTTCTAATACGGGTTTTTGAAGAAGGCAACAGACTTGGATCTCAAAGGCACGTGCTAGGAAGATGATGAGGAAAAGTTTTAAGGATTGTTCTGACCATGGAAGAGAAGTGGTTTATGTTATTTCAATTTTCAGTATCCCATCAAAGGTAGAGTCTTTTGGTCCCAGCAGAAAGCAAGCACCCCTCATGAGTGAAAGGGAAACTGAGTCTGCCAAAAAGCCATGCCAGAAACTGGAAGCCAGCAAATGCAGGTTACTGGAAGACGCTGGTGTAGGACCCAATGAACAAAAAAGCTATTGAGGTTGTCTTATTGCCTCACATCCAAACTTATGCAAGTATTTCATTATTCTGTGTTTTTGTCTAGTTGGTCTAGATGCAGGCTCCTGTTTCATGACTTCTTTGGATATGAGCACACAGGACTGTGGTCTATCAGCAGGGCCTCCCAGTTCAGGCTCTGCAAGCGCAGCTGTATGGTGGCCAGCCCTCTGCAAGCAGAGCCACATTGTGCTTGCATTGAGTCGTTGGACCTACAGCTCTGGTCTCTGCTGGCTGAAAGACTCATGGCACCACACAGCTTTCCTGCAGGCCTTTTGTGGCCTGTTTTGAGAAATCTGCTGTGATTTTCAGAGTTGTAATGCAGTATAAAACCAAGCCAGTTTCATATAGTTTCAGGTTTCATTGCTAACCTTCCAGGCAACTCCCTGAGTAAGATGCAGGCAAGCATTTAATAACCTTAATTTCCCATATGGTTGACTCATTATTCTACCTCCTGCAGTCAACTCTTGATTTCTTAATGCATTTTCCTTTCATCTTCTGCTCAAGGCTGTCACATTGGTTGGAAGATATTGCTGCTATTAACACTCGAAGTACTGAGGTAATAACGTTCCCTTTCTCAAGGCAACTGGGAATTTTTTGGGAATGATCAGTGTATCACATGTATGTACCATATTTTCTTATGTCCACAGACATACACATAAATAAGTAAATTACTTTCACCCCTCTTATTTACGAATTCCCCTATAAAAATGCCAGAAATTTGCTTACACATGGGGGGCTACATGTGCTCCTTAGTGGGTACTTTCAGCACAGCTACAACTATGCCAGAGATATTGTGGTCCTTTGTGCCTTGCATTTCACTTCCTCCTCAGCCACGTGGAGCCACAGTCCCAGCTGCTGCATGACACCAGCTTCCTTCCAGTGCCCCAGTCAGAGAGGACTGGTCAGCAGATAAGGATGTGCTTCTTCTTTAAATCCTCTCCCCATTTTGGGGCCACTCATATTGCATTAATTCCCCTCCACACCAGCAGCATCCCCAGCTTTCTTACCATAGACACCGACAGGGACTCCCACGTGCCACATACTACGTTAAACAGAAGAAAGATGGCCACCCACCCAGGAAGGTTTACAGTGATGTCAGCCCTGGTTCCTGGCATGATGGCTTCTCTCAGAGGGAAAATAAAATTAAAATGGCCAGCTCCCATTTTTGTTAAAAGATTATGAGACTGAAAAATGTAAAAGTTGTATCTAGTTATTTTGTAGGCTTTAATTGGCCTCTTTGAAGAGAATAGCACCATTAGAAACATTAGAGGAATAGATAATGGATCTCAGTCTGGGGGCTGTGAAACCAGTCATGTGGATTGGTAGCATCAACTAAAGAGTAAGAAGGGTCCTAAAATTCTGCCCTCTACTTCCCCTCAAGTGACTGATAATATAAGATGTCTAGTTCCCTCAAAGAAGTCTCATAGCTCAGGACATCCTCATAACGGTAGAAGTCACATTCCAGAAAAGTAACTAATAATGTTGTGAAGTAGAGCAACGGTGTTACATATAGACGTAAATGGGATATTTGGCAAAAGGGAACACATGTTTTTATACTAATTATCTGCAGTCATTACTGCAACGATTTTTCTACTTTGAAAAGACTTGAGAAACCTCTTGTAAGGAATACATTTACTTAATTAAGAGTTCTTCATGGTTTAATCCTGCTCTTGCTGACTTCCTTGACAGCAGAATTGGGGCCAAAATAAGTTTTCTTCCAGACAGAGGACTTCATTCCCTTACCCATCATTACTATTTTTTTTAAATAAATATAGATTTTTAAACCATTTCCTAATGCTTGTCAGCACAGACAAAATTCAATAAATCTCATTTAGCTGGGAGCATTTACTGGAAAGAAATGCCCCCAGGGAAAGCCCATGAAAGTCAATAATGGATCGTATTATTTTGAATTAGCCAACAATTTGTTCATGTTTATCTTCTCCACGTGCTGGATAAATCCACTTAGAACTATTAACTGTGTATTTAAAACAATACCAGTCAATACCTGGCCTGTTCTTAACACACTCAGTAGTTGTATGGTGACAAAATCTGCTCATGAGGACAAAGCACTGTTTCACTTTTGCAGGGTGTTGGTGCAGGACTGATTCTAGCAAACGCTTCTTTTGATGAAAGATGTAGCCCAGTTACTTCTCTTTATGCCCAAATATATTGCCATTAGGCAAATTCTGTGCTGTAAATGGAGGCAGGAAAATCCTCCCAAAACACAGATTGCTGACCTGCGGGTTGGGTCACAAAGAATTGATACACAAGAAAAAGGATGTTACTCCAGGGTGCTGGTGAAGAGTTAAGTACCTCTTGCTTGAAGAATTAGCACTCTTATTAACAAGTGCTCCTCTTTCCTGTTAGGAGCTAATTAAAAAGTGGCAAATGGTATAAATGACGTGTAAATCAGGGTGGGAATTGGTGAACTGTAATACAAAAAATCTTTTCTGTATTGCTGCCTCTGCAAATGCCTCTCAGTTCATTCTCTCGCTCCTTATTAGCATCAGTGCTCTTATGCAAGCCTAACAAAAGTTCCCTCTCTCCACACTCTCTTGCAGTTGACACATGGAAGTGTTTCAAAGGCCAGCACTGGCCAAATTGTGTAAACAAACTTGTCAGTGTTTTCGTTAAATTGTCACGGATCTGAATTTTGCTGGATGCATGAGAAATAATCAAGCATTAGCATGAAATGCTGCATTACACACAACTCCCAGCAAACCCAAAGAAGCAATCCCCAGGGTAGTCACATCTTCACCTGGTGGTCTCCCAAGATCGTGCAGCTCAGCTGGCAGCTGGGTGGGAGGGTCCAGCACGTAGGGAACCAGAATTCATTCCTAGATAAATCACTCCAGTGAACAGCAAGTATTTGCAAAACATTTTAATTTAGCAGCCAAATTTCATGCAAATATGTTCAGACATGTTCCTTTCTATGGATATCTTTGCATTGGTATCAATTCCAATTAAGTTCAAAGCTTGAACCAGTTGTGATTAAGGTGTATAGAGAAGGATTTTGGCACAGATATCTTGATCTGGACTTAAAACTCTGTATGAATTCTGTAAAACTAGTGAAAATTGTATTCCATTTATTACAGGATTTACTTGCAATTAAATTAAATGGGCAGTGTGAGGATTTGAACAATGCAGTGTCAGAAATACATATGTACCTCAAATACACTCAACAGATTTCATGAGTGGAGTGGGAATGATCATTTATTAGAAATAAGTGGGAGGAGTTCCTCTCAAGAAAAAAAAGAAAAGCCTCAGGAAGCCTTAAGAAAGGCCTGAGAGATAACAAGAAATATACACCCAGGAAGATTTTTGAGGCACAGAATTTATTCTAAAAGGGATGAGAAGATTAAGAGGTGGTGTATCAATGGTGCAGTAAAAGCTGAACAGAACACAAGAGGTCATAAATTTTCATGAATCACAATACTAGCCAGCTGCTCTCAAACATGCAATGTTTTCTGGAAGCAAAGACATTTTCTGCTGAAGCAAGTAACATTCATTTTGAAAAATGAGAATGACTAGTGTTTTACTCAGCTATATAACTTCCTGAGCCAGAATAAAATTGCTTAGAATTATATTTTTTTTAACCTTAAGTATAACTGTTTACTGTGAGACTTTTCAAGTATCATGCACTATACACTCCATGTCCCAAAACACTAGATAAGAAGGAGGATGCTTTTTTCTTGTGGGGCAATTTCTGAATTCCTTTATCCTTTTTTTCTCTTGCTAACTGCCCTGTGAACTCAAGAAGTCTAATGGCCTAGTGGTGAATCATTATTCTTTGATTATGGCTTTGCAATTATAGGGAATGACATAAGCTCATTGTGATGCAGACTTGGAAATTATTCAAAGAGGTTTTATCCTTTTTACTTATTCTTTTTATAGCTACACAGATCCATTTTATAACTGTATTAAGGCACTCTGGGTCTTGCATTACCAAGCCATTATAACACTTCTCAAGTGCCTTACAGTGCACAGCCCCTCACTTTCTGTCTTACAAAAAGAAAACATTTTGTGCAGATCACAGAGAGTATTCTTGGGTTTCTCTGTGGAAGTCCCACACATTTTGCAGCATGCCTTTCAAAGTGGGAATTCTGCAAAGTTACAAATTGCATTAAATTTCAATATAGAATCTTTTTTTCCCCAAAGTTTGGTCCAGGAAGCAAATTGAAGTGATCTAGTTCTTAGCAAACAGAATTTTAATGAAAAAGCCAAGCATACTAATAGCATGCATATGAGATCATTTTACATGGCTCCGCTGTGTAATATATATTTTAGGGTGTTTTGTCTGCCAGTGACAGATGAAAAACTGCACTAGTTTTTCTGACTAGGATGAACTGAGAGAAACAGAGTCTTAAATATAAAGAGACTGTGAAATGAGGAAGAAAAAAGGGAGAGAGGAAAAGTAATCTAATGAAAATCTCTATCTAATAGCATATAGTGTAGTAAACTTGGCCAACATTTGACATGGCAATACATGTTATATGTTACAATAAAAAATGCATCAGACTCCTTCCAACTTTCTGTTTTTTCTCATGCTGCAAAATTCCTATGGGTTTATGTTGATTTGTATTTTTTAAATCTGAAAATTATCTGAAGATTTCTGCATGCTTTCCGAGGTATTTAACTTTCTACAGACTTATTTTTTTTACTCCCAACCTTTCCAGTACTAGCCATTCCTAATATTGACAAGATTAACAGTATCACAAGTGCGAGGCAATACAGAAAATCAACAGAGAAAACAAATCCTAGGCAACAGCCAAATGAAGCTATTGATTAGTTAAACATCATTTGTTAATGTCGTGGTTCGGGATGAACCAGCCACTGGATGGAATGATAGATGCTGTCCCCTACCTCACTTCAAAGAGAGAGGCAAGAGAGAGAGAGAGAGAGAGACTTATGAGTTTAGAAGGAACTAAACTACTTTAATGAAATATCAATAATAAAATAAAAAGGAAATAATGAAATATTAATAATAACGTAAAAAAGAAATAATGAAATATGTACAAAACCATATCAAGCTCCCACGATGACAATCATGACACTGTCTGGCACTGGGGAAGTCCCAGACTGCACTCAGAGACAGATGGGAGCTGGTTTCTGGATCAGGGTTCAGGATCGGGATCAGGACCAGTGACAGATGAACAGACAGAGTCCTCCTCAGACGTCGGCCATTGAAG
>RSEF01000031.1:13077001-13122083 GCA_003993805.1 Himantopus leucocephalus
TTCTCCAGGCTGAACAACCCCAACTCTCTCAGCCTGCCCTCACGGGAGAGGTGTTACAGCCCTCTAATCATCTTCATGGCCCTCCTCTGGACTCGCTTAAACAGGTCTATGTCCTTCTTATGTTGGGGGCACCAGAGCTGTACACANCAGGTCTATGTCCTTCTTATGTTGGGGGCACCAGAGCTGTACACAGTACTCCAGGTGGGGTCTCACAAGAGTGGAGTAGAAGGGCAGAATCACCTCCCTCGACCTGTTGGCCATGCTTCTTGTGATGCAGGCCAGGATACGATTGGCTTTCTGGGTTGCGAGCACACATTGCCAGGTCATGCTGAGCCTCTCATCAACCAACAATCCCAAGTCCCTCTCCTCAGGGTTGTTCTCAACCCATTCTCCGCCCAGCCTGTATTTGTGCTTGGGATTGCCCCAACCCACATGCAGGTCCTTGCACTTTGCCTTGTTGAACTTCATGACATTCACACAAGCCCACTTCTCAAGCTTGTCCAAGTCCCTCTGGATGGCATCTCTCCCCTCCAGTGTGTCAGCCACACAACGCAGCTTGGTGTTGTTGCCAAACTTGCTGAGGGTGCATTCAATCCTACTGTCCATGTCACCAACAAAGATGTTGAACATCACCGGCCCCAGTACCAAACCCTGTGGAATGCCACTCATCACTGGTTTCACATACGGAAAGGAAATTATTTTATATAAGGACACTACAGCCCAGACCAAAGCCATCACTGTAGCCTGGTTATAAGCTGTTTTATGGTTCAGGTCTGGTCAGGCTCCTGTGCCAAATATTTTCTTCTCTTTCCAACAGTCTGACTCAGAAGTAAAATCTTAGAGTGGAGGCAAGCTTTGCTCCAGTTTTGGCTATGCACAGAAAAATGGCCATCAGATTTCACTGCCATGTTTTAGCAAGCTACTGTTTGCTGGCTCAGCTGGGATAAATGTGTGTGTGGATGCTCCCTGTCCCAGGTGGAGGTGAAGAAATTCAAATTAGTTCAGCCTCAGTGCAAAAAATGTCGGGCTCATATAAATGCCTGTGTATTGCCATAGAAAAAGAGCACGCACATGGACGTAGTCATGACAGAGCTGATGTGCAGGAATACACCTGAGTGCAAGTCCTTCCTCTTATAAACCAAATTGCTATTAAACATCATTTTATAAAGTCCTTTACCGGATCAATCTGGTCCTATTTCTCTTCCTGCCAGTTACAAAATGCTCATCAGCTTTATAGGAACAGCATCAGCTGCCCAACTGTCATTTAACTTGACTGCCATTTAGCTTGACTTTAAGCTAAGCACTTAACCACTTTCACTAAGGTCAACTAAACCTGAATATTTTGTTCTCAGGACCTTAAAGAGAGAGTTTACTATTTTGAGGGGTTCAGTAACCCTTGATGATTTAGTTATCTAGGAGGACTTTACTAATGAAAATCTTATGGTAAATGCATGGCAACATGGTCGGCTGATATGTTATTGTTTTATTCACAGCATCTGGAATTAGTAACATGGGGCAAAAATGTTTTTAATTTAAAAATGATACTTTAGTTAAGCATGGGGGGGAAGGTCAAATGATCATACAACACAAATATGAGCAGCCTTTTGACTGTGTGCTTTCTTGTGAGCAAATAATGGAAACAAACTTTGCTTCAGACCAAATGTGCTTGGAAGTGGCTGCCCTTGGGAATACAGTTATACTTTTAACAGCTCTGCTGGTGGATCTAACTTTCTGAAATGCAGCCACTGATAAAAATGAAGAACACCAAACATCTGCATTTCATTATGATTAGCACAAAAAAAGGAATTTTATTTAATCTCTCAAAGCACATCATCATTGTGAAGAAAGAAGGACAGAAAGATCACTAAGGTTTTACAAAGCTCTTTACACATGAAATTGAAACAAGCAATGGAAGACAAAGCTGGAAATCTACATAAGCATGGTAATGCAGACACAGAAATAATTCTCTACCCACATAGTTAAAAATAAATTAATATTTCTATCAAATACAGTCATACAAATACACTAAAATAGCAATTTAACAGTAAATCTTTAGTCTGTAGAGTTCCTCCCTTTCCATTTTCTCACTGGTTACAGGGTTGTTTGGAATACTGAGTCGCTGCCCCATGTACAGAGAGGTTCAACATTAATTTGCAAACACTTACATTTAAATGACTCATTCTGATTAGTAAGATGAAAATTGTAAATCAGAATAACTCATGTCTCGTTAAGATGGCATGGTTGTGTATAGTGATGGAAGTCCACAGGGGAAGATTTTCTATTAATTTATTCTCCTGTAATTCCCATTAATTAACGTTTTAATGTTTTTTACATACAGTCAGGAAAGTGAGAAAGTGGTGAGACAGAGTGGGAGGAAATATGCATATGCAGCTCCACACACACCAAGAAAGAAAATAATATTTTGGAAAGTGTATGTCATTGTTCATTGAGCAGTGCCATCTCTAATGACTTTCTCTCAACTTTTGGAATTTCTGACACTTTACAGTTACTTGATGATTACAGTAACACTTCTATTTGTAGCCTCTTTTAAACTGCCTTGCCTTTCCATTTTATCTTCTCCATCTTCACTAGTTTCATGCATCACATGGGCTCTCCTACCAGCCAAAGAATGAACGTGGCTTGGTTCCAAACCCGTCATTGAAATTCGTGAGTCACCCAGAAGGGTGGCTGCTGGGCAGGTCAACACTGTCCCCCTCCCAGGCAGCAGCGAGCTGCCACTGCCTTCTCCTGGAGGTTGACAAGATCTCATTTTCTAAAAGAGGAATGTGGGTGTCTCCTGGCTGCAGCATCATTCCTGCATTGGCTCCAAATGCATTAACATTTTCTGGTTCAAAAGCATTCATGATTTCCTTTTAACAGAGTTGTGCAAAAAGCAGGACCCTCCAAACTCTGGAGAAAATGTGGATTCCTGAAAAATCTGGACTGGTTCCTAAGTTTCTGCTAATATTTTTTCCCAAAAGGCATCTGCTTCTATTTGTGCATTTCTTCATATACTAAAGATAAAATTAGAATAGATTTTGGTGTTAAAATTGTAAGCACAGATGTGCTGAAACTGCCACAGCCCTCTTAATGGTCATGCTTCAGAGAGAGAAGCTGGGAGCGACTGGTAGAGATCAGCTTCCTGCTGTGAGCATAATTTTGAGGTTTTGAACTTTCAGTATACCAGAAGACAGTGCCAGCCACTGAAATATGCTGCTAAGTTTCTTAGCAGAGCTTCTAAAATTGTCACAGTGATTATTTTCAAGGTGTTTTCCAAATATGCCACTTTGGGATTCTGTTTCTGTGTACCCGTTTCTGGGAAGGTCTTGCATAAATTCCAGGTACAAGCAGTAAAAACTGTAAAATGCACTAAAGTGTGCTGAGGTAAGCACTTTACTAGCTTTCCCCCTTTCTACAAAGACTACCAAGGCAGATCACAAATTATTGTACCATATGGTCCACCCTTCCAGGACTTCTCTTGCTCATACCTAATAAATGACCTTAAAAAGTTACATAAGATCACACTTTTTGAAGTTGGGTGCCTCAGTTTGCCATTTTAATTGAATATACCTGTTCAAATCTGGTATAGATGTAAGGGATTCTCCTAAGCCTTCAACCATACTCTGAAAATCTCATCTTCTTAAATGGAGCAGTTAAAATCAAACTCAGAGACCAGTTTTGAAAAATGTGGGATGCAACCCATGGGCCTTTATTGTTTGGTCTTGGAATCTGCAAAGTAGTATGAGGTTTTAACAGAATAAGCTGGAACTTGGTTTTCCAGCATGGAAGGACAGTTCAGACTCTGACAGAAACAGTCCTGCTCAAGGTCATGCAAAGCACCTCCATTTGAAAACTCCCAGATTCCAAAATCACAATTATATTTTATTCCCATCTTTTTGAAAGGTTCAGAGCTTATAAAGACTAAAATGCAAGAACCTGTAAATTCCTAGACCAGGTCCACGTGACTGCTGATATGCTAAGTTGTGAACTGGGGATCACTGGGCTCTGGGACAATCAGGCGAAAGACAGGAGAACCTGGTGGTACTTAAAAGTAGCATGACCACACCGAGATTTCCAAAATATGGCAAGATACAAGTCAAGTTCAGATATTCTAATAAACAGAAAGACTGCCTGCTTTCCATGGGAGATCCACCAGTTCTGAACACATTCCAACAAAATGCTTCCATTTTCAGCAATAGGTATACTATAACTGAAAATAAAGGCACGCTACTGAAAAATCCCCCAATTTCATTCTTTCAAATGCATTTTTTGCTTCATCTTTCAGAAATGAAATCTCTTTAATATAAAAGACCACAAAACAGCAAGTGGTAAACCAGAACGTAGTGATTGCCCTCAAAAACTATCCCAGTTCAATGAAGAAACTAATTCACATTAAAACCGCTCACTTATCTTCTCTGAATAAAGGAACAGCACTGTGGAGAAGTCTGCCAAAATGCTTATTATATGCAATATGCCTTTAAAAAAAAAAATCTTAATAGAGTTTTCTCCTGTATTCCCACACAGTGCATGAACCAGTGACCTTGTTCTTATGCAGGACACAGTGCTGAAGGTTTAGGAAGAAAGAGTCTAAGCTGGACAACCAGGAGATGTGAAATCATGTTAACGTGCCCCTGATTGAGATCATAGCCTGCAATCACTACATCTCTTGAACAAAGGGCAAGATTCACAGGCTGTATTACAGTTTGTGGTATAGCACATACTAAATATAGTCAAGCTATGTAAAGTGGAGCAGTGAGGTTCTTTGGCACTTTTTCAGGAGCTGTGCAGAGGAAAGGCCAGTTACTTTCAGTTCAGAGCAATATGAGTCATTTATCACTGAAAGACCCACTAAACAGAAACAAGATCCTGCAGAAACCTGTAAGGAGTAAGAACGTTACTGAAAGCACCAAAGCATCTGCCTTCTATGAGAGGTTCCTGAAAAGACTAAGACATTGTCTTGAGTAGGCTCTGGTTTTCAAGGCTGAATCTTGTCTTAAGAGGTAAGTGCATAAGCACACTCTGGTCCTGCATGTGTGGCAAACCAGCATAGGTTTGGTGTCGGTTTGCCAGTGAAATTGCACACAGGCAGTCAAAGCCCAAGGTAAATAAATGAGCTGGGTTTCACTTGCAGCAATGACTCTGTGGCAAAGGGGACTTTTTGCACACTGAATACATAAAAGAAAAAGAAAAAGAAAAAGAAAAAGAAAAAGAAAAAGAAAAAGAAAAAGAAAAAGAAAAAGAAAAAGAAAAAGAAAAAGAAAAAGAAAAAGAAAAAATAAAGAAAAAGATTATTCATCATTATTAAAAAAAAAATAAAATTGTTTATATTCTACATTTTTTTAGTATAAGAAGAAGGATTGGAATAACTGATCCCATTCTTAAGGCAATATTACTTTTCCCTTGTGTCCACTGAAGACAAAATTAGCAACCACATCAAGGGCTTTCATCACCATGCAAGTGATAATGTAAATCAGTCAAGAGGTAGCCAGTCCGGTAGGGACATTAACATTGACTGACTTTTCCTTCAGTTACATTTATTTTACCCTTTACTTTGGTAAGAGAGCAAAACAGATGAGCTAGGTTTTCAAAAAGGGAACAGAAGGAGGAGCAATTTAATGAGCAGCACTGCAGTGATGTGACCTTTGCTCTTGGCCAGAAGCAGTGAGGGGAACGCAGAGCTGGTACCAGTCCCAGCACCCCACCAGAACGAAGGTCTGTTCCCTTCATAAGGTCATGCCTGAAAGATTGGACAGGTCTCAGATTATTCCTTTGCTGTGACAGCTGAATTACAGCATTTTCCTTTAAAAGGGCTGCAGTGAGTACCAAAAGCAGCTGTTTTGGAGGCAGGCCTGTTTCTGGGGGCTCCTGCCCCTGAGGCAGACTGAGGGGGTTTGGGTGATGGTATGGGCTATTATAGGAACAGGGGGAGCAAGGGAGAGGGTTTCTAGGGAGCCTGGCATGGTTTCGGATAGACATTTTTGCTGCCTAATTGGAGAAGTTGTGGCTGACACTTTCTATCTGCCTGCCACATTTCTCCTTCGTGTACTGCAAGGGGCCCAGAGCCCACATCAGCTGTGTGCAAGAGAATGCCCCTGAAGTCACTGGAAACTGCTCTTACGGCATCTGTCCCTGAGAGCATCATGAGTGGGAAGTTGTTTTTACTGTTTATTGCATCTCTATTTCGGATCTCTCCTTGTTCATGTGAAGTGCGTATATGTGTTTATGAACTGCATGCTGCAAAGATAAGGGAATGTGGGGTGCTGGCCAATCCCTTTTTCCATTACTCTTTGTTTTTTTTGTTTCCTACTCCTCTTTTATGCTGCTTTTCTCTCTCCTATTTTTGTTTTTTTTTCCATCTCCTTCCTTCTATGGCAATGAGCAGGGTTTGCTCCTCAGCACATCGCAGTCAGGCCCTGCAGGCTTTGCACCTACTGCTCAATAAGAAATCTGTTTTTTTAAAAAACACAGAAGACAGAGGGAAAGAAATATTCAGTATCTAAAAGCAGCTCATATTAAGCCACACGGATACTGTGCCTCATGCTGTTACATTAACTTAATGTGGAGCCTAACCTGAGACTGAAGCAGAGCTGGGCATTTTGAGGATCATTATTCCTTAGCACTAAAGGAACCATTTCAGACGAGCACCAAAAAGAAGCATATCCAGAACACTCCTGGTACAACAGCAATAACATTTCTTTGTAAAAGTAGGATACAGGGTGCAATTGATCCCCAGTCTCTAAATACCTCTCCACAATTGAAAAAGATCATGACTATACATTTGTAGTTGTTTCAGATCCACACCATGACAAGCAGCAGTCTGGAACACCATCCATTGGGGTATGACGTCTTGGTGTGCTGGCACCAGGTGGGGGACTTTGTGGACAGCTGACATGATCACAAGGCCACCAGCCAACAGCTATCCTACCCCAGACCGTGAGATGCTCAGCATGTCCCATCTAAAGTGGTAATCCATCTCTAAAGGAAATGTAGGTGTTCAAGAAATGGTATTTACAGTGTAGTAGGGTATGCCTGTCTACACTAGAAGAGCTCAAATGCTTCAACTTTGCTGAAAGCAAGTGTAGAAGGCATTACTCTGGTGTCACCTGGGAGTTTTTGAAAATCCCTTCTTTTTGAGGTGTGAGTTATGCTTACCAAAGTCATTCAGAGTCTCATGACCCAAATGGATTTTACATGAGATCTACATTAATTCTTCAGCTTCTTTTGTGATTAAGTTGAGCAATGTAAATCCATTTGTTTCTGTCTTAATACTGTAATCGTGTGCTTTTTTCTTCACATATGGATACGGATATTTTTGCACAAACTCAAAATCCATTTCCAAAAAATACTATGACTATGGTCTCAATTTTGTTGCAAAGGTATTTGTGTAGACACGTAAATCTATTTGGAAACTAAACAGAATCAAGAATATTGATGCAAACTACAGAAACAACTGGGGTTGTATCAAAGACTTCCTTTGTCAAAAGAGAAAATTTACTTTCAGGTTTTTCAGGGCAAAAGTGTATTGCTTTTCAAGTTGGCCTCATACACTCTGGATATGTTATATTACTATGAAAGAGCACCTTTCCAGGAACACATCATGTTAGGTATCAGGGTAAAGAGCTCTTCACTGGAGAAATCAGTACCATTTGTTGCAGTACTTCCCTTTGGGATTTCTTTATTTTGCTACATTTGTTGATGTTGTTGGTTTGCTGTTGTTGTGCTTTAGTTTGTAGTAGAAACAGATTTAAGGTTGTTTTCTCAAATCAGCCCTGATAATTTACAAGCTTGTGCTAGAAGCAGGGTTATCTTGGATTTTAGTAAATACAGCAGGCTCAAAGACAGAGTTCTCAGTGGGTAAATAGCTGCGTGGGTAAATGCAAGTGTGCTTGGATTGGATAAACGCTACAAAATACATCTTAAATGTCAAACAGCTGAAGTCAGTCTGCACAGCAAGAACATATGCCAAGAAGCTGTGTGGGACTGATGGTACTTTCTAAGCACCGAGATCCGACATAGGATCAGGCCTGTCTCTGCTGGGAAGTGGGGAATGGGAATCTCACTGACAGTTTTGTGGATGGCAGCATCAGCTCCCTGCCACCACACTGCCAATGAAACTGTCCTCAGATAATTGTCCTGGGAATAGACAGTTTAAATCTGGCCTTTGAAAGCACTCTGCTGTGGAAGCAGGGAACAGAGGGTTACTTTGGTGCCATTCTGATTAAAGAAACATTAACAATATGTGACTCAGCATAAAGGTTAACATAGTTGGAATAAAATAGCTTTAACTGATTTTGTTTTTCTCTTAATGCCCACAACAGCAAAAGAAAGTTCAAAGCACGCGTCAAAGAGCTATCTGGCGGAGTTTCACATGGTGATGCCATTTGCTGTGCACTAGGTTTCAGAAGTCTGCATTGCAGCACTTGACAGCAAGATGCTTTCTGGCTGATACCCTCCGGTACACAAGCACAGATATCTCTCTGAATTATTTTCCTTTCTTCCTTCATCTGAAAGTGAGGGTTGCCATAATACCATAAATTCATATTTATTGCCTGCATAGGGATTTGAAAGCTGGGCTGATTTCATACAGTGGACAGAGCTGAGATCAGGCCAGGATGGACTTTGTCTGAGCTCACATCAGGTCTCAGCCGGACCTCATAAATGTGGGATGGGAAACGGGTAGGAAACTACAGGCGTAGTGTTGTTACTATTCTCTGTAACACCTAATTATTGGAGTAGGGCCAGTCTGTGCTTGCTTGCCTTATCTGGCTTAAGCCCTGGAGACATATTGTTGGCTACTTGAAGCTTTCCTGGTGTTATCCCTAGGATATTGGCTGGCTCCTGACAAATGAAGCATGCAGCAATCTGTCTCCTCTCTTCCCTGGCTCACTGAGCGAGGTCTCTCTGGAAAAAGTTCTGTGGTTTGGGTGCAGTTTCCAGCACTGTGCTCCTTCCCCTCTTTCTGGTTTCCTTTTGGTCTTAATAGAAGAACTTGCAAGCCCTTTTCCCTAGACAGGCCTGGAGAGATCTTGGGACTCTCATCGTTTTCTGACGGACTCCATTTCCATGTCTTGATACCAACCTGTACTATTCCTAAGGATATTTTCCAAAACAAGAAAAAGAAGCTCCCAATCATTTCTGGTTTGTAGACTAATCCAGACTCACCACATCTTGCAGTCAAAAGCCCTCTGGTTGCTCTTTTATCTGCTAGATTTTTCCTGACAGAGAAGTTCTTTGTATAAATTAAATCTAGTGATTGCATAAGTACAAATTCAGCTACCACGGTCTCTTAAAACATCTTTAATTAAAAAGAAAGAAACTACATGCCCATCAGCTCTGGCAGGCTGAGGCCTCCAGCCATCCCTGTCCCAACTGATGAAGAGAAGTGGAGGTTGTTTCCCGGCACTGCCAACGTCTGAGACACCTCAGCCCTGCCTGTAACCCTGGGTTTTAATCATCCTAGTTAGGTGACGCTCATATCCTGAAGCTTTCTTTGAGTAGCTTGAGTCACCCAGATGGCTCTACACGGAGCCAGGCAGAAACACCTGAACTGGCTGTAAATGACTGCGCTCAGATACAGCTACAGGGTAGTTAATGAAGATTTATTATATTGCCCTGGACTTCTGTTACTTGTTCTGCTTCGTTTCTCCGAAATCTTTAGATGGATCCCTAAGTTCAATGCCAGCATGTCTGAGATCCGTCGCTGAAGTGAGAATGGGGCTTTAGCCACATCGCGCCCTGTGCCCATCACTGGCTGCAACCACACAGCCACCGCCTGCTGTCTGTCTGCATCATACCGAAACAAAAGGAAACCTGCTTCCTCCACACAAGCTAGAAATAATACCTGGAGCATTTTAAAGCATTCAACAGAGCTTAAAATGATCATTTAGCGTAAATAAAATAATTCTATATTTGTGTAACATTTGGGGTCTATTAAAGAAACTGCAACACTCATCCTTAGCCCAAAGCAATAAAAAGAAATCACAGGACATTTATTTTCTGAACAGTAGGAACTCTTGTAGTGCTGTCAAAAATAAGAAATTAGGAATACCTTGATATGCTGTGTTTGACTGCAACTTAATAATGGCTTCTAAAACACTGAAAATAGATTTTTTCACGGTTCAGGGAACAGATGTATCTAGAATCAATTTGCAGTGAGGACCAAAGATTATAAACACAAATTAACTCTGCAATTTCTTTCCTCTGTTGTGCTAACAATGGTGACCTTTGGGACTTTTTACAGAAGCCACCTTTTGTTTCGAGTGTTTGCTTTTTCTTGACTCTTTTTATAACTTCTTGCCGGTTACGTTTTCTCTTTCACCTCTGTTTACATGTGTGGGTGGCAAGAGTGGGGGAGGCTGCCTACATCTGTGACGGCCAATGCAAGCTGAAGACGTTAGCACCAATCACCATTTCCAAGCAGTATGTTCAAACACGTCACAGCTGGTGTCAGTAAGGAAAGGCATAATGGAGATGTCCTCTGCATTTTCAGAATGGAACAAATGCTCACCTACTGAATGGCCACATTTGTGTATCTTTCACAGAAACAGACTTTCTGCCAAAAATTGTCCTCTTGAATCAAATTTCAGAGCCAGGGAAAGAATCAACATTTTCATCTTTCAAATAGATTCTTTTTAATATAATAATTTTCTCCAGAAGAGAGAAAGATAGCATAATTTCAGGATGCATATCACAGTGCAATTAGAAATTGCTTCAGTTTGATTTTGCCTAATGTAGGATTGAAGTCAGTATTAGCAATTTTGTAAGTTTTGGTTTGGGTTGGGTTGGTTTTTTTTTTTTTTTGCCAGTGATGGTCATGTTCGCAAAAATAATTTCCATTTCGATAAGGCCTGAAGGCCTGAGTGGTACCAGTAAGTGGGTTAGGTGAAGAAAAATGGTGGCACAGGGATCCCTTGCCATGCCCATGACACTCTGGAAAGGCCTGGGCTCCTTCTCAGCTCTATTCTTTGTCCATTTTGTGAAGATAGTAAACTTCTCTGCTAGAGCAATTCTTACAGCAGCTAGAGATAGCTCACTCTGTTCTTAAAAGTGCAGTTCACACGTCACTGTGGCAAGGTATCTCATATTTTAAACTAAAATACTGTCCCTTTTTGCAAAGTTCTTCCTACTGCCTTTACCATGTGTGAAAAGGCGATGTCCTACACAGACCGCACTTTAAGCTGCAGTGTTGAAAATGAGAGCTTCTTCCCTTTTACAAAAAATAAGTTCTCCAGCTTTTCCTGGGGCACAAATGGGAGATGCATCTCTCACTGTTGGGAGAACTGGTCCGTGCCAGATCTGTTCAGTTCCTCATCGTCTCACTTCAGCATGGGCTGTCTCACCTAGACTTGATACATATTTAAGGCACGTAGGCTGCACTTTGAAAAGAATAAGCTATTGCAGCTTTTCAACTGTAACTGCTAAATTAATTTGGCTGCCTAGGCACTGAGTGAGTCCCTGGTGTCTGTTCTGCTTGAAGAACAGTCTTTATCTTCAACATAAAACTACTTGTGCCTGGTTTCCTATCAGCTTATACTTGAACAATACTACTTGATTTTCCTCCCAAAATCTTTTGTGTACATTTTTTACAGGAACATCTGCAGCAATACAGGCAATAATACATGCGGTTTAGTGTTTGTCTATGACTGCCATTCAGCTTTTTAGCCACTGCAGTCAAGTTCTATGTGATTTTCCCCTAGATCCTTTGTTAAATCAACAAGTTCCTTTCCCAAAAAAAATTTAGACATCTAGGAAAAGATTTACAAAGATATTTAGGTGTCTTAAGAGACAGGTACAGACCTAACAGATTTTTCTGAGATATCTAAATGAGGTACATCACTCCTTTTTTAAGGCATAAGCAGCCTTGACAACTTTGAAAAACTGAAGTTTCGACTTTCAAATTGGTCAGAAATTTTACAATGAATGTTAGGGCAAGGGGTATCCTTTTTAAAATACAGTTTTATTTAATATTTAATTTAGATTGATTATCCTTGTCTGGGGATATCACAAGCCAGGTCTTTTGGAAACTTTGCCAGCTGAGTCACTGTCTTGAACAGTTTGTAATTATGTAGATGTTTTTCACAGCTTCAACATCAAGACTTATAGATGAAATATTAATAAAGGGATAAAATAGGACACTTTCTAAATAGATATTCCTTAGGTAGATATTCCTCAAGTAATCATACCTTTTTTTAATTACTTTAACTACATGCTGGATTTTGAAGTCATACTCTCCAGAGTGACACAAAGCATGACAACATGACAGAGAAAGAAGAATAGGGCAAAGTTATTCAAGGTAATGGAGTAATTTACCATATTGCATTAAAACGTCAATCCTTCTCTGACAGGTATGCTTACATGTGTATTTTACTGCACACAGCTGGATTATTTGTCTCCCTGTAGCATTTTTGTTTGGAAAGACTTAAACTTTAAGTGGATCCAGAAGGAATGTTGCTGAAACCAAATTGCCTATTCACCCAGGAAATTAGAAATCTTTGCATCAGCTCTGAGTCACATGTTCTTTAGAAGCCTGAATTTACAGCTTCATAAGCTTCTTATTTTGCCACTGGGATGTTATGACTGAGATTGCTGTCTCAGTGGTCTGGAGACAATATTTGGGTTCATATTTTTCTCACTAATAGAAGTTATGATGAAGACGTTCACCCTGATAATGAGAGCCTGAACTCAGCTCTTCAGACTGTTTTTGCTCAGGTGGTGGCTTTTTTTGAACACTGTCAACACTGAGGAGTCCCACAGAACTCATATTGGTCCGGACTGATGCGGAGTCATTCTTAAAAAGATGATAATGGTAATGATAATGAGCTGTGAAAAGAAAGTGATCTAAGCTTTGAAAATACAGAATTAGAGAATTATTGGAACTCACTTGCAATGTATCTTTAAGATATTGAGCTTATAAGAGCATTGTAATTGTTCTCAGTGTGACCGACTACGCTGCTTTTCTGAAGTCATAAGGATAAAGCAAAGATAAGCTGTGCAGCAGTCCCCTGACTCATAAATAAATACACATAATACCAATTTACTGAGGAAAAGAGAAAAACAAAAAAAGGGTGGTGACCATGATGGAGGATTTATCCTGGTTCTTCATAATATAAATAATATTAAGATCAAACATCAGAAAACTACAGGGAATCACAACCACAAAAATCATATTTTTAAAGATTTTTTTTAACAAAAGTATGAAATGTGGTTTCAGTCCTGAACATGTCTGTGAGAATACATTTTTATGCCCATTTTATAGCAGCAAGCAAGTGGAAGGCATGCCAGAGTTGGCACATGTGTGCAGGCGACATACCTACTAGCATGGTGGTGTTAGGGCTGCCTGCTCCCAGATTCTCCAGGCTGGATCTTCCTGGATCTTCCTGGATCTCACAAACCAGCAGCACAACGTTCCTGTTCCTGTGCCTGGTCCTGCTGACTGGGGAAGAGACGGTTAAATGTCTTGCCTTTGCACTACCCTGGTCACAGAGGATAATTTGCTCCAAGAGCTGCTAGACTCTGAGTCAGACGTCCTAGGCGAGCAGCCCTGTGCTGAGGACGGACTTACTCCTAGCCCACAGCATTTTCTAAAATCATAGATCCTGCGTTTCATAGCTCTTGAAAAGGGACTTCAGGTTTGTGGGGAACAGGAATGTATGGCGTGATTTCTCCCTGAAGGGCTGCACTAAAACAGGGTAAAGGAGTGGGGAGAAGGAGTGTGAACATTAAAAAAAACTCCAAAGAGGGCAACATTCTTTCACATCAGCAGCAAATTACTTCTTTGAGTTTAACTTTTCTTCAAAAGGAAAAGCACATGCCTGAGAAGAGAAAAAGGCATGGGGACAGGTCACTGGGTATGGAGATGGACTGGAGGAACAGAGCAGATGAGAAACATCAATCTGCTGATAGGGGGGAGGATAAGGTTGTGAACAGGCAGCTGTTCACATATAGATATGGCTCATCTGATGGACCATATCATAATTCGTCATCTTTGAAACTGTCAACATGATGAGAGAAGTGGGTGATGGATGGACTGAAAGTCATTCAAAAACAAATTTCAGGTTTTTCAGGTGTGGAGAGAGAGCTGAGAGGGTTGGGTGATGCAGACAGCAGGAGGTCCATAACATGGGAATCATAAAAAGTACGACAGGAAAGCATTTCCACCTGACACAATCAACTACCACAAAGCCACATAAGAAGGTGAAAGAAATGGGTGAGTTGACTGAGGCTTCTGTATAGAAGAAGGGCAGGACAAGAAGGACAGGACAACAAGGGTATTTGGTAAAGGAATCGAAGCAAGACAAGAGTGCTGCTGGAGAGGAATCGGCAGCAGAAGGCAGGAACATAGAGGAGTGGAGAAAGGAGTTGGATGCTGTATTGTTCAGCACACATATGGGACTGGGAATATCGAAGAGGAAATGACAGCTGGTACAGCTCAAAGTGAAGATAGTGTGTTGAATGGTAGTGGAGTTTCTCATGCTTGGCCACATGACTGAGGTTGTTAAATATTTGCATTAACAAATTAACTCAAAAGGTAGAAGACAACACAGGAACAAATGACATTCTTTACTTGAGTAACAGATGGGAGGAAATTAATTATTCCTGGGACATGTAAGGCCTGGGAATAAAGTACATGACCCAAGAAGAGAGGCTTGTGATCAGCTGGGAATATCTTGAAAGGAGAGAAACCCACAGATATGAGTTGACCACAGGACAACAATAACATTTCAAAGTAATGCATTTGTAATAAAAGGCAACAACACTCCCAGGATTTAGTCAGAAACATTTTTTTTATTGTGCAAGACATTGATGATAATTAGTTTATTTTTTGCTCCAATCATCCATGTTCAATAAAGATTCAAAATAGGCCAAACACAGACTGGCTACTAAGGTGGCCAGAGGATTTCAATTCTGAGTTAAAGACACTAGAAAGCCTTGACTAATCTAGGAAAATTAAAGCTGAATGAACATTAAGAGTACGCTTGCTGTCTACAAATTTCTAACGAAGGGGTAATCACGAGAGAAAAGGGCTACTTATGTTTCAAGACAATATTGGCACAAAAGCCAAGTATTTAATCTGGTCATGTAGACATTTGGGCTGAAAACTATGAATACAAAAAGTTGATGGTGTATAAAAGAAGTCCTTCCAGGAGCAGTGGGCTAAAAATTTTAAATTTTACTAAAATATAAGAGCACCCTTTATGGTGTGCTCTTAGGTGCCTTAGATAAAGAGATGTATTTCTTACAGTGTCTGTGTGGAATTTTCCCTTTTTACCTCCATCTTGTCATCAAACTTCCATTCAAATATCACCATCAGCCTACCTTCATTAGCCTACATTCCTAGTTTTCAAGTGTTTTCTACAGTGGGAGATAACCCCTACCTTTCATACCTAGATAATTTCCTTCAGGAACATCTGTAGCCCAGCTTCTGTAGCCAGCTTTTTTATTTGGATCCTCTTTCCTCCGGCCATCTTCTCCTGCCACATTAGCTGCTTGTTTTATTTGCCTAGTTCCTACGCTTAAAAAAAAGAGATTGAAAATTCCCCAAATTCTCATAATTCTGGTCTCGGTTTGCAGCTGGCCTCCGAGGCTTTGGTCTAGATCATCTCTGCCTCTTTGTTCAGGCTTGGCAGCCACTGGCAATCTGCAGTGATCAAAGGCAGGAAGCATCCAGCACACCCCCACCCCCAGACTTCTGGCCTGGTTGCAACATAGTCCCTGAACAGCCCCTGAAATACGGTTCCCTGGGCTGTGATGTATTGTACACCCACACAGAGGCTTGCCGACTTCACTACGTCTCTGCCCATGCATGATATACCACTTTCCTTCCATAGTCAGGGCACTTTGTATAGGAAAAACTTCATACCATTTGGAGTTCTCCAGCAGTAGAAAAAAGTAAGAATTGGACACCGGCAGCCTTTTGTGTCTTTGCAACACATAAAGCTGTTCTGAAACATGTTTGTTTTGTTTTTGTTTTTTCCCCAAACAAACACAAATCTTCCAGTTACTTGGCTTGCTTTTCGCAATATAAATTCAGTTTTTGTCTTTCTTCCAAGACTGTGTGATGACAGGGGAACTGCTGAATGATGATGTCATGACAGACTAAAGGAACACAATTGAGCAATTTGACAGGAAACCTGACTTTTGGTTGGATTGTGCACAACCCTTTGTTTTTGACTTTTTAACCACTCCAATACCATAACTGATGTTTTTGCCATTTCAACTGAGGCATGACAGGTCACAGTAAAATTCCTAAAAACTCTTTAGAGTTTCTCACAAGGTAAAGAAGGGAAAATAAAACCCGAGTGTCAAAATGACCCAGAAGGTGATATACTCTCATTTCAATATATAGCATGTTTAAACTGATCTAACTGAACAGAAACCCATTTAAGCTAAAATAATGAGCTTATGTCAGGCAGGAAAAGACCTAAAAATCCCAGTACTTCCAAAGTAAAGCATCAAATAGAATATTCTTCACTGTTCATAAACTGGTAAAAAATTACACTTTTAAAGCCCCTTCAAATCCACTTTTGAAATACTCTGCAGCAGATCCTGCTTCTCAAATTGTGTTTCTAGACATAATTAAGAAGCAATGTTTAATATTCTGGAAGATAGTATGGGTGGCTGCTTAACATTTCTGGAAACTATACTTCTTTTCAAAAATCGAAAAATAACCTGTATTTGATAATTGTTTTATTAAAGGAAAAGCTGTTTGGATATTCTTCCTACCAAGAACTACCACAACTACAGTTTCTAGTCTGATCACAAGTTATTTATTAGCAAGGTGGTGATACCAATCAGCCTAAAAAATCTGGAAAGACATACGATCATAAATGTTCAATGGGAAGCCACTCAGCATCCAAAAAAGGCCAACAGGCATTAAAAATCACCAAGCTGCATGCTGATAAGTGTACATTCCTTGCTTACTTTGTCCACACCAGTACCACCTCTTGTATTTTTTTTACCAACATCATGAGTATCTCATTGCAAAGTATACCACAAGTTCTTTTGAAAAATTCGTGTACTTAAGCCTTCAAGAATGAAGTACTAGTATACACACTACACAGGACTACTTACCCCTCTCCTCTTATGCATGCAGACATGAGGACTGAGACTTATCTATTGTAGCAAAGAACTCCATATGTTCACTGTTTGTGGCATAAATGATATTCGTGCGTGTGTGCGCGCACGCGCACATGCATGTGTATGTGTGATTTCATTCTCTTTAACTTAAAGGGATTGCCATCTATTTTTGTAATGGCTTTAAAACAAAAGTTGTACTCCTGGTGGAGTCTCAAAAAGATTTCTCTCCCTCTCTGTCATGGGAAAAAATGGGCAACTGAGTCAACATGTAATTCCTGTTGAATCTAAAATTCACTTTAGTTTGATTTTCCTCCTTAAGGGAAGAAAATTTTAAATCTGACCACATCATTGAAAAGCAAATTTCCGGTTTTAATGGGAGGCTGTGTTCCCTTTCTTAAGGTATTTATGTGTTATGGCAAATCCCACTCAAAGTGCATGTTTTACCTTTTGTCTGGATTTAACTATGGAAAGTACAGCACCTCTACAAATATTTCAATGTGTTTATACCTTAATGATGAAGTCTTAAATTGTCCATTGTTCTATGTTTTATGTCTATGAACATATGATTTTGACTTGTCCCCTAGGTGATTCCTAAATTTCTTTTTTTCTTTTCCTTTTGTTTATATCTTCCTTCCATGTTAGTTCTGGAAGTCAAGGAAATCTTGGTATCCGGTTTTGTATGATTTATATATTAAAATTAAAAGATTTAAAGCTAGATATGAAAGTTTAGATATCTCTGCCTATTCTGAATTTTTTTCCATATTTTTTTAAACTACTTGCATTTCTGTCATGAGAATTCCCTTCTGAGAAAATCTGCATACAGCTACCTGTGTGCTTTTGATAGTTGAAATGTTGCTTTTGAAGATAAAATATAAATGGAAGTCCTTTTGTACATGCAACTACACTACAGAAATAAACGAGACACACCATCAAACTAATTAAATTGTGTATCTTTTCTTGTCCTACATTTTCTTTTTGTTTTCCTTCCCTACTACAACGTAGAACTGAAGAATATCATAAAGTCTAGTTTGCCGTACCCTAATATTTTCAGCTTAGTATTTTGCTCTCTGCAGCCTACTGAGTACTGATATTCCTGCTTTTCCTTATAAAAATATGTATAAATCCTGTTTTTCTTGCTGAGCTCCATTCCACTTTGAGAGAGGTATGAGGATGATAGCTTTTTTGCAGATTGAGTAGATATAACTACTGATAGATGAAAAATGGAAGCGGTCATTTCATCCTGAATCATTACAATATTCCCAGATTTTTAATTTCCTATAGAATGCAAAGTCCAAATATATTAGTTTTTAAAAACTTTGAGGCATCTGCTTTTGACTTTCCATCGTGTTGGTTTATGAAATATTTACCTGGAAGAGTTGGATTGGCACATGCTGTTCAAACTTTTCTGAAACTCTTCCTTTTAAAATACTCCACACACTTAACCTTTCAACTTACATCTTTCTCAGAACTGGAAAGAAGAAGAAAGCAAGGTTAGGCCTCGTCTCATGGCAGCTTTACATATATCCTAAGATGGGAAATGAAAGGGACTCTGGTGAGAGTGTGTGAAGAGAGATGGAGCTGTCGCCTCACATGTCCATATCTCATTCCTCTTTTGGACGAAGCTGGGCAGGGTATTTCCCTGCCAGCTGTTGGTTGGGCTGATACCAGGAATGATCTTTGCAGAAGCTGAGGAGATGCAGACAGTGCAGGATGAATCCATGAGGCTGCAAAATGCCGTAACACAGGGGGAGAGAAACTGTGGGACCAATCCCACCCCAGACCTAAACAGAAAAAAGATGGCTTGTCTGTATGTCTAGATAACCGTTCCCACTATGGTGCACAGCCACTTCCTGTAGGTAAGGGAGAAGAGAGACCAATAGCTAAAAGGCAGATAACTAGAAATAATGCACATGTGTTTATCAAAAAAACAAAGCTGGGCTGTGTGAGCGACCATATGGAAACATAGCCTGACAAACCCTGAAATCTGATCAATTGAAAGTGAACTATAATATACTATTCAGTTAAACTCTTTCCAAATAATTTAGTTGATTTAATAAAACAAGGTTTTTTCTTTATTGAACCACATTATTTTGGGAGAAAATATGATTCAAATTATTAATTTCCTCCCATTAAGCAGTATCAACGTTGTCCACTTCCCAGGATCAAGTTTCTATTAGGTGTATTGGATCAAATTCTTAGCTTAATTGTCTTTGCTGGTCTTTTCCTCGCTGATAATTTGGCCCTCTATATTCATTTGGTATGACTACAAAAAAAGATTCTTTTGTTGTTTTTCCACTGCTACCTAAGTAGGACTAAACCTAGTGGATGAAAATGAGCTTGACTGCAGAGAACAAAGTACCCGAGAGCATACCTCAAAACTAGTGCAGCAGTATGTGATTAGAGGCTTGGTCAATGCCTACACGGATATGCTGTGCTCTTCTTGAGCATGCTTTCCATTCTCAAGCACACAAAATCTGCAGCAACGCAGTTATTGCACGTGGAGCCAGTCCATTTTTGCATCTATCATCTGACACGCTCAGGGGGATGCTAAACGCAGACTTCACCAATCACTGCTTCACAAGGAACTGAAAGAATCAACAGAATATTTCTGAGAACTTTTTTACTGAATTTATATAAAACACACCTTCCACTCTTGGTTTTATAGGTTAGCTTATATTTACATTTCGTGCTCAGAGATCACTGGCGACAATCATCAACCAGAGAGCAGTGCACATGCATCCACGGGCAGCCACACTGGAATCCGCAAAGGCAGCAAGGTCCCAGTTTCCCTGGTCACACTTGTGTATTTACATGCCAGTGTAATGCAAATGAATAATGAGCTGCTGTGCATTGTCAGAGAGCTGAGGGAGAAAGTTTCATAGTCAATACCTTTGCATTCTTAGGTCATGCTTTGAATAAGTAGATTAGAAGTTGTCAAAACGTTTAACAGTAGAGATGGATGAAGAACGAGCAGAATCAGCAAAATATGTGGGACTAAAATTAGGTATTTTCATTACCTCTGATGCTGGATGACAGATTAGCAGAGGATAGGCTGACTTCTTGATTGGACTGTCACATGATATGGTGCGATAAGCAGATGTCCTTGCTCAAGAGATGAGTCCTGGGCACTTCCTGTGTGCACTTCCAGCATGGTGGGAAGGTCACTGGTGATGAATGACAGGTCTGTGTCCTGTCATTTGAGCAGCACCAAAGCTCAAAACTCAAGTTTGAAGTGAGCTGGAGGTTTTAACATGTGACAGCAAAATGTAAATCCCAATTTAATGGTCCTTTTGGTGCTCAGAATGATAAAATTACTGCATGAGGGCACAGCCATTCATAGTTAGGTACNTTTAAAAAAAAAAAAAAAAAAAAACAAGCAGAATTTTAAAATAAAACTTTCACCTCCATATAGGAAAGACAGTGGTCAACTGTCCAGGCAAATTCACTTCTCAGTCATATTTTGACTCTAAATTGTGATGATGTAACAGTTATCTGTGAGAAAGTTAGGAGGAAGATATGATCTGTAACTTTTCTGCTGTTACATCTCCTGATATTTCCAGGACGTACTATACTACTAGTGAAAACACATAAAAACATATTCTTCTTCCTTTTTGGAAAACTCTAGGCTGCTGCTTGAGTTTTCCCATTTCCATTTCCATTTTTTACTGGAAATCTCTGTTTATTTAAGTCAATTTAAATGATCCATCAGATGAATCACTGCAATTTAAATGCTGGAAGGAGGGGCATTATGAAAGGCACCAGTTTGCTTAAGGTCCCTTAAGTACGTAGTCTGCAAAAACAAACTCCATATAATTTCACAAGGATAGCTGGAGTGCAAATGATTGAGTAATGAAGACACTAAAAAACCCACAATAATTTGGCTTCATTAGCCAGTCCTTTCCATAACAAAAAAGCCATATCCATAAGTGACAAGGGATACGTATTTTATTATTTGTATGCCTTTCATCATGAACTCGGTACAACATAGAGTTAAAACCGCCTAGACTTCTTGTGCTTGCACTTTATGTACTGCAGCATTTCTGAGTGGATTGTGATACTGAACATCCCCATGATGTTGCCACACCACTGGTGATGGTGGCGTGGAGCATTCCAAATTTATCAGCTGCTGCCTGCCTTTGGATACCATTGCCTCAACTTCATTAACCACCAGTTTCTTTGAGCAAGACCTTACTTTCTGAGCTGTCTTGGCAGCTATATCAGGTTGCTGAGCTGCTTCTGGTACCACAGGTGGTAGTTATTTCCTCCAAGAAGGCTCAACCCCAAGAAGGAACTGCCTAGATTGTAACACAGACAGAAGAAATGGCAACCATGGTGAAATCAGGCCAAACTGCAGTAGGCACAGAGAAGACAAGACCCTGGAGGGTCAAGTATCTGGAGTTATCATCCTAGTGTTATTGACTGTTGGAAGGTCCCACCACAAATAAGAGCCTGAAATGAGCCACAGCGTTAATCCTACTTGGATGGTTGCATGTAAGTGTGGTTGTTAAATTACATGTTCTGTATGAAGAACAACATGTGAAATACTGTGATGAGCTTGTGGATATATGCTGGCCACGAAGAAAAGTTGATAGACTATAAAGGTGATTTATTAATTGTTTAATTAAGCACATGGACAGGTAAGAATCCTGGCATAAGGATGTCAAACCTATCTCTCAGTTAAGAAAAGGAGTATGTCTTTACTTGAGAAGGAAAAGGTTTGGAAGAGCAAAGGATATGAGTATGAATGAATCCTTGATTAACCCACAAAGGGACTGGGTAGAAAATGTCCTGTCCCTCCTTGAAACTGCAGTTTTCTTTACTGAATGCAAGTTTAGGATTTAAAGATTGTAATGAGTACCGCAGGTTTGGTGAGTGGCTAAACAGCTTGCTAGCAGTTATCAGACAGCAAGAAAAGTCCTGGAGAAGTAGATATATGCATGGTTTACTTTTATTACTAGTCATCCTTTTTCATAACTTCCGTAACAATGTTGGCTATGTTTGGATTTTGTAAATAAAATGCTTTTACTTGCTATTACCCTAACCTGGCCAGGAGTAGGATGATTTCAAAGCATCTGGCAAACATCAAAGCACACCATGCAGACAGGCACACAGACCATCGCATCTGGTGCTGGCTCATTCCGGCAGAGTGAAGTGCTCCAACACATTTCTTCAGGATAGCTAAAACAGGGTGCAAATTATTTCCAGTAAGCTGTAGAGGTGCTATTGGAAGTTAGTTTCTATGGCATGGGCTTTGCAGATCAGAAGAGCAAAGATAAGTTCTGGTTCTGATGGTGTCAGAAAAATTGCTTATCAGCTGTACCAGCTAAATGAACCCACAACCTCCTGTTAACCAAGTAAACAGAGACTCCAGAAAGCAACTAAGATCATCGCAGAGATGTTTGCTTTACCAGTATAGAAATAAATATGGGGTCTCAGGTATACTATTTCGCATCATCAGTCTTAGGTGTTTGTATATTTTTCTTTATCGCAGTTGCTGTGTGAAAGTTGAGAAGAAATTATTGTGGGGTTTTGGAGGTTTTTTTCCTATTGTGATTTTGCTGGTCCTAATAAGTCAGCATGGACGATAAGACTAGAGAAAAAGCGCCGTGGTGGGTTGACCTTGGCTGGCTACCAGGTACTACCCAGGCACTCTCTCACTCCCCCTCCTCATCAAGACAGGGGTGAAAATACAACAAAAAGCTCATGGGTTGAGATAAGGACAGGAAGATCACTCACCAGTTACCATCACAGGCAAAACAGACTTGACTTGGGAAGATTAATTTAATTTATTGCCAATTAATAATGGAGTATGATAGCAAGAAATAAAACAAAACTAAAAAAAACCCTTTCCCTTGCCCTCCCCTCTTCTTCCCAGGCTCAACTGCACTCCTAACTCTTCTACTTCCCTCCTCCACTCCCTGAGCAGCACAGGGGGATGGGGAATGGGGGTTGTGGTCAGTCCATAACACTTTGTCTCTGTTGCCCCTTCTTAATCACACTGTTCTCCTGCTCCAGCATTAGTCCTTTCCATGGGGTGTAGTCCTTCAGGAATGGACTGCTCCAGCATGAGTCCCCCACAAGACCTGCCAGAAATCCTGCTCCTGTGTGGGCTCTTCTCCATGGGCCACAGCTCCTGCCAGGAGCCTGCATCTGCATGGGGTCTTCATGGGCTGCAGCTTCCTTCAGGACACAACCACCTGCACCTGCATGGGGTCCTCCATAGGCTGCAGTGGAGATATCTGCTCTGACTTGGTCCTCCTTGGGCTGCAGGGGGAAAACTTGCACCACCATTGTCTTCCCGAGGAGCTCCAGGGGAATATCTGCTCAGTGCCAGGAGCACATCCTTCCCCTCCTTCTTCACTGACCTTGGTGTCTGCATTGTTGTTTCTCTCACATTTTCTCACTCCTTGCTCACACAGCTCCTGCACAGTGGTTTTTAACCCTTTTTTAAATATATTATCACAGAGATGCGAGCAGTGTTGCTGATGGGCTCAGTTTGGCCAGCAGCGGGTCTATCTTGAAGCTAGTTGGCACTGGCTCTGTCCAACATGGGTGCAGCCCCATGTCTCTTCTCACAGAGGCCACCCCTGCAGCCACCCTGCAACCAGAACCTTGCCATGTAAACCCAATATAAACACGAAGAAAACTAAAACCTCCAAACACTCTCTGGAGTATGAGAGCTGGCAGGTCTCTAATCACAGAGCTTATTTGCCTGTGATTTATGAGGTCGCAATTAAAGTATTAATGTATTCAAGAACTTTCATCAGTTTTAGGGCAGGCTACTGTTCCTATATTGCAAGTCAAATTGCTGTTCAGAAGTCTCAGCTTTTCAGTCATTCAGCCAAAAAGCACAAACTCTAGCAGTGTAGGTCTGGTAACAAATCACCCAGCTCAAGTAATTAACAACAAACAGTCAAGGTAAGCAAGTGACAAACAATTTCATAACCATGGAGGTTCAATTGCCATAACAAGCACAGTTCAAAATCTTGAGCTGTGTCAACTAAATGAGTCAATGATTGTTTAACGAGAGTGTGATTTGTTAACAATGCTGAGTGATAAACACACTCTGTTTAGTGGTTCAGATTGCATAATCATCTCAGGTCTTTGGTCAGCCAACTTGAAAATTTCATGGGACACTTGAACCTCTTGTAACATTTTCAGTGTTTCCTGCTTTGGCTAAATGAGAAATACATGAAAATATCTTTCTGCCGCTGCTTTGGTACTTCTGATAGTAAGTGCCACCAAGCAATGAAGACCTAAAAAGACATGCAGGTTGAAGACCTAACTAAGGGAAAGGATAAATTTTGATTCAGCTCAATAGATGATTAATGGTATAACATTAATAATTTCAGCTGAAGTATTATGTTGATTTCAATAAGCCCTATTTCCATATTTCCAATGTAAAACTCTTGCATCATCCTTTAAAACGTCCAGAGAACCTCCAGAGAACCAGGTGATCTTATCTTGTCCAGACACTGTAATATTCCTTTTTATTGAATTTTATCTGCAGATTGGCTTATGTATCCAGTTTTCCCATCCATAGACTACAGTGTTCATGACTGAACCTGCATTAGGATAGACAAAGAGTAACCTGTTGACAACATGATCTGGGGTGGATGAGAGGTTGAAATTCAATAAAAAAACTTTTAATATCTTTCAGATGTCATGGGTGATTGAATGCTGTTTTATGTGAACGGGAGGAATCTGTGGTTTCAGTTTGGGTTGATTTTTAGATACTGTCTGTAAGACTACAGCTGTACAAAACCCAGCATCTGTTTCAGCTCATGTAGATTCAAACTACCTGAATATTCTTTGTCAAAGAGACAGGTTCTTCTTAGAGGTGCACAGGGAAGGCAAAGGGCAATAGTCGCACCTTGTGACAAGGAAAACTAAAACAATTTTTACAGTGAAGATGGCTAGGCATGAGCAGGTTGCCCAGGAGGCTGTGCAATCTCCGTCCTTGAAAATATTCAACATTCAGCTGGACAAGGCCTTAAAATAACCTCAGCTAATTTTGAAGATGGTCTTGCTTTGAGCAGACAGTTGGATTAGAGACCTCCAAAAGCCCCTGCCAGCCTAAGTTACTCTATGATCCCATGATTTTGTTGGAAATTAGGATTGTAAAATAAAATGTAATTTCAGAGCCTCAACAAACTTCAAGAAAAAAAACTTTAAAAACTGGAAGTCAAGACCCTTTCTTATGGATCTTTCATCTCAATTACAAAAGATGCCTCAGCAAAGCATTCAAAACTCATTAGCATTATTTCATCCTCCCCTGAAATAAAAATCAGGAAATGAAGAAAAAATATCATTTGTTATTTGTCTTCTGTATTTTTGTTGGTGTTTTTTTTTTTTCTTTTGCATCATGTTGCATGATGAAGTTCTTATTTACAATCCTTTTAATGTTGTTTCCAGGACCTCAGACTTTTCCAGCAAAATGCCAAATATTGCAAAATATCATAATAAAATAAAAGCAACACTGAACCACTCTTTTGCTAAGGTCCCTATCTTTAATTGAAATTACAGTTCCTAACTCATGAGAACATGAATGGGGAAAAAAAAACGTTCAAGATTGTGGTGGCCTCAGTTAGCTGTGGTAAGGAAAAGTTTCATAAGAGTTACATATGAATATTGTGTTACTGGTTGCTATGAAGTACTTCTGAAAATTCCCTTTAAATTAACTTATTTTTCCTTCATACGTACTTCCCATAAAAATATTGTATTTCTGCACTGGCTATGGAAAACTGCTGCTGATATTGCTGACAGGTTCCACTTAAACAGATGCATTTCCATAAGTATTTAAATGTAACTGAGGAGATAATAGCAAATAGTTTTCCAGTGCCTTATATTGTGTTTTATGTAATTTAATTTAAAAGCAATGTCAGATAACCATTTTTTTATACTTCACCCCATAAGAATACAACCATTAACACATAAATACTCAAGCTCTAATCACCTTTAAAAAACATAGCCCTTTGCTATATTAAAGTGAAAGAAAATAAATAAATTCAAATATAGGCTACTGCTAAACTGGAAATGCAGCTAAAAAACACTTGCTAAAAGTGAGTCAGGCTGGTCTGGAATGAGCACATAAAAAAAATTTTCTGAGCAGATATTATCTTCTTGCCCAACGTGAGTTAGGATAAATAGTATAGTGGAAATTTTGAAGGCTGGCTCTTGAAATATGAGAGGACAGGCCCTCCCCTTCAGACTCTCCCTCCCTCTTTAGGGACCTTGAAAGTGCCCCACACGTAATTTACAAATTACCTCTTCTTTCCTCCTACTGTCCCAAAATGTTTTGAAAATCAAGAGTGAAGGTTGAGTACACCTCAGTAACTTTAGCGTTATTTTGATATGATAACTAGGTCCCCCAAATTAAACTGTTGTCCCCAAAATAAAAAAAAAAAAAAATTAAAAAAGACAGTTTAGTTTTAAAAATCAAAAAAATGTTGAGGCGACTGAGGAGATGGATGTGTTCATAAATTTAGCCAACTTTGTATTTTGCAGTAACTGCTTAGCAAAACCGTACGGTTGTGATTACTGCTCAATACGTTCTACATTCAGATTAGATGTGACTAAGTTCAAAAGGAATAATCAGTATTTCAATGCATCTAAAATTTGACCCCAATTTTAATACAATTTTTTGAAGAGTATTACTTCCTACTCACCATCCCCTCCAATTTCTGTCTTGTTTCAGCAAATTTGCTGTTAATAAAAGTAATAATTCCTCTCTACGTTTAGGTTTTGTGGAGTTTAAACCTTAAAAGCAAACCATTTGAGGTGCAGAGGTACATGAACTGAGCCCTGCGGTGCTGTCCCAACACAATTACCTGTAAGAATAGAAACCAGCAGCTGTCACGCACCACTAACCTTTGGGCTACTGTGTCATTCCACATATGATAACAAACACATGATCTACTAAAGAAGCATTGCAAAGTTACTTTCTTTTCTATTTTTAGCCCCTGATGCACTAGGATTTAATAGCAGGCATGTGACATCAGACACATTCGTGCCCTCTGTTCAGAACTTCCCCATAACTACCCAGTGTACATGTGCAAAATTACCACTCGGTTTCCCTTTTCCTATGCCCTGTATTTCAGAGGGTCAGAAAGCTTATTCTGAAAGGTGCTGGCCATGAATTGTTATGAAAAGCAATGTGTTTGACCCTATTTCCCCTCTGTTCAGACTATGTCTCATTTGGGAATTTTTTATTACTCTGTCCAGTATTATTCCACAATATTTGCTTAAAGAGGTATGTAGAGTATCAGCTGATACTTCCAGCCGATTCGCCTGAATTTGTGGCACTGTTCATAAGAAATTAGTCCTGTTTCCACTGTATGTCATGGCTCCCAAATGTCACAGATGTTCCCTCTTGTAGCCTTGATACTTTCGTTGCCACACTGTTATACAGGTGTTAAATGTAATACGAGACATCTGAAGAAAACATTTGTCAGAAAAATACAGCAAAACATGAACTATCCAAAGAGTACTTGGAACTCATGTGAGCATTTGGTCACAGATGGCAAAACCTGTAGCTGGTTGGGAGACTTTTCTTGGTTGTATCCTAACAGAGGAGGAACCAGTTAAGAATGACAAAGTAGAAGAAAACGGGGGCAAGACTGAGTGAAAAATAATAAAATACTGGTTTTAGGAAAAGAAAAAGTAACAGGAATAGCAGAAGAAAAACAACGGCCTCCAAGAAAACAAAGTTTAAAAAGCCCAGGGACTAAGGCTAGAGAAATGTGCAAGTGGATAAAGATACTATGAAGAGTTATTAGTCTTCTGAAGAAGTGGGAGCAGAATTAAAGCCCTCATTACACAGGAAGGGTGCGGGAGCAGAGAGGCCTTCCACCAACATCAAACACAAAAAAGAAATATGCAGAAAGGGGAAACAGATTGCTAAGTAGAAGTATAAATAAGGATGAATGGTTAAAACCAGAAAGGACAAGTCACAAAAGGAGATAAAGCTAACGAGACCTGAATAAGTTTGTTCTGGAAGCAGAAAGAAGACCGAGAGGAGCGGTGGCCAGATATTCAGCAGGAGGGAAGGTATTGCCAAATGATGCTGAGAAAGCCAAAGCTCTTAATGTCTTCTTTGTATCAATATTCACTGAAAAGATCCACTAGAAACATGTCTAATACCAGTGACAGTGACAAAAGGGTAATATTTCAGACTAGAATCATTAAGAGCAGATTAGAGACTAGACCATGTACTTCAACAGATTATTTTTTTTTAAACCATATGGGTCTGACAAACTAGGATGCAAAAAATAACTGGCCAAAGCAATCTCAGAACTGGTGAGCGATTAACTCTGAAGGTTCTTGGACCAAAACATTGAAAAAGGGTGATACTGTGGTCTTTAATAAAAGTTAGAATAAAAGCATTGAAAATCATCTAATTTAATTTCAGTTACTGGATTGTTACATATATTCCCAAATAGGATAACAGCAAGATGAGCAACAGACAGTTGTCCAAGGTCCAGTCCTACTGATGAGTGGACAGGAGAACAGACAGCAAGTTTGTTACAGGTGCAGTGACACAACCTGAGAGTTATCACAGCCATGTTGGAGCAGACAATGAGAAATCAGAACAGCAGTGAGAAACCAGAGAAGTGCAGGGTACCATATGCAGACAAGAAGTGTCAACTGCATGGGGAGAGGAACCAAACAGCTTGGGCAGCAGTGCTGAAGAAAAGGATCGAACGAAGATTATGAAGCACATGCAGAAAGAGAGTCATCATCATGACACTGCAAATAAGATACAAACTCCCAGCTGGAGGAATGTAGCCCACCAGATGAGAAGCAATCCTTCTGCTCTACTTAGCCCCGGCAGGGCCCCAGCACCATGTCCCGTTTGGGGTGCTACACTAGCACTTGTGTGAATGAAAGGAGTGTGGAGGAGAGCGGTCAGACACTCAGAGGCCAGAAAACATGAGCTGTGAGAACAACTGCAGGACATGAGGTTGGCTGGGCTATTGAAGAGAAACCTCTTCAATATGCACATATGCGCACATATGTCCCTTCAGCTACAGAAAAGACCCTCAGGAAAGGAAGGGGAAAACAGACCTCCTCCTCTTCACTGAATAGGGCAAAAAAGTTCCGTGTTTTCACTGCCATGAAAACTAGGATAAAACACAAAGAAACTCTGTCTAATCCTAAAAACAGTTAAGCAGTGGAATACAGAACCTTTGAACACTGGAGAATCATTACTATCACCAGCCTTCAGGAAGAGATTAGGCAAATGTCTATAAAGACTGGCAGAGATACAGAGGCAGAGTATTCATATTTTGAGGTCCATTCTTTCCTTACCTTCCAGTGGTCTTTAATAGCTGTTGCCATAAGAGGCCCGGTAAGTGCAAAAAAAGTTGTGTGATTTGAGTACCTGTCTTATCTACCACCATCATTCAGTCCTTTTGTCTGTTTAAAGCAACGAGGTTTTGAAAGTATCCCTGATGAAATGTTATTTTCCTAGAACATTCACTGGAAAGTTGAAGTTGGAAAAATTGGGGGAGTAACTCTATTGAGAAGCTACATGAATAGTTCACAGAGAAATCTGGCTGTAGAGAACATCCTATCTTGGGAAAGGAGCCACTTCCAGACTTCTCACTCCAGAGTGAGTCACACCTCAGCTGTGTCGGAGGGTCACCACGTTGAGTTGTCAGTGGCTTCTAGGAAATCAGCTAAAATCCACCTGCTGACATGCCCTGAGCGGGAAAATGATACCATGCAGCAAAGGTGTATCATGCTGAAGGTAAGGTGATGGATACGTAAGGATACAGGTGTAAAATCTCAAAGCCAAAGTATTAATTTAGGTTGCATCTTCTGTGGGCTCTCATGAAGCACATCAAACAGCCTTCCAGGTCCAAGTGGCCCTCCCAGGTGCCAGTCCCAGGGCAAGGATCCCCAGATCCCTCCTATAAAATGGATGCATGAAAAAAGTCAATTCCCTTGCATCATTATTAGATTTAAATAACATTTTGTCTTCTTACTATTACATTACAGGTGAAGATGGCTCCCTGATATCTGGGAGCCTACAGCAACTGATGCCTGCTTTAAAAAACTTTTTTTTTTTCATTTCTTGTCATGTTGTCAAGCACAAAATTTCTGCAATAAACTTTCTCATCTGCATATCTGCCTCCAGTGAATTTTTTGTGTGTGTGTGAAAATTTAGGCAACATGATTCAGTCATTTCCAAGCACAAGACAAAGAAAAAATACATTGTTTTGCTCATATGAAAAATCCTGGCAGTGCTGCTTTTGTAATATAGCTTTACTTGTGTAAGACACAAATTTTAATTGAAGCCAGCCACTGACAGAGATGGCAGCAAAAGTCAGAAGTGGTTTGCTAGCGTTTTTCCATTACTCCACACTGTGCTGCTTTCACAGAACACTGCTAAGAAATTCCCTTAAGTATCTCAGGAAAATAAACAGATGTGGTGATCTTAGGTCAAGCTAGAGCCCTTCAATGAGGCCACATTGTTTCAAGTGGCCTTTGGAGTCAGGTGGACACACAGAAATAAATGAACGTCAAGCAGATGAAGCTGCTTGTGGCCCTGCCCTTTGCCTTGCCCCTCTGAGAGACGGTGCTATACCTGAGGACATCTGAGCTCCTCCTGAATCACACCAGGCTCCAACACGGTCAATGAAAGGGAGCTGAAATCACAGTCAGCACAGTCTGGAGCTCTTACCACTGGTATAAACCAGAAGCAAATGCAGTTGGTCTGTCCCTTAGAGGACGCAGGAAAATCATTTGCATTTATTGTTGCCAACCTGGTTGCGGGTGCTGAAGCGGTGAGCACCAGACACAGGAGCACAGCAGGATCCTGCTTGTACCTCAGCAATGCTGGCTGCTGCCTCGGCCCTTCAGCTGTTACCAGCAGCTAGCATCTAGGAAGGCCTCTCCTGCCCTACGTTGCTTCCAGGGCTCATCATCTGCTTTTAGAATTTTGCACTGGGAAGGCTTCTTACAGTAGGACCCCTGGCTGGCACATCAAGTGAGGAGATGTTTGCTCTTTTATACCCGATAGATCATGGAGAGGCCATTTTTGTATTTCGTTTCTGGAGGAGAAATCAGAAAGAAGAAAGAAGTCTGAATTGGAGCAAAGCCTACTAATTTTCCATTTCAGAGGGATCTCTCAGTGTTACAACAATGGAAATAGGGTGGAGAGCAGCTATAGAAAGTAGCAATTCAATTGCAACTATCATGTATTTTTCCTGAAAATATGTTCTGAAGAAAAATATTTTTATCAGAGGTACATAGTTCCCAGTGGTATTCTGCTAAACAATCTCACTTTGTCTTGAGATTTCTTGGGCTGGATGCCGTACCAAGATGCCATCATACAATGATCCATTTACAAGAGTATCTTGGGTTATAAGATGTACCCAGATGTCATGTGGCTCACTATCATACTGTCTCAAAACAAAAAAATAGAAAAATGAAGTTGACTTTTCTGAGGAAGATAACTGAAAATAACTGTTTATCATGAAAACTTAATTTATTGAATTCCACCTTTAAGAAGAAAATGCAGGGATTTTTGGTGAGTTTGTTCTTAACATTTCAGGGACTAGATTAAGCAAGCCAAGACAATTCTCTGGAGCAACTAGGCATCTTCTTTCTTGTTCCCTGTTCATACTGACTACATCCCATCTTTATTTTTGACCATTTGGAAGACGCAATACAGGCCATGTAGCTGCAACCCCATTCTTCCACAGGGGATGACACAGAACAGTTCTCTCAGCATTTCCACTTCACCAAGCATATGGGGGCAGGATGCATATGTTCTCTCTCACTAACCCACGGGGTTTATTTCCACAGCACATTCTCTTTGTGTGGTGGAGGCACATAGGATTTAAACAAAAAAAAAGAGAGAAAGAAATAAAGATTTTAACTTTTATCAAGCTCCAAATAACAAGAAACTTCAGCTAGATTTTCCTTGGTACTTACATGTACACTGTTCTTCTTTACTTTGTAAATTCAAATTGTGTTGCTGTGTTCTGAAAAATGGTAAAATGTTAATAGAGTATTTACAGACATGAACCCGTCCAGATAAAACAAGAACCAGCCTGAACTCCACTAGTTGTCCTCCAGAGCATAAAACCAGGAATGAACACTCCTCTGATCACTAAGTATTCTCTGTGACATCTAATTTTATTTTCATTAATTGGTCAAAAATGTACCTTGCTAAGGAAGTCATCCTCTCAGGTTTATAAACTGCTACAGTTCCCTGATGAAAGCAGTGCTGCATACTTACCATTACAGGGAAATAATCTTTATCTCTAATACTAGGAATAGACAGTAAGGCTCGGGACTGAGGGAGCTAGACACCTCACTGTTATTTGGTTCAATGGAATGTAAGTTCCTAATTCTCATGAACTACTACTGATATTTCCAGACATTTGCTGTGTTGTTTTATTTGCTTTGCTTTATTTTTTTTATTTTCAAGGTGACGATTAGGTAAGCATTTTACAATGTATGACTCAATTTTAGCAGATGATTTATGAGTTGGCTGTGTCAACTTTCTTTCCTCCCCCTGATAAGTGTCTGTTTTGCAAATTTCTTGACCCTATACACAAACTGAGCAAAATGTGCTTATTTAATTATGGCTTATAATTCTATGCTCTGTGCAGTTCTGTTAGGATTTGTACAAATTCATTGATTCATATATCACAAGTAACTCTGAGAATGTAAATTTTAGTGATTGGGAGGATCGTTTCATTGTGATTTTGGATTTAACCCCTGTAGGACTACCAGTGTTGTCCTCAGAGCAGAGCAGTGGTTTTGATTCTTGTTTATAACTCAATGAGGTCACTACAGCGCGCTTGTTTCTTTGCCCTCAGTAAACTGTGATTCAGACTGTTCATGAAGTAAATTCCTGTTCATTTCAATCTCACCTTTCCAAAGGTTCCCCTACATTTTGAAGAGTTCTACTGGACACATTGAACTTTTTGGTGTAAATCAAACTGATTTTTACTTAGCAGTCTCCATCAGCTTGCTTGGTAAATCACTTTCCAAATAAAAAACCCAGAAGTTAAATACAAGGCCAGAGTTTTCATCTGGTCAAAAATCCAGTCTCTCAACCCCACGCTGTGAGGGGTAAATAAAGTAGTGAGGCTGCTACTGAGGAAAAGAGCAAGGGCTCCTCTCCTCTTCTCTTCTCATTTCCATTCATGAATCACATAATGCACTGTTCCAAGAATAGTGTTGCTTGAAGATAAACATCATTTGCAATTATTATATATTACTGAGAGAATCAAATGAGCTCACAATCGCCAGTACAAGCCGCATTCAAATTATGTGTCCTCCTTCACGCACAAATTAGCAAGCTGTGGGTGCTATCTGATTGGAAATAGGACTTAGGGAGAGTTAATTTTAAGCTCAAACTTGAAACTTTACTTTGCAAAACTCTAGATAGACTACCAAAAACACTTTTTGCAAGTAGCTCTCAGTTTGTTTAGCTTAATTTTCAGTAACCAGTTTAACTCCAGCTGCTAGGAACTGGTACACATTCTGTCACTGGAACTACTGAGTCAAAACACATATGTCTTTAATGGGCCTTTTGGCAAGCATGGCATGGATGCTATTATGGAGGTTGATACAAATAAAACTAATAGTTTATTTCATGCTTTACAAATAGAAATCAATGTTTAGGAGAAAAAATAATGCAGTTTACGCACAGTAAAAATATTTACAGAGATAAATCAGCTAATAGGTGCATCACACTATTGTTCATTATACCTATGTTGATAAATTACAAGCTGAAGGGAAGGTGTTTTACAACTACACACAAAGCTCAGAAGGGGACACATTTTTAAAAAGTTAATGAAATCAATGTCAAGCTGTCTATCTTGCAGTCTGAATTTCCTGATTTGGAGAGGGTGGGATTTCTAAGTCTTATGCACGTTACAGCTTCATATTAAAACTTGAAACTTGCTACATTTTTCAAATTAAATGTATTTTGCCTATTTCTACCAGCTATTTGGCTCCAAGTGCAAGTTTCTTATTTCAGCTGCAACCTCAGAAGACACATCATAAAAGCACTTTTAAATATTGAAAATTCCTGATTTAGGGGATTATTTGTAACGTCTCTTCTGCAGAGGAAGATGAGATATTTTGTTAGATAAAGACGTGCCTGGGGATTAGCAAACCGGACAGTACACAGCCAGTCTCCCACAGATGCAAACCATTTCAACACACTGTGCTGACCAAAAGCTAATGCTCATAATAGTTGACAGGAGGTTTTGGATGTCCTGAAGTGAATAGTTTTAATACAACCCCTTTTCCATTAAAATATAGTCTATTTGTTCAAATTTGTTCGGCATTTATATGAAACAGTTGAGAGCAGCTGACTACGTGCAAAGTTCTTAGAGAGAAAGGAAGGACATGGCAAAAGGACATGAAATTAATGCCTTTAAGGGATCGAGTTACTGTTTTGTGCTCTAGCCTTCGCACAGCTTTCACACTGGGGTGAGACTGTACCGGGGTAGGACTGGAGGAGCTCAGACCACCTGTGGCAGTCATGGGGCCTCTCCATATGCCCCATTACTCCTTGGTGCCCAGCCCCTGCAAACTCTGCTCTCCAGCAAGGGGCACCAGGGGTGCATTGTCCTGCACTGAGACACAGCGCTGGTCTCACAGACTCCGCAGTGCAACAGGGAGTCTGACTTGAACGCAAGTACAGCAATAAGCATGTTTCTAGAAGGAATATTGACTGGGTTTATGTGGCTTTTAGCCCACGTTACCTGGTATGGTTAGATATTCCCTAAAGCCCTAAACCAATACTATAGACATAGATAGGAGTTTGTCCTCCACATCAGCTGGAATAAAATATAACCTTAAGTTCTTTTTAAGACAGTGTGTTTCATGGTTTATTTGCCACTGATTGTTTCAGGCTGAATTTTTATTCCTGTGTGTGGTTTTAGCTGGAAAGAAAATCATGGGTGTTAGACCCGTAAGGATATTTACCTCCTGAAATATTTTGTTTCAGATACTTTCCAAAAAAACATATTAATAATTGAAATTGCACAAAAATGGGACAAAATTCTTAGTAATGTCTTAAACAGCACAGTAAAGTCACTAAATAGAGGTTCTTTGTGACGTCCATGAGATATTGGAAGGTGAGGACCCTGCAGACTACTGAGGCTCTAAGATAACTGAAGAGCCCCATTTCGTTGATTAAACTAACTTGTTTAAGGTCAGGACAATGTTTTATGAGACTGACGAAATTCACTCATGACATATTTGGTGTAATTTCTGTAAAGAAAGAAACAGGATATAAGGGAGTCCACTTGAAGGCCCCAAAGTTCACCGTGATGAAATAGCTAGACAGGGATACTCACATGCTGTGAAAATATGTGTGTGTTTTACGTCAATGTGTGATGAAGCTAGCTCTGCAAGATACTCCTGCAAATCAGTTGTTGCTCTTTTAATTTCTTTGTGTTGTAAAAACAGCTTCAGGCTTAACACCCACCACACCAGCAACTGGACAATGACTAAGAAAGCAAATCTGGTTTGCTTTCCAAGGACTTTCCTCAGGGTAAGATGAGTAGCTTGAAATACTTGGACTGTTTAAGCTAGGAAAGCTAAGAGTGAAAAGAAGAAATCCTAACACTGTGATTATGGCATTCAATTGTTCTTCATGCCCACTGTGGGCTGGAAAAGAATTCAATTTAATTTGTTCTGTAAAAAAATGCTGCTTTCAAGAGCATTTTTTTAATAATAAAAGGAGTCTAGCACTGTTAAAAGCTATCTATGGTTGTTGGAGAAAGTCCTTCCCTGGAGGATTTTAAGACAGATATCTGTTATAGATCATCTCAATATAGTCGATCCTCTTCCAAGCAAGAGGATGTCTTCAGTGGATCTCTTGAGATCCCTCCCAGCCATGCATATCCAAGACGCTTGGAAAACAATGTGTACATAAAACTGGCAGCTTCAGAGAAAGGATGCATGTCGAAAACATTTGTGCAGTGACTCACCATCAGGCGAGGTAAGCATTTGAATAGTTATTTACTGTTGTTCTATTTGTCATTTGGATTATTTTGTTACTGGAGAGCTGGTACACACTCCTAGGCTTCAGCTGCCTGACATTTTCTATGAGACAAGATATTTTGTGCTTTCTTTGAAAAGCAATTCAATTATTTGCAAAACAATTTCAGTAGTCTCCAGGCTAAGGTCCAGAAGCTACAGAAGCCCCTTTATTGTCCCATGAAGTTTCACTCAGGGTAACCCTGGCTATAAGCTGGGAAAAGTGGGTTGTACCTCAAGAAAAAGATGTTATACACCTCAGTAAATATCTTTTCTAACAACCAGTAATGACATAAAATATCCTAAAGAGTTAGCTCTACACTAAACTATGAGATATCTGAGAGCTGCCAGGGCAGATCCAGCTGGAAAGAAGAAAATCAAGGATGTTAAATCTGTTTGTGTCTGTGTGTGTAGGAGAGAGAATTCACACCTGTATGCTAGGTTTGCAGGTAAATACATATACGTGTGTGTATATATACAGACACACAGACACACACACACTGACAGTCAACTTGCAGGTATATTTCATTCTGTTACACACCTATATAGCACTAATCTTCTCAAGGTCTGTCTGATTTTTTTAACCAACCAAAACAAAGCTAACAGATTTTGGCAAGCTAATTCAACATCTAAAATAATCTTCTAGTAACTAGTTATATCAGATTAAAATATATTTCCTTCACATATTCATACCAAGAAAAAAAATCAGACATCATGGAAAATTAACATTAAAGGCTTACAAAATCATCTAATGGTATATCATGATTACAGTTAATCTTCTCACAATATTTTCCAACTTTTTGCCTCATTCTAGCAGTATTATTGCTCGTCTGACTTCTTGTTCTATTGTGAAACTTTATTCCCGGTCTGGAACAGAGTTGCTGACAACTACAACCTTTATTTCTTTTGTGAGCATTGCTATCTAAACCCCCTTTATGCCTAACTCTTTACAACAGCAAAGTTGTAAGAAAGAAAGAAAAGGACACTCTCTCAAATCAATCCAACACCAGAACTGTGGGACTGGTTAGAGTTTATGCAGCAAACACAAAATCTCATGCTATCTTTTCCATTGTGTTTGATTTAAGATTATTTACGAGGTTTTTCAAGACTATTTCACCAATTTCAAATATTTGATATGTACATAGTCATTAAGAGTACGATCTGCAAAACACCTTCATGTGGAGTCTGGGCACAGTATTTTGCAAGCTTCTTGGTCAAATAGTACTATAAGTCTTAGCCGTGACAACAACAGAGGGTAGCAGTGAGGGCTGCACAAGGAAAGGAGGTAACATCAAATGAGCATATTTGCTCCCACTGAAGACTGATATTTTAAACCTAGCTAGATGCTGAACATGCTGCAGCTTAAAGTAACTTTGTATGCCTTAAGTATATGCCTAAGAGAGGAGGTGCTCTTCAAGTTCATCTGCAATGAGATCTGACCACCTAAAGAAAATTGAAAGATAAAGGGCCAAATCCTGCCCTAACAAAGCTGACATAAAGTCTTTGGAAGTCTTTTATCTTGATGTTAGTGAATTTGGGCTAGATGGAAGAGGCTGAGTTGAGTTTTGCACTGATAGCAGTCCCAGTGAATACAATTTACAGCTTTGGTTCACTATGGCCTGTTTTTGAACTGATATTCAGAGCAGTGGATTTATTTCCTTTAAAAAAAAATTAAATGTTTTTGAAAAAAATTCAAGCTTAGCTCACTGCCAGCTTTCAAAGGAAGCTAAATAGCCCTAACTCAGAGGAAGGGTCCCTTTGGGTGGCCTGGAAATACAGACAGTGAAACTGGAAAAGGAAAAGCAGTTCACAGGCTGTTTATAAAAAGCATGAAAAAAAGCACTATAAATGTTCTAAGCATTATTCCAGTTGCAACATCGGTTTTGGGGGGGAAATGGCCCCTGCAGGATTCAAATCAGCCACAGAAAAATGTGGGATCTGTTCATAGCAAATTAAAACCAGATCAATTGATTATCAGGGGACAACATTCAGACTTCTCCTCTGCTGAAGGGAAGTGCCATAAAAGTTGCTCTGTTTCTCACGGTATTTACAACAGGAATCCAAATCATGGCCCAAGCGTGAGCTCAGTGAGATGCTCAGATCACTCCAACCTCTAATAATGCAGATAACAATTAAATGGAGCTATGTTCCTACATGTTTGGTTCATTTAGAAACACTCATTTGCATGCCATGCTGTCTTAGCCCAATGAATTACTGCTTACCAAAGATGTGAGAGGTAGGGAAGTGCCACTGTCCCAGCTGCATGGTCAGAAACACTGAAACACTGCGACTAATGATACCTGAGTAGAGTCTCCACCATCTTAATCATTTGTTCCCATTTACACATCCTCATAGCCACAAGGTCACCCTTACCCCTATTGTTACAGAGAACTGGCAGCAGCACAGCTTTCGCACTCTCCTCAGTGTCCTCACCATGATGGGCATGTTTACGCCTGAGCAATTGGTCCTAAAAACATCAGTCCTCTTCTAAACAACCCCAGAGAGCCCCATGACCAGTCAAATGGTTGAAGAGTAATGACTTGAAGAGTTTATAGATAGATGGGAAGCAGACAAGCTGGGGGAAATGAAGAAACACGGCTCTGCTACTGCATGGGTTATCCGCTATTTTTCCCTTACAGAAGGAGCACAGAGGCAGGAAGGGCTGTGACAGCCTCAGGACCACACCATGCCATAGACAAGGACCCTCTGTGACCCAGGGGAAGCTGACACTGTCTCCCTCAGGAGCCCTCTGGCACCAGGCTCAGAGATCTGGGCTTGGCCAGGATGGGAAGGAGAATTAGTCTCATTTGTTTGGCTCTAGGCAATGTTAGAATAAATAGCTGCTCAGCCTTCGAGCTGAAGCACAGATGTGTATCAACTAGTTCCAGTTTGTTATACAAATCTGTTTCTCTTTTCTTGTTTTGAATACAAACCAAAACCTCCAGAAAGGAAAGATAAAGTTTGCCCACAAAAAAGCTGTCTGTGACCTTCGTGGCACACTGACAGATCTCTGAAAAACAAACAGCTCCGTAAGCAGCAGTATCACAGATGAGACCCGGTTCCCCACAGCTTTGTGTCCCAGGATTGCTTGGTAATGCCCTGACTGCAGCTTTTCTCCATAGCCTGTATTTACATCCATTTTGCCTCCTGGTGCAAGACACAGGCTGTAACGTGGTGAGGCTGGAGCCAAGCAGGACACATGGACTCTGCACAGCTAGGACAGCTTTGTGGGCTGTACAAGGCTGGGTACCAGGGTTTTAAATCTCGTCTCTCTCAGACGAGGTTGAACCCGGCCAATGGCTAAATAGTCATTGGAAGGGGAAATAGCAGCAGCACAGAGTAAATGAACTGAATTTCCTTTGAAAATGGGATACACTCCCACGAGCTGCTGCAATCCGTCTTCCTCTGAAGCACATCTCCCTGTTATGTTAACAGTGTGTGACAGTGTTTTAACTGCCCCTAAGGATTTTAACCCAGGAGTCTTATGAATTCCCATAGCTGTGTCACACGATTTTGCACAGATGTGTTTTCTCTTGGAAAATGCAATTTTCTTTAATGTATATTGATACAGAAGACTGAACTTTGCTGATTATTGGCATTGAAATCATTATTTCATATGAAAGCATTTACAACACAAAATATTGCAGATAGTTCTACATTGCTTCACTCAGGAAGAATAATATTTACCCACACCAATTAGGCTTGAACACAGTAATTAAATAATTCAGAGAAAGTTAGGACAATTATGGGAACAAGAGAAATCTTCACTCTAAATCCCTGGTTCAAATTTTTCTCAGTGCTTGTTTACCCTGAGCCATGACTGTTCAGCCAGTGAAGTCACGCAGTATTCCTGTGCCTGTTTGGAAGAAAACTTGGGTAGCAGATCCATTATTTTCTCCGTAAAATCTATAAATATGAGCTTGGTAGTTTCAAGCTATCCCCCTGCAACTGACATGCTCATGATGTCAGGGGCAATGTCAGAGGTTAAACATACACGAATTTAATATCTCATTCCTATAACAGAAAAATCTATGCTGCTGCTTTCCTATGTCCACCCTGTGACTAAAGACAGGATTTCATTCTTTAGGACTGAGTCACAGTGTTTTCTAATACAGCCAGAAAAAAACTCACGTTTATAGCCCCACCTGACATCACATTCTTCAGAGGCAATTGTCAGGTAGAAGGGTCAGTAAGACGTCAAGTCAGGCAGCTGCTAAGGATGCTCTGGCAATTTCACAGTTAAATATCCCATAACCAGAGACTGTCAGAAATACAGACATGGAAAGGATCTGTGCTATAGGAAGAGGGAGAAAAATTATGTTGCTCATCTTTCCATCACCTCTTTGTATGTGGTGCCATTCTGCTTCCTTCTTTCTCCCCACTGCCCTCATCTTCCTCAAGTTAAACCCCTCAGTTCATTCGGTTGTACCTTGTACATCTTTGACCATTCTCGTTGCTGTCCTTCATAATGCTTTCAGTAAGTCTAAATCTTCCTTACCTGTGAGAGCTAGTAATCCATCTGAGGCCTTAATCATGCTGAGTAGAGCACAAGTACAGACAATGCTTTGCTTTCTGCACCCCAGTTTGGTGTTTATCTTTTCACAGCAACACGATATTGATGTTCTTCTTTAGCTCAGGATCCACCACAATGCCCACATTTAAGAAATGCAATCTCAATAGCTGGCCTCATCCTTTATTTGTTCAATTGATTGTTTAAACACAAGTTTTGCATTTGTACTCATAGATTCGTTCCCTGATCTTTATGACTATATCACCATTTTTTGAAGTTCAATTTGGATTATAACCCTGTCATCCTGTGATCTGACTGCTTCCCGCTGCTCTTAGGGAGCTCGTGAAAAAAATCCTTAAGCAGACACAGACTGAATTAAGAAAAACAAAATTGTTTTAAGGGGAGTCTTGAAAACATAATTTACCAGTACTGCAATTAAAAACTCTGTCAGTTTTATTTTACTTTAATTTGTGTCCCAGATTTGAATGGTATTGTACAGCATAGAACAGAAAGTGCAAGTTGCCGACATTTTCTGTAATGAAAATGAACACATAAAATGTTCAAATTTCTTGATGATACAGAGCTGATGTGTTTTCTAGAAGAAGCTATATGTAGTACAAATAATTTCTAAATTAAGCTTTGTTCACTAGTTCCAGGATCTTTGTCGAACAAGGCAGCTGGATAAAACTGGATTACTTAGTTCATCATCTGGCACTGTTTTCTAAACCAATATAGAGAAATATGTTCTTATACTTTGACAGTTGCTGCTTAGCTAAGTGGCAAGAGAAAAATCACCATTTCCATGTACTGTCAAACAGAAATCTGTACTTGACTTCTGAAGAAACAGGCCAGTGGATTTAGTACTACACTGGACAAGAGAGACACCTGTTTTCTTCCACTGGCTGATTTCAAGTGACTCAACTAAATCTATTTTAGAAGCATCCTGATTTGGAGAAACATAATATGTAGCTCTCTGTCATGCTTGCTATCATGCAACTACTCTGAGTACAATTTTAGAGGTACTGAGCTGCTGTGAAAATGTAGTAGTCATTGCAGATGTTTACCTGGTTTGAAAGTTAGAAGGGTCATCAACTGAACCCAGAGACTCAAACACTCAGTATAATAAGATGCTTCGTGTTTTTTGGAACTTACTGAAATCACACAGGAATAGCTAAAGTTCGGTACTTTGAAAATGCTGGCCTTAACTCCCGTGATATTCCTTGTCTTTAAAATAAAAATAATGGACAAGTTCTGGTAATAACAACAACTACTCCCATAATTATTGAATGTGACTATATAAACAAATCCAAGGTCAAAGTGGGAGTTTGTTCTTCAAAAATCTGTTCTTCAAATATTTTCATTTATGAGTACAGAAGTAGCAGCTGTAAAAAAGCAAGGAAAATGGAGAAGCTTTTTTCTGGAAAATGTAGTTAATATTTGGTATATAGGATACCATCACAGTTTCACAGAACCTGCGTGACCCTCCACAACATGACAGCTTCTTATCGCAACGAACAGAAACAAGACCATCTGGGAAAATGTAGAGTACCATCCTGAAAACTTCTGCCTTTAACTGGTAGTCTGTGTTGCGTAACAGGCAATTGTTTCCAACTTTCCTAAGTTATTTTGTCACATGCTGTTTGCCCTCCAGTTCATAAAATGCTGCAGGTTCATGCAGTATACTTGTTCTAATTTTCCAAATGTTCCACTTTGTTTCCACATGATTATGACAAAATTTACTCCATAGGCAAAATAGCAAGAAACACCGCAAAGGAGAATATGCATCAAAGTGGAAAGACACGCTAGACCTTTATACTTAGCATGTTAATTGTGCCTTAGCTTCTCTGTAGCCAGCCACCAACTGTGTGGCACTCACTCTGCAGTCTACAGGAGATCCACAAAATCCAGACGTGTCGCATGGAGCTTTCTGCTTTTAAAATGTCACTGAGATTATGTTTCCTGACTGAAAGGACTAGTGTTAAATTTAGTTTTTCCCTTTCCTCTTCTGCTGTTATCTTGATCAAAGTTTTCCCCCAATGGAATGTATATTAAGTTTAAAACCTCATTGTTTTACACACACACGAACACACGGAGTTGTCTTTCCCTCCTTCACTTCAGTATTTTCCTCCTCACCAGTTTGTGTAAGAGGTGGCCACACTTGTTCAATTCTGGTCCTTCAAAATGAGGTGCACCTTACTTGGTGCTGGCTCAGCATCACTGGGGAGACCCATCATCTGGTCTGGCCAACTGCTGAAGCTCCCCCTATAGTCAAAGCAGGGAGTTGGATATCTCCCATGAACAATTTAGAGCATCCTTGGAGAGATATATAAAGTTTTGGGGTTAAATCACTCCCCTGACAGCACCTCTTCTGCATGCATTGCAAGATAACCTTTGGACAACGAGAAATAAGTAAGATGAACTCTGCATGGGTTGCCATGGAATTATTCCTATGCACAGGCTTTCTAATGTTAGGACAATTTAAAGAAAAATGTAGGACTGAAATTATGATTACCTTTAACACAGAACAGCTAAATCAGCTTCATAGTATTAATAGTTCATACATACATGACATCTTCACCTGTGAATATATATTTCTCCTACTCACCAAGCAGCGTATCCCATCAAGATGTACGATATCAGCTGAAAATTTTCATGGAATGGTTTGCAGGAAAATATAGGGCGTAATCAAATCATGGTTTCATCATTTTTGTGGAAAATAGCTGCTGCCATTTTGAAGTGTAGGGGTAAATTACAGATCTTTGCTCAAAATGTAAGTTTATTTCCATTTCCCTCCTCCCGAAAATAATAATTCTGTCTGGGCCCTGATTAAGTGTACACACTGGATGGAAGGGATTGACGTAACTACTTGCGTGGGAAGCAAACAGGAGTCTGCTTGAAAAGAATCTTTTTTGTGAGGAAGAACTGAGAGGCATGGAAAGCCTCATTAGGTTAATTTTTACAAAGGCTCCATCCATCAATATGTATTTCAAAAAATTAGATTTATAGAATCCATTTTGATTGTTGAAATTGTACAATAACTTGAAAGGCAAGCTTCTTGCTCAACTGATCTACTCTTACATATCTGTTCCAATGTACAGTGATCAACAAGATTATTTTTCACTTCCCTTTAGTAATCTACAAACTAGTACCTTGACACTATGTTATATAGGATAAAGGAGACAGATAAGGAATGCTAAGTTAAAAACGTTTCTTCCATGCACCACTCACTAAATTCCAATCATTTCCACCAGACATAGGCTGCAGTTACAATTGATTTATACAGGAGATGTTTGTTTCTGCTGGTTTTTACAAGATTATAATTTTCAGATCCTGGTGGAAACTAATGGTGTTCAGAGTGTGTTGTTAGGATAAGGATAAGGTATTAGGATAAGAATGTTTTTCTACTTGTAAACGTGAAATTGAGGTAGCCTACAGATAACAGAATTTACTACACTATTTTACACTATACCTTCAGGATATTATTCTTCATGCTGAACAGAATATAGCCTAACTTTTTCACATGATATTTTGTCACCTGGGGTTGTGCTCTCATCCTTTGAATTTTTGTCCTTCTGCCGTTCTATGAATTTAGTTACAGAAAACAGACCTCTAAGGACAACGCAAGGCAAAAACTTCTTATATCCTTTGTTTACTAGTACCTAAAAATGAGGATGGTGTTAGTCATACGGCTATTTATGGACTTCATCTAGTCCTTGTGAACATATCATACAAATCAAATATTTCTGTTGACATTTGGTTCATAATTAGATTACATTATACATCCTCTATTACATTATACATTATTACATTATACACCCATTATACACCCTTCTTTAAAAAAAAAGAACAGCTTCAACCTTATCCATTTACTTATAGCCAGATTAGCACATAAGGGAATGGATCATACAGTGGATATAAAATCACTGGGAGATCACAGAATCACAGAATTACAGAATGGTAGGGGTTGAAAGGCACCTTTGGATATCATGTAGTCCAACGCCCCTGCCAAAGCAGGTTCACCTAGAGCAGGTTGCATGGGATCACATTCAGGAGGATTTTGAATATCTCCAGCGAAGGAGAGTCCACAACCTCTTTAGGCAGCCCGTTCCAGTGCTCTGTCACCCTCAAAGTAAAGAAGTTTTTCCTCGTGTTGAGATGGAATTTCCTGTGTTCCAGCTTGTGCCTGTTGCCCCTTGTCCTGTCACTGGGCATCACTGAAAAGAGTCTGGCCCCATTCTTGACACCCACCTTTTAGATATTTATAAGCATTGATGAGCTCCTCTCTCAGCCTTCTCTTCTCCAAGCTAAACAGACCCAGGTCTCTCCGCCTTTCCTCATAAGAGGGGTGTTCCAGTCCCTTGATCATCTATGTAGCCCTCTGCTGGACTGTCTCAAGCAGTTCCTTGTCTTTCTTGAACTGAGGGGCCCAGAATTGGATGCAGTACTCCAGATGTGGCCTCACCAGGGCAGAGTAGA
>RSEF01000031.1:13122183-13149872 GCA_003993805.1 Himantopus leucocephalus
GGGGGGGGGGGGGGGGGGGGGGGGGGGGGGGGGGGGGGTCAGGAATCCACAATCACTACTCAGGATGGGCTGGGCAATCGATCATTGGGTGGTGAGGGCAACTTGTGTTGTATAACTTTATTTTGTATATTCTTTTACCATTTTTTTTCTTTTCTGTTACTGTTCTTTTAAATTGTCTTTATCTAAACCTCTTTATCTCAGCCCATGAGTTCTTTTTCTCCTTTTTCTCCCTCTTCTCCCCACCCTACTGGGGGCTGGGGGAAGTGGGTGAGCGGCTGCATGGTCCCAGTTGCCAGCTGGGGTTAAACCACAACGAAACCAAAAGTATCGTACAGCACGGTTAGCTCAAAGCAGAATGATTTGGCATATGCAAAATGCATGTCATCTGCCATAATGACACTGCATTTTTAATGTCACACACTATACATGTATGTATTTAAAACAAGCCAATTAATTTCTTATTCATTCCTATACGGTTCTATAATATGCTATATTTATTATGCACTAAAAGGTACTAGCAGACACAGAAAATAAAGCATGTGTGTTGTATTGATGCCTAGTAACTGTAATTGAAATATTCTCTGTATCTGAAAAACTAGAATGCGAATAGCCATGTACAGCTCAAGCCTGCAGAGCACTAGATTTTCAGCAAAAGCCAATAGCACATTGAGAACAGATAAATTAATCTAGTATAAAATTGAAGACTTCTTGGATACTGCTCACCATTAGTAAACATTACCCATTTGGATGTCCTCAGAAACAGCAACATACAAGAAGCATCCAGGCTTTTACAACTGGCATTATTCTTATGTTTGAACAAACATTTCCGTTTCTGACCGCAGTCCATTCATTTATTTGCTTGTGCTCTTGTTTCCTTTGGAATCTCTAACTGTTATGGAAAAATCCACAGCCAAAAGGGAGGCATGAGGAAAAAAATGGCAACATTTCCACATAGAGCTCTGTCACCGGTATGGCATGTTGCAAACCTGTGGGTGTCCCTAGATCCACCACTGTCAGCAATATCAGCACTATCTGTGGTATTTGTAGCATGCTGATCAGTATCTCCGCACCAAAGGAAGTATTTTTAAAGGAGTAAAGTAGAGTCAAAATCAGCTCTAGTATCACCGTCTTTGTAGTCACGCCCTAAAATTTGGAGTCTTTTTCTCCCTCTTTTGCTGATCCAATGTGTCTCCTTCTCTTTCAGTTTTCACTTAAAGTCTTTGGTAATAAGTTTATGGGGGAAAGAAATTGAATTTGCCGGTAGCTCTGGAAAGAGGCAGTCTAGGATTTGTCCAGTCCTCCCTGGCAGAGATGCACTAGAAAGCCCTTCTTGGGAGTTCCTTGGCTAATGCAGGGTTGGGAGGTTCTCAAGGGAATTCACCTCATCCCATCACATTTTATAAACTCATCTCAAATACTTGTAAAGAGTAAATGTGTTTTGAAATGGTAATAATAATGTGGACTTCACATCTATTTGTATATATGTGTTTGTGTGTTTTATATGTTTTCTCATAGGAAGAAAATATGCTTTCTCCAGCTTTCCCAAAACAATCTTCATCTTTTTCCCATGCATCACATCCTAAAAACAGCACAATGTGCTGAACAATTACCTCACTCAGAAAGTTCTCAAGAAGATAATAGAAATGCTTTTAATGCAATTTGGCTTCCCAAAGGATATTTCTACATGGATAGATGCTTTCTGAGGCAAGCTGGCCTCGAAACAAGATGCATCAGAAGCATCTCGAAAAGATGCTCCTCCCTAGACTGAGCTCCATTACGCTGTCTCCTGCTCCTTACATATGGAATTTGCAGCATCATGGTCCAAGCAAATTTCTTTTCACAATCTTTGCTATTGTTTTAGCACACCATTGTTTTACAGTAAAATGCAAGGCGACAAGACTCCTTACAAATGTCTTGTGGAAGTTTTAATCTTGGTACCAGTTATTATTGTTGCTCCAAAGACTGTGATTATCTTAATGCACTGAAAACAGTGGCACTGTTGAGAAAATTTTTATTAGGATGTCAAGTGTGATTTTCATAGTGTGAGGATCAAAGCTCATGCAGAAGAACAGATACATAAATCTGATTAATCTTAGAAGAATTTTGTCAAGATTGTGTATTTCAAAATATTTATATCTTACTATGCTTTAGTACTTATGTAGATCACCCAGAAAGATGTTATGAATTTCTTTTCTTTTGATGGATAACTTAGATTCTGGTGAAGGAGATGTGAAGCTGATGCCTCCACAGTGATCTGAAACACAAGAGGCTGGTCACAGACACAAAGAGATATCCGCTAGAGCAGAAACACACTCCTTGTTGAAAAGGAAACTCAAAGCTTTTTCAAAGTTTCTGACCTGTCTAGGTAGACTGTTTTTTCATATTTTCAGTGCTAAACCTGGAGAGAGTATTCCTCCAAGTCCAGCTGGCAGCAAAGGAGAAGGCAGTGATGCATCATTCTGCAGAACTGGACTTGCTCATTTCCCAGGCTCCTGTGGGCATTTTCACCCCAAAACGCCTGCTCTAGCAGGACTTGGAATACACAGTTATCTTTTCAGCTCCCCTCCTTTGGCAAATTGCTTTACTGTGACTTTTGGATGTTAGCACTAAAGGCCTTGACTTGTTAAAAGGCTTCAGAAAATTTTTTGTGAATAATGCGCCACAGAAGGCTGTGAAGCACAAGGAACTTTTCCGATGTCTGCGTGCAAGGCATGGGCTCTTTCGCTGCTGGGGCCACTTCCAGTCTGATGTTACTATTCCAATTGCGACACTGTTAAACAAAGGCTTATTCTGGCCCACACTAAATGCTGGCTAGTGGCAATGCCTTGTTAGTTGAAATAAGTTAGCTTTGCAATTCAAGGCTTTTTGGCTATGTAGACGAATTCCCAGTGGCTGGAGGAGGCAGAGGTATGCTCTGAGGTGTGCAGTCCCTAGAAGATGGAAGACTTCAGAAAACGGCATACATGCTCTGAAGGAAACACCAATGATTTTGATCTACAGTTTGTGTATCTTTTCTCAACCATGATGAAAAGAAATCTGAGTCATCTGTTTTGCCCTTTGACTCCGAACTTCCCTTTTATTTACTGTTTATGACTATCTGAAATCTTAGTTGTCTCACTCTACAAAGAACAATTTATGCAGTCCTTAGAAAGGTCTATTGTTCAGGAGTTAGTGATAGCGTTTCCTGCGACTGCCAGAACAACATGCAATGTTCTATCCACAGAGCTTTTGTTACCAGTAAGACAAAAGCACAACAGTCCCATCAAACAGACGGATCAAATGCAACCCACTTTAAATGAAAGCATGTAAACCAGGAAATCTGGGATTTTACAAGGCTAAGCTGTAAACGAATTTAGTAGAATGACACACTGAAGTTTAAAGGTATAAAACATAAACATACCCATGAATTCCAGGATAGTCTTTGATCTCAGCTGACGTCATTAGTATGTTTGTTATTGAATGCCTTCAAGAAAAAGCAACTTTCCCATTTGTCTCAGAAAAATTGTTACCACTGTTATCATATCTGGCAATGGTACATTAATGCAATGCATGGGGTTTTCTTCTGAGTGGAGTAACAGTTAATGAGGCCTTTTGGACTTGGAAATCTTAATGAACTTTCCAAATGGCAATTAATATCATCATACACGTAAAGCTGGGGAAATCAGATGTTCAGGAAAGTGATGCCAGAAGCGAAGTAAATTTTCAGTTTGATTCTCCTACGTGGGTTGTGTTTCCCTGCGCATACTCCACATTGACTCTTATTTGCCATCCGTATAAAGATGAGCAGAGGAGAGACAAGTGATTGGAATCTACACCCAGGGTGATTCACAGCTTCTTGCCACATGAAAAGAGAAGTATGCACAGACGAAGAAGAAACAAAGTTTTCCACTTTCAGCGTTTCAAAGCTGTTGTTAAAAATGCAAGCACTCAGGCTTTAACTACTTTTCTAGAAGCTTAGTTCAGCACGTTACAAAACTGAAAATCTTGATTATGAACAACAAGAGTTCATCAGAGAAGAATATCAGAAATTCCTTTTTGCCCCCCAAAAGATTAATAGGGTCTTTTAAATGAAATTCACAGGTTACAGCAGTTCTCAACAACTAGAAGAGCAACTTCACACAAATTACTGGAAGAGGAGGGAAAGCCGGGTTAAAACTAATTCTTCCCAACGTACAGTTGTTATTTTTACGAAAAAATGTTTTTTCAAAGGGTGGCTGAATGTAAAGAGATTTTTTTCTCCATTGTTTGGATTACACACAGCACTTCTGGTAGATGGCTTGAGGCAGCAGCACTTATATTAGAAGTACATGAACAGCCAGACATAGAATCATAGAATCGTCTAGGTTGGAAGGCACCTTTAAGATCATCGAGTTCAACCATCAACGTAACACTGCCAAAACCACCACTAAACCATGTCCCTCTGCACCACGTCTACCTGTCTTTTAAACACCTCCAGGGATGGCAATTCCACGACTTCCCTGGTCAGACTGTTCCAATATTTGACAACCATTTTGGTGAAGAAATATTTCTTAATACCCAATCTAAACCTCCCCTGGCACAACCTTAGGGCCGTTTCCTCCTGTCCTATCACTTGTTGCTTGGGAGAAGAGACCAACCCCCACCCTGCTACAGCCTCCTTTCAGGTAGTTGTAGAGAGCGATAGGGTCTCCCCTCAGCCTCCTTTTCTTCAGGCTAAACAACCCGAGTTCCCTCAGCTGCTTCTCGTAAGACGTGCTCCAGACTCCTCACCAGTTTCGTTGCCCTTTTCTGGACGCGCTCCAGCACCTCAATGTCTTTGTTGCAGTGAGGGGCCCAAAACTGAACACCGGATTCAAGCTGTGGCCTCACCAGGGCCAAGTACAGGGGGATGATCACATCCCTAGTCCTGCTGATCACACTATTCCTCATACAAGCCAGGAAGAAAATATTGAACGGCACGTTCAAAAGCTTCCTTTTTAAACAAGGTCACATGCAAAGCATTTTAAAAGAGGTGCCAGTCTTAAAATTTTGAGTCAGGGTTACCATTTTGCACATGCTTCTTGTGAGATCCTTACAAAGATAAATAATATCAAAGTGAATAGCACTTTTCTGCCCCCCATTGCATTTAACTCTGACACGAAACATTTCTGTTAGGATACCTAAAATGGCAACTGTTCTGAGGGCTCTCTTATACCAAAGTCTAGAAAAGAAATCAGCAAAAGAAAACTGTGTCTAAGTTGTAGAACTTTCCTGAATAAAATGTGGACACATTTATCTATATGTTTCTTGATAAATACCCTCAAAATTAATTTAACTTATTTACTCATGTATTTGAAAGACTGAACTGTCAGAAAAAAATACTTAAATTGCAAAGTCTTATTTTATAACAAATCCTCCCTGGTGACCACAAAACAACACGTTGGGAATTACAGAATATTTTAAAAGGGTCATTAGACAGTTGAGAGTTGGCAATCCATCAAGTTTCAGGTGTGACAAATATGAGTTAAAGCTCTGATATTTTGCAGCTCAGAATCAATGTCAGAAACTTCCACGATCATCTTCTATTAGCTAACTTCAGGGTCTACTTGTGATGAAAATAGTACAGAAAATTTTGTTTATTGTTTTACACTCAGAAACTGTAAGAACCCATTTGTCAAACTTCAGAGGAACCTGCAGGAGACAGCAGCATAGTATGTTAGCTTTCACAGCAGTTAGCATAAGCCAGGATATTCATCTGCTGTAAAAGCGGTTTTACTGAAATCCTACAAGCTGCTACAAACAAGTTTGATTACAATATGAAGTCACTCTGAGTTCAGTCATAATCAACAGCAAACCCTGCCTGTTACTAAGTCAAGGTAAATAGCAATAAACTGTGTCTATATTAGGCTTAATTTGAGGTTTAGCTAGTTAATCTCTAACCTCACCCCACAGTCCTAAAATAGACTAACACCAAAAGTCTTTCGAAAACTTTTATAGGATTGTGACATACAAGCCAGTAAATTCACCTTGCTAGTATTCACATGCAAAACTTGCTCTTGTTCTTTATTTCATGACAACTAGATACAATTAAAAAAAAAAAAAAAGAAACAANAAAAAAAAAAAAAAAGGAACCAAAATGAAAAACTCGTAATTTCTTTTGTTATGCCTTGCAGCCATCTTTTAGTCAAATTTCATAGTTTACAAAAATTACTGCAAGGAGACATTTCAAAATGCTAGAATACAACAAAAGAACAACATTGTGTGTAATTCTTTGTCTTGCCTGGCTCCCTCAGATTACAAGGCCTATGCTTTCTAGACTTGACTTAATAACCCTAAATATTTCAGGGTTGTCAACACTTCACTGGTGACTTATCTTGTCCATCTTGAATATCATGAAATTCCTTAAGGGTTACTGAGGTGCCACGCCAAGAGTCTTTCTGCTGCTGCCTTGTTCTGCCAGGACAGTCTTCGTAGTCTCACAGTGAGAAGTTTTACCGTTTCAGGGAGGACACATTGCCAACATTGAAGCCTTCCTAAAGGTAAATCAAAGTGAAAACGCCAAGGAACCAGGTAATGGTTAATACCCAAAAGCTTCCATAAAAGTTTAAATGCCTTTTCAAGGAAAAGGACATGTATGAAAGCAATGTATTTACTGAAAATAGATTTGCATTATCAGTAGCTTCTGATAGGAATAGCCACTTTTATTTAAAAGGTAGAGCAACAAAATACCATTGAAAATGTCAAGCAATAGAAAATCATTGATATTGCTATTGACAATGTCCTACTTTTACATCTCTGAAAAGCTAAGCAGTCATTTCTTCAAAAGTAGGAATGAAAAATACTATGAGGAGGTCCCTGCAGCAAGAAAGCCCTGTATCTTCTTCTTAGCAGTTTGTATGTCTGCACTAGTTTGTAAGATTTTACAAAAAAAAAGCCTTGAGGCATCAGATGAAATCCCTTGGCATCCATTGGCAATTCAAACAGAGAATAAGGCACAGTTCCCACCTTGAGAACCTGTAAATCTAAGCAGACAACACAGACTAAGGATAGGGAGAAAGGAGAGATTAAGGTTAAGGGGAAAGTATCTAAATCTAAATATTTTTAGGCCCTAAAACTTAATGATAAATACCCTTCATGGATTTGTAAATCAGTATCTCTGTATAACTCCTACCTGTCCACAAAAGCAGGACCATAGGTGACTTGGCCAAAATTACAGAGAGTGTCTACAGCATAACCAGTTGTGGCACTTTAATTTTTACAGTGTCAGTCAGCCTGAATCATTTCATTGCTTTACTGTTTGTTAACATCATTATCCAGCAACCACAAATTGTGCATTTGTATCACAGTAATGTGGGTAAGTCCCATCTAGACCATATCTTCAGAGGAGCTTGCATCTTCCCCTGTCCCCCAGCCCCAGTCAAGGTCACAGCACCCCAGTGATTCAGTTCCTTTTTTACATAAAGGTTGAAACTAGTCATTTGGGTCTAGTTATGACTGTGAGACTCACTGAAAGTCTAGTCTTTCACACGTAAGATTTTAGGAGATGTGTATGTTCACAGAGTGACAAGGAAGAAATTTGTGGGGACTGAAGAGGAGTAGAACAGGATGCAAAACAGGAATACAAGAGTTCACAGGCATTTCGTTTGTACTTTGCTCTGGTTATAGACATGAGGGTAAACTAATTAAAGGCTGAAAGGCTGAGGATATGAAGAAAGCCAGCAACTTGGGTTTTGAAATGTTTTGAAAATGAAAATTATATTTGAAATCTACATTTTCCAAGGGAGAAATTAAAGAGGGTTTTTTTAATAAGCATAACTAGGATGATATTTTTCTTTGTAATTTGTATTTTTACAGGATATTTTATGCCTGCATAATAAGAAAAATAACAAAAGCTCAGAGTGATAGATTGAGTGAGTATTTACCTATTCTATTTCTATTGTACTGCTTTTCAAGAGATTCTCTGAACTTACAAACAAGCCTGTGAAAGAAGGAAAACTATCTGAACTGGTTTGCTTTACAGTTATATTTATCTTGTAACATTAACTCAAGCTCCCTCCCAACGTTCATGGTACTATCTCCTGTAGCCTCAAGCAATGAAGCCTGCTACTCTGGTTTTCAAAGGTTAAACTGAAGGATTTTGTGTATTTGCTTTAATATGGGCCTTCCAACTCAGGCATTCAGGGAATGATGCTCAGAGGTCTTCCAGCAACCCTTCCACACCTTGGGAAGGGCTAGTGATGGAAAATAATACCAATGAGATTTATGTGCATGCTCCAGGCAGAAAAAAACACAGGTGGTGTATACAAAAACAAGGATCAAAATGTTAATGTGACAAAGGTGGAATTTAGGCACCTACACCCTATTGCAGTGCCAGTAAAACCCCTGTTCATCTGAAACAACAGCATAAATAACGTATGCAGCACTGCAACATTTTCCCTGTAGAAAACCCTTGGTGGAAGTGTCTCACTCCAAACAGGGGAGGTAGGGACTGTGCAGGCCAGCCGTGATCCCGTGGTGGGGAGGCAGGTGGTAACAGTTGGGCAATATTCCTAGCAACATGCAGGCTCTGAAATGCCTGCAGTCTGCAGGTGCCCTTCTGCCTGACTTTCCAGTCCAGTGACAAATGAGGATGAACCACCAGTAGTTTGCTACCTTTTGCAACTACCTTTCCTCACCTGTGCTAAAGGAACCCGAGTGCCCTCCCAGCTCAGAGTTTCCCACTCAGGCACAGAAAACTAGAAGCCAGGCCTGGTGGCTCATGCATTTTGATCACTGTGATCTCACCTAGGATCAAGCTTTACACATTGAATGGGCAAGATCAGACCTACCTTCAACTGCCCAAGTATTCCTTTAGGCAGCTTTTGTGCACGCACTTCTAAGAAAGCATCCAGGCAGCATCCTTCCCAGCACTGGCTGGAGGGACTATAGCTCACAAGGCAGCAAAATGAAGTACCAATGCATGGTGAGAGGCACCCTCTTCCTTGGGACTGGGTGTCTAACAGTCTCCTAAATGCTGTCATGAGCAATGGTCCAGACAGCAAAGTGCCAAAAAAGTTGTTTTTTTATAGAGCCTTGTGACTGGAGCAAAAGCCATAGATCACCAACCTTAAAACAAACCCAAAAAAACCACCCTCCATGCTCAAGATCCTGAGTAGACGGAAGAGCCTTGAAACAAATTCTGGTTTCAACACTATAGCTCCAAAGAGAAGATGAAGCACAGAATTACTGCTGAACTTAGGTTTTATTTGGTAGTTGTCAATGGTTAGTGTCTATGGATCACCCTTCAAAGGCATCAGAGGCAGGTGGTAGTCTGCATAGCCTTCCTTATAAATGTTGTCTGCTTTTTCAGTCTTGCAGTGTTTGCACTGAGCATCAGAAGGGAATGGTCTCCTAACCTCTTGTTCATTGTTTCTGCAGTCTTGATCACTATGTCATTTGTTCCCCTGGTAGTTACGCAGCATTACGATGCACCCATTGCAAATAGTTTGATATGACGTGCCCCATCTGCACCGATTGCTTGTAAATTCTGGAATGTGCTGTTCCCAGGAATCGCTGGGGAAACACGTTGTTACCATCACATAACAAGACTCTGCAGGAGAGGTCAGAGACTATAGCTGGATTTCAGGGAGTACAGATTCACTGCAAAATGACATTTTGCATAAGGCCACTGCAGGAGGTCTGAAGCAAGTGACATTGGGACAGCTTAGGCCTCCAAATTTAATGAGCAATCAGAAAATATTTTGCCATATAGATGAGACTAGAGCACGCAGGAGAACTCAAGGGCATTGGAATGCAGCCTGCATTTCTGCTATTCCATGCAGAAAAGCCACCACAGGCCCTGAAAGCTATTTTGCCATATTGCCAAATAGCCCTTTTTCCAGTAAAGTTAATTAGTTCAGATCCAGCATGATGCAGACTTGGCTATACTTTCCGTTGTTGGACTGGATCCTTTTCCTGCTGTCTTATAAGTCCGTGCACTGGGTTGTACCGTAGGCTTCATACAGCCAAAGAATCCTCTTCTCTGTCAGACTCTGCTGCAACAACCTTGATGCCCTCAGACAGGCTGCCAACAGATAAGCAAGGATGAGACCATTACATGATTCATGTGTAAACCTTCCCACGATCACCTTATAAAGCAAGAGGATTAAGAACAAGAACCCTGTGACTCCATGAATCCAGTTCTGGTATGCATTCCCAATATCCTTGTTTGCCATGCTGCTAGGTGTTCTTCCTACATGCCACATCCATCCCACACTGCTGTCAAGAGATTAAAAAAAAATTTATTGCCAATTAAATGTTAATAATGGCCTGAGCCAGGCACAGTGTCAGTATCTATCATGCCCAATTGACATACTTCTGCTAGCATACATACATATGTACGCAAATGTGCATGCTATTCTAGGGTGTGGGCTAATGCTGAAGGTAGCATCACACACCCAAAGTACTTTCTATTTGTTATTTAACTGGAATTTCGACTACAATTGCAAAGGATGGAAGACAAAGTACTAATAAAAACAAAGCAAAAAAAAAAAAGAAAAGGTGCTGAATCACCAGCCAACATCTTCTCGCAGAGTTTTCCCTCATTCTGAGACTCTCAAGTAAAAAGAGAGTATTTATGTAAAAGAACACCTGGACTCAATTCTTCCCAATACTTTATTCTTTATTCCTGTACCATCAACAGAGCTTTTCTTTTAAATAAAAGATGGCCTCCAAACTTTTACAATTCATTTAAGCTCAATATGGTAGATGCATAATAAACAACAAGCCAAGCACAATGTACAGTAAAAGGCTTCAATGCCAAAAAAAAACCAGGGGAAGAACTGAAGCATTAACTCCAGATTTACAATCCAACAACACTACCACCCCACACACACACAGAGCATGCCCTCATGCTTAACGCTTTCTTTTGGCTATCTCTCAGCGGTTTATGGGGTTTGGAGATACTATTCTCAGGCACCTGGCTGTTCTCACATACTGTGCAGGAGCCTTGAGTATATAAGTACATCTCTATCCAGAATATCCCTGTGGGAGCCAGATGCTGAAGAAGTTAGCTACTTTGGCACCAAACCTGTGAGTATCTCAGTTTCATACTGGATCTCACCCAAAATTCTCAGATGCAGTAAAAGAACTTAGCACAGTTAAAGCCAGAAAAGTTAAGCAGACCAACACTGGCTATAGAACTAGTCCAAATAGTACAACATATCATCTAGGGTTTTTGGATGACAAATTGAGTCTTTCCATTGAATTCAAAAGACCTTGAATCCCAAATTCTGTGAAAAGAACATTGCCAGGTGTATTCAGAGCAAGTATTTTCCTTTCTTTTACTTGACAGCATCATTAAAATTTGAATACAGTTTTCCTTTTCAAATATTGATTTTTTCTCCTTCCCATTTATTTGTTTTTAAATATATTTTTTTTTCATATCCTAAAGTTTGTGGAAAAATGACTGATCAGTTTTATGCAGTGAAAAGTAGAGTCAACACTTGCCATGTCAATTCTGGCATTACTGTAACACCTCTCAAGAGTCATGACTGGCATGAGGGCTCAACTAAGGGCTAAATTTCACCTTCCCTACACTGCCAGAAACATAAAACTATCAAAATCTGCTCACATTTTCAAAATGGTGAAGCAATCTAGCAGCACAAAAAAGGATTTGGGGAAAAAATAATCAGATAAATAAAACACTCTTTAGATTAATGTCCACTTTAGTGAGAGGTCCAATTTTTCCTCTGTCAGCGTAAAATAGTCACACGACATGCAGTCATGTGCTTGTCCGTATGTGCGTGCGGCTTTAAGAAGTGAAAGTCATTATTTCTGCTGCAACATTTGCCTTCTGGGTGGGGAAGTCCCCAGACTTGTGCTGATGACTCTGCTCTCTGACCGCTGGCTTTCTGGGGCACCCGGCAGTCAGACTTCTCTGGGGCTAGCTTTAAGACATTTTTATTCCTCCTTTAGACTTACATCATAGGAATAGGTCACAAATGACCTTTGGAGACACATGGTATGCCTAGCAATATCTTTTACCGTACATAAGGAGTGACTACCATCCACTTCATCAGTTGTAATCATTATGCTAATGAGTTTTGCCTTAGGGCTAGGTGTGCTAGGTTTAAAAGACTTGACTGTCATACCTGAAGAAAACTGGCAGAGCACACCATAAGCTCATTCACTGCTTTTCCCCTTCTTTGCAGGGAAATAAGCCTGTATCTAAGCTTGTGGTCCAGTAAACAGACACATGTTGTATCAAATAATATTCAACTGAGCTTCTTTAAAGTCACTTCTAAACTATACTCTGGTCTATAGCACAGGGCTCTCCAGAGCTGATTTAGCTGTGTGGTGACTGGATGGTGGAGAAGGGGGAAGGGAAAATCTCAAAAGGAATGCAGGATGAAGAGAAAGAGGAGAAAGCTGAACTACTTCAGGTTAACAAAGTCAGTAAAACATGTAGATTTAGATCACTAAGTCACACTGGGAAAGCAGCAGTTCCCTACAACTCAGACATCAAACTGCTCTTCACCACCGTGGTTGTCCCAGCTGCGGGTTAGGTTCTTCAGTTTCAAGTGATTTTCCCCCCCTTGTACCACTGTTCTCCCTCCACGTACCACTGCGGTCCTTCCCTCCTCTTGCTGCCGTTCCAGCTGGCCTAGACAAGGAGAGAGACAAGGCCACGGTCATCCTGCTTCACATATCAGAGTAGAGACTACATGACTCAGACACATGATTGTGCAATCTGAAGGAGCAAATTGGTGCATGCTTCATTGTATTTAAGGTAAGCAAAGGCAAGGGTTGGATGCCAGGAGATGTTGAGCGGTTTCAGCTCACAGGAGACAGGCTGTGGGAGCTGTCAAGATGACTTTGCTGTTTCTGAAAATGGACTTTCCCATCTTGCTTGATTTCTGTTAATATAGGAAATGATAGCACAGATTCTCTATCTAAGGGCAACACATTTCCTATGAAACAGAAGTTCTTGTTAAAGCTCTCTACTCAGCACTGCATTGTACCAAGCGGCCTGGACAGACTAGCCAGGATAATTGTCAGCGCTGTAACAAGAAGATGTGTAATAACTTGTAAATATTTCTGCATATAAGAAATTATGTCATAACACAATTGGCTTGGCTTTTGCACAAAGTTCTGCACCTGAGATGAGTCACTTTGGTGCGTAATCTAGTAACGTTCTCCTTTTTCGCTGTTGTGTTATATAAATGCTTTTACAAGGTGCGGCTAAGCCAGGAACACTGTGAGGGCTGAAAGTCTGGGACATCTCAGCATGTTGTGCTCCCCTGAGAACGTGTGCAAGTAAAAACAACACCTTGTATTCCAGGGAAGACTTATTTGCACTCAATCAAACAATGGGATAATTAGCAAAAGTTAACATCAGCGTGATTTTAACAATAAAGGCTGTGTAGAGCTAGGGATGGGCAGATCCCTTTGAACAGAATCAGAAAGCACGTCTGCATTGTGCAAGGGTGTGCAAAGCAGAGATCCTGAGTTAGCACATACCCAAACTGGTCTGTCTACATGGCATAGCAGAGTGCCAGGTTACCAGCTCGTGTCTTGGAAGCAGGACAGCAGCATCAGTGTGATACCGCACCCAGGTAATGAGCTTGGCATCGCTGTGCTGACATGGCCATCCTCCTCCAGATTCCAGGGCTCCATTAGCTCAGGCATGCATGCAACGTGCTGCGTTGCACAGTAGGGATAGGCTCCGAGTTACACTGAGCTTTGTACCAAGTGCAAAATAAAGCCTTTGAGACAGTCAAGGAAAGCACCCTGACAAGTATTGGAAGAGCAAGATGAAGAGGATTAGAGATGACTTTGAACATGGAAAGCCAGTGACAAAAAGTTGATGGGGAGATAAGTCAACTCTGCAATAAGCCAGTGTAAAACGCATGCACATAAACAGCAGCTAAGTAATACTGGGTCTTGTGCTGGCTCGCTTCACCAAGGTAAGCTTCATCCCCAAAGAAAAACTGAGTCAAACCATCAATAGCTCAGCAAATTTTAAGGTATCACATTTGAACTCAACCAGTATGAGAAACCTGGGCTTTATCCCCTTCTCTATTGCTCATTCTGAAACAAAGTATGTGCAATGCTACCTCTAAAAAAGGTTTTAAAAATGTCTCACAGAAGTCTAAATTTTTACATAACATTTCAGAAGTTTAGGGAACTTGGAACTCCTAATTCTTTCCTGTTTAATGGTGAGCATCTTGTTTTTATGAAACCTAAGATCTCTTACATAATCCTGCTTTAAAATGCTATAGCAGAAGATAATCTCTCTGGTTGGTGTGGTTTTACAAGCTGATTAAAACCATATTTAGATTATGGAGCATCCTTTACACAAATGAATGCCAATGCACCATTCCAATGAATGTTGGAATGCTTTGTCAAAGAAGTCTTGGTAGTCACTGCTAACAGACAAACGCCTCTGGGACAAAACTATCAGTAATACAAGTTTGTAGCTGCATACAAAAGAAGTAAAAATCCCCTCACCATTGGGGCTGGAAATCAAATAGCAATTTGTTGGCTGTAAAATAGTTAACTCCATTAGTTGAAGCATAAATCTTACGGCTTAATAGCTAGAGGCTTTGGTATATTTATCCTATTTTAAAATCAGCCCCTCCATAGCGTCACAAACAGTGTGAATACACCTCAAAAGCCCAACTGTTGTCCTTAGGAATAAACATCCCTATAGATTTGACCATCCATGAAGATCAGAGAAGATACAGGGTCATACCCTCAATTCTTTTCTTTGCCAGCCACTTAGAGGAATCAGGAACATCCAGGATCTTACCACATCTCACATTCCCTGTCTCCAGCCCAGCAAATGTAGTGCCAGCACAGAACTGATGCACTCACATGCCAAAGGTTCAATTTTTACTGAATGGGGAAGGACTTCTCTCATTAAACTCCCTGAACAACCCTTCCTACCAATGAGTTGGAATCTCCATATCCCTGCTGAGCTTCATATGGCTGAACTGAATCTGCTATAACCAGGGATATGAACATCACCAGGTCACTGCATTTTCTCCATTAATGAAATCAAGGTCTGAGATTTGAAAGTCTTTTGCTACAGAAATGTTTAAAAAAGGCAAGAATAGAATCAAAAGGTCACCTTTCTGTCTGCATTGTCTCCTATTTGTCACTTCTCATGTTATTTCCTCCTGCCATCTATTTATAACTTCCTTGTATGAGCTGTCATACCACAAATTTCTATGACCCACTTAACACGTATACAATTGCTTCAAAGATTGCATTATTAACCATCTTGGTTTTCTAGGTCATAAATTCAGATCCTATTTTTACATTTGCCTTTGGCCTACTTAGGAAAATGACCGGCCCACTAGAAGCAGAATGTGTAAACCATACAGATGGCTGTAATCTGGTTTCTGCATAACCTGCAGTGTTTAAAGGGAGTTTCCGAGCTCTGCATTGCTTCCCTAAACACGGCTGCTCTGTTTCCTCACTTAAAATGCAGAACCAAAGGAACACGTTGAGAGTAAAACAGAAGTGACCAAAGGTTGCTGTAACCAAAGCAGAGGATGGTGGTCCTGTTGTGTGCTCAAGCCAATGTAAAGGGTTGATAGATCTGGCAAAGCCACACCTCCACAGTCAGGGGGAAACTTTAGCAAACCAAATTCTTCTGTTGACTGGTTCTAGAGGTCCCTACAAGGTTTCCGTCATCAGGCTCAGTGCCATCTTCTCAAGTTTCCTTTCAGAGACCCTGTAGGAAACCTGGCTTTATGTGCATACATATTACTGAAATGTACTTTGAAGGCTCTGCTCAGAACAGTATGTCATAGTGCTGAGCCTAACAAAGCAAAAGGAGTCACCGTGTCCAAGCCTTCTTTATTCCCTAGAATACAGAAAGGATACAAAGGCCACTAGTTGTGTTAAGGCAACAGGACTTATGTCATAATGTATTGATCAATTAAAGCTGACTTCACTGCGTCTTCTACAGTGCAGTAGGAACTTCAGGCGGTTGAGATGGTTTTTTACAGAACTCATAACACTGTTTCCATCATGAACTTCCAACACACCCCTCCTCCACAGCAAGAGGTTTTGGACTGTAGAAACTGTTCCTTTTCTATAGATTCATCTCTTATTGAGCATGGCAGGATTCAGCACAGCTCAAAATAGATGTTGGTCAGCAATGCTTAGGTAAGTTACCCCAAGATAAACAAAACCTAAGCACAGCTTATGACAAATACTCCAGGAAACAGGGTGTAAGCAGTGTCTGCTTTCTATTTTGGTGGTTCTTTCTGTGTCACAAGTTGACACATGGTGCTATGATTCAGTTTCTGTAGCAGCCCCTGTGTGTCCCTGGCAGAAAGGTAACAGAAGGCAAACTGGACAGCATTAACAACAGTGTCATTTAGATAATCGTGGAACATCCTATATTGTACTGAGCTGTACTGGACATGTGTTGAATAGATGCATTATCTTCCAGAAACACATTCTCTCTGTCACTAACAGAGATTGTGAGCTACTTCTGTTTGCACCGAAGAGAATTGCTGTATTACCAAGCGGTATTTATTAATCTCATCTGAAGTTATTGTCATTGCTCCTACTGAGGCACCTTCTGACTCTAAACTGAGTTTAGGGAAAATTAAGAGATCTTTAAAATTATCATTTCGTGAGCAAGTGCTTTAAAAACAAGCAATCTTACAGTTTTGTGAAACAGAAAAATGAAATTCTAAATACGTTAATACAATTAAAAGAGCATTCAGTATTTGAGAGCCGGAATGGACACTGGCTAGCTTCTATATGCCTGCAAAGAACTTTTATTTGGGGAAGCAAATACCAACATTTCACTTGGAGCACTCTGGAGTCTGATTTTGAAAGTTCTTTTCCACAAAAGTACATGTCACAAACTCATTACAATTATGTTACACTAATACAGAGACAGACACAAACACATTCGTACTCTCACCCAAGCACGCAGAAAGAGCCGTGGCGTCTCCTCAAGGTTGCCCCATGCTTTCAAGTGTTGTTCTCAGCTGGCCAGGCTCTCCCTCAAAGTAAGGAACAGACTAAGAGAAACTCACAGAAAACTAAGCATGGTGTTTTTCTTCGCCAAGGAAAGTCATGTTCAGATTTTGCTCATAAGAAGTCCACGTGATCCTGGTCGCTATCAGCAGAGCAGATTAAAAATCACAGGCATTTCCAACCTCTGAAAATACAATACTCTTATTTTATTCTATAGCCAACCATTTACCCAGGTATTACATGATCCTTAGCAGAATAATACTTGAGGTTTTAGTGGCAACCCTGTTGCATTTCCTGATTTTTGAAAACATTCATGTTTCTGTTTGAGACCTGAAATGAACGTCAGTTATACCACTGCGTATGCCATATGCAGGGACTATGATTCTTTTCAAGCAAGTTTCCCAGGGCATTTTTCTCTTAAATCTGTGAAGTGTCAGGCTTTAATTTCATCTATCTGTAAATAATGCATCTATACAAAAGCATTTCCAAGATTATTAATTTCTTAGAATGGAAAGGTCTTTCAGAACTGCTAAGAAGGAACAAACCTGTCCTTCACTACAATCTTTTTTTGTTGTCTAAACTGCTTATTTTGCATGTTTCAGTCTTGCTTTGAGCTCTTATCTCTTCTCCCAGCATTCAAAAAATGCCATACCTGCCTCTGTTATTCATTTTATCTTTTATGATCTGCCTTGCTTGTGCCTCTCACAAACAAAACTACTTTCAGGAAAAAATGATGATGTGGTTGTTGTTCTGAGTATTCTTTCATAAGTGTCATTACCATGTGGTACTTGAAAGCCTAAATTTATTACAACAGTGGATTATTTTTTTTTTAACGTGTACAGCAAAGCTGAACTTAGACATGCATTTTCTTTTCTGATTACACTGGTCCAGTGGAGTCCAGTCCTATTTTCAGCATTTGAGTCTTTGCAAAGTCACAGTGTAGCAGCAGCAAAACTGCATAAAACTTCAAAGTGAAAATATCTTGAGGCAGGTTTTATTCAAATTTTCCAGAAATGGGACATGCTCTAAAAGCGTGTCTTTTTCCAGAATAAGCAAATAATTTTTGGATAATATTTTCCATAATCATATGCCCTAGGCTACTTTTGCCTCCCATCTAGTCCTGATCAATACAGAGTGCAGAATCATGCAGACTTTCATTACAGAGAATCAGGGTACTTGAAACAAATAGAGGTCAGGAAGGACTGACTCACTACACTGATGGCTAAAGCACAACACCTATTAATATAAATATAAATATGGAATATAAACATAAAAACATATATTAAGATACAATCCTCAGAGTGTTTACACTCAAAACAGACAGGAGACCCTTCAGGCACCAGTCTCATACTTGTAAACCCTTGTTTTCATATGGTATTTTGTTTTGGAAAGTGGTAAGGTAAATATCCTGAGATCAAATAACTCACTCTGATGAATCAAAACAAAAGGCTGGGACAGCATGACCCTTAATTTAATCAAGGAATTTTATAATAGTATAAATGCCCTCACAAGGCCCGGGTCTACTCTTAGATATATGAACTTTGAAACCATATATTATAAATTCAGGACTAGTGGAATTCATGTCAGTGCTGCAAATGTAACAAAGTCCTTTCTGACACCAGCAATTTTTTCCAACATCCACATGACTAAAACATATCCTTCAGCTGAACAGCAAGAAAATATGATTCACACTGAGATAACCCTGATGGAGCTGCCTCAGTATAAAAACAACCCTCTTGGAGCACTGGAAGTATTGCTTGCATGGGTGCAAGCTAAATTAACACAAACGTTTCCAGAAAAAAAAGCTGCACCAATCTCATTAAACCATGTTTTATACTGATTTACTTCAATGTTCTTTTAAGAAGTATACTGATTTATTCAAACGGATTTTTTTAAGGTTTATCATTTTTAGACATCTTAAAACTTACGTGTAGCAGAATGAGTTGTCAGTCATAAAACTCAATTTTAAATTTATTTCTTTAAAAAAAAAAACAAAACCAACAAAAACCTCCCAAACAAAAACCACCACAAAACACGCTGAGCAGAGCACAGGCAACAGGAGCCTAAAATATGTTTGAATGCAATCAGTGTCAGCCACCAGTTTAACAGATCCCACTTACTCGTACAGCTGCAGGAACCATTAAGGTGCATATAAAATATCATAGTTGATTTTGGATTTTTTTTAATAAAATGTTGACTAGTATCCCTTTCTGAAACAATAACATGCACCTTAAGTTTTAAAACTAGTCATTCTGGTTAATTCTCACAGAAATTGCTACTTGAAAAAGGGAGAATTCAGTGAAAAACATTGTGAAATGCCACATCATCTGTGTCGTTCCTTCAGAACTGAAAACCATATGGGCTGCTCATAAAAGGTTAAAATCTCTTCTCATTTACACCAATAAAAGTTAGAAAATATTTGAAAGACAAAGAAGGAATTGAAATCACCTTCCCCCAGACTGAAATAAAAGTGAAAGCCAAGTCAAGAATCCCACTCTTGATGCTTGTTAATTCCTGTTAAAAATGCAAGTGTGTTTCCAAAACCTGGGACTGGTGCAGACTTCTGAAATGATCGAACGAAAAAATCATTTAATCAACATCCTTGGGTTTTTTTCTGGTCTTATGAAAAAAAAAAAAATAGTGTTTTACTTTCAAATGCTCAACCTCCCTCCATTATTAAATGAATTTCCTATGAATGATTTATTATCAGGACAGGGCACTACCCTTCAAGTTCCAAACAAGAGCTTTATAACACAATGTCAAGCAGATTTACACAAATCTCAGTAATCAAAGCAAGACACTTCATTTTTGCATTGGTCCTATAATTTGTGTCCCTGTTTCTGTAATTGAACTCTTATTTGGGTTTGATCTGTACACTTTGCTGCATGCTGCAGACACTCAGAATGTCATCGAGTTTTAAAGACAAGTCAGCAACTATGCATGACAGCCCTGACACTGTCTGAAAGAGACAATGCAGATAATGATGGGCCCAAGAGGTTAATACTGCACACTTTTGTCTGCTTGTTTACTTGTCTGTGCAGAATGGACATTTCCACTTCTGAGTAGAAATCATGGATTTATTTCATCCCAGAAGAGACACCTTGGGACTGATTTGAAACAGTCTCCCAGTTTGACAGCAACACATTGATAAACACTGTCAAAATGAATATCAGTTGAGCACATGCATATGCTGATTTCATCTAGATTGTATTTCCCCATTTTGCTTAAAGGAAAACAAATATGGATAACGTCAAAATCAGGGTACATGGCATGCTCTGTTTATCCTTTGTCTATTAGATCAGTTAAAGACAGCAAAGAGAGACGTTGAACCTAATTTCTGCTTCACAGATTAGTTTCTTTCTGTTGCCTGTTCTGGGGCATGTAGGTTTGATACCTATCATAGGGTTACAAGGAGTTCTTCTTCCAGACATAAATTCCAAACCTAACTAATAGCAAAAACATTTTCTGTACTTGGGCATGCAGGGTATGAATTCATGCATGCAAAACAAGGTCATGTTTCCTTTGAGGAAGAAGGGAAATCGCTGCACAACCTTTGCACAGACACTTGTAGTTAGATCACCAAGAAGTATCACATAAGGACTCAGCTCTAGGTTTGGATTTCTAACATCAGCATGGCAAAAAGTCCATGTGAAAAGAAACCCACTGTTATGTTGCCCTTGTGACTCAAGCAGACTCTTAAAAACACTTAAGCTTGGGCTTTAATAATTTTTTGTTTTACTGTGGGTTTGGGGTTTTTTTCCCCATTCACATTGCAGATGGTGATTCTACCTCCAACTAAAGGTGCTGGCTTTCTTTTGCTACTGCTAACCAATGGCAATTTCTCTTGGACCTTGGAGGATTCGTTTTTAGACTTAAATTGTTAACTAAAATAACAGAAATACTTGTGAAAAAATGTTTCTGTTTGCCATGGTGAAACACAGTAAGCCATATTGTGAAGCTGTGCAATAAATACAGAACATTTTCTTCCATTTGTAGTTGACATTGTCTGTGTAGACATATGCCACAGCAAATCTAGACATATCCTACAGCACACACAGTGCACAGCAGCAGAGCAGACAGACCTTGGTTCTTATTACTGCTGCATATTTTTTAGATTAGGCAAGGCCCCGAGCTTTCTTCGATCAGTATGCTGTGGTTTGGGTCCTGCCCCAGATGACTAACATCTTGGTGGAACTATTTTCAGTCAAGGGATTATTTGTATACTCCCTCCTGAATACTGATCCTACCACATCCACTTTGTGTCACAGCACCAAACAAAAGGAGGGGAATTGCTGCCAGCACTTGTGTGATATTTGCGTGAGCACCCCTGTCCAAATTGCTGCCCACTCACTCTTCCTGGCACTGAAAGACTGCTGTGGGAATTGTACAGCCATTGAAATGGCACCTTCACACACAAACCAAACACAGCTTCTGTTTCCTCATGCCTTATTTCCAACATCATCCCAGTTGCTCGTTATTTTTCTGGGAAGAACCCCCTTGGCTTTCCCCTGCTGCTAAAGTGCTTAAGTAGTACATAAGAATTAAAGCCTCTCTTAATAAGGTGGCAATGCATTCAACCAGCAGCCTCACTAGCACCATGGGTATGCAGACTGAGTCAGGGGAAATAGGAAGAGCACTCTGTCTCCTTCCATTCCAGAGATACAATTAATCCTTTGCTGGATTCTGAACTATTAGGATATATATTATTGTTGTTTTAACATTCAGCAGCAAATGACTGTAGCCACACTGCGATCCGCAGACTTTCCCACTTATGATGCATACAGGTACCCGCTCGATGTACTGCTGTGTCATGAATCTGACTTTAGGCAACCTGTTTCTGCTTGCGCATTGCAGAGGGAATCAAGGACCACTTTCAGCTTTGGACTCCACTGTGGAGCTTATGTGCCTAAACACCTAGCACTGCAAGCCTCCGCGTTGAAACACTTAATTTCCCATTTGGAAGTAGCCCTAATTTGCTGTACGACTCCTCAAGCCCAAAGTAGTATGTTGGTAATGAGTTCAGAAACACTGACCAACTTGCTATGTCTGACAGATACATAAAAAACAACTCCCTGGGAGAACAGTCTGAACTTTCACATACAGAGGAAACCCTGGCACATTTTCACTGCTTGGGATTCAAAGTCATACACAGATTTTTCTTCTGGACTTCAAGAAGATAAGTGGACCTAAAGAAGTTGTCTGTCCTCCTATTAGTAGTAGGAAATTGTACGCAACATTTGTGTTTACATGGACAAGGCATAGGCAAAGTGACGTGCCTTGATTTAGAGCTGTGGATGTTGTGCTACATAAGATATTAGCAGCAATGTGACCTTGACGCACACTGCTGTCCTTGGCTGAGGCAATTCCCTGCAGAGCACACTGGCTGTTATGGATTTCAAGTTTACATATCTACCCCTCTTCATTCAATATATGCAAAGCCTCAGAGCCTAACTGAGAGTTAAAATACAACCAGGAAGCAGAGCATGATGGCCTAAATTTCCCCATCTGGCTGTAGACACCTACCTAAGGCACACAAACTGGCACACTAGTCACTCTCCACCCTCTGCACAGCCAAAGGAGTCAGCTAAGGGCACGTGCAGGGGATCAGCCAGATCCCAAGTGGGTTGAATTGCCTTCTGGAGGTGCTTGCTTCTCTCCAATTAGACACGAAGGCAACATTAAGTAAGATCCTAGTTTAGATGCCTCAGATAATTGCCTCAGTTTAGATGGGATGAATCTGAGCCCATGTCCTATATCAAGAGAAGCTGACGACACACCCAGATCTAGCGTGGAAATGCAGAATTTTATGCATCATTTGTAAATCTGGACCCTGACGCCTCCTTCCCCTCTGCAGCTCTGCACTCAAGAACTTGATTATGATTTACCCCACTGCAACAGCTGCCAAGTCCACATCCAGATTGCCTTAATTAAAAGCAATCGTGTTAGACAAGGACAGGTAAAGACACATCAGATAAAAGAAATAAGACAGAAGGAATAATTTAAATATGCCTCAGGTTAAAATTACTCTGAAAATTGCAAAGTAGGCTCAATATTGTGGATTTCATTTTTATTGTGCCTGCAATATGATGACAAAATTTTAGTTTGTAGCTCCTTGTCTGAGAAAACTCACCTTGTTCCTTTTATCTGTCTGGTACCCCAAGCACTTGGAGACGTTTGTCCTTGGTAAGCTCATTCTTTGCTAGCTGCTTGGAATTGCATTTAACTTAACATTACTTCTGTGTTTCACACTGGCTAGCTTTCAAAAGCAATTGTAAGGGTTTAGGAACATTTCCTCTAACCAAAGCAACGCTGTTGCATGAATAACTGATTGTTCTCTTTTTCCTCCCCTGAAAGTTGTTTGCTCAATATAAACAAGCTTTTCTGAGGGACTTCCATGAAGAAAGTTAATTTGGCAAGGCTGTGTAGTGACTGTGTTGGAGAAAGATACCCTGCCCTCCCTTGTGTGAGCTGTGCAAGCTGAATCTCCCAGGGTAAAGTAGTTACGTATGTACGCAAAGAAAGAGAATTCAGCCATTGTATGCACAGTGCATTTCTCACACAGAGGATCAGGACCAGTTACAGGAAAAAAAAGGAAGGCAGTCATCTAGGGCAGCTTTCTGCAGGGGGTGACAAAGCAGACATAGCCTGACAGCGCACTGGAAAGGCAAGATTTCGCTCCTGCTGCCACCACCAACTCAGCATTGAGATTTGGTGAGAAACACAGAGACCTTTGCCGAAAGCAAGGTCCCCTTTCTGGCTTGCCCGCACCTGCAGCAGCAGGCGTAGCAAAACCAAAGCTGTCTTGGTTTTATTGCCTTCCTGATAAGTGGGGGAGAAGCCTGGCCATGACTTGCCACCCTTTGTGTGACAAAGTTCAGTTGTGCCCACACGACTGAGACGTCTCAGGGCAACTCTGCACAGAGGAAGTCCATTCATGTAAACTTGCAGGGAGAAATAAAGTTTTAAGATTAAAACCAGAGTCCAGAGCTAGATCCAACAAACAAAAGGGAAGAGTCCCTATGGCAAAAGAGGATGAAAACCCAGAAGAGGTGCTGGCCAGGGAGAGGACTGCCTACCCGGAAGGAAATCAGAACAGTGTCATTTCAGAGACGTGACCAAGGAAATGCCTGACTGCAGGAATTCCTAGGCTAAGGCAGTGGTAGCGTTTACCAAATGTGCAGATTCAATGTCCTGATCCAGAAGCTGGAGACAAAAATATGTGGAAGGCCTTTAGGAAGGTGTTCAATGGACTTCTAATTCTATGGACTTGTGTTTCTCCAAAACATTTGGAGATTTTTTCTTGCTCACTACTTCAGTTGCATAGCATTAGTCTAAATGTTATTATCTTCCACATCCACTCAGGTGCACCTGCCTTAGAACTCTAGTAGGCTGCCTGACTAAGTACAATTATGGTACAGGTCCTGAATTTGAGAAATAATACAAAGATCTGTACTCAGCAGACAATTAAAATTTGAATATATGCAGAAGCAAGCTGTTCCCAGACCTGCAATTAAATAGCTAACTGGATTAAAAGACTCTGTTTCTATGAACAAGTTCTTCTACTGAATCACATTGGCTTTCATCAGTATGTCATAACATACAGAGTTTCAGAAAACAGAGTTGCCTGGGAAAATCTAGCCAAAGCTTACTGGCTTTCATACAAGAAAATGGTCAGCCTTTCTAGAAGAGGGTTGCATGCAGAGATAACTATTTTTGTACTGAAATTTTTTATGATTATGGAATGAAACACACACATACACCTTACATAAGCAAACCCATCTCCCTTTTAATGACCAAACTTCAAGTTTTACATGTATGTGAACTGAATAAACGTAACTTTATTACAGTAAACCATAATTATCCTTCATCTCTTCTTTATTTGCTTTTAATAGCTTAGGTCCAAAGTTGCATGTCAAAAGAGCTGTCTTCCCACCTGTGGGTCAGACTCATCTCACCAAATATTAGCCATATGAAAGGTACACATCTATGATAAACTACTGTCTTAGTTAACAGGGGAGAGACTTCCCAAGAACAACACATCCTACCTACCCTAGATGCCTATCTTACAAAGGTATGAATTGCCCTCTTCCGCCACAGACTACAGAGATAACCAAAACAATCAATTTTGGACTAGATGACTAACTTGCTGGTGACCAAGATGAATCTCAGTCTATGTATGGAACTGGTAGAACAAGAGGCCATAGTTTTGATGTGATCATTAAAAAACAACAACAAAACTGCTATTTAGAAATGCAAAAGAGTAGAAGAAATATAAAGAGATATAATTTGATTTATGATATGCTAATTTTAAAAAGTATTTCATGTTTTAGAAAATGTCTCTAGTTTTTCTCTAGAATCCACCAGGGAACTATTCTCTCATGCTACTCCTTTTCAAGGACTTTGCATTATCTTCCTGTCTGTTTCTCCATAATCTCTTCACATTTATACCAAAACTCTGGTTCTCTGCAGCTGATATCTACTTGAGAAACATTCTTATCTGCATTTTTATTGCTTTTCTGACCAATTTGAAATCTCAGGACATTTTACCTTCTCTGACTATAACTTTATCCAATAACTTTTTTTTCTCGTTTGACAATAAATCTCAATTGTCCTCTTGTTCCAATACTTTTAAGAAAATTTCCAGCAAAGTCCTTACTCTTGTGAGTAATCCATACCCAGATAAATATTTCCATGCATTTTAGTGAAACTAGGGATGCAAACTGGACTGTTTTGAAAATGTGGTTTTACAACCGTATTTTGTTACAGTTCATTTCTCTTCATCTAACTCAAAGGTAATTTAAATGCTGGTAGAAGAATCTGGTCTCTCCAGATCCAGTATCTTACAAAGATACTGTCTTTACAACAGAACAAGTTAACTGTGTATCATATTACTGTGGCTGATCTGTTGATTCTTCATTTAATGCAGTGGATGCTGATCTTGCTGTCAGTAGTACAAGCTGCGATGAAACAACTTCCACTATAACCTCTGGTTCATGTTTTGAAACTTTTGACTTTGGGCTGAAAACATCCCGTTCTTTGTGTCAGCTTGGAGCCAGTTTATATAAAATTAATTTTAAACTTTCTCTGTAGTGAAGGCTGATGCTGGAAACCTGAACTTTAACAAGGTCTGAAGGTGCCACAACCACCACTCTGCACCTTGGTGACAAAGATTCCTTCAAGAAGAAAGGGAAGTTGCAGCTGCCACATATCCCTCATGTCCAGTACAAAATGCATTTGTATAATGATACAGGATTTACCAAAAGCGTGACAAGATGACCCAGTATGAATAATAGTGTTTATTCCTTGACAGTCATATTTTTTTAAATGAAGGTGACTGGAATTTCTCTAGCTTGTGCTGAATTCACTGCAGCCCTTTGGGGTGTGCTGCCCAAGTGTGTTGAGCAGGGTCAGAGCACCATTAACAGACTTTGTTTTCTATTTTGTGATGTTCTTCAGCGTTCCTTTATTTCAGAAGGCCATAGAGAGGAACGAGACCAAAGTAGGCTTAGATATACATAAGGCAAATCTTCAAGGATTCTCCTTTTGTTTTAAAATTTCTCTGAATGACCCAGTATGGAAAGCCTTATGGAGTCACAGACAGCCTCTTAGCCAAGGCTTTTGAAAGGTTTTTCCACTTTCGGATACATGACTTATTCTGTCCATCTCTCATGTTAGGCATCTGCATTCTCATTTAAAATCCAATCTTTGGCCATAGTCCTCCTCTTCTAGTAAGCATCTGTGATGAGATATCTACTGTACAGAAGTAATGTCTTCTTCAAATCATTGTCAGCCTTCATAACGTCTAGGGTAAATTACATTTGTACAGTCCTACTTCAAGCCAGACTTCCAGAGATATTTTCTGTTTAAGGCAGTCCAAAACCTTTTACTGTGTATGTTACACAGCAGAAGAAATTTAACATCTGCAATTTTCTTGAATGATGAGATAAAGTTAGCTCCTCAATGGCCTTAAATTTGGCAGCAGCCAAGGTTTTTCTTATAATAAATGTAGATGTTAATCTATGTCATAGTCATCTTGTACAAAATTGCTGTGTTTCTCAACATGCTCACTACATAAGAACTATAAAGTATAGTATCAATTTATAAGAAAGATAAATGGAAAGATTTCTGATGGTTTTATTTTATTCCATTTAATTTGTTTGGTTTTTAAAATGTTATATATGCTTTTTTTTTTAAATTAGTGCTTCTGTTGTAGTGGTTAGTATTCAACTAGTAGTTTAATACAATAAATTAGCTTGTAATAGTTTACAAATATGGTTGCTTTTAGGCTAAAATCTTTAGGAAAGTATTTGCCAGATGATTGTCTCATGACAAGTGTGAGCAAAAGACAGGAGGAAAAGACAATTTTTTTTTTTCAATGAGAGTGCTAACAAGTGTATTTCTTAGCATCATGGTAACTTTAAATACTGCAGTATTAATCTTTACAGTTTATATGTTACTCCTAGGCAGGAACCCAAATAAGTAATAGCCTGCAGGATGAAAGATGTAGTAAAACCATTTGAACAAACATAATAGAAATTAAGGCCTTTTTTGAAATAGAGAGATATTTTCAGTCAAGAAAATGTGGAGGTCTTGGCTTTCTCCTTGATGGAAAGATATTAAATACTTGCTTCTCAGAAAAATCACTAAATTGCCAGTTAGATTAGACACATCATATCAACCGTGCAATGTCCTTACATTCATCCAAAGTGTTTAACAGGAGGCTGGAATATTTGAGGGGGGGGGGG
>RSEF01000031.1:13149879-13216001 GCA_003993805.1 Himantopus leucocephalus
GGGGGGGGGGGGGGGAAACGCACTATTCAGTAAATATGACTATCACAGCTGAGTTAATGTGGTTTCAGAGAGGGACTTTCCAAACTTACTGTAGACCATTTAATTTTCTTTAATGTGGAGAGGGTTTTTTTTATTTTACTGCATTTTGGCCTCATGAAAACATTTTAATTATGGAAATATTTTCTTAGTTAATTAGCCCTCTGACACTCCTTGTCAATAGGAGAAGTCAACACACTAATGGAAAATAAATTACAAATCAAGAGAGTAATAAAAAAAAAAAGCGCACACCAAATCTAATTAAAAGCTCATTTGTACTCCAGTTTCTGATGGTATACAATACAGGCTGACAAGTTGGGGGTTGTGGTTTTGGGGTTTTTTTTTAATGAACAATTCCTTTAGAGACTGTATGTCAGCAGATCAAATTTATCCAAATTCACCAGCCTCATCGGTTATTGCTACAAAGAATGAAAATTCCTTTATTCTTCTTGGTTTTGATCAGGATCAAAAGCAAGAGAGTCGACTGCAGTATCCAATTTTTACTTTCTAGTTAGTTCTAGAACATATTTTCAAAGATTTAGACCTTTTTTTAGTGAAATTATAATTTTATAAGTAAAAAAATTATAGGTTTATGCAAATAAGTATTACTCTCTTGCAGTTCATTCACACAGCCAACATTTAAGATATAAAAACAGCAATGTGTCAAAACTACTGACATAAAGAACAATAAATCCAACCCCATAACTTTATTTTAAATGTATAAATACAGGAACAAGTGACTGGTAGGTTATTAACATAATGTTATTTTTTGAGCAGCCTATTAATAACTTTAGTAATAATGAGGTATGCAACGTAACGTAACTAACGTTAATACGTAGTATTAACTATCATCAGCTCTGTTTCCATTTTGATCTCCTTCCATGGAAATACACATTTTAAGCATATTAACGTACATCTTTTAGATATTTTTTTTCTGATTTTCCTGTTTTACTTGCATGAGAATATCTTACCAATTGAAAATGCTGCTATTCAAGATGCACTTTCTATACAATCCCAGCTCACCTGTGTGAGTTACATAGGAGAAATCAATTTTCTTCTCATTTCCTCACTGTTCAGGAAGGAAAGATGTATAATTCAGTGGAAGCAGTTTTCATTTGACTTTTCAGTTGACCCAGCTGAGATTTATTTATTTATTTAAACTTTCCTAAATGCTTGCAGATATTGGGAGAGGCCCAATTTTGTCATCTTAATGAATAATAAATAGGTCACTGGTTCCCTGAGTTCTAAGTTGTATCGTTATTTAAACCTAGCCTGACTTTCAGTCTCAGCAACTAACAAAACCGTGTAAACCTGCAGACACTGTGATATGCACGCCTAAGTATGAAACTGTAAGGAAATACTCTGTATCTTTAAATATTAAGCAGCCTTGTTATCCTGCTCTCAGAGTAAATTCAACCCTCTAAGCAACACCATCTGGTAAGTAAGTTATGTTGACAAGGTTTGCTCATAAAGACTGAGCTCTGTTCCCCACTTCCTTGTTTCTCAGGCTCTGACTTACCATTTTCCCTACAGCTGAAATACATCAACCAGCTGAAATGCTGGGTCAGATCCTGAATTCTGCTGAGATTTCCTAAGTAGCTGCTTGGCAAATGCAATGGAAGAGGGAAAGAGGTGGTGGTGGAAGCATGGATTAGGGGAAAGGGGGTAGAGTGAGGGCCAGCAGCAGGATCAGACTGTGGAGTCTGCAAGTAGAGTCAGCTGAAGTCCATCAGCCCTACAGCTGTGCTGAAAGAGAGCTGCCATATCTCTTTTCATCAAGGTCTGATGTGGCAAGTGCCCATGGACCCATTGATAATGTTTACTTTTGCGTATAAAAAAACCCAACAATTTTCTTATTCAAACTGAAATTCAGGACCTACAGCAGTTGACAGGAAGATAAATGAGGTTCACTCAAATGGGATTCTCTTCTGGCACTAGAGTTACAAACCCATCATACTTCCACCCACTCCCACCCCACCCCCTGCCTCCAAACAAACTGTGAACCTGCATGAGAGCAAAGTTAAAAGAGTTTTCCCGGTTCCAGGGAAATATAACTGCCTGTTATCCTCCCACCATTCAGTTCCCCGCTAGAAGCTCTCCAGTTGTCATGAGTCTAACAATATACAGGGAAACAGAAACATCTGCAATTACTAAAAGCCAAGACAAGGCAAATAATGTGCTTCACAACCTAGCAAACCAGAATACTCTGAGAAAAGCCAACATGCTGCCATACATGCAAATCACACAGTAATCAATACTATTACACTGCTGCTCTGCAAAAGGCTTAATTCACTGCACTTCAGCTGTGCATAACAAATCTGAAAGCTTTATCATGCTTTATTCACACTGGCACTGAGATCAGAGGAGGATCTCATGCCACCGTACAAAACATCATGCTTCCCTGTCTGTGTCCAGTGACAGGTTACGTTCAGTAAGTATTGCCAAAGGCTGATAATTCAAAGCTCATGCTGATCACCACCAGATAATGAGATATTAACAGCTTTTCCTCCCCTCTTTCTGCTTGCAGAATCTTGAGAGCTAACAATGTCCTTTTATGAAATGAGAGCTGAGATTCTAAAACTACAGGATTCAAAATGAAAACCTGCCAAGAAATAAATGAGTCTTGATATCATAAGACAATCTGTGCAAACCACATAACATATAAGATTTTATTATGATTATTATTGTGATTCCTCTGTTTAAATTGAAAAGGCAGTACCAGACTGCAGTGAACACACAACTGCTCTGTAAGAAATTCAAAATCTGTAACATGTTTATGGGTACTGAATAACGAGACTGGTAATGTAACAGCATAGGTTGCATTACATCCTTTGTATGTGTATACTGACACAGCTTAATAGAAGTACTGGAAAAACAAGTGGGAAAGCGGTACACAACATCTAGATAACCAGCCTCTTCACAAGCACTGGAAAGCAACTATCAGACACCAGCTCTCTTCCAAACCCTACTCAATGCTTGGTCAGATTTGGAAACCTGAATATGTAGGTTATTGAGAACAAAATGTACATAAGAGCTTATTACCAGCGTGTTTGATTTTCAGATACCTAACTCTTAACCTTCCCTAAGTACACCCCAACTCAAAAAAATAACTACCTCAGGCTGCCTGAACAGCCAGCACAGAGCCAAACATGCCTCTACTGCTTGAATGCTGCTGAATGGATCCAAACTAGAAAACACATGGAGCAGAAAGACACATAAAAAATCAGAAAAATGTGCAGAAACCCACCTATCCATGGGAAGGCATTGTGAAGAGAGTGGAGACTCAGAGCTGAAGGACAGTCCCCAACTCACACGGGGTTCTGTTTGATGAAGACTTGAATGTAGGGTTGCGCTGGTTTTGGCTGGGATAGAGTTAATTTTCTTCACAGTAGTTAGCATGGGGCTATGTTTTGGATCTGTGCTGGAAACAGTGTTGATAATACAGGGATGTTGTCGGTATTGCTGAGCAGTGCTTACACAGAGCCAGGGCCTTTTCTGCTCCTCACACCACCCCACCAGCGAGTGGGCCGGGGGTGCACAAAGAGTCTGGAGGGGACACAGCCGGGACAGCTGCCCCCAGCTGAGCAAAGGGATATTCCATACCGTATGAAGTCATGCTCAGCAATAAAAACGGGTGAAGTTGGCCGGGGGGCCGCTGCTTGGGGACTGGCAGGGCATCGGTTTGTTAGTGGTGAGCAGTTGTTTTCATTTGCATCACTTGTCTTTCTTGGGTTTTATTTCTCTCTCTTTGTTATTTTCCCTTTCCTTACAGGTTTTTTTTTTCCAGTTATTAAACTGTTTTTATCTCAACCCATGGGTTTTCTCACTTTCATACTTCTGATTCTCCCCCCCATCCCACCACGGCAGGGGGAGTGAATGAGCAGTTGTGCGGTGCTTAGTTGCTGGCTGGGATTAAACCACAACGAAGGTCCTTTTTCCTGTGTGTTTGCATGGTTTTGGGTTCAGGTGTTTGTTTTCTGCATGAAGCCCAGATTCCAAAGAAATGGTGTTGAGTGTCCTCTTCCTTTTGACAATAGCTAGGGCATTTTCCTGGAAGATGGAATCACCGCAACGTGAAGAAGGTGTGGAAATTTTTTTAGCCCATTCTGAAACTTCACCTGTGGCACCTCCATTCCTTGTGAATCACCAAGATGCTTCCGCACAGACATACCACTAGGTTCTTCCTATGGTGCAGTGCGCCCTGAAGTCAAGTGTTACAGAAGGCCAGAGACCTGTATTTGGATTGCTCTTTTAATACCAATAAACTATACCACTGGCAGTGAATGCAAGAATTATCCAAGCATTTTTCTGCTTCTGCTTAATGCTTTTGGGCTTAGAGTGAACAAGAAAAATGGATGAGAACTTTGTGTAACAAGAAAGGAAAGGCGACACTTCAGTGTACCATGTTGAGATTCCTTCTCAGTATCTGTAAAGAATTTGGAGCAAGGTCATTTTTACCCAGGGATTATTCCCAGGAATAATTACCCATTCCTATTACCCAGGAATTATTACCCATTATTCCAACAGCTCATAACTGTCACATTCAGAGCAGCTGTTCCTGGAATGGGCTTTATTGCACAAATGTCAAGGAGCTGCAAAGCTCCTTTCTACTTCCAGATGCTTTGAATCATCAGCAAGGCTTTCATCCTCTAGCTTTACTTCAAAACTTATAGTGTGCAAACTGCATCTCCTGAAATAAACTTTTCTAGTGAGTCCACTTAATGACATTTTCCTTATGGGAGCATGCTCCCCCTCTTTCTCTCTCTTGTTTTACATCTAAACTGAATGCATTCTCCAGGCCCCCACCTCCTTTTGCACAAATACATGCATTTTTCATGTTGTACACTGCTTTTTAAAGGAAACTTGCCAGGAAGAGAAAAAAGAGGGCTGGTAGCAAACTCTTATTCAAATATTGGCAAAACATCTGTGAAACAAATCTTTAACTGGAAAGGAAAAGTACACGTTATTTTAAATTAAAGACCTCACGTTGTGCCTCCTGTTCCATTAAGTCACTCTAAGTTTACAGGATATCAGCTCCCACAGCAGGGCTGCAAGATTAAGCTGGCATTGAAAAGCTGTCATGACAAATGAAATGCAATCTAAGAAGTGCCCCAAGATCCTGAATGATGTAAACTTTTCTTCCCACCTTCTGTAATATAGTACATTTTGAATTGGTAATCTTGTTTTTCCTATCTGAGTCATCAATGATGTCTTTTATTTGTCAAATGGCATCATTTGTTCTAAGAGATAGCCTGAAAATGGAAAAGGGAAATAGTCACATATGTCCCAGAGGGCTTCATTATCTGACATTCTTTGTACAGGCAGAGTAAGCTGCCGCTAGCTTTATGTCCTTCCCTGAAATCCTGCTGCGAGGAGGTGGCATCTCCCTGGAATTAAGTCATCGTGTCAGAATCTCGGCTAGTGTAAACTGTGCATGCTCTGCCCAAAGTCCTGGCCAACAGTGACAGGCAGTCTGTCCAGTAGTCTGCAGAACAGAAGTTTGAACTGCTTTCTCATGCAGCAAAGGATACGCAAGCTCTTTTTCCTCTTTCACAAGGACCTAATTCCCACTTTCTGTTCCTGAGGAAGCAATATTAAAGCTAGTACATTAAATACATTTAATATAACCCAACACTAAGCAGCGAGCCTTGATGTTAACCGCAAAGCTCTGAAGATCAGCTGCAAAAACTTCAATGCTCACGCTAGTGCTTCTCCATGTGCTTAGCCATATAAGTACCTCCTAAAAGCACTACCACAGGAACTACACATATTTGCTCCCAGCTATGTTCAGTGGGAACTCATCCTAAATTGTTAGCTCTCTGAAGGTGAGAAACAGGAAGATTTGAAGCTCTCTTCAGGCAGTTAAATAATTCCTCAGTAGCTTGTTTGGGATGCTAGAATAAAGATATATCAATGGTCTTCTATTTATTTTTAAGTTAAATTTAATTCTTTAATTAATTGTATAATTAAAAGACACTAGCACCATATTTATTTTTTGACTTGGAACCTGGGCACGTGCTTTTGAGAGAAGATGAAGTGATTGTGGACAGGAAAGAAGTACAATGACTGTTCGTGTGTGTTAAAACAGCATCCAAAAGCATTAATGACGTTAAAGCATTTTTGCCTGTACATATTCTCTCAACACTGCGTCAAAAGATAAGGCAAAGGAAAGATGGGAAGGCATGAAAAGACTTGTCCAAACTTACACAAGTTACAGGAATAACTACAAGTAGAGCCACATCTCCAGAATGCGAGCCCGGTGTGTTAACAAGGAAAGAATACTGCTTTCTGTTTAACACTTACTTTTTGTAAATGATGTGTTTAATTTATCTATCTTTCTGTCAACAAATAATAAATGACATATTGCTTATAGGAAATTATAAAGTACATTTGTATATTATGTGTACATAAAGTACATTAAACATCATAATTTAGTGTTTGCCATTTAGTTACGTACTTCCAACAAACAGAGAAAGTGGTTTACAGCAAAGCCAGCTGAGCAGGAACGCCGCAGAAAGTGAACTGCTCTCCAAACAGGGAAATCTCTCTGCCCGCCTTCCTGAAGGCACTTATTTCTCTCACTATTACATTTTCTTGTAATTTTCAAATTTTTTGTCACCTGCATCAGAAGTTTTGAACTAAGCTCTGAACAGATTTAGAGTTACAAAGCAATGTCATACCAGCTTCATGTAAACTGTACTCCAATTTCTGGATTCTTGAAACATTTGCATTTTCCATGGCATTTTCCCCACATTCAAAATTATATCAAAAATAGAAAAATAAAATCAGAACTTTTTATTTTCTTGCCTTTTTTTTAAAAAACTTTTTCTTCACATGAGAAAATACCGCATTGTGGTTCCACCTAAACCCTTTCCTGGTAAGGATTGGTCACGCCTGGTGTTTCTGATTAGCGACATTCTTTCCTTGAGAAAAATTTACTTTTTGTGTGTGTGTGTGAAAATTCATAAAACTCTTAAATCAACAGATAAAACATGGATTTGATTTTGTTCTGTCATGCTTCAAAGATTGGCAAGGGACTCTAATAACAGAGTCAAAAGCTGTAGTGATGAAAGTTTTCTTTCAACTACCAGCGTTGCAAGCATACCTACATGTGAGAGATTTTCTTTGTCAGAGTTACAGAATTCTTAACACGGTCATTAGCTCTACTTGTAAAATACTTCCAACTTGTATTTTAAAGCTATAATTTAAGTGACTATAGTTCAAAAAAAAAAAGTAAATATGGGATTTGAAGATGGAAACAAAAGCGGACAGGCTAGCTGACTAACTTCCAAAACTAGGCAGTATCACATAACTATCTGGAAAAGATCTACAAAAATGAGAGTTGCATTATACAAGATTCAAAAGACATAGAAGAAACAGACATACATTTTGATGAGAACAAGACAAATTGGCATTAACCATAAACAACATGGATAAATAGCGCCTCTCAAGCATGTAAACTCAGAATGGCGAAATTTTGTAAGAACTTTACTTACCAGAAACTATGATTTCCACAGCACCTTTAAATTAATATTATTGCAAAATATAGAATCACTTCATACCAGTCCTCTCTTTGTTTTAAATTCTGTTCTTATGATTCGTTCTTTTATTTTCTATTTAACACCATTTTTAAGATTCAACAGTAATTCAAAAATACACTTTTCCTTCAAAACTGTATTGTGCCATAATATAAAACAGTTCTTTCCATTCTCCTTTCCAAAAACCAGTACAAAAGCTTTTATAAAATACTTTCAAAGACAATTTTGACTTTTTTTTTTAAGTTTAAGAATTCTCAACTAAAATAAGGATCAGAAGTTTTACTGGATAAAAATCAATAATTTCTGTAAATGCAGATCATTTGTATAGAGCAAGTAATTAATCAAAAATCAACCTTCAGAAGCAATCCCTTACAAAAAGTGCTCAACGTCTCTCAAAGTTAATTAGTAAATGCTTTGTTGAGATGGGTAACTTAGCACCTGGAGGAATCTGAGCACCTTGTGAGATTATAAATTGCAGTGGGACTTTGGAAAACCTAAGTATTGCAGGAAGTGCTCAGCTCCCAGTTAAATGATGTTTTTAGATCATTAAACTTAGTAGTTTAGCTCTGGGGTTTGTTGGTTTTGTTTTTATTCAGGGAGGATACTCTGGTGCAAGTCATTGATGGTCTAAAATGTAGTATTCTTTTCTGTGCTTCTCTACACCAGAAGACACTCTTTTAGGGGTTTATTTAAAAGAAATAGAAGTGATAATATTTCTAAATGCATTTCTTAATTTTATGAGTAGTATAAAATCAATAGGAAAAGTAGCTGTAGAGAGTTTAAATAAGTAACGCTAGAAGTTGCTTGAAAACTTTCTAGAGCTGTAGATTCTGTAGTATTCAGCTTACAGCTATTTAAAAATTTATCCTGCAAACTTTTGTGATTACAAGCAACCCTTGACTTCCTTGAGTAAAGCCATCAATGTCAGCAGCCCTATGGACATGTATAAGGATTTACAGGATCAGGGCCCAGCATTACAATTGGTTATCCTCTCGGTAACCCCAAATATAAAATAAATATTGTTGTGCAACATTTAGTATAGCCCAACTGAAATCACATATTTTGTTTTGGGGTTTTTTGTGTGATTTCAGTGGGAACAAAGTCAGGCCTTAAAAGCTAAAACAAAAAGATTAAAGAAATTGCAGTAAAGAAAGCTGGAGTAAACACAGTAATATTTTGATACAGTTATCAACTTGCAAATAACTGAAATGCACTCAGATCACTTGAGAAAATATCCAGAATGTCTCATTTTAGAGGAGAGCTACTGCCAAAATATATGGTTAATTACTGCCACATGTGTTAGAAAATTATGGTTTTTTCTGGGGGGTTTGTTTATTTGTTGTCAATTATTGTTTTGGTTCTGCTTGTCTATTTTATACAATCTGTGCCTTATTTCTGCGTACAAAATAAAAGAATTACATACTTATTCATGGGATATCAGTCTGAATCTTTCATGATTTGAACAATATTTATTGATGTTAATTATTAATGTGTGAAATAACCTGTTCTGCTGCACTAAATATATTCTGCAGAAGCATTATTGCACTGGGATATGGAAAAAAAAAAGTCTTTGGAGAATTTTAGGAGATGTACACGCACTGAGAAGAGGGTTTGGTCACCCCCTAGTATACATCAGTAACTTCTATCCCAGAAATTTCAGAGGCTACAGATTTCAGTTTGTGGGATCTTTTGTGCATACAACAGTAAATTTCCCAAGGATGCAGATGCTTATGGGCCTACTTTCTGTCAGAAGAGGAAGTTCATGTATGGAGGACCACTACTTGTATGGAGTTCTTGCTATCCCGACCAGTGAAATACTTCAATGTTTGCAATTAGTATGGCAATTATGAGCTACAGTTGCGCTGTTTGCAATGCTCAAATTAAGTGCCAGTTAGTCTCTATCAGTATCTCCAAATGAGTTTAACCACATCGTTTGACAGATAATTGGGGAAAGTTATGCCAGATAATTAGGGGAAGTCACACAGAAACTGTCTCTGTGAAACAGAGAAGAAAATTAAAAGAGGAAGTGAGCGGAGTACCTTCTTACTGGTATCTTTATGTGGAGTACCTGAATGTGATATTATTACTTGAAGTCATGTGAACACTTTTAACATTAATGGGTAATTCATACTGAATCTAAAACCTTCACTGCACTCTGCAATATATTTTCAACTTTGGTTTAAAGTTTATCAGTTTGAAGTTTCTAATTTAGTTTAGAAAATCCCCAGGCTTTGGGATTTTTTAGCTGGCACAAAAATGCCACCTGGCCTCAGTTGCCGTTCTTCAGTGTTAGAGTTATCTGTAGATGTCCTGAGCAACAGCACTCAACCACCTATCATTAGCGAAACCCTGAGATCAGATGTTCAATATGATCCTTTGCTCCCAAACAATTCCCAATCACAGAGCAAGAGTTAGTACTGCCCATTTCCAAGAGCCATATTGCACGTAGGCAATGTGTTTTGAAAAGAGCTTAATGCTGTGAACATGGGCTGTGTGTGTTGGCTGAGCCTTAATGCTAGAAAGCAATCAAGGGAACATTTAATTAGTGATAATAGATGTAACCTCCTCTTGTTACTCCAGACTGGCTTTGAATCCCCTTTATTCTGGCCAATATCCTTGTTCTGGCCTATATTTATGTAATGGATTCCAACTCAATGCTAGGAGAAGTGATATTTTAACAACATAAAGGCAGAGGTTATTTACCTATAAAGGTATTGTGGTTTAGCTGATAATGAAACAAACTAATGTCTAGTGCAATACCATTGAGAAGAATATGGAAAAATGAAGAATATATAGGGTCCAGTAAATTACTCTTTCAGATTTTGTTACAAACTTGTTCTTTCATATATAAAATCCCCAAAACACATCTCTGAAACAAGATTTCTAAGAAACAAAGTGGACTAGATTCTTCACAGGGTCCCTTTTATTCTCCTGCTGACACAGTCAATGAAACTTAAAATGGTTATAAATCATACTAGTGGGGTAAAGTACTGAAAAAGTGCTCTAGCATAAGCAAATACAGTCTTATCTGTGGCTTTAGGCATGTTCCTGCTCTGACCTGAACTTTACATTTCAATGAGAGCACAATTGATCTTTTCTGCCATAAACAGTTTAGCAGGTACAGGGTCCAGCCAGTTCACAAACAGGGGAAAAGACTAGAACCAGGAGACACAACACTCATTATTTCCCTACTTCTTTACTTGAGAAAAGAATGTCCCAACTCTTGATTCCTCTAACCTCAAATTTAAATACATTTAAAACACTTACACTGTTCCTGGAGTGGTTAAAACCCAGTCCCTGAATGTTAATAATTGGTGCCTCAGGAGTCTTCTTAAATCGCAATAAACTGAGGGGGGGAAAAGGCGTGGGGGGACGAGAAATAACAAAAAAAACCCCACAACCTTTAAATTTCTTGCTAAATGTATGACATTTTTATCACTGTAAAGTACTTTTCCTCAAAATCCCGCTGTTTCTCCAAGACACATCTTGATCATTAGAGTCAGCTGCTGCACCAGAAACCAAAATAAGCCCAATGACCCCAACCATCCCTTTTCTGTCTTTTGAAAGCCTTGGCTGTGCAGCGCTACAGAGTACAAGACACAGCTGACTGCATTCAGCTCTTGACAGGCACAAGCTCCTGTTATTGCCTTATTCTTTTCACTGAAAAATGTTACCGGGTGGAAAAAATCAGTTGCGGTGGCATGAAACTATGTCAGCTGGTAACTTCAAGTCTGTGTATCACTTACAAGCTTTTAATTGCTACAACATTGCCTCAATATACTTGCCTTGAAAATTTTCAACTAAATTAGTTTTATCACAGGCATATAGGAAAAGGCCTCATTGCACCTTCCTAAGAGCTCCAAGCAACTTGGTAGAGGACAATTTAACACAGAAAAACAATTAGCATCCAAAGTCATAGTGTCTTTTGGAAAATCTGTAAATACATAAAGAAATAATTGTCCATGAAGTATAAAATACATGAAACAATAAAAGCTAAAGAAGTTAAGCAGAGATTAAGTTTAACCTACACTTGGCCATGTTCATTCATGCACACACTGATCATATCCTTTAGATCCCAGCATTTAATCAGGTATGGCAATCAGACCCACTGGTCTGTAGTGACTAACCTTGCTCTGGAGCTGTGGCTGTTTGTGATGGCCTTGGCCAACTGTTCTGCAATTTCACATCAGAGTTTCTTCAGTGCTGCCAGGAGAATGACATCTAGTCCTGACCCCCAATTTAACTACTTTGTCTAATAATTCCTTTACACTTACCTCCAATTCACCTAGCTCCTCTGACCTCTGCTACGACAAATACGCTGCAGGCGGGAACCTTCCCAGCTATTGCCTAGCAGTGAAGTCTGCATGGTAGAAAAAGATCTAATAAAAATATTGTCATGACAGATGGCAGTTTTCCTGTGATTTACCAATGATTTCCCCTCTCACACATTCAATTAAAATTTTAATCGGGGCACAAAATTCTATTGCCTGTATAAAGAGAGGAGTGTTCTAGGGAATGTATTAAAGTTTGTCTACATTCGCACCGTGGTAATTAAACACAGAATTTATCCCTGCATACTATTTTAATATAAACAGTACATACAGGAAGAAAATAGAAGGCACATTTTTAATGAGTAAGAAGAAAGCCTGCAAGACTAATAAATGGACAAATACTAGTTTTGTATCTTCTATCAAAAAAATTATTAGAATCAGTAACTAACAGTACAATTTGTCACACAACATCCTCCTATTCCCCGCTATTGCTTCCTGGATTCTTTCTTTATATTTGAATTGCCAAATAGTATATTGTTTCCTAGCTGGGGTTTGCCAGGAAAATAAGCATAATAAGAAGAAACAGACTAAACAGCTTAGACAATGGGGTGATCTTAAAAGATGTACTTTTGTCTAACAGGAATTCTTGTTGTCTCAGATTCACCAAGCTTTTTCCAGGATTTTCAATTTAAGACAGAAAAAAAAACCCTCTCTGAATTGAAGTAAGATTGCATTTGAAAGATTTGGTATGCTTTTTCTGCAGACCTCATTTTGATTATGTGTTTGCCAAACAAGAGTTTGATGAGACAAATGTCTCCTAAGTCATGAGGAAACCACAGGTTCTCAGAACAAATGCAATCATGGGTAAATTCTCTACCCATCATAAGTTACTTTAGAATCCTACTTTCACAGTGCGAGACATGAAGGCATAATTTTACTCCCTTAATTAAAAATTGGTCTTACTATTACTTTGATAATAGAATTATCGATCTCAAATTATCTCAGATCATTCTCCATTTTACAGATATCCCTTTAACTTTGTATAAATACAAATAATCAATACAGTACTTAATGCTTATGCCACCTTCAAGTCAGAAAACCTGGAAAAGTTAGCCGAACAAAAAACATTTTGCTAGCTTAAACAATCATAACTGACTGTTTCTGTATTCTCTATCTATTGTTATTTCTATACTTTCTATATATTTTATATTCTTGCCAATAAAATTAGTATGTTCAAGCAGAAATTCTTGACTCTTTTCCAGGTTTACTATCATTTTTTGGATCAACAATTTTATATCTGTTGTGCCTAAAGTACACTAACGACTCAAACCTACTGTGTTGGTTTGGATGGTTGAGTAAATCATTATGACCTGTGAACCTACCTGTTGATTTCTGAAAAAAGGAGGATATTAGTATCCAGATTTAAAGACTTTATTTATATAGCCAATTATCAGTCTGAACTGACATTAAATTAGCTGATGAGGTGAACTTAATAAAGCAAAACTAATATTATAGAGAGGCTTCACACGTTTCAGAAGAACACACCCTGTTAGGATTGTTATTCAAGATTAAGGCCTCACATCAGAAAACTATGTCTGTGTGATAAGTTGAGTCTGCACTTGTTTTCAGTACCAAGAGTATCTGGTAATTTATGATCAAGTAAACACACAAAAAGGATCTTCCTGTCCCTAACCGCCCTGTCTATATGAACTGAAGATAACAGCACCTGGAGATCGTAAAATAAAACATTTTCATTGTTTTTTCCTGTTCTGCTAACTTTCAATGTAAAGTGAGCATGAATCTGGAAAAATCTGTATGTGTATATGAAATGTATTTTAAAACTTCCTTAGCTTACAAAATTCTGGAGTGATTGAAAAGGGAAATCTAAATTTTGAGACACTTTGTAGAACTTAAGAACAGAAGCGCATGGGAGCCGTAAGCACAGAGCTCTGCTAGAATTCCTCATAGGATCAATACAGCTCCAAACCCTCACCAGCTCTGGAGATTAAAGTTCTAAACACCTATTTTTTTAAGTTTCAAACCTGGAGATAATGCTGTAATCAGATTTAGTATGATCTCTAAGAAAGGGAGAAAAGAAAGAGAGAAAGAAACAGCTGGGTGCCTTTTAACCGCTCTTATTGCCTTCAGTGTTCTACATGAAGACTCGGGTAACTGGGACATACTTTTGCAGAGATCATTGCTAATGCTTCCAAATACTCAGATCTTATACTTAAGTCCATATTATCTGAGGTAAAAAAATGTAAAAATTATAAAGGTCACATTTTCAAAATTTGCTCATCTTTGCCTACGGTTTAAGCTCCTAAATGGTACAACATTCCCAAAATCACTCATGATGTTTTCTTGTGAAAAGACAGCTGTTATCTTACTGGTGAACCCTAGAAAATCTGTCCTGCATGCCAAGTACTGTTAGAAACCTGTTATATTTGCTATATATTATCTTTATGCATTTACTAGATGTTACAGGCTTCTCCAACTTGTTGACATAAGAAGGAAACAAACCCAATTTATATTACGTAAGGTGAAATTGTGCAAGTCTCACTGTTGCTAATACAAATCACAAACCTGCAAATTGCCCTGTTAACTGCAACACAATTATTTCAGTGCTGAGGTCTAGATACACAGGAGGATTTAGCCAACTAAACCATCTGGTTGTCCAAAAAGCTTCCTAAATCCCAAACTGACAATTTTCGGATTCTGAGCTCCAATCCTGGGTCCTCTACCAGAACAGTCCCATAGGTGGCTGCTGTTGCCCATACACAGACCTGCCTGGTTCAGACTAATACTAGTATAAAATGAATCTAGCAAGAACCAGGTTAAAAATAAACAAAGCCTGTGATTCCTCACAAAACAAGTAACTGACCCATGGATTTGCTTGCCAAAGGATATTTAGGAATCTGAAAGTTTAAACGGATTTAAGAGTCACCAGGCAGGTTTATAGAAATCTAATGAGGATTACTACATAGAAATACACATAGAAGCTCCCAAGCTGAAAATGTTTGGTGGACAACAGAATGGTACAGACTAGTATCAAATCTACCCACCTCGTTCTTATACTTTTCTGTCCTATACTTAACTTGTGCCAAACACTGGGACACAGCATACACTAAGTGAATAGGTACCTCCTTCATAACTGAAATGTGTATGTCTTGCTTCTGAGAAACATTTAACAAACACTTTTGGGGGATCCATACACTTAGTAAGTGCAGCTGGAAGTAAAGACAGCATTTCCTCCTTCATCATGGACTAAACCACTCCTTCGGTGCGCAGTCAAACCAGGTTCAATTTCCTTCTGTGCCTAAGGGGAACGGATTTTCCCTACCAAGATAAATGCTCTAAGCATGATGATGTAAAGGTGTTGTCCCGTGCAGCTCCCTTAATCCCATTTGAATTTTTTCTGCCTTCTAAGATTGAATTAAATATTGATTGGTCCAGTAAAATTTAGCTCCACTCCCTGTTGCAATGGGTATTTAAGATGCCTTTACTGAGGCAGGCAAGCGAGACACTGGGATTTACAGGCTCTCTTATTTTCCCCCTTTCATTAGTCATTCAAATCCTGTTGTGCACTGTAACTACAGCTGTGGACTCCCCTAGAGAGCGACGTGCTGCAATGTCCAGCAGTGTAACATCTAAGTCTGCTAGCTCTGAGTGACGACTGAGCCTGAGCACCAACAGCAGCCTTACTGAGGAATGACAGCCGTACACAGCCTCCCATCACTCAACTGCCGTCTGCAGCCTCCAAGCTCAGCCGTGCCACAGTACATCTTGCTGTGGTCAGATCTTGAGCCTGTACTGCTAGGAACATCACTGTGTGCCACTGTGGCAAGCACAAGGTCCCAGGCCTGCATTTCTCTTGCTTACTATAAGAAAAGAATGAACCCTGAAGAAACCCTACGTGTAAAGTTTAGACTACAAACATACGCGTGTTTTCCATAGCCCATTGCCTTCCCAGGCTTTCCGGAAAAGGAAAGGCTGAAAAAAGCTGGTGAACTTCCAGATTCAGCACCCTCACTAGCACAGTGTTTTCAGCAGGCAGCGTGGCATCCAGTTTGATAAATTATCACTCTTCAGAAAGAAAAGGTAATGCTTGTGGTGATGTAGCATACAAGGACTAAGTGATGCTACAGACATTCGACTCCTGTACCTGACCTGAGAGAAGAACACCTTTTTTCATTCATTCCAAAACTAAATACCATCAAGATTTCACATGAATCAGAAGCTTTCTAAGCCTTGAAGTGAAAAAATCAATATATAGGACTGTCTCATGTGAGATTATCCTTGGGGATAAACCTTGTTTATGTGTTTTGTCCAAGAAGAGATTATGGTGAATCACTAGCTGAATATGAGTCAACAAATTAATGCTCTTGCAAAAAAAACAGACAAACGCCATACTCAGATGTTTATCCACAAGTATTGCTTTCTGCTTTACTGATCACTAGTCAGGCCTTTGATGGAATAATGCATTCGCTCCTCAGAATCACCCTTCAAAAAAACCTGTGGACTAACTGCACAGGACCCACAAGAAAGGAATTAGTATAATCAGTAGGAGAAAGGACAGAATTACAATTGTTTAACTTGTAGCATATCACACTGCAGGTGAGAACAGTCTTTAAACACATGCCAGTTTACTACAAAAAGAAAGGGGATAGTATGTTTACATGGTGACAAGAGACAAAACAAGAAATAATTTGTTGGAAGAAAGATTCAAGTTAAATACTGGGAACGTCTTTCTAACACTGGGGACAACGATGTATTGGAATAAGTTGCAGAAGAAGATATTGGAGTTTTTGCTGCTGGTAGCTTTTAAAAATAGAGCATACACATTTCTGTCAGGAACATTGGATACTCTTTCTCCTTGAGGTCCCTATCAACTTATTTTCCAAAACTCTAAGCAAAATACATAGGTATTGCTGGAGAAAGGGCTCAAAATCCAAGTTATTTCTCTTCCTTTGTAGCCAAGTGACACGTGGTCACTTGGCTACAAAAGAAGAAACCATTTTCGTTACTGAATCTTGGGGGTTTTTGATGGGTTGTAAAGCAGCTCCAGGTGAGCTGGAAGGTTATTACACCCTGCTGAGGGGTAAGAACTGTGGGTTTTAGTCTTTCCAAGCAGAAGAAAAAGTTATAACATCTGCCACACTCTGTAGAAACATGAATTCCAGCCTACTGCAAACAGCTTTAACAGTTTTTTAAAAAAGTCATCATCCTAAAGCACCAGTGTGAAGCCAGACTGAGCACACTTCCTTGAAGCCCAGCACGCTGCCTTCTGCCTCTGTCCTCCCATAGCCACTTAATAGCAGGTGTGCAGCAGAGATCGTCTCTAGCATTCACAGAGCGGAAATCAGTTACTTCCTCTTCCTATAAAGGCCAAAAAAAACGATACTTAGTGGAAAAAAAAGACCCTTTTTACTCCAGTACCTCAGAGTCTGATTTTCTTCTGCCTCACATGTGACAAAGTTTGAGTCTTAATAGTTATAGCCTGGAGTTAGACGGTCCTCAGGACTAAGAGTGGGCAGGAAGCATTCTCCAAAGCATCTCCTTGAGCTTTCAGCTAGGTAAAGGGGTGCTGTTAATGCTTCTCTAGACAGAAAAGGTGCAGCTTTGCTGCTCTGGGGCATGACTTTTACCCACAGAGCCCTATTCACTTCTGCTCTGAAGAACTGTGGGCTGAAAGGAAGGAGGCAGCACATGCTGCAGTTGGCCTGGTTCTTTCACGGGCAAAACTGAATGGCTGAAAGGAGCTAATTGTGTTCTCCTACCCACATTGAGCATCTTTTTAAGAGGTCGCACTGTCTAGACCTTACAAGCCTCTCAGCCTTAATCTGTGTCATGCTTAATCAAAGACAAGAAAAATAACATTTGCTGATGTTTTTATTTGATCAACAATCTTCTGTTTTATTAGCTGTGAGGTTGGTCTCACGTTTCCTCAGATCTGTCATGCTAATTCTTGCCATACTAGATTGCACAAATCATCCTGGGTTGCTGGATCAGACACAAAGTGAAGTGGTTGCCCTAATTATGTGTAACATCTACATGGTCTTCCAGACATTTAACAGACTGTGAGCTTCAGCAACAGCTTAACACTGCCAAAACCATGGGGAAAAAACATTCCAGAATGCTTTGGGTTTTTCTTTGAATCAGTGACAATTTCAGGGATTATAAAGGAAGCTGGAGTCCCCTTGAGTTTTAGCTTTGTTTTAACAGCTTCCATAGGAAGGTATTATTTTCAAAACTGGAGATACATGGATCAACTATACAAAAAGAATTCATTGTAGAAAGCTTTGCTGCTGCTTAGACAGCACTCCATCACAAGCCCACTCAAATGATCTTTCTGTACTACTGTGTACAGCTACACCGCTATATAGCGTTAGGAATTGTCTGTGCCATGGGAAACATAGCTATTGGGCTCTTTCTGAGAGATTCCATCAGTTGTACACTCCCAGCAGGAGTTTGATCTCCAGTGGTGACTAGCCATGAGTTTTGAGGCAGCTGCTGCAGCTGAGAATTCCCTTCCTGCCATCTTGCTGTGTTCCACAGCATTTTCCTGGGAGCAAAGCCATTTTACTTGTCCTCTGCCCTGCTTCTTGGGCATTGCTCCAGCAATGACCAGAATGATCAGATTTAGACACAGCCACACAAGGTTATTTGCACACAAGACCTAATAGGCAATAACTGCACATAAATCAGTGCATCCCATATTTAAAGATATAGGACTGGGTTTGGGATAAAAATCCAAGCCTAGCAGCATTTGTTTACAAAGCTAGTATGTATATCCTTCAGCCCAATACAGGCTGATTTACTAAGTGGAGAGAGCAACACTGCCCGTTTCAAAAGATTTAATCAAATGAGTCAGCAGGGCAGGTCATTATGAGATACACAAAGAACACCTTCCAGATGAGACGAGCAAGAAGCAATGACTCAAACACAGCACTCAGCAGGAGTACCTGCTACACAAAGCAGAAGATCTCAGTCTGATACAGTAGCTTCAACAGGATCAATAACAAAAGTAAAAATAAAAATAAAAATTAAAAAAATTTAAATTTAAATTTTAAAAAATCCAAATCGTTTATAAGCGCTACTGCTCCACACTAGTAGTATGGCTCTAGTTAGAAATGAGTTTCACAAGGTCACTCTTCCTTACAGTTGATTTGCTAGAGTGACAAAGAAGGTATGGCTTCTGAACCAGACCTGAGTGAAGTCTCTGCAGGCTATGGGAGTCCACAGAGAAGTCTGAGGCACAAGCAGCACTTTGCTTATGCCGGACTTTCTGCCCTTCCTGCTCCGAAGTAAATCCCAGCTGTGATTAAAGATACTAGCCAAAGACCGCATAAATTTAGCACACGTGCTGGATGCGCTGTAGGAGATGTGTGTTTGAAGCCGCCTCATTCCAGATCAGCAACTGCTTCTTAGTAATGCTTCCCTTCGAAATCTCAGCCCTCCTAGCCTTACGGGGAACACAGCTGGCATGACAGAGAAATTCTTGTTCAACACAGCTTGAAAACATAAGGGCTTTATATTTCATTGACAGAAAAAAAATGCAACATGCACATAGACCCTTGATGTATCTATGTTATACATCTTACGTGTATGTTATATAAGCGTAAGGGTGTATATGTGGTGTATAAGGGTGTAGGAAGACACCAATTTTATATTGAAAAAAATGCACACCTCTTAGCCACAATCAACCAGAGAGGTTTTGCATTTTAAATAAGGGAGGGAAAAGGAAATTAAAATGGAATTAATAAATAGTAAAAGAAATGATGTTTTTGACCAGTTTTCTGCAGAATCTGCCTAATTTATTCTCCTTCACTTGACTGACTCACAGGCTTGAAGTTGAGCATGTACCGAATAGGAATTTAAATCACTGTAATGTCAAAATCCTGATTGACGTCATTTGTGAGAGCTCCTTTACTTACGTTGTTCAGAACTTGATACATTGTATTGATTCATTGTTCTTTGGCTGACTGTGTGACCCAGACGTTGGCTGGGAAAATCATTACTGCTTCAAATATTTTCTTCTTTAAACTCTTTCCTAACAGGGACAGATTCCCTATTTCTTGCCTTTTTGAGCTTACCCAAAGCTACCATCTGTAGTTCAAACTGCTTTCTTTTCTGTGTTGCTGTTGAGGGAGATTTAACTTGCCCGTAATTCTGTTCAATGTAAGTTAATAATTACTTTTCTGGTAAGTCGCCAGTGCTGATAGGACTAGGTCAAATGCCAGAATCCATTGCTAATGGAACAATTTTTAAATAGCTCGGAGTGGAATTCAGGTGTTAAACAAGACCTTGGTCATATGGTCAACATGTATGCTCATAAATTAAACAGCTCCAGTGAACAATCCCAGGAAAGATTCACTTGCCTATACGGTTACTTTCTCGGCTGTTTCACATAAGCTAGTGCAGAGAACAGTCCTAGCACTTTAATGTACTTATACACATTTGCGCAACCACAAACTTACTCATATCAACCATGTATTCACACTCCACTCCACTACAGTTTTTAGGCTAAAAAGCAAGGACTAAGCTTGTAATTAAAAGTCTCATATACTTGGACAGTATAAACATTAAACAGTATACAGATGTATTATCTACAACTTTATTTGCTGATAGGACAGACCATGTTGGGTATAAAAGGATTAATAAGCTATCTCATTATTATTACCTGTGCAAGTTCTACATCTTCATGATTTATTAAGTAGCAAATAAGATTAAATGTTTTTTTTAAACCTCTCAAGCAGACAGCAGAATTACTAAACGCTATTTTACCACAAGACAACTGACAAGGAGTTATGCGGCATTCAGAAGTATTTCAGCATGCCACTGGAGACTATAAAAGAATTTCAATGGCTATTGAAAAATATTGTAATTGAATTTTCAACTCAAAAATCAACAACATGACAATAAAGCAAGCAGGTGTAGGTGTTACAGTTACCCACTGTAAGAAATAATACGAAAGATAGTATTTAATAATATTATTCTAGTTCTTCTTTTCCTGGAAAAGGAGAGGAAAAATGGAGTATGTAGAAGAGGACAAATGGAATGGGCAGTACAAAAACACATGGCAGCCACATTTAAATTCTACCCCATCTTGTACCTACTGAAACTCTGGAACTAGAGCACTATTAGCTATTCCAATTCACAATGAGGATGTGCTTGACCTGTTAGTAAAGCAGAGTCCTAAAACTGACTTCAGTGGATTTTGAATCAGTTCCAGTTAAGGAACAGTTGCAATGATGTGTAAAGCATCTTCTTTTCTTCCATTTTTTTCTTTAGGGAAAAAAAGGCGCACGCACACACAGAGACTAGAAGTTATCCAAGTCTCTTGTTACACTGCATGCTTTGCTCTGCCAGGACAAAATCGTGATGTGCCCAAAGAGTTTTCCAGCCAAGAAAACCATAACACACGCATTACCACTTGTACAGGAGAACTGGTTCAGTACTCCTGTCTCTGAGGTCAGTGGATGATACAGCAGAATAATACCCCTGGCGCTTTATGCAACAGTGTCTCAGCTAGTTCAGGAACGATTCCAGCCAAAACCACATGCTCTACATTCTCAGCCAATGAAACACCGTAAGTGGGGCTGTAACACGGCAAGACTGCCATGCCGAAATAAAGACAGTGCCCAAGGACCTAGGGTATAGAAATGAGAGCACTTGACTTTCAAAATGGGTTTCTGACAATAGAGTATTAAAATATTGAAAGGAAAAATACTTTTTTTTTTTTTTCCTTTTGAATTACTACACGGATCTGAGAAATAAGCATACACAAAGCATAATATTTAATCTCACAGGCCTGGGAAATATGCATCAATTTAAGAATGGCTCTTTAGAGCTATTTTATGCAACTGCAATTATAATGTGATTTAAGACATTAACTGAACTACTAGAAACCAGACTTGTGAAGGAATTACTTAATAATTCTTGAGAAATAATTCTTGTGAACTGATACCAAGAACTTAAAAGATGACAGTCAGAACATACAGAACTAAACTTCAGCCAAGGAACTTCTCGGTTGATTTATTTTTGACAACAATATAGTGGAAAAAAAAGAGTGAGATGATGCAAAATAAAATTGAAGCCTAAACAACATAGTAGCAAGGTTCATTTCTGAGAAGATTTCACTGCTGGAAAGAAAAGTTCAAGATCACAGTAAGTTTTCTCTAGGTGTAGTGAAAGGGCAGAATGAAAGAGAAGTGTGCATGATAAGCATAGAGTTCTGGAAGAATTAGGAGTTTGCTTTTCTCATTAAAGTTTCTCTTACCTTGTGTAATAAGTTCATTCACTAACATAATAAAGACTGCCATAAAAATCATGTACAGTGCCAACTGTTTGACACTGAAGCTTGCCTGAGTTGTGTGAGACTGAACAGCTTCTTAACTTCCAGATACTCTTTTCAAACTATTTCAGGAACTGACTGAAGAATTTAAATTATCATTGTTAGCATCTCTGATAATATTTCACTTTGATATTTTTGAAATTTTTCTAAAATGCTTACGTAAACAGCTATGCATGTACATATTTGGATGGATGGAGAGAAAATTGTACATTTCTGTCTGGAATTTTATGGGAGTAACATAAAGTAACATCCATAGGACTGAGGCTGAAGCAATAAGCGTACTATGTGACCAGAGAGGTATTTTCAGTCAATTCACCTCACCAGGATTTACTCTACCTTGTTGAATTCCATCTCGTATAAGAGTCTCATGTCCCCTATTGCCCCTGCACTCAATAACACAAAGGGATACGTTTGCTTAATACCGACAGGCTGTTGTATACAATAGAAGTGTGCGTGAAGTATCTTACAGTTGTTCCAACAGGCCTTTAGAACTGAAAATACTGGCAATCAAAAGAAATAGACCATCTCTACAATACAACAATATCTCTATATGTGACTTCATCCTGAAAGCCATGAGGCAAGAGGATTTAAAATAAACCACCTGTTATTTAAAATGTTTCATGTGTCATTAAAACATTTAACACAATTGCAAATGACTACTCCTAATTAAATAATTTTTAGGTTCTTAACTATTAAAATGAAACTTTGTTGGTAAACTATAATATTTATTAAACTAATTTTATGGTTAAACAAGTTAGAAATTACTATTTATCCAAAATTATTATTTATATTATGCCAATAGTGATTCACGTTATCTGAAGCTATGAAAAAGTAAGTGAACACCATCTAACAGAAACTTTTCTTCAGGAGTGTTATACTTAATTCAAAGCATACAGAGGTCAGCAGGACTCTTTCTGTTGCATTCAATTAAATTGCTCTTAAGTGCTTTTCTACTTATGCAGCATCTTTATGCAGATGAAAATTATATATTTTCCTTTCTATTCAGTTCTACAAGTTTCATTCTCATAGGCAAGTATTTATTTAATATGGGCCTTGCCTGCTTTCCACAGAAACTCTTTGGCTGCCCTCCTTTGTAAACCCCAAAGAATTTGGATTCCTTGTGCACTAGGCATGAAAGGATTTCCTTCCAATACTCCTCCAAGAACAGTTTTAATAGCTACTCCTCATATTTACTGCGTAGGCCTATTTGGTCTGTTAGATTTTTAAATTAATTACTGGTTACTTTTTTCCTCACTCTCTGTGCCATCTGCTATAATGGGAATGAATCACAGTTAAGATCCTGTTCTAGCACATATCTTCTCCTTTTTGAGTTTCTCATAATTAAAGTGTCTTTGGCTGCCAGGGTACAGAATGATAAACAGATACAATGTCAAGTGATTTAAACTTTGCATAATTCTCTCTGATATTGATTTCTGCCAAATATTTGCTTTTCCATTCATTTCAGCTGAGAAAAATGCAAATTAATGGTTCAAAAATGGGCTCCCTGTATCTTTACCAAGATTAAATGTGTCAGAGTAAAAACATTGACATAAAATCTTAATTACAGTTAAAATGATGAAAAGATTATTGATTCTCCTTCTTTGTATAGCGTGTTAATTATTGATTTAACTAAATTAGTTTACTAAGAGATGAATAAACCAAAACATTTTCCTATCACATACTGAACAAACATGAGATGAGCTTTGTTTAGCTTTAAGCACTTTAGTGGTATACTGAATAATACATATATTTTACATGGAAAATGTTTATTTCACTTGGCATTACATCAACAACCTCTAATATATACTCCATGTAATTCCTACGGGCAGGTGTTCATAACACAAAAAACACTGTTGATAAATCTGGCAATAACTTACTATGAAATCTAACTGGTAATCAAACAAGGAACAAATGCTATACATAAACTTCCCAGTAATCCCTTATAAAGAATTCCTCTCTTTCTTCCTGCTAACTGAGATATATTGACTTGATCATTCTGTACTTGCAACCTAGACTTCAGTTTTCCGTCTCATTAGTCAAACACTCTGAAGTTTAACTCCTGAAAGTCTAGAGTATGCAAATCCAGCAAAGCAGTTATACACATAAATAGCTTTAATCCTCTGATTAGTCCTAGCAGCACTTGTTGGGACATCACACAAAAGAAGTTGAGTTAAAGTTTCTGTTTTCCAGTTGAGCATGCACTTAAGCTCACTGCTGAGTCAGGTGTGCCCATTCATCCAAGGATCAAACTTTAGGATCAAACCTGTAAGAAGCGTATCTCCTTTAAAAGTGCCTGAATGATGTGGGAATGCACACCAGCTTGTGACATGTTTTTTGATCATTCGTTTGCCATATATGTGAAGTCCTCTCAGTAAGATACCGGCATTCCTATTTCACCTGGCATGATCAGCTTGTCTTTTCTTGATACATGTGGGCTTCCCAGTAGAAGACTCCAATCTCTTCCATGAAAAGACTGGGATTACATGGAGAAATGCTAAAGGTTATGAATTGATCAGACATGGAGAAAGAAGTTTAGGAGAGCTCCTCTGCAGAGGTACAGCACATTTACATGTTTTGTCCTTAGACGGTAGATAGAACTCCCCAGCTTTGACAGAAACATGGCCCAGGTCTGTCTGGTACCAAGGAAAGGGCTAAATCTGACAGACATATGGTGATATAGCCATGGTCTTCTAAGGCTTCGCTTAACCTGAAGATTACAGCAGAACTAGTTGTCTTATTTCCATACTCAGACATAAAAAGGGGCCTCAGTTGTTCTATTCATCCTGCTTAAGGTTAATGAAGCAATCAAGAAGGAATCATGTGGGAGTGGGGTTAAGACCAAGATGCAGGTGGTCCTCAGATGCCAATCCTCAGTCTCCAGTGTGTGCAATCTTCATGGTTTGTTTCCTCATTAGGGGACAGAGGACACACTACCTCTCCACTGCAGCAAGAGTGGGAACGCCTCAAGGGTATAGAAAATTGCAGAATGAGGGAAAGACCTACTTGGAGTTTGTTATGACATCCCAAGGTTATTTGGGAGGATACGAGGAAATCACTTGCTCACATGGAAGAATTGTAAAGGTAAAAAATTTTGGAATATATCACTGCATTAGGACCAACCTGAAACTGAAAGTAGTATGTTCTTCATGCACTTGTAAAGAAAACTGTCAGTGCAAAACTCTCTGTTGGTTTACACAACAGTACCTGCCTGTTGTTCAAACACAGACAGGTTTCTGGAATTAAATGCTTCTTACAGAAAGTTTTTATTTAGTTTTGAACAATATCTCATCGATGTCAACTATGTTTAACTATGTTAAAATTTACGTTTCATTAGCACTGTGGCAAATTTATTTATCTGTCACTTTAGAACTGAACCTTCTTAACACTTTGTTCCACTTCAGATTCAGTTTGTTCCTCATGTGCATCCTAACTTTGTTCCAAGAACTTATCCCAATGTTAAGTATTAAGCACGGAAGTATTCCTCGGTGCCGGGCACAGACCTTTCATTTCATTAATATGGAAAATTACACACACTCATAGTAGTGTTCAAGCATTATAGAATATAAGTATTAAAATATTCAGTTAAGTCATAACTAGTTCTGTGCAAGTTGCCATCTCACGAAAGCAGGTAATTCTGCACAAAGAATTTAACAATTTAATTTTATTGTCAGTTCTAGCCTTCAGAACCAAAAAGAAAATCTCAGGAAGCCAAGAGAGGAACAGAAAGAGAGAAAAGAAGTTACAGGGCAGTGCCTTTCAAATGACGGAGCCATAGAGGTTTCAATAAATACTTTGTTTATATGGATTTGAGGTTAGAAACTCAGAACAACGTGACAGCTTGGGAATCTGGTCCAGAGACACTTTAGTTCCTCACCTCTCACTGTTATCATGGTAAAACGCATTCAGAGTAACCACACATTAAATTCCTTATTGGCACCTACAGGCAGGGATGACCAGCCTTTTTCTACAATAACCCCATTCAAGAATCACATTCAACATTTTTGGAAAATGTCTTCTAATAAGACAAATGGAAAAAAGATGGCTTCTACATCTCTTGTCAGTCTCTCTGATAAAGACTGTCTAACTTAAACAAGGCATGTCTCTTGATCAAGAAAAGCAAAAATTAAACTTCTTTGGATTAATTATAAATCACTTAGTAGAGGTTAATCCTTCACAAAGGCTGACAGAGGATCTTGGACCTCTGTTTTTACACCAGTTTTGATAGATCTACAGTCAATTGATCCAGGACTTGATTCAGGAATTGACTCATTCTTCATTATGAGAAACAGCCTGTATCTTCCATTTACTCATGTCCATTGTGAACATATTCCTTAAACTTTCCATACTACCATTCTGCTTTTTTTTACCTTTTACAGGATTGCTTATCTTTTTTCCCCCAGTTATTTTCCCTTTACTTTTTCAGCCGTTTAGCAGAATGCCCAGTACATTCTCTATCGTCATTTCAGTTGTGGATAAGGCCTCATTGTTTTCCACTCAGACAAAAATTGCTTTCCGAAAACAGTTTGCATTTGCAGTCTCTTCCAGTCTACTTTAGTATTAAAATTTCCCTTACTCACTGTCTTTATGTGGTTTTTCTCCTATAGAAATGACTACTGCCGGGTCTCAGGAGAGCACAGTTGTGCCGCAGCACCTTTTTCAGCTTGCGTCACTAGAACATCATAGTCTGGAACCGGTTTTCCATCTTGCGGTTCACCCATTTTATTTCCTCTGCCCTCTCTGAATTCTCAGCAAGGAGTTTTTTTTTTTTCCTTTCTTAACTGCAGGGCTTAAGGGATCACAATATGCAGTTATTTGTGGCTTGGCTTTCTCTCTATATTTCTCTCATCTTACAATGCTGCTCTCCCACCAGTTCAAACTTCTAAGGTAGTTAGTTCTCTCAAGTTATGAAGCCAAGAAAAAAAGAGAGAAAAAGATTTTCTTTCTACTACTTTCTGTTCTCATTTAAGGCTATTGTAAGTGAAGTGCCATTGTTGCGTCTGGCAGTTAAACAGATGCAACTATATACTAATTACCTTTGTTATCTGTAAGCACAAAAAAATTCAAAGGTCACAGCCATTTCTGCCTACATCCAGCTTATGCATTAAGGCTGCTAATGCATTAAGCTTTTGCCAGTGACATTTGTTCTGCTCGCTTATCTCCTGTGCTGGGACTGAATTTGGACTTTTGTCAACTGCATAATCTGTATAGGACATTTCCCATGTAAGAATATAGTAGGGAGATAAATTTAAGCACTTAAAATTTTAAAAATGTATTAATCTTTACATACCATTGCTATTACATATGGACTACATTTTTACATTTCGGTATTTTCACAAGAGCCTATTTAAAGAAATTCCCCACCAACTACTAATGCAGAGGCAATCCCTATGTCAGGAAACTCCCCAGCTATACTAGTTTTAGTATAAACCTTGAATTCATAAATTATGACAGAATACATTCTATAAAGATAATGAAGATAGTGCAAGTTTCAAGCATGCCTGTTCCTTAATGAAGAGTAAATGTTAAAATGCAGCGATATTCCTTTACCAAAAAACACCTAACTATAACGTTTCTGAAAAGTCTAGTTTTGACTTGCTAAAACTAAGAGATACCTAGCTTCACACAGCTCATGGAAATAATACTGTCTAGAACTAATACTGCCTCGGCTGTTTTGGCAGCATTTTGGTCTAATTAGCAATGCTCATGGAAGAAGAGCATTAGGTGAGCACCAAGACTGTGGAGAGCAAATGCAAACACAAACTTCTGTAATACACAGCAGATTTCAAACAGTTTTCAATCTAATGGTAAATAACTAACTCTGGAATTGCTTTTATACATCTTGAAATCCTCAATATTGCCAACATACTACTGTAAACTACCAAGAGTTCTAGTATCCTGATGTTATTTTATTTTCCTCAACGATTAATACAGTCTACTGTGCTAACACACCTACACTGCTTTAGGGTGAACCTTACACTTAGTTTGTTGCTCTATTTTAAATATTAAAAACTGTGTATCTTATGGTGGATTATAATCTTTTCTTAAGAAGACAAATGGTCGCCACTTTTATCTGAAGCACGCAGTCCGCTTAGTTGCACAATTAAGAATTTTAATCAAGGCCTTTAGAATGCCATTCTCAAAGTGGACTCTCGACTAGGCTTTATCCTTGAAAACACATGCACTCATGCAGTTCATTTATGGCAATAAAGCCCTTTCAACCAGTTACATTTCTTCCTTGCCTTCAATGAAGGTTGGATCATGTCCTTAAAGATAATCAATTACAGAAACTGCAGTCTACAATCTTAGTAAGAAAAAATAGTGCAACAGGGGTAGCACTACAGATCCAGCTGCTCAGCCAGTAAGAAAGAGTCTGCTCCTTCACAAGGAGGAAAAACACATGCACATCTCCTTGATGAATTGTGGGACATTGTTGTCATTTCTTCCAGGAACAAAATGCAGAGGGCACAGTGACTGCTACGCCACAAGTAAATATGAAAATAGTGATTACCTCATCACTAAAGCTTCTAATTTTTGACTTGTAATGCTTGCATTCTTTAAAATGTTCTTTAAAACACTTCACTCCATTTTCTCCCTGGAGCCTCAAATGATGCCTAGAAAAGAGTTGACAAGTTTTTCAGTCTGAAGATTATTTCCTGAATTCAGATGAGCTGTGAATTATAATAAATTTAAGAACAAAAGATATGAACACAGCTACCCATTAGAAGGGAATATACATAAAGGAACGGCATTTTTCATATTACAATTTGTATTCCTTGTTTATAAATCAATTTGTCAAGGTCAGAGGAAGATATTCTCTCCTACAGGATACTTACATTTTCCAGAGACCTATATACTAAACTGCATGTGGCCTTTTCAAAAAGTTGTACTGGATGCACAAAAACTGTGAAGATGTTTCAGAATAAATTATTTCTGTTGTGGCATTGCTGTTTTTAAAAGGCAGGAAAAACCTGGCATTTTGTGTTACTATTTTGACTTTCTCATACTTTGCAATACATGCTGCTGTTGCAACAGGAGAATAAAATACCTTTCCTTCCAGTACCCAAGATGTTTTATACCTTGGAAATGCATGTTTTCCACCCCACTCAACTTATTTAAGATTATTTTCCTAATACTTGAAGGGCTGGAGGGCAGAAAACTGGCATCCTACTTGGCCTCACACTCTAGCTAACCTGCTTTTACCTATTCCCCAAACACCTAATTATCAGATAGCTTCCTCCTTGTGGAAGCCCAGACCTAAAAGTGTTCTTGGGAAAAGGGACACTGGACAGATCATTGCAAGAGGCCTGGACGAATATAACTTCAGTGGGGAAATGATGACCCAGCTGCATAAGGAACGTTTGGTACGTGGATATGCAGGACGCAGTCTGACTCCATAAGGACCTCAGACCATGTGCTGGGAAGTAAGGGGAATACATGAAGAAAACAAAGGGAATGGGTGAAGACAGAACAGGATTCCTAAAGGCAGACCTGCTGTAAGATATTACTAATGCTTACAGAATATGCCACTGTGGTGGATCTCTTTTAACTCTGTAATTGAGGTATGAGATGATTTCTAATTTAAAATGCAAGTGAAGATTATGGCCATAAGATAGGAAAGGGAGTTATTGAAGTGTTCTGAGTCCTGTGCAAGTATCTAGAAACTATGGTATTTAATTGTTTGGCCACTGCGCAAACTTTGTCCAGGTGGCAAACCTATAATGCATTACCCATTAAGGTCAATGGAATGATGTTCATTAACAACCATGAGATTCTAAGCCTCATCTTACCCTTAGAGCCCTAAGGCTCCAGCTAACAGCTTAGAGCTTAGGGCTTAGATTTCCATCTAGATCATTTTATTAACATAGGAATAACTTAAATCATCTGAGCAGTCCCAGTGAAATCCATGCAAGTAGTCACTGAGAAGTTTCCTTGCACTGACTCACACAAGAACTAAAGACCGAAACTCTGAGCAACTTAAGTATTGAAATAAGACCTTTCCCTTAACCATGCTTTTTAACAGTTTTCAAAATACCACTACACCGCATCTTTTAAAAGCTTTGTTGAATAAATATCTGACAAAGTTTATTCTGAGCACTTTCTATTCGTGCTATTTTTTTTCACAGTATACTAGGCAAGTTTACTGACGCTCCATTTGGTTAAAGCAAGGTGTTTACCTGTGCATTTGCCTCACAAATATTAAATTATACATTTCTCCAGATACCACTTATACCCTGTGGCTACACAGATTATGAACACAAATTCACCTTAAATTTTTTAGCCTCCAGATGCATTGGCTCTTCAATCATAATAAACTAGTACCCAGATACATCCAGTGTACAATTTGTTAATGTCATGAGCAGAAAAATTACATAGTACATTTTGCAGAGCCCTGTCAAAAAGATTAAGAACAGTTCTTCACAAATACCAGATTAATATGCTTAAAAGTTTCAAAACTGTGATTTTCTTATCAATATCCATTGTTGAGAAAAAAAGGCTGCCACATTACAGGATATTATTTCAGCTGATATTATTTTTTATCTTCTTTATGTTTAGAATGCTTATATCACCTTTTAAAGAATAAATCATACAAACCATTTGATTAAGTCCATACCAACTCCCAGAAGCTTCAAGTTAGTAAGCGTATCATTACTCTCTTTTTGACTAACTGGATTTACATTGTTATACACATAAGTTGCTAAGCAGAAGACCATATACTTAAATTTGTTGTAAAATATTTTATAAAGTGACAATCTATGGGAAAAACAAACTTTAATTGCAGTAGAAGCAGAGTGTTTGTAGCAGCAGCAGCAAAAAAACAACAGAACCAGTTGTTACTTTCACAAAAAAAACCCAACAAATCTGTTCCTGATTAGGTAAAAGATCTTATGATTATTTTCCTGGTAATTTTAAGAACTATAGTAAAAACTGTCTGCTAACAAAATATCAGTCCCGTCCAACTAACAAACTGCAGTAGAAGTTAAAAAGCTTGCAAACATTGAAATATGAATGTACTAGTAGTCCTTTGAGCGGAGGAACTGACATATCCCATTTCTCCCAATCTGTGTTCCATTTTACTATACATTCTCTGCAGCCCTCCCTACCTTCCATAGGTCAATAACCAAGTATGTCTAACAAGAATGAGCTCTAATCACCCTTAAAGACCACTCCACCAGCAAGCATACAATAAGTTGATCACACGTGCAGATGAAGCGTTGGCTCAGCCAGTTAGGTTTCCGCAGTAACACTACCTAGGAACTGCATATTGTAACACATTAGTATAAGAGCAGCCATAATTACAATGGCCTGTTGTGGTGCACCACAAAAATTTCTGACCAAAAATACTAACACAAAACGTTTTTAAATGTCCCAAAAATAGTTTTAAAACTCCACACCTTTTCTTACCTAGTTAAATATAGTTTGACACTATTAATGGAAGTACTTCCTTCTGATCTTCCTCCCATCCAAGAAGCAGCATTCACAAGCACCACTGTAAACTTTTGACTGTCAGGTTAATAGCTCTGCAAACTCTGATGACAAAAACTAGGATAGCCATGAATTTATGCTACAGGAAGTATCTTGATTGCTGGAGCCGTTAACAAATTCGCGTTCCAGTTATATTTTGACTCTGGCCTGTTCTCAAATACTCCAAAGAAATTCAGATGTCTCTCTTTGACTTTTCAAGGATTTTATATGAAATACACTTCATAAAGATGGAACATTTCCTCTGTTAAAGTCAGAGCAAGGTCTACTGCTGGCTTCACTGGAACAACACCAAACTGCATTCTTAAAAATGAGACTATGTGTTTGCCAAAAAAAAAATAAAAAAAAAATTATCTTGCTTGCCTAATTCGTCATCAGCCTGAAATAATGGCCTGATTTAAAGGGATCCTGCTTGTCCATAATTTATCCCAAAACAGCAGTAGTGGCATTATAAACCTCTGGGAAAAGAGATGCCTAAATAAAGAGCTCCTGTATTGATCACCTGTGGGACTCAATGTATGTAGGCTGCTAACCCTTTGATTTCAGTAGGGTTTTGCAACAGCAGACAGCCTGGCCTGTGTGCTTCCTAATGCAAAACTGGAAACCTCTCATGCTTAATTCAGGAATCCATGTTCTATTATATTGGCCTTAGTAATCAACACACAGTATAAGTTTACTCTAGCAATACATGTTTGCAGAAACAGAACAAAGTTTACATATGTATTCAATCTTCCACTTGTTTAAGAAGTGGGCTTAGCCTGAAAGATGAGCCCTTCCAACATGAAGTATTGTAAATGTCACAGTAAGACATAGAAGTAACCCTCCTTGCTAGGAGAAAACCACTTCTTCTATATAAGTAGTTCTTTGCGGAAAAAGTGGTAAAACTAGTTTTTACTCCCGGCAAAAGAGAGTACATGAATGCACCAATGCATTGTATTTTAATAAAAAATTTTGAATATTTTTCTATGCTTATCGCTATGGACAACTAATATTATTACTTTAATTTTAGGGCACCCATAGCCCTAACTAGCACACTACACACACAGAAGTTGCATTCCCTTCTCAAAATAAATACAGCCTCATATTAAACATTACAGAAGCACCATGTTTTCACAAAATTGAGAGAAAGGAAGGTGAGGCAAACAACAGTAAGTACACCCTACTGTGCAATACAGTATCAGGAGGTTAAAAACCTGCAAGATTGGTGATTGCAAATTAATTTATTCTTATGCTTTATCCATAAATCTGTTACTGCCAACTGCTGTTCAAACCAGTTACCCTTATTTGGTTGGCTCAAGTGGGACTTCACACCATTGTAAAAATTTTAAAGGCTTATATTCCTCTTGCCTGGGTAGAAGCACAGCTACTGAAATTCTTAGAATTAAATTCATGTAAAGGTTGGTAGATATAAAGGGAGATGAACTCTTTTTCTTTAGACTTTGGCCATTTACGCTCTCCAGAACTCAGTTTGCTTTCAGTATGGAAAACAACCTTCTGATTCAGCTAAAGAGAATAAACATATCTGTGAGGCCTCCTACACACTCTAATGTAGGTGGATGCTGGAGTTATGTGGGAGTATGTACTCATGAACTTTACACCTCATGATTTGTCTTTTAATTTTTTTATTAACTTAATTAAGCAACTTCATCTCATATTTTTGGCATGTATTCAAAATACTTATACTGCCTTCAATTAAATGTACAGGAAACCAGACCTACTTACACAGCTGAACTGTACACTGGGTTCGACCCACTTAAATGGCATCCACTCACTGGCTTTCCTTGTTTCAGTACAGCTAGAACCAAACAGGAGTGACACTGACAAGATAAAACCTAACTACAGGATCCAAACAGATACTTATTATTTATGTATTTAAATATGGGTGATGCCTACTTAAGGAATGAGCTGAGAAGTTAAATTCCTCTATAGGCTTGTTGTTATTTGCCATGCAGAAGAAAATCACTGCAGGGCTGAGGAAGAGCTAGTGGATATATCAGAAGCCTATCAACATTTTGGGAGAAAGACTATTTGCATAAAGCATGTGACAGCAAGCTCTGGTCATTATTCTCCCATTCAGTTTAAGTCAGTTTTACAGAAGCATATATTGCTACTGAATATTCAGCTTATACTGGCAATAAGTCCAGCTTACATCTCGGGAACAAAGAGGAAATATGAACCTGGCAGCAATGTAAGTTAAAATAAGATGACTCATGGGCAAAAACCTGGACTACCATCCCCCTTGCCGCTCTGTAAAACTACTATACCCCAGCCTTCTTGAAGGGCTTAGTGTCTTAAATATGCACATGTCAATAGCGTTCAGCTGCCCTCATTCGTGCCCTTCTGCAATCACTACTGGTGCCACTTCCACTCGTAGAAGATTTTATCATTGCTGCAGTATTTCAGAAATTGCCCTTTCTGGTTCTTCACAAACCTGAACAGCATCCACAAGGGCTGCTTCTCCCAGTTTGGCAAGTCCATCTTCATGTACATTCTCTACCCTATTTCCACACTGTCCCCAGTTACGACTGTAGCTACTAGTACATAATCTGAATTATCTATTACCTAGATTTGCTGGTCACCATCTCATGACCAGTACTCTAGCATCACAACAGATGTCAGCACAGATATCAATGAGCAGATTGGGATTTTTTTCCCTAAGGAAAGATTAATCTTCCTGACGGAGAAGATACCTTTTTTCTGAACTCTTGACTCATCCTCAGCCCCAGAGCTTGTCATTCCACTTTCTGAACAGATGGTGCCATTTGGGTAAGAGAGAAATTCTGCCTCACATTTCCAAATTAGTCTTACAAATATGGACATCTGGCTTAATGAGAAGAAAACAAAAGAAAATGCATCCACTTAGACTGAAGACACATGAACATAATAGTGCAGTGGAAAAGGAACAGGCTCAAGAGTTGAATTGATTTTGTGTGAGCTGTAGTCATCAAAAACCTAAAAAAGCACGGGTATTTAATTTGGCACCATCATGGAACACATCATGCTAAAAAGCATGGAGCTGAAACAGTAATTGCTCAAACATACAGTTTTTTGAATGGATATGTCTTATCTTCGAGTACAGTTGTAATGAGATGGATTTTGTATTTGAGTTTGCTCCTGCACCATACAGCTGAACTTTATAGCATCCTCATCTTAAGCATTCGCACTAAGATCTATCTTGGAATATGTTCGTTAAAAAATACTAGCAGCTGAATGCATTTGCCCAAACAGAATTAAATAGCTATTACACGTGACAGCATAAACCCTCTTTCACCTATCCACAGGATTTGAAAAGATGATCTTTCCCAGGAGAGGCGGAGAAACAGAGAGTAATAAAGGTTGGAAAGCACAGACTGAGCCAGGGATTAAAAGCAAGCTTAGCAGAGAGGTACAAAAAGTGTCTTTATACAGACAAAGCAGTGCCATGTAAAAATAAATGAAATACCTCCGCATGAGCTAACTCCAGTACTGGAAGCAGTGTACTGCACTAGTATGGTGCTCTTCACGGCGATGTTCTAATTCATACCAAGCTGGTAATCATGGGCATTGCTACACTAATGACATCCTAGCTAACATCCTTAAATATATCTTAAAGCACCTTTGCCCAGCACTGTCTTGTGCCATAATTACAGAGGGCTCTGAGTACACAGGGGTGAGTTTTGAGACAACAGTCAGACAAGGCTAGTTGCTGAAAGCTAGTTGTAGGAAAGGAAAAAAGAGGGAGACCAGCAGACTCCATAACTCAGAATCATCTCTGGAAAAATAAGTGTTGAACACCTTGGGTCATGCCTTCAGCAACTGTAAGCTGGCATGGAGCCACTGAAATCTCAGAGCTATGCAAAATGCTAGTGGTTGGGACATGGTCACAAAATTAAATCCAGTGCTGAGCAGTTACTTCTGAATGTGTTTACTCGTGCATTATGCACTGAACCCTCCTTTCTTAATTATAGTAATCACCTGTGTACCTGCCAAGCTGTGTTGTATAAGTATGTTCTTTAGGCATTAATGTCCCCTTTCAGAAAACATTGTCCTAAGGGTGAGAAATAAATATAGACAGCCAAAATTCACAGATGTTCAGACTGGTGAAAAGTGGGAGAATTTTATCTTTGAAAAGGCATCTATGCATATTTAGTAGGAGCTGATAGGTGATAAAAATCAATTATACAGTTAACAAGACTGGCAGGATATGTTTAAAAAAGGGAGTGGAGACTTATGCACAGAAAAGCAAGGACGATGAAGCTGCCAGGTAAAATAATTCACTGATTCTCAGACAGCCACATCACCTGACTAGGCAAGAAACAAAGCAGATGGTAAATGTTAATTCAAATGGGCTTATAAACAGCACACCATAATGAACAAATATGTACTGTGTAGCATGTGCAAAGGACATCTAACCTATATTATCCAGGCTATAATATGAATACTTTGGGTGTAATACAGTTTGTAGACTTTTCTTATCCAAGTGGTGTGAGCAGAGATGTGTGCATGTCAGTCACAGTTGAAATGCAGTAAATCTGTAGCTATTTAGCCAAGTTTATGCATACTCCACAAGCCCATGGAACAGCTGGCAGAACCACAGTACAGACTTCCCCAAAATAACTACATAGTTTTAAAAAAAAAATAAAATCGTATTGTCCTAATGGAAATCCTCTGATGGTGTTATCAAAATACTTTGTAGTATTTAGACTGCATTTAAGAGACTGATTATAGCTTATGTACAGAAACTAGCTGGCTTGGAAATAACACTAACTGGGCTAGGGAACTGAATCGTGCTGGCTGGTCATTTGAGGTTTATACAGTTTTCGAGACATACATCACATTGCATGCTCAGCTCCACGCTACCACAGTTATGTGGTTATCACCATCAGGACTACTTAATTCAGGTTGAGCATGCTGGTGTGAATTGCTGTCATACCTAAGACTTCAACACAGATACTTCCTCCTCCCCCTCCCTACAAGAAAGCCTGAAAAACAATTGGTGAAACTTTAGAGCCTAGGCTAATTCACCTCTGGCAATCCAAAAATCCTTTTCAAGATGTGAATGGCAGCAAAATACTAATTCTGTAAGCAAACATTTAAGAAAAACTTTATACAAGTCATCAGAAGAAGCTTTCATACAGGCTGAGCAGCTGATAAAACACTGGCATGGTACGGGCAAAATCTGAAAGAAAAGCACATAGAAAAAACCAATACATTAGTAAGTTGAAGGTGGGACACCCAATCTTCTATACTAAAATGTGTCATTCGAGAAAAGTAACGAGGAATGCAATAGCAAAATCTGCAGATGACAAAACAGCGTTGCAGATAATAAAGATTAAATACTGTGAGAAGTATCAGAGGACCTTCACAAAGCTAGAGAAATGGGAGCTAGTGAAATGGGAGAAATAAAATTCAGGACTGTGCCATTCAAAACAAAGATGGCCTGAACATTTTTTGGTTCTCAGTTAACTGTCATTCACCAATGATCGTTTAGTTAAGAACACTGGTAAGTGTGTAATAATATCCCAAAAGGCAAATAAAAAACAAGGATGTTTGAAGAAATATTAAAAAATCCTTGCAGAAAGCAGCACTGCACTCTCACCTGCAAGACACTGTTCAGTTCTATTTACCCTGTTTCACAAATTAAAAAAATTAAGAGCTGTAAGAGAAACAGAGGAAGTTCAGCAAAGCCGCTTTCTTTTAGTATCATACTTACTGTGTGGGCCAGCTGACAACTTAGGCTGGGCAAGGGCTGGTATTCATCTGCAGAACACCTTTGGACAGCTCAATAATGCACACAGTGGCTCATCATTCAGGATCTCAGTAGCTTGCTTTCTTTGCTTCATTCATTTAATTTTTTCCCATGGGTACTGCTCCTCTGACACCACTCTACAAACTCTGCCTCTTTGCTGCGCCATTTCTCCTTTCTCAATGTACTCCACAGGCAGCATATCATTCATACTTGCAGACCGCCCGCTTGAATTATAGGACTGCTTTAGCTTGTTTGATTCAAATAAATACAGTGAATTTCCAAGGGTTCTGCAAATTCTGACATTTATTTAAAATTACAAAGCCAAAAATACATCACAATCTAATCCGCTTCCTTCTGATCTGTACCACATGAAAACAGCCTTCTGTACCACAATTTGCCCGCTTGTCTTCAAAGGCAAATTTAATTATGTGGGATCTGTAAAATAATTGCTATATTTTTCATATATTTCCTGCATTTCTATACAAAAATATAGCAGGTGGGTCAATAACTGTAGTCTAGTTATTTATGAAAAAGCTGAAAAAAGTTTAGGCAGATAATTTTCGCAAGCGAAAGTATGGGCCCAAGATTTTTCTTCTCTACCCTCCTCACCTCCCAAAGAGAGAAGACAAGGAATCTTCCCACAGAGGAAATAAAAACCAACTCTTACTTTTTCATAAGTTCATCTTTGGAAGCTCTTAAAAAGCCAACACAGTTAGCAAAGGCTTCTCACAGACCCTTTAACACTGTGTAGAATGATACTGCACTAATACTTCTACAGTGAAAACAGCAGCTGGGATGTTTAACAAAATCATAATATAGAATGCCAAATAAAAGTAAACAAAGCCAAACTTGCTGAGGCTATTCATGCCACCTCTACCTAGCAAGCACACTTTTCATTCCTGATCTGCAAAGTCCCAGGAGATAAACTGCATTTCAAAGATGTCGATGTTCCCAGATTCCCGTAATCAGCTAACACTGAAAGCCTCAGTGGAACAAACAGCAGATTTGGGGCTTTCCTGCTCTTTGACAGTCACAATGGTTTTGCTTTCTGATGCTTGAAACAGCCTTCTGAGATTAGCTTTATGTGACTATCCCTTTTGGCTCCGCTCAGCATTGGAAAAGCGTCAGCTGTGTCCAGTCTGTAGAACTGCATTTTACGGAAGTTGTGTATGAACTGGAAATGGTACATCATGGAACAATACTAATTAGAAACCTAGATAGCATGATCTGTGAAAAAACATTGAGAATGTTTACCCTAAGGAAGAAAAGAGTGAAGGTAAAATCTAGAAACAAACTACAGATACTCTGATAATGCAAGAAAGGGGGAATAACCTGTCCTTCATGTCTTTGATGGACAGGCAAAGGAGCCATTGTTTTAAGTTTCTGGAGCAGTGATTATGCTTAAGTAACAGGAAAGCCTTCAAATGTTCAGGAAAACTTTGTAACAGTAAGGACAGGTTAAGGTCTCACACAAATGACTTGAGACGCATCATCAGAGGTCTTTAAAAATAAGTTAAACAATGTGAATGACACGTTATTAAGCATGCTTTGCCCTGTCTCCTATGACTGTCACTCTGCTACTAATCTGCAAGAATTCACGACCTCTTTTCAGTATTGAAAAATATGAGAAAGGGGTGATAATTAGAGAAGCAGATTTATTCAGCAACAGTCTGAGAAGCCAGGAGTTCCTGTGTTACAAAGTACAAAATGCATGAGCTGGATGGCACCTTAATAAAAATTATAAAAAAAAAAAATCAGAATTCAACCAAGTCCTTTCAAAATGTCAGCAGAGAAACAGTATACTAGATATGTGAGCTGTGAAGTATTTTCATAAATCAAAATTGGCTAAAATACAGAAATAAAGGAGCAGTAATATGTGGTCAGTTTTCTTTACTGATCATTATAAGATCAAGCTGTTTGTTTCTTTTTAAGCTTAACTGAAACAAAACTGGAACAAAGGCTGAGTAGTAAGCAAGAAAAAACTGCAGGTGCTTCAAAGTTATTTAGGGTGGTCAAGTCCAGACAGGACTGTGAGAAGTTTACAAGAGAAACCAAAGTAATCACCAAAATGGCAAATGAAACTCGATGTTAGTACATACAGAATAACCCACATTGGACAGAAGAAAAAAGGAAGAGCATACTTTCATCATCCTAAATTAACTGTGTGAACTTGGGAAAATAGTCTGGTATCACTGTAGAAAACTCATTAAAGACCTCAGCTCAATGCTGAGCTGTGGTAAAAAAGCAGACATGATGTTTTGAAGGATAAGAAATAGGATGGTGAATAATACAGAAAGTATTGTAATGCCATGATATAAATCAGTGGTGGAGTCTCATCTGGAATGCTGTATGTGCTTCTGATTATCCAGTCTCGAAAAGGATACTGCAGAACCAGGCAGGATTCAGAGAAAAGCAATGCAAATGATCAAAGGGCTGTAAACTTCACATACAATAATCAGAAAGAATGAAAAAAAAAAGTACTTAGGCTCTGAAAGGAACAGACTGTCGATGACAAATGTGCACTATGATGAAGTATGGAGAAAGCAAATAAAGGTTTTCCTTCTCCCTGCCTCATGACACAAGAACAAGGTCATTAACTAACAAGAAAACAGTACAAATTTAAAACAAGAAAGGAGATACTTCACATCTAACACATAATTAATCTGTATAAAGCATAAATGTGATTAATGCCAAGTAGATATACTCAGTCATTTTCTTCTATATGTTATTAAGCAATTAAAAAAAAAAATTAAAGATCTAGAGAGCTAACAAAATTTGGATGGAACAGTAAACCAATTAGGGATAACGAGTAAGCCAAATCTAGTAGGCAGATTACCCTCTGTTTTACAAGCAATTTCTTGAACTTCCTCAGCTGTCTGGCAATGGCGAGAGTTGACTGCAGCTTGCTGAACTAAAGCAACCAGTAAACTGGTCTTACTCTGGCCCCTTCCCTGTGTCTGAGAGATGAAGGAGTGAAGTGCATTGTACATCAGCCATGGAGACAGCTAAGATAGAAGCCATTAGGAAATGTCACACCACGACTGGAAAGAAACAGTGAAAAGCAGTTTATAAGAGGTTATCAAAGCCCATTCATAAAAGTTGAATTTAAGAATCACAGGAATGCTAAACTAAACTTGCTGACCATGGAAGGAAGAAGGATACGCTGAACACAACTATATAATCTAGATAGGGGAAAAAAGTAGTTTTACTAAGGCAGAGATGTGATTACGCAACTGGCAGAGGTGAAGCTTAGGTAAGGAAGCTCATTCTCGGTCTGTCATAGCACTAACTAACCTATTTAAAGGTGAAAACGTAATAAATTATGCTTTGTTTAAAATAGAGTTTATCTGCATGACAGCAAAGGTGTGCTGGCACAGTCCTCAGAAAAGACACACTTACAAGGTTTAAAGCTGAGCTGGCATGTTATAAACAGGTGGAAAAACAGGAACTCAGTCCAGAAAGTGACTCTAAGAGTGACTGTAGTTTGACACTCCACAAAGGCACTTAGAAATCTAACTTCAATTTCAAAGTGTGCATCTGAGGGACTAAAAGAGTTTTAGGCACAACTTTCAGGGATGCTAACAGGAGTTTTTTAGGTCCCACTTTTAGGTCCCACTGGTACTCAAAATAAATTGCTAATTGCATATGAAGCTTTGCAAATCCCCTCTCGATAGAAGTAAGATTCCTTCACTACATATATCTGTGTGCGTGTGCGTGTTTGTTTATACATGCGTATATATGTATATATAGGCAAAGTAAATGTGGCCAAGACCATTTTCTGACACTGAGGCCAACTGGCAACAAACCGATTTGGTCTCTACTACTAAAGTGCCTTAAACTGCACAACAGAGAAGGCACAACCTAGGAATGGATGTTGGGCAGTGACAGCTCCCAAATCCTGCCCAGGAATTGCCTGGGAGAGGGGCAGCTGGCCCGGCCCAGTGCACAGCGCCACCTGTTCTGGCGATGCAGCAGCAGAGAAGACCCAGTTCTAGTGCCGGGCAGATGCCCTAGTACTGCTTGCTAGCACAAAGCAGCTCCTTCCCCTGATTACTAGCGTCTGAGCTGCGGGTTTTTTAAAGTTTTGGTGGTATTTTTTCTTTACAACAGGAGTAACATCAAATAAAATACAATTCATTATTATTATTTTTCATTACTGTCATTACAGAAGTCCCAAGTGGAGAGGTATTTTTCTCTCTTGCAAAAAACCTTTTTCTTCCCCTCTAATGCACTTAGTTCACAAAAAATGAAACGCATGTGATACTCAGGTGACATCAGAGCCAGTACATGGCAACAACATAAAAGCCATATATGGACAAGGAGGCAGACTGCTGCCTTCTACTGCGCAAGGACTTATGACAACAGCATACTGTGGGATTTGCATGACTAAAATTAGGCAAAAAATATTCTCCGAGAAAGAAAGGCAAGGCAGTCTATAAGCAGTAGCCAGAGGCAGCTTCAGACGTGTCAATTCAGCTGTGTAAAGAATGTGCCAGTCTCACTGTTGGAATAGTTTCCACACTTAATATACAGAACGAGTCATTAAAAATGAGGGGGAGTAACATGAAAGGGTGAGGCATATGGCACACAGTGTGCTACCACAGCATACCACAGCATACCATATATTCCAGATAATAGTGTGCATTAGAAAACACATTTACACTTTCACTGCTGACAAGTGCAGCTACTGTCAATTAACCTCTCTCTCCACCTCAACCTCAACTTCTGTTTCAAGGTAAATTCCTAGCCCTAATGAATCAACAGAAAATTTGCCATAAAAGTTAGTAGGAACAGTATTTACTTGTTCAGAATTTTGCAAGTGTTTATATTCCCCTAATTCAGATATGTATATTTATTACATATTTTAATACATACCCCTTGTTTCACCTCTCCATGTTACTGTCCTCAATTTTTTTATTATTTTGGAATAGCAAAGGCTGCAAAATATTCATCCACCCAGATTACTATCAGATTCAAAAAAGCTGGGTAGGTGTTTAAGAGGCAGAGCTCCTTTTTAGGAGAACGTGTCATTTCTAGTTCCAGTCCTCCTTTGAGCTTTGTATGAATGGGTCCCCTGTAAAGTGAACAAGGTGAAGCATAAGCAACATCATCCAATTCTGTTACTGGAGGTCTGTGTGGCACAAGTTCAAAGTTGACACCACAGGTGAAAGATTTACTCAGTGCAATGACAACCACATTCTGATGGTTCAGGGCCTAATCCTGCTCCATGAACATCAATGCAAACCTTACTATCAACGTCTGTTTTAACAATATTTGACCCTGGATTACAAGTGACGTCCCACTGCTTTTTTGAAAATAAAATAGCAAGTATTGTTAATTCGTATGTCACAACACTGGTACCCTAAAGGATTTTAACAGACCGGTTCCAAAACTATATGAAAATGATAATATTCCATTCCAGAGGGACTGTACAGTTTGCTCTTCCATACACAGATTGTATGGATTCATGTTGGTGACTGATTAATATTGATATTCAGGAGCTACATGCACCATTTAAAGTATTCCAATGCAACAACAGATCGCTTTGATCCATTACACAAGAAAGTAGGTCTGAGCTCACCCAGGAAAAAGGGAGAAAGATCATGCAGAAACTTGTTTCAGTTTTGAGGCTGTTTGAATGATTATTGTGTTATGCACATAAAGGCTCTGGGTGAACATACACCTATCAAATGAACTCTGACGTAATTGCCCATTTGTACACACAGAATTCCTGACATAAACAGGAGAGCACACCACCAAGCTGCACAGAAAAAAATTTAACTTACATAATATACCCCTCAGTGTGGGACAGTTTAATTTTGCCCCAAACCAATGTTAAGATACTCCCTTTGAACAAATTCCAGCCGATCTGACTATTGCAAAGCCCCTCTGTACAACGATCCCTGAGACTGAATAGTCCCATTGATGACAATGGTACTATCCACACATTATGGTACTGTTCACTATAGGGAATGCTATGACTCAGTTTGGTCTGCACTTTTTATTACATTTAACCATAAATCTTACTCATAGAAATACAATTGCATGAGCTTTAATTTCATAAACAGAAAATAAAAGTGCTTATTTTATTGCAGTTATTATGTAAAAGGCCACAGGAAATCTACCCACTCCAAGATGACTCTACACATCTTCATATTGTAAGTGATATTTTTAATTAATTTCCTGTGTGAGATTCTGCTGTTTCGGGAACATTAAATTAAGTGCTGATACTCATAACCAATCTACCTTTCTTTACCAATCCATATCTCCTATGTACGTTCTTCAAGCAGGAGGGAATTTTCTTCTTACATCATAATATAGATTTGTACAGACACAAAAATTTCTTAGTCCACCTTTCTGCCAGTCACTAATTAAAAAAAAAATAAAAATCTGATGTTATTTTGTTTTTCCCAGCTTCTAAGGATGAAAAAAATCTTATGCTGCAAATTAAGTAGTCTGGTGCCTCTATACATTGTTTTCCATTTCCATGATTGCATTTCCCTCAGTGCATGAATAAAGTCAACTACATTTGCAAGAAGACTGATGCAAAGACTTCTTGCTGAGGGTGAGGGGACCAGAGGGAAGATCCAAGGCTACAGTGCACTTTCTAAAACGTAGCATTATAGAAATTGTGTAATCTAATGTTCCAGTGTATAAAGGAAGGTGGGGAAAGGATGGAGGGGAAATTCAGATATATTTCTAGGGCTTCAACCTAGGAGAACCCATACATGCTTACTTCAAGATAATAAACAACTCCAGTGAGTTCAAGGATGCAAACACCAGCTTGTGTTTGTTGTTTCAAAGCCTACAAATGCATTTGTTTTGTTCACAAGAAATATTTGCTATAAAAGGAAAATGGAACAAAGAGCAAACTTGTCTGAGTCAAGTGTAAAGTTTGTATACCTGATGCTTGTACAGACTTTATTCGGCAATCTTCTTTCCATAGTAGTTCTCCAAAACTAAACAAGGCTAATAAAAAGCAGTTGTCCAAATAAGTGGAACCATCAAAATACATTCATATTACTTAAGTTAAACTAACTCCTTCTTTATTGCATTCATCTAACTCTGTTATTATGGGGACACTCATCCTCAGGCCAAGCCATTAAAAGAGAAAAAATTAAAGCAACACAGCTGTCAAATGAAACAATAATCTAGCAATACCACTTTGTCCCAAAATAGCACATTAAAAAAAAAAATAAATAGCCCTCCTAAATACAAGCATGTTCAATGATTTGTACACTTTTGTACCACAAATGGCATTTACCCAGTGTAGAAGCTCAATGACCAACACCCTAATCATAACTGAGCCCATCAAAGGCAATCATGGAAATGAATCATATAATTTAAACTAGAGGTGAATGTCAATAGTTAATTTCTAAAACAACAAAAATAGTTTCTTCTATGCAGCATTTTCCATATTTATCATGTCCTAGAATGGTTTATAAACAACAGAAGTACATATCAAGTATGTTGCCATACAGCTTAAAGAGGACGAAACATATCTCTGGAATGCTCAGGTCCAGAGCCAGACTAAACTGTTATCTTTATGTTCCACTTAAGCCTTTGTGCTGATCCCTAGTAAAATTCATTTTGAAGAATTTTAAGATGGTTTTGTTCTCAGTGGGAATCCTCTTCTAAGAGGATACTGATGTTGAAATCTTAGTCCCACTACATTTAGCTATAGCTGCTGTTGACTTCAGTAAAACCAAGCTTTCAAACATTTTTTGTAAAGGCATTTCTACCTGTCATCAGAAATAGAAAGATAGTACAGACAATGGCTGCTAACACATTACAGATAAAACAGATAAAAGTTTCAAAAACTAAGACTTTGAAAATGTAGTTGTAGCTTCATAGATGTAATGCAGCCAGAAAACATCCCCTTAACTATAAATGTTTTTGCATCTTGAGATGAAAATATCAGTTGCTGGAACGACTATCTTACAATGACCACACATACAGATGTCATAAGGCACAAAACGGTAATACACTCTGGGATTTAGTGACCTTACCTTCTTAAAAGGCATAGAATAAAGCAGACAGATCTTCTGCTATCAAAGAAACAGCTAAGAAAATTCCTTCCTTCTTCCACAGAACAGTCACACAAATTTTAATCCATTTGAATCAATGCCACTTCACATGCATGAAGCAATCCAGCCTAAATGGCAATGGTAAATTGGCCCAAAGATTTTACACCAGCTGATATTGAACAAGATGAATAAGAATTCAACTCTTGCAGATAAGTTGCTGAAAATGCAATTTTTTTCAGGGCCAGTATAATTTTGTGAAGATTTTGGACAAGAAAGATTTGAATCAGCACTGCCACATGTAGGATAGACATTAAGAATACTGTTTTCTGATACTGAGATAATGTTTTGGTGAGATGTGTTTAAAAACAGAGGACACTGGAAACAAAAACTAAGAACAAATCATGCCTTTGTGCCTTGGCATAGGCCTCACAGTATTATATCACTACAATTATTTTAACTTCACAGACTCATTTTCCATTATTTCATTTTATTACACAGTACTTCAATGAAGTCTCTTTGCTCTTTAGTATGGTGATAATTGGAAGCTCTATAGTAGCTGTCTTCAGGTCAAAAGCATGCTTCTTTAAGCCTCTTTTTTCCTTTATTTTGTTTCTCCAGAATGAGCAGTTGAAAACTAGAGCCAAAGCACACACAGAGAGTTTACCTCCATGATAAAAAAATATCCAGCCAGAAGACATGTCCATGCAAAAAGTTCCTCCCTCTATTCCCTTTCTGTTCCTCGGAAGAGGCTTGCAAGCAAAAGCTGAAATTCAGCCCCAGCCACTGATTAATAAGTAATATCTTTATATTGCTTACAGTATACAAAAAGCCAGGTTTTCTTGTAAAAGAATACAGTATAATGCTGTTTTATTCACAGTGACTGAAGCACTGTGACCTTCCTACAATGATCAGGAAAGTATTTTTTCCATTGAAGAAGAGATTAATGTTTGCAAACTCTTGGAAAAACACATTGCAGAAAACAAACCCACAACTTTTCCTTCTATTTTCTTCACTTATCTTGCAGATTTCTGAAAGCCGCTAGTGAAAAGTTAAAAGAAAAAAATACCCAGCTTGGAAATGAAACCAAATTCAGCGGGAAAATAACATTAAGAAACTCAGAGACAAAAGGAAAAAACCAGGAGCTACAGATATCTGAACCAACTTAGTGTAGTGTTTTCCCAATTAAAGCCAAAGACAGTAATACTGAAGGCACTGGATTCAACGTTAATACTTTGAAGACACAGACTATGGGCTCATTATGAAGTTTGATACAAATTTTCTAACTGTTCATTTCATGTTGTTATTCACATGGGTAGCACTTTGCAGAATCAAACCTATTCTCCAGTTTCAATGGAAGGAAACTTAACTTACAATAAAATCATAATTTTGTTTGTGCAACATGATTTTTTAAAAGATAAAACAAATTACATAAGATAAACAATGAAATTAATTAAACAGTTTTCCAAAAATACAGTGCTTTCAGTTGATTCAATTGAGTTTCTTGTTGCAACTAGGTGAAATCAGTAGGGTTAGTTTATAGAATAAAGTTGCAAGCAACAAGTTATATTCATCAGTAGATGGGACAGTAAAAGCAGATTCTTATTTCGCTCAAGTCGGACTATATTCCTTATGACTGCTTTGTACTGTAAATAGTATTTTTCAGCCAAGAGAGACTGGCAGGATTACTTTATAATTGACTATAAAACAGAAACATTGCAACTGACCCTTTACAAAGAACTCTAGATATAAAAAAAGAACACACCCCCCCCCCAAAGCTAAAAAGAGAATAAAAACATTTTTTTCCTATACATTTTTGTAACATCGTGTGCTTCATATAACAACAGCAAGTTTTGAAAATGTCATGGAAATTGATTTTTAAATTAATGCTGTTTTCTTAGAGGTCTCTGCCCATACCCTACCACAAGTCCTCTCTTACATAATACCACGGATTAAAACACAGAATCTGGGAGTAGGATTGGTCACACTTGATTTTTACCATTTAAGAATAAAGCATATTGTTTCAGTAAGTTTTCAAGATTCCCTCTCTGGTCAAAGGAGACAGACAGGGACTCTCAGATGGCAGTTCTACATGGTCTCAGGTGAGGTCTTTATGGCACCTGAAATACTCTTATACTCAGGTTGCTGCTGAAAGGAACAACCCGTCCTCCCTCAGCCACAGGCCTTTGTATGTTCACATTCAATGAGATCAGGAAACAGATTAAGGTGAAAATTAACCTCCAAATTCAGGTGAAAGCACTCCAGGCAACAATCTTTCAGAAACATAAAACCCAATGTGAGTTAACAAACACCTACAGAAAAAAAACTGTATGTGGAGAAAAGCAGCCTTCACCCAGTTTCATCTGAAATGGTGATAAAACTGTAGCTTAAAATGGGAGGCTAAGACTAGTAAAATTCTATGAAACCTAATTTAATGTCTCTAATTTCCCTATAGTCTATAGACTATTGTTATGAGATTTTTTTCTCACACTGCTTGTGGAGCAAGCTTTTTTATTACATACCATTCAATTGTTTTTGCAAAACTTCTTTCCAGTGAAGATGCAAACAAGAAAGCGAGCCTCTAAATGTAAGATGCTTTTGTTCTTGCCTTTATCGCATTAGTGCAGCCAGCTAGGCATATCTTTAAAATTTCAGAAACTCAAATGATAAACTTCATGTGCAACTGAGTTCCACTTTAGAAAGTTTCTGGGTAATAATTTAAGATTACTTTAGATTGCTTCTACACAATTGATAGTTATGGAACGTGAAAGCTGCAGAAAAAAAGCACTTAATGACTACTGTATACAATTTCTAAATCCTTGCTGAGTTGTTCCATGATTTTATTTTGTTTGAACTTCAATTATTTGTAGTATTATTAGTTCCTAAATTTGAAAACCACGAAAGCTGACCGTGTAAGATTTCTAAGCACAATAAGACAATTCCATGGGTTATTTTTAGCAAATAACTCCAAACCTTTGGAACAAACAAAAATATTATAAATCAGAAAGTACTGAAAATAATCTAGTACGCACATTTTTGCAATTCCTATGCTACATCTTTTGAGATTCGATGTTCCAGGTCATGTAAGATTTCTTAAAAGTTAAACTCCTCTCTAAAAAAAAAAAATTGAAGCATGGCTTCTTCTACTTAATACTACCTAGTAACACAGTTTCCCATGAAAAAAAAATCTTTGTAAACAGATTAAATTTGTCATATTTCAGGTGAAAGAGTAGACTTTGCTTTTTTAAGACTGAGGATACATGAATATACATAGAATAAAACTTTATTTTAGAATTTTCAATTTCCATAATTTCTGTATCACTTATGATTCTTGTAAGACCTCCCTGGCTGTTTATAAAGCTGAAGACAGCATCAGATCTTCCAGATTTCCTATAAATGGTTAGTGTGCCGTGATGCAAATGAAGTTATACACAGGACACAGTTCCTTACATGAATATATCCAATAAACTGGTATGTTGCTCACTGCTGCAAGACCCATTGTTCACATGGTTATAGCTGCATTCTGAGCTATTTTCACGCCTCTCCAGCACATTTCTCATGTTTTGAAACCTATTCCCACCAGCTAGTCTAGCAACACAAAGACCAAATTAATTCTGTGTCCTAGACCTTACAGAGTTCATCCTCCTGGGCTTGTGCTGTACTAACTCCTGGTGCTACCAAACAGACTCACAATATGCTCCCTGGTCTCCTCACTCTTTGAAGAGAAGCAAAGATCATGAAATTCCCAAGAACCTTAAAACCACAATCTGAGTAAATCCGTACAATGGTGGCTGAGAAGATACAGAAAACATGTTAGATAAGGCCTTGGTAATGGCAAGGACATACAGGTAGCTTTTCCAGAGAAAAAATTAAAAAATGTAGGCCTTCAAGCATACTAGACAACGATGAGACCACAGTGCATAAGGTCTGAGGCTGGCACAAGGTTCCTGAAACCATTTATAGGCAGACTTCAGCCCCTGCCCTCTACCCTCACTGTCCATTCTCAAGCCCAAGAAGTCTCTAGCTGCCAGCAAACATGCAAGGTATTGGCATTATCTCTTAAAACATATATCTGAAACCTGTTTTTATTGCTGGGTTTCAGGATTGCTGTTTTAGATAGTTGCACTCTTCCACAGTTGAATTAGTCCCAATTCACATGCTTAAAACAATGTAGCCCCTGAAACATCTGGCATGCTTACATGGTAACATCCATCTGAGAGCCTCTGACATCCCTCCTCTTCTTTTTATCTCTCTGCTGACATATGTTCAATATTATGTAATTAAAATGACAATCCCACCTTAGTCAATTCGATTGCTTTCACTTCTGTTCCAGGATATTGTCCATTGCCCTGATTATAGACAAGTGGCATACTTAACCTGCCAACTGTACTGGATTTTAAAAGAAATACTTTATCCAAGAAATATGATTACTGACTGTTTAGAACTGTATGTTCTCCAGTTCTGTCAGGAGTACCTGTCTCATGATTTTAATGCCAGAAACTAACTCATGACACAAAAAAAAATCTTAGCAATTCATCTTTTTAATCTGTTCAAGTCTCATTCAGGAAGGTTTACCTTTGTAAAAAAACACAGCACTACTGTTTTTCAAACAAAAGCTAATATAAGGAATGTATAGATAGAAAATGTTTGCATTACCAAGTAGTGTGGCAATAGAAGCAGATCTGTATTTGCAAACCTGGAAATGGAAAAACAAACAAAAAGCACTAGGTATTTTTCCTGGTTTACAGTGTCCAGGAGAATGGAAAGCCAGATGATCAGGGATACCAGAGACATGAGGCAAACCCAAGAGGAGTCAGTGTTCACAGGAGCCCCTGACAAATGAAGATATGTTGACACACACAAAAGAAAAAAAATGAAAAGGAAAAAGAGCAAGAGAGAAGGCATCACTTGGAAGCAAAAGGACAAAGAAACTCGTGGGAGGACCTCATAATTACCAAGGAAATGATGACATCGGTAGTCCTCTGACTCAAGAGAGAAAGAGGGAAATGCTGGACTTACCAGGGAAACGTTCTTGGAAAGCAAAACTGAGGCTACCTAATAGAGGAGATATTTCAAAATGTGTGTGTCTCTTTCACAGCATCATTGAAAGGCCATACTGAAAAGAAGCAATGAATTTCCTCTCAGATACTTTTGCAGTCTGTCATCCTGAGCTAAATATCATACAAAGTAGATTATCATTGCTATTGATCCCAACAGTATAGATCAACAAGTATAGATCTGTAAAGATCTGCATGGAGTCATTATTCGGTTGAAAATCTCCATATTGGTCAGTTTTTTGTGTTTTAATCTCTATGAACACAAAGGTCTGCCTTTCAGCAGCCTAGAGCTGAAAGGCTTAAGTTATCGGTGTAAATCAACTAGACAAAAGTTTCCAAAATACAGATTTCACCAGGACATCAAGTAAATTCTTTGTTATACTTTTCTAAACTGCAAGTTATTTTTAGCAAAAAGAAAGCACCCAGCCATAATGGCAAAGGCTCAGGAACAAGTTGAAGATCAAGTAGCAAGAGCAAGTTGAAAAGCAAAGAGCAAGGGTAACAGTATACTCCTACTGAGAAGACAAATTCTGAGCTCCCTTCTTAAAACTAGCAGCAGCATCTTTCAGTGTGCTTCTTAAATGTAGTTCATTAAGGCTTAAAATTGGCAAAAAAATACACACCTTAGTAGCCCTCCAACCCTGCAGATATAATCTTCACAAGTAATCTGCCAAGCCTGTTACATCTACTGGAAATAGAGCTGCTCGGCTGTTCATTTCCCTAAACGGTTCATCTGCTGTCAGTATAAATCTCTTGTGCAATATTTGAGCCTTCCAGTTACTGTAACAGCAGTTTTAGCTTTCAGAAGGTTTCCCCTTCCTCTTAAAGACTGAAATTTGTTTTGCAATTGAGTTCATTTTATTTATAAATATTTAATTTTCATTTGCCTCCTTAAAATTTGTTCTGAGTGGATAGTAACATTAATTTATTATGAAGTGTATTTATCTTTCTGTACCTCATTAGTGCTCAAGAGTTCTGTTGCCTCTACTAAGCATTCTGCTAAACAAACTTCTGGAGGCCAAATTCAAGCGCAAGGAGGAAATGAAGCATAAATTTAGGATGCAGTTCTTCTTTCATGCCCCTCTGCAATCTTCCTCAAAACCTCATGCCCCACTAGAGTTCAGAAATGGCATTAAGGTTGGTGATCTGAAGACAAATTTTAAGTGCTTTTGAGACGGTATTTGGATAGTTAGTGAAAAGGAGAGTATGATATGGTGCTTCCAATAGCAGGGGCTGATTCTCAAGGACTGGGAAATTCTGCAGCTCTTTACTGTGACAGCCAGTATCTGTTTGGGATTAGTTTTAACTCCCCTGTTCCCTACACAGATTGCATCAACATTATTTCCAGGAATAACCTAAAGTGGCAGTTTCAAGGATTATAAACACACACCCAAAATAAGAAAAAGGGTGAAAAGAAAAAATCAATCTTTAAAAATGAAACAAGAAACTCTGAGTCAGGGCTTGTAGTTGTTATCCACCACTACTTTATACTAGTTGTTATCCCGTATTATTTTATATTAGATTTAATCACTGTTCATGTCTCTCTGAGACATGAAGACAACTGAACGAATCAGACCGTTCAAATTGAATTTGAGGCTGCTTAAAAAAACAGAAGCGAAGAATGAAATGAAGAACACACAATTTTTTAAGATTAAAAAAAGAAAAAAATCAAATGCAACACACAGCTTGTCAGTGAAGTAATAACTGACAAAGAAATAACGGAACTTTTAGCCCATCTGCGCATCTCATCATGATGATGGCTGATGACATGTTCAACACCCCTTCAATTCAACCACAATTAGCAAATATTCTGATAGCATAAATATCTTGAAAACACCACACAAGGACAGCACAGCATGATTTCAATCTATTTTGACTTAGATGCACCACTACAGTTTCATAGAAACAGATCACAATTAATGGAATTTTATTTGTCATTTTAAAAAATTTATGATGCAACTTTCTTGGCTGGATATCAAAAACCCTCTAACCTCTTCCCTGTTAGGGGAAAATTAGCTAGTAACTGGGCAATTCCAAGCGTATCTGCATACTTTTTCCCCTAAGACCAGCATCACAACCACTTTATATTGTATTCGTAAGTTTACAAATGGAATCAGATTTTCTCATTAATACTAAGTAGTTTGGGAGATGGAGAGTAAAAAAATGTAGAATCAGTTAATTCAGTTCTGAATTACATCAGAAATGGTTGCAATGCTAAACACCTTGAGCGCAGTAACTCAGTATATCAGCCTGAATGGAAACCATACATTATACTTACTATTCTTGGCTTAATGCAGCACAGAGAAAAAAAATGAAATAACACTGCAAACATTTAACAAAAGTATTAAAATAATAAGTGCTTCTTACTCTGTCTCTGCACAGATAAAAGGACTAGATAATGTATGCTGAGGCAGAATGAAAATGCATTATGCTCTTAAATCAGTGGTAAAGCATATAGTCAAAACTACCCCTACTGGCACTCTTGAAATGTCATGATGATCCATTTTCTTTAAGATGGACTGATATTAATATCTGTGTGTGTACTTCAGATAAAACAACTAGTATTTTGAAAAGTTCATGCTGGTCTACTAAAATAGATACTGCAGTTCTCTGTATCACTAAAATACCCATTAATCTGCCACGCTGTGATATTTCAGACATCTAAACATGTTTCTGGTTACTATTATAATGGACTTTAGTCCAGGTTTTATAGTTTATAAAATATTAGGTATTGCTCTAACACATCCTCTTCTTATTCCCAGACAAAACACAATGCTTAGAACTGCCAGTAAGGTCCTACAATAACAGACACACTTTTTCAAAATACTGTTCACTACAGATGCCTTTAGCATTTAAGTTTCCTGAATAGGAACTAATCCAAAAATTGATATCTACAATGTCAGCTCTTGTATTAACAATTTCTAGATAGTAGACATTTACAGAAGTCACACATTTTATTACAGAGATTTCTGGGTTTATGTGGGGTTTTCATAGCCACTGGGAGAGTCTTACCAAGCACAGTATTCATTAGCCAAGCCTTGTAACAGTGAAAGCCAACTACCAGAACCAGTTTAGCCTTCTTGACTATTTTTGGATTCTGCTAAAAAATGTGGGTTGCATTAAAGTGCTAACTTTAACACCCACCAAAATTGAAGTCACTACTATATGGTTAGTACATTACAACTAAAATCATATCAGGTTACAGCTTGAAAATACAATTCAGTTTTCATCACAGTTCCTGCTGAACCAGTAGTAAAACTGGAAAAAAAAAAGGTATTATTTTCTCGATGGTCATGATTATTATTAAAGAAATAGAACAAAGTCCTACAATCTGCGTAGTTCCCAAATCTTGAAAAAGTTCAGATCGCTGATAAAAGTGTCACTAATACAGATCATTTCTACTATTTAAATCTTTATACATTTTTTTAAGATACTGGATGAGCCATTAATCTCTCAGAAGGTGACTACCAATGACTATCCAGTAAAATAATCAACAAGAAATAGGGCAAAAATTCAGATAAAATAGATTGATTAGTTCCTGTAGGAAACAAAAAGTGAGCAGAAAGAACATTGATACTATCATTATCACAGATTAGTCAAGTTGGTGAATACAGTATCAGAAAGCACTCCAACAAAGAAGTGATGAAAACTAAAAACAACCTACAGAAACTATTGGTAAGACAATCAGCTTTGAACAGATACCTGACATAGTGTATTTGAAAGAGGAATTTTAGACACGGAATCTAGCAAAAAGGAAATGAGAGATTCTTGCAAGAATAAGTGGTAACATATATGGAAATGGTAAGCCATGAAAATAGGATACACAAAGAGGAGGTTTGAAAGACACATACAACACAAAAAGGATCAAAGCAGTGACAGCAGCACAAGAGATTACATGGGACCGTAAAAATACCTTACATTTTCAGCACTGACATGCATGGCTAGATCTGTATAAGCATACTATAGGTAGGATTTAGATGCTTGATTGCGTGCCTAAGTTCTAAAATTAGATACTCAGCATCATCACTGCTACTTAACCCTGAATATCAGCACACTCAGCTGCTATTGTTCAAGATAGCTGACATCTCTAGTACCATCTTAATTTTAGGCAGTTTCACTTCTGTTCATATCTATGGATACTTCCACATTCCTCTGCTTCCCTCAGCTGTGACACCCAAATCAAGGACATCCTCAGAAAACCAGGCTGAAGACAGACAGCAAGACTAATGACAAGTGTTCCCTGGAGCTAGGGCTTAAAACCCATGTCTCTTTACTCCCAGATGCGTGAGCTAATCCGTAAACTGATCTTCTTTTGCACTCCCAATTAATATTTAATTATTCCATGCAAAGCAAAACACCTTCAAAAGGAGACAGTGCTACCATCCCACCTCAGAGTATTTTATAGCCAGGATACTTTGCTGGAAGATAGGAGACGCTGATTAGAGCTCCCTCAGGCAGGGAAAGGAACCAAACGCAAGCCTGCTGCCTTTTAACTGCTGAGCTAGTACATAGCATGCATTGGGAGTGGCAGGCAAGGAACAGAACAGTAAGAGTTTTTGAACAAAAAAGGCTATACAGCTAATTTCAGGGAAGGGATCCTGGGTTGAAGGAGACTATGGTTTCCCAGTCCCAGACAACGACACTACTTAAGGCACTCCCCCGTCTGAAGTTCTTTTCAACACCTCTCCCAAGCAGCCCTCCATTCAGCCTGTTGGGATTTGCCATGTAACTCTCCTTTTCAGAGTGGCTGCCGAAGCAGCTAACCTCAATGATGTTAATGCACTGACACTGAGCACCCAAGCACTGCAAAGCTCAAAGCTGCAGCAACTTGTGCTTTTCTTTGTGAGTGTGGTGCCCAGCGAATTAGAGAAGAGATCCAGAAGCAAGGTGTCACTGCCAGAGTGGGGAAATACGTTGAAGACTTGGGCAGCAGCCCAATTCTGGGTGGATACCAGGCAATAGAGTTTAAAAGCGAGCAGCCCAGACTGAGAGCACTGACTGTAATTCTAGAGAAAGTCACGAGGAAATGAAGAAAACCTTTTGTATATACAAACACTGAAGTTCAGAGCGAAAGAAGTGCACTACAAAACAAGTCTTCTCCAACATTACTTCTCCACATGCCCCTGTTGTGTTCCTCTCTTGCATCATTTCCAGTCTTATCACCAAACCTCCCACAATTTGTATGCCACACCAGCTGTCTTCTTGAAAGTTACCACCTTTCCACAGCCTTACAGACAATACCCCTTCTCTCATCACCCTAATAAAATTAACATGATTAATCATTAAAATAAAACATTCTATATGTATCTCTCTCCCTGAACATATACAAAATTATTTTAGATTATTTGTAAAACAGATTGTCATTTCCCATAATTAAGGATACTGGGTTAGATTCTCAGTTGGGATATGAATCAGTACATTTCCAAGAAACTATCTGATTTACATCACATGAGTATCTTGCTTGTCTAATTAATATGCATCAGGACATTATGCAGGAATGCTTTCCACATGGCATACATGTCCATGACCTGAGTGATACATCACACACATTCCTTCCAGATCTGAGATGTCAGAGAGGGTGTCCCACAACACTGCTATACTTGCACCTGTTCAGGTAGGTGTGGTTGAAGCATTACTGCAATAAGCATATTACAGATATACATGCCAGAAGAAATTACAAACGAGATGGTATAAACCTTTGAGATTTCCATAGGCCACTATCATCCAACAAGAAACACTGCTCCTTTGCATTCTTTTCCTTTTTCTTTCTTGTCAGCATGTCTCAAGTAAGCTCCCATAGCACAGAAATACTTGGTAGAAAACTTAATACATCCTGAGCTAGCATTTTTCTGAGAACTGCCCAATCATTTCCAGGATTAGACAACATATGTCGTGCACATAAAAGTCAGTTTATCTAAGAAAGGATGGGAAGCACACGGACACTTCATTTGCCGTACTAGAACAAACAGTCCTAAAGTGCAATCCTTCACATGATACGGTGGCAGCTTCAATCTTCTTTCTTTCCTCCTCCTCAGCTAAGGACTGCAGCCACTCCACTTCCTAAATCCATCCTCAAGTTCTCAAATAAAATAAAAAAACACAACACAAAATAAAAAAACCACCACAACCGTGAAGCACTGTAGAGACACTGCAGAGCACTTCAGGTTTTTTGTGCTGCATAACTAGGAAAAAATCCCATAGAGTTCCTTGAAAATGTTTAGACCTCAGCAACCACCAACCTTTCTAAAATTAATACCAGGCTTAGCAGCACTGCACAAGATATCACAAGCCTGTATGATCACAGGTAATTACTCACACTCAGTGTGATTTGAGCTTTCATCACAATACCAAAACAGTTACAGCTGCATACAGTAGCTGTAGCAACTGAATGTTTAGTCAAGAACACTTACATTATCTACATGTCTCATCTGAAACGTGCACACATGTAAAATTCAGCTACAATTTAGTGATATACATACTGAAATTATACAGAAAAGAGCAGCAACAATGCCAAGGTATATAAACCAAGGTTTATCTTGTGAAAAGTTACGATTCCTGTTGACATGTGGAAGTTCAGGCTGTTGCAATCAAAAGGCGTGTTTGCAAGTCTAACATTTATAATTACACAAACATTCCCCCACCCTTAATGTCAAACACACCGAATGCCTTTCTGACAGTGAGAGGCTTTTCAGCTGGTGAAGAAAACAGCATGAGAAGTTCAATTTGTAGATTATTTAAAACTACTATCTATCTACACTTCTAAAGACAATGGAGCTCATTTTTCTTCCAGTCTGCTACTCTACCGCAGCCAGATGCTGTAATAATGGATAGGATATTTAAATACCAGACGTATGAATATTCACTTATAAACTGCTCAAAAATACTACTAAGCTAATGCATACCTGTAATAAATGGTGAACTGTTTATTATGGAATGCAGTGGTTCAAAGTTTACTTATGCCTATTTAAAGTATATTAATTGCTAACACATACATTCACCATCTGTGAGAAGCTTACAGACTCAATTAAACAGACATTAGCCCTGTTCAAACTGCTTACTAGTGAAACAGTATAAAGTTAAAACTAAAAACATTAAATCAACTACAAATGCGTCTGTCTCCTCCAGACCAAGCTACTTCCATTTTGGAAGGCAACAGAGTCAAGTGAGATTGCAAGGGATGGGCAAGTAACAATTCTGGCACTAACCCTTTGTGTGACTTTGGAAAAGCTGTCCCACGTTCCTCCACCTTCTTTTGTCCGTCTGGTGTTTAGACAACAGCAATCTTGGATTGGTACTCAGGCCTGGAAGAGATTAATTGCCTAGGCTTCTTGTATAATCGGTGAAGAACATGACATAAATCTTCTACTGATCCATATAAAAGCTTTTCTGTATCCTTTGATCATCTAAAATACGGGTTTAAAAATGGAATCAAGGTAATTGGTTATATCTGTATTGCTCTGAAATAAAGAATTCAGACACATTATTAATCCCTGATCTAGTCTGTTTTTTTTTTTTTTCCAATAAATAGAAAGCAATAACGTGTCATTTCTGGAAGCAAATTCAAAACTAGAAAAGGGGGGGAAAGCTTGTAACACAGAGGGATACAGCTAGATTTGACTTACAGGCCTACCTGACTCAGACATATATTAAAAAAAAAACAAAAACACTCCCCCATACGCCACAGGGAAAATCTCTGAGTGATGGTAACTCCAAGATCAAACTAGCCATAGAAGCCATGAACATGATTGACACTAATCATATTCACAGGTTTCTTAAAGGAGTACGGCTCTTTTTTTCAGAGCAAATGATGCAGCATAGTACTGATTATATTAGGCTTCTACCTAAGAAGAATAAAATGATAAATATTAGTTGCTGTTATGTTATTTACTATTCAGTTAGGTGGTTTATCAATGTCTGTGTTGATAATTTAATGTGGCAGCTGCAAGATCTGCAGAGACGCAACGCAGCCTGAAGTACAGACCCATACTTCCTTTTCCTGTGGTGCTATCAGGGCACACCCTGCCTTTTCTTTCCACGATCAGTGTACCAAACTAGTTTTTCTAGAAAGCAGGTAAAAAAGCTAATATCCATGAGGAGCTGACACACTGCTTTGAGTGGAAACAAATTCTGAGTAATAGGGCTTCATTGAACCATGCCAACAGAATAGCTGCGGATCCACACACCCCTCCTGCTATCCTTTCAAAGATCCAATGGTCACTGCTCATGTTCTCACATCAGAAGAGCTTCTGCTGTACTTCAGGACTGGTAGCCACAGAAGCTTACTGGCAGGACTGCTTCCTGGCAACTGATTTAAAATAAAATACAAGAGAAGAGGAGAACTCAGAAAGAGTATCTCCCTAGTCACCACGCAGTATAGCAGAGAGCAGATGCAAGTGGGTACTATCACGACAATCCACAAACGTATATTCTCCTTAACACCAGCTGCTGTAGCGGTGGGTACAGTGGCAGGAAGGAGGGTGATAGATACCACCACTAGCAGAACCACTACCAACTTCTTACCAGGCTTTAGGTAGCGTGTATCTCACTACCACAGCTAAGATACCCTTGCCCTAGAGTAAAGAGCTAAAACCAGGAACAATTGCATCGGTCCAGATCTCAAAGTTTTTAAGCAACTATAAACAAGCTGAAGTGATTCTATGCATTTGGCGTAAAAAATGTTTCATGTTCTATCTACTTTACTAGCTGACAAATGAAAAGTCAAGTAGCTCTTAAGCATCAGGCTGATAATGCAACTGTTCTCAGCATAAGCAAACTGCCATAATTCTTAAAGGGCAAACGAAGCGCTTGGTAGCAGGACAGAAATGGACTACTGTTGAATTTGGCTGCCTTTTCCAGTTTGAGCTTAAGAACATACCGTAACCTAACAGTATGTTTCAGCATTTGTTAATCTGATGAGGTCAGTCAGTCTGTTGAAGTTAATTTTTATTGCCCTATCTCAAATAAAAGGAAATGGGAATCATTAAGTTACCTTTCCTGATCATTCCTTCAACACACCTAGCTTCCTAGAGGATAAACTACCCTCTGCTGGAATAACAGAGAATTTACAGGCAAGAAAACATTTCCTTAAAAACTTCTTGCAGACCTTCTTAAATGCATTCAGCTGCAAATACAGTTTGTCATTTGCTGCGGGCTTACTAAAGCTGGGGTTTATTCCAATGACTTTGCAGCCAGTGTCCTCTCAGTGAAAGATAACTGACTCACCTTATACATGAATCATTCCCACAAAATTAGCCTTTCTTCAATGAGCTTAAGTAGATTTTTCTAAGAACCACGGTGCTGATTTACACATGGTATCCAGTAGCTTGTTGGTTCATATTATTTTTCTTGGTCCTGGAATCTTTCAGAATTCAAAACTTAACGTGATACAATTCACGCTGTGCAAGATTTGATTACATACAGTAGTTACATAGTGTACAAAAACTTTCTGAATAATTTCTGAATAATTTTCCTTTATAAAAAGGAAAAATCTTTCCCAAAGAGTCCAGCCTCAGCATTTATTAGGAAAATTCTTCCACTAGGCAATGAAAGAGCCATTGCATTGCACTACTAATTATTAATCCATCCTGACAGCTGGAAACGCTTTCAAGCCCAGCCCCATAGTGGGCAGGATGGTACAAGAAAAAACTTCTATTAAACTTTCAGCTGATCGTAACTCACATCTAGCCTCAAATCACATGCCCGAGCCAGCCTCCACGCTGCAGAGGTAGCATACAGCCTCAGCATATGCTACAAAGGATTCTGCCCTCTTTCCAAAGACGGTCCAGGTACCTTCACAGCAGAAAACAAATTTCACCTTAAAATTAATGGCAATCTTCTTTGAGTGCTTCCCCAGGACAGAAACAGAGAACAAAATTTGTATAGAGGTAGTATATTTTCCTGGGAAACTTCAGTTTATTTTACAAGGAGGTGTTGAAAAAAACCAAAGCCAAGTATGACAACAAAGAAAGGAATGCTACAAAACCATATCATGAGTTAAGCCACTTCCATGACTGTTAATCTGGCTGCAAAAATCACAGGTCCACTGACTTCATCACAGGTGCCTTTGGTACACAGCTTTTAACACTTGATAAAAGTCTCAACTTTCCAACAGAAATGCACAGCTTCAGTTCTTTCTTCAAAGTTACAAACTATGGCTGTTTAACACATTCCTGGGTCTTGTTATCTCAAGAAAAAAAAAGAAACAGAAGACAGCCTGTCACTTTGTTGAAATTTCTGGCACACAGATACCATCACAGAATTACAGTCAGAATCCATGGAAAGAGTCTTCAGTCTTCAGATCTCTCATGGAAAATCTGCTGAACAGCTAGGCTTGAATAGGACCTGCCACATAACTACCTCCTGTGCAATGCTGGGTTGCTTCTGCTTCCACCACAGCTGTCGATTACTGTACTTTGTCACAACGAAATGAACCACCACACACAGCCAACTGCAGAAAGCTAAAACAATACCAAAATTTCCAATTGCTAATATTTACAAAGTATATTCTAAAGTTCCCTGTAAAACCTATCCAGCATATGTTCTATAAAGGTAATAGTTTACTTCAGTGAAGGTACCACAGTTTGTGCCCAAGAGGAATTTAATTCATAACATTTTGTTTCTGCATAGGGTCTGACTTAGCTGTCTACTTATAATTCACCAGGTAAGAGCTGAAATAGTCAAAATTATTTTAAGGGCTCTAAAATAAGAAAATGTGTTGACAGCTAATTGTTAGAGCTCTTCTATGAACCTCCCTTTTATGCTGTTGGCCTCTGAAAGGCAAGCAAGAACTGCCAAACTTAAAAAAAAAAAAAAAGAAAAAACAGTATAAGCAACAGATGAGGAAGAAGCTAATTTAATCTACAGTGCCCCAAAGAAACGGGTAGCAAAAATAACTTAAAAGTGTTTTAACTGTTAATGCAGACTTCATAACTGCTAAAATAGAACTACATACCGCTGCAGTGACAAATGTTATTACAGAGGAAAAAGTCATTCAGTGTACTATAAAGATTAACAGCACCGTTCAAACAGGAAAAAAACCCCAAACTTCAGTAGCATGATTGACTAATATGGAACACATGACTGTGGAGTAAATTATAGAGCTGTGTTTTTTGGCAAGATAGTGTCCTACTGTAGTGCTGAGGTGCCTCGCCTGCCAGTGCACTATCAGATCCACTGGCAGTGGCAGTTTGCAGCTCTCTCCTAGGCAGTCACGCAGCAAGAAGAGCAGGGGGATGACTGCTCTCACTCCCCATAGAATTCCCCCACCCAGGGAAATCCCCCATTCATCTAGATGTTTTATCATGTACAACAGAAATGTTCCAGAAGTACTAGTAATATTGCTAGTCATACTAGTAATAACCAGAACTCCTAAAATAAATTTAATAATGTTACTATCTGTGATGATTTTATATGAAAATATGTGGGCAGGAAAATATTACACACTTTCAGATATAAAATTTTCTATCTACTTACAATGCTATTTCTTTTCGAATGACATGACAGATTCCCCCACTTCCTTTTAAACATTTTTTTCTACTTACTCCTTGTAAGGAGTAAGAGCCTTTCTTTTCTAATGATTAATTAAAGGAAGACTATTATGTAACATTTGGTTCAGTCTATTTCCATTGTCTATTAATAATGATTTTATTTTGACATATACAGTTCAGTCTAAGGGTTGTTTTTTTCCTGAAAAACTTTATGTGTCAGAAGCATGACAGGTCAACAAAAATTAAGCAAAAAAGCAACAATTAGCAACAACAGCTAAATTTCCCACCAAAGAAGAAAGGCAGACCAACTGTTGTGTAAGTCAAGAATGTTACTGAAATTCAGATATTTAATGGGAGTTTAACATGCAAAACATTTTTCAGACCTGCAGCACATTAAGAGCAGTCCAAAGTTTTCAAAACTGGCTGTATATCCACCTTTACTGCCCTCTGAACACATAGCTCCCCTGGAAGCGGAGCTCATAGAAGCACCTCCAGAAAACACCCATCAATTCACATGCCTACATGGGCATCTTGGTGTTAAAATCACACTTACATACAGCAGAGAGACCTCTGCGTAATTTATTTGTCTACATTCCAGCTGCCCCTGAGCAACGCAGGTCAGGTTTTGGAACCATCAGCTGGCTACAGGAGCTTTTTAAGGGATATCACGTGGCAGCTGAGACATGCTGAATAAATATGAGCCTCTTACCACACCACAGAAGAAGAAAAAAAAACATCAAGTATTTTAATTTAAATCTTTCACCGCGCTAGAAATATGACCACAGTTAGTTAGCAGCTCAGCTAATCAAGCTACAGTAGTTGACTCATGTATTTCAGTATTAATCTTCTAAAAGTTGTAACAACATTAAAATTGGAAAAAGTTTACTGAGGCAAGTTAAAGTTGATCCTAACCATTTGCAGTGTCCGTGTTTTCTAATCTAGTATTTTTTAAATTAACTGGGGGTTTTTTTCCACACATGATCCAAAGCTTTCATTGTTTCTTCATGATATTTTGACTTCTCACCTAAGTGGTTTCTGCACAAACAGAAGTTCTTGGGTGGTTACTCAATGCTACAACATGGTACACTGCTGCTATGACAGCATGACTACTCATGTTGCAAGTGGAATTTCTTCAGTTTTTCAGTTCCACTTTAAGCCTCTTCTTTGCTCTGAAGACTAAAGCTTTTGTGTGATTATGCTTCTCATCTTGACTAGGAGTTCTAGATATCAGAACGATTAGTTGAACAGGAAACTCCCAGAAGTTACTGATTTTTTCTAATAACTAAGTTTTACACAATGGGTAAATACAGTAAGCTCATATGCAACCTGTCCCACAATAGTATGACTGATTTCTATCATATTCTCTAATTAAAGAACTAATGCTATTTCACAAAACTAATGTTACTATCCTTGCACTCAAAACTACGCTTTTGTTGTTCCATGCATTTTCCCAGCTTCCCTGCATTTTTAATTAGTTCTTTAGATGTATCCATTGGAAGACAGACCTTATAGAATGAAAAATAACATTCATTCCTTCACATACACACCCATGTATACATACCCACAGAAGGACCTGAGCACCCGCTACTATAGATTGAGGCTTCTGAAGACACACAGTCTGTTATGAGAGAGTCAAAACACCTCTTAAGACTGGATCTGTGGATAAGAAAAAAAGGGAAAAAAAAGGCAGCAACAAAAAAGCACAAATCATATTCTCTGCCTTTAATCATTAAAAAACTTTGCACCTCTTCAGGGAAGCAAGGTAATTCTTTTCCCATACTAGTAATGACTGCTGCACCTGTGTTAACTTAATTCCACATTATGGCCTCTGATACCAGAGTACCAAAGTCTCAGTGTAGGAAAGAAGGACTGTGGAGAAAGCATGTGCAGTTACACAGCCTGTATTCAGAGCTTGCTCTGTACCTGGGTCAGCTTTCCTAGAACAGATGGAAAAGTATTTAAAAGAGAAGAAAAACCAACCTTTGTGCTGTGCGTTCTTTTGGAAGTATTTTGAAGTGCTTATAATTTGCTTCTGACAATTAGGCAGATGTAATCGAGAAACTTCTACTCCAACATGTAGCTCTGTGCTTCTGACATAATGATTTTCCAATTTTGTAAAAGATAAAGAGCTGTCAATACTAGCAAAACATACAGAAAAGTTCAGTTTATTTTTTCTGAGCAGACCAGACTGCCACCACTATCATTTATCTGTGTTATTTCAAAAACAACTATTTTTCTAAAACTGCATTTTAGTTTCAAAGCAGTTAGGTAGCAACACTAAAAAGCTGATCAAACACAAGATCGCTTTTTTCTTCATGTCTGTTCATACAGCACGGAAAACCGAAACTCTTTGTTCTCTTTCCCACAGTACACACTTGTCCTCTCTCACGTTTTGTTCTTCCAGTACTTTTGCTGTGTGTCATGATGATATCGTGACTTTACCGAACGCCATTAAGTCCACAGGCATCACTTTCACAGGCTGAAAAAAAGAGAGGGGGGAGGACAGTAACACTGAAGAACTATCAGACTTTCATAATACATTTTGCCTTTATGACAGAGAAGAGGTTCTTGTAAGGATGGAAATGTCATGCTTCGGAGCACAGGTTCTGTGTCCTTTGTAGCAACTGATGTCACCTAATGCATGAGAAAGAGCATCAGAACAGCCGGATCTGGGTGTCCGACCCGGTATGACAGTGTGAAGCTTCACCCGACCCAACAGCATTAGCATGGACCGCTAGTACTTTCCCTTCCAGCAGAACCACCCATGCGTGTACCTGTTGTGGTGGCAGGTTTTTGTGGGCATTTCTGGACTAGGGACTCCTCCACCACCACCACTGCTGGGGTGAAAGCTGCCACACGGGCACCGCACGGAAACAACTGCTGTCCCTCCATCAGCCCCGCTGACGGCTGAACCCTCATCTCGGCGCTTCGCCGGCAAAACCGTGATGCCATCACCCCACAGTCAAGACGAAACAAGTTCTTGAAACAAACATACAAACATTTCCCTCGAAGGTACACACACCCTTCCTGTGTCTAATAACCTCACTGACAGAGACCACATGTAGGCAGCACATGAGGAGATCTTCTCTTCCGCAGCGGGGGACGCCGATCGCGCTCGGCTGGCGGAGACGCGTCCTCTGGCAGCCGCCGCGCTCTGTGGTATCACCTCGCCGCACCTGCGCTTATCTTTGTGATAAACGGCCCGGCCGCGGTCTCCCCCAGCTGCCACCCGCGAACCGGCAGCGGGTGAACGGCTCCCTTCCTCCCCCGGGACCTGGGGGTGACACGGCCTCACCCCCCGCGGGGCCCGCGGCCCCTTCCGGCGCTGCGCGCTGGAACATGGCGGCCGGGTAACGGCGGGACCCTCAGGGCGCCCGTCCACCAGCGCTGCCCTTTAGGGGAAGGTGCGAGGAGCCCTCGCTCCCGTCCATGACAACCGAGGGCGCACAGGGGGCCTCCCGGCCGCGGGGGAGGAGGCGGCCAAGCGGGCAGGTGCCCCCCGCCCGGCCGGTGCCCGCCGTCCCCTCACACACAGCCCCCCCTCAACGGCCGCCCCGCCCCGCCTCGCCCCCCGCAGGCCGCCCCGGCCGGCGGCGCCCGCGCCCGGCCCCGCTCAACCTGCCCTCCGCGGGGCGGCCAATGGGGCGAGAGGGCGGGGAGGAGCGGCGGGAGCTGCCCTCGGCCGCCTCCGCCCTCCGCGGCGAAACTCGGCGGGAGCGCCGCGGGGAGTTAGTGAGAGGCAGTCCGCACCGCGCACCGCACCGCACCGCACCGCCGGGCCGGGCCGGCGGGAGGGGATGAGCGGCGGCCACCGCGCTCCGGCACCTTCCCGCGCCGCCCCCGGCAGCACCTGGAGCCGCCGCCCGCCCGCCCAGGGCCGCCCCAGCGCCGCGCTCAGCCCTGCCCGCCGTCGGTGCGAGAGGCGGTGAGGCGGCTCCGCTCCGCTCCGCTCCGCTCGGCTCCGCGCTCGGGCCGCCCCGATCCCCCCCGGGCCGGGCGGCGGAGCGCTGCGGTCCGCGCGGGGACAGGCGGCCCCGGCTCCCCCGGCGGTGGCTGCCGGACGGCACCCCGCTTCGGCTCCTTTCTAGGACCTTTTCTTCCTTTTCTTTTAACTGAAACACACCACTTTTTTTTTTTTTTTTTTTTTT
>RSEF01000031.1:13216017-13228524 GCA_003993805.1 Himantopus leucocephalus
CTTTTTTTTTTTTTTTTTAAATTCTCCCTCATTTAAATTTTTATTTTCACACCCCCGCCTTACTCTGCCTTTTCTTTTTCGGACCCGCTCTTGCCTTCGCTCAACTCCCCCAGCGGCAGCGCGGGCATCATGTCCTTCGACCCCACCATCATGCCACCTGCGAACGGCTCTGCCAACGGGACGGCCAGCGGGGCCGACGGCGGGAGGCCCCCCACCATCCCCACCGTCATGTTCATCTTTGGCGTGGTGGGCAACCTCATAGCCATCGTGGTGCTCTGCAAGTCCAGGAAGGAGCAGAAGGAGACCACCTTCTACACGCTGGTCTGCGGGCTGGCGGTCACCGATCTCTTGGGGACCTGCCTGGTGAGTCCGGTCACTATTGCCACTTACCTGCAGAACCGCTGGCCAGGAGGATCAGCGCTGTGTGAGTACAGCTCCTTCATCCTCCTGTTCTTTGGACTCTCTGGCCTCAGCATTATCTGTGCCATGTCTATAGAAAGGTACCTGGCCATCAACCATGCCTATTTCTACAACCATTACGTAGACAAGAAGCTGGCAGGCCTCACGCTCTTTGCCATCTACGCTTCCAACGTGCTGTTCTGTGCCCTCCCCAGCATGGGGCTCAGCAAGTCTACCTTGCAGTACCCTTACACTTGGTGTTTCATAGACTGGCGAGCAGAGGAGGCCACCCATGCAGCATATTCCTACATGTACGCCGGCTTCAGCTCCTTCCTGATCATGGTCACCGTGATCTGCAACATCCTGGTGTGCGTGGCCCTAATTCACATGCACCGCCAGTTCATGCGACGCACGTCCTTGGGGACAGACACCACCTCCAGCCGTTTATCTGACTTTCGCAGACGCCGGAGCTTCCGTCGGATGGCTGGAGCGGAGATCCAGATGGTTATTCTGCTCATTGCCACTTCCCTGGTGGTGGTCATCTGCTCCATTCCTCTGGTGGTGAGTAATGTTGTGCAACCCTTCTCCTTTTCCATCACCCGTACTGCTGAGTCTTTTCTCCTCCTAGTCTGTGCTTGTAGGACAGAATCCTATTTAGCTGTTGCTGCAAACTGTTGTAACTTAAAGGCTGTTAGCATACATGCATGGTGAGAGAAAGTTGTGTTGATTTATGTTTACAAGAAAAGAAACACGCTTATCCCAAGTCCTGGGCTCCTTTGATTGGTTAAAATACAGCGCCAAAAATTCTCAATGATTTTTCCACTGTTCAACTGGAATCCACACAGCAAAAATGTTACAAAGAGCTCAAGGCACTTTAAAGTTCACTTCCAGAGTTAATTTGTGATGAGTGAGGTTTGGGTCTGGCCTGCATTTCTTGATGTTTATTGTGTTTTAAAAATGTGCACACTGTTGCTGAAGGGTACAGCAGTCCTTGATGTGCAGGAGGAGAGAGATCTGTTCACTTGGCACCAGCAACACGCAGAGTGCTTCACACCCAAAACGTAAGCTGAGCTTCCCCTCCGGAGGGATTCACCCACTGTCTCTGGGGTAGATCCCACACAGACATCCCTTCAGCAGCTCCCTGCTGTGGGAGGAATGAACTCGGTGGAACCACCCGTCGGTGTAATGCTCAGTTAAATGAGAGTTGGAGGAATCTGGCCCACGTAAACCTAGAGATCATACCGAAATGTCAGACAACATTACCACTAACCATTTGCTAATTTTCTGAAATAGCTGATCCAATTATTGTAATTGCATTGAACACGCAGGATCCACTTATTTCTATTCCTCCAACTTATCTCCAAGGAAAACAAAAAAACCCCAACCCACCAGCTGGAGGCTCCCACCATTTATTATGGCCACCCTCCCACCCACCATAATAAAACTTGGTGAACTTCTCTCCTGTTCTGGCTTAGAGACATTAAACAGACAGCTGGCTTGCCTTATTCGCCACCTTCCAAAACACAGTGTAGGGAGCCAAGCAGTGGTTGTCAGACAGAAAGTGTTTTTAGAAGGATTGTTTTAAGGGGGTTTATTGTCAGTAGGGTGATCCCTTTGTTGTAGCGGGGCTACGTGTGTGAAATACAGCTGGCCAGCTGGGGATGCGAAACAAATAGTGTATACCGTGGTAAGGAAGTTTAGAGAAGTACATGTGAACAGGACTCAAGAGGTCAGCGAGTCCGTCCCCCTGGTTCAGAGGAGCTGTAATCACAAGGGTCGGGCCAGTTTTGCCACATTACTAACATAAACAGGAGCCAGTGAAGTGTGGCTGTGCTGGAGCACCAGCGCCCGGCTGTCGCCGAAGGCCATCTCCTGTCCTTCAGCGCTGTCACTTTGTGTTGTGCCATGGTATGACCAAGCACAGTGCCGTGTGTTCGTTGCTTGACATCTAAAGGATATCGAGAGGTGCTGTCTGAGCTGCACACAGGGTGTCCACGGGAGGTGCACGTACCTTAGGTGGAGGAACCACACACAACCTGCCATGCAGTCCAGCTCCAGAAACTGCAGGAGTAAGCGCACTCGCTGCACCAGGAGGCATCAGGTCATGGAGTGGCCAAAACCCCGACAGTACCGTGGGTTGACAGTAGTTAATTTGATTAATCTAGTATTGTAACAGCCACTTCACAGCAGAACAATATTGCCTTTTCAAAAGAGAGGCCGGTAAATGGCGAGAATTGGTTCTGGGAATTAAATACTGTGTTGTAATGTGATACAGGGTATCAGCTGTCGGACCTCACCAGTTTCAGAAAAAAGACCTCGTCCGGTGGAGGAGCAGCTAGAGAAGGCTGAGAGGTCTGAACGTAAAATGCAAAATGGAATTGTTCATATCCATTTGAAGCTAGGCAGTCTTTCACAGAATATTAAAGAAACAAAAAGAGGAAAAATCAAGAGGGAGGGGCTACCAGAAAGGGAACCGGATTCTTGACAGTTAAAATTAATGAACCTGGGTGGGGCAAAAGGTTTCTTATTTAAACAGTAACTAGCAAAATCTTGTATATAGCAGAAGGTATGTGAAGGTGCAGGTGATGAAGTTGTGTAGCGCTCTCAGACCTTGATTTCACTACTTATAAAGGCACGTTACCTTGGGAGTGTTCACATAAGTTAGCTTTCCCCTGCTAAGCAGCATGTATTTTCTCTATCTAAAATGAGGTAACAGACTGTCATTTCACTTAGATGGATGACTAAGAAAAAAAGGAAGCTTTCTTTTAAAAACAAAACACAACCACATATGTACACATCATCACAGTATCCAGTGTGGTTAAATTTCTTCGTTGTTAAGTAGCTTTTGTAAGTTATTTGCCTCCTCCCTGCGGGAAGAAGCTATAGCCACATGTGCTTCTTTGTGCCATGATGTACTGCTCTGTATGCCACTGTACTAAGCCCTCTGGTTGCATATAGACTGAGGGTGAGAGCTGAGATACAAACTTAAAGAAGTGACACCTTTATGCTATAAATCCCTAGAAAGAACCACTAGCAGACATAGGCAAATAACTAATATAGAAGTACACTTTCACAACTCAGAGGAGTTTTAGGGGGCTGTCACCGAGCAAGAGGCTCATCTATAACAGGGCAGCCTGTCAGTCATCAAGAGCATGCAAGAGGTAAGGTGGTGGCAGCGACATGATTCAGATGCACGAAGCAACTCAGAGGGTGCTTTGTGACTGAAGCGTTCTGATGAGCTGAGTTCCTACTGAAGATTTCAGCTGAATAAACCATCACTTAAGTCAAAGCAAAGCATCTTCTGAAAGAGGGACATAAACCTGTAACATTTTAGAATGAACGCTTTCACAACATAATGAAATAGCAGACAGAGGCAATCCAGTGGGCTACACTTATTAGGGTTTGACAAAAAAAATTCAAGTGTTAAAATATTAAATAGCCCTGAAATAATAAGCAAAGGCTTGTCTTGATTTAAAAAGTGGTTAAGGAACAGCAAGCTGAGTCACAGAGAACAGCAGCTTTTAATAATGAGGTGCTCCAGCACTCAGTTTACAAGTAGGGTTGTTTAGTGTCTTAATGATTTATTCATAAAGTCAGCAAAATTTTACAGTGACAACAAGTGATACAACAAAATTATGGGGGATTGTGCAAAACACTGAATGAACTTAACAGAACTGAAAGTGGATCAAATTTATCAAGGAAAGAAAAGTTGAACAAAAAACAGTGAAAGGAAACTTTTGGTATAACCTGATGTCTCAGTGTGCAGAAAGTGATGTGAAAGGCAAGAAGAAGAATGACAATAGTTTAAAAATGAAATAAGGAAAATACATAAATTGTGTGCTGAGTCTTGTCTGCACCCTACACTGGTTATCTCATCTTTTAAAATATTTTGAGTTTCTAGAAAATAGAATTGGTAGAGTTAAAAGTAGGGAATAAGTTACATTAGGAGAGATTTTGTCAAGAACAGAGTAGAAATTATTAACCGGCCTCTTTAAAAAAAACCCAACAAACTCTTTCAAGAGTAAATAAGCACACGCTACTCAAAGTCTGTAATTCAGTCCAGCAGTGTGTCAGATACTGGTAAGATTTTTAAGTGCGTGATCTTTTCCTGATCCTGACCACTGAACGTTGTTGTGAAATTACAGTGAAGTGGAAAAATAAAATATAATGTTTCAGGGTGTACATCTGGTTGATTGCATGAAATAATCAGGAGTTTCTAACTTAATGTTTAATTGATCTAAAAGTTTGGATTTTCTTTTGGCTTGTTTGGTTTTAAATATCAGGGGCTGTCCGCAGCCAACGGCAAGGTCGCAAACATGATTTTTGAGCAATGGAGTAGACACCAAGCAGACACCAAGCCCATGTAGGGCAAAGATTATTGGCTTACAGAGCTGAAAAACTTGTTCCTGCTTACTACCGTACGGTTTTTAAATTTATCCTATCAGTATGTGGGGAGATTTTGAGGGCAGGTAGAAACTATGAAGACAATTACCAGTGTGACTGTAACTATACGAGTCACTGTATAGTACTTCATAGGATTAGAAATCATGATTTGCATCTGTAGTTAGTAAAAAGGAAAAGCAGCAAGCAGCACACAGGACTCTGATCCTGCAAGTACCTATCACTTGAGCATGAACCCAACATACCTTGGAGCTATGTGCTTCTTAACACAATTGCAAACAAACTGCTAGTACTTTTAAGATATGTTGCCTGAATTCCACAGCTACAAAGCTAACATGCAAAACTCATTCTTTTGAGATTTGAATTGTTCTAGTTTCCTTCTTTCTTTAATTAGGATTTCAAATTGCACAAATTCAAGCATCAGATTAGCTAATTTAGTAGTGGATTCCACTTGCTCGGCACTTACTTATAAGGTGCAAGGCGATACCCTTTATCGTGCTACCTCCTGCAACAGAAGACTTGTAGCCAAAACAGATACATCTCTTGCTGTTCTTGTAGATGATACATTAGTAAATGTTGTTTCACAAGGATGTAAAGAAATGATAAAACTGACATGCCAACACAAATTAATTTTTACCTTATTGTGATTAAGATGTAATCCCAGCAATAGGTCTGAATTGATTAAATGCATTTGACATTCTGGGGGGCTTCTAATAAAAGACGTGGGACCTTTCTGGGAAGTAGAAACAGTACAAGCTGCGCTGTGCAATTAGCAATTGTCCTTTTCAGCCACAGAGTCAGCACTTAAAGACACTTTTGTCTTTCCATAAAGTCTGCCAGGTAGACAGAGAAAGGTGAAATAGGTACCTCAATTTCATACGCTTCTTATCAAAAGAACAATCCAACTTTGAAATCATTGACGTGTAACTATATCTCCAAGTTTAAAAAAAAAAAAAAGTCAGGTCTCCAAAGTTGGACTGTGTACTTGTTCAGCTCTCTTCAAAGTGTGCCTTCTGGTTCTGTGATCTGGATGAATTTATCAGCAAATACCCCTCCCTGTCACACCTCTAATCTTCCCAGCAATGACTGCATTTAGTTGTATGAGCTGCTAGAAGGCCTCCACTCCCACAACACTGTCCTTTGGACTCCTGGCTCTCAGGGCAGGTATCTGTCCAATGATCCACTGGTCAAATACAGAGACCAGCATCTGCACGCTTTCAGGGTGTATTCCTCTGCATGAGGAAATCTTAGTGTACAGTAAAAGAAAAGGAGCATTTAGAAAGAAACATCATAACGGCACAGGTTAAATCCCCTGTGGATATTTGACCTTTGTATATTTATACATTTGACCTCTTACCATTTTGGAGGGGAAAAGAAATCTCAGACAAATGGCCAAGTAGGTATTTCAAGAACAGATTTTAGCCGACACCAAACAACATTGTGTCAACTCATTTTTCAGCCTTCCAGGTTCAGGAATCCCGACTGCTGTGTTTCGGCATCAGCGCCGGTGTCGCTAAATAGCAGCTTTACTTGTACGGGCTGATAAATTGAGTCACAAAACTTCTCCCCGCCAGCCGGGTTAACCAGTGGTCGCCCATTTCCACCGACTTGCCCTCCCGGGGGACGCAGCCGCTGCCCCTCCGCGCAGGGCAGGGGGCAGAGCTGCTGGCAGCCCGGCTTTGGGGCGGGACGCCGGGACCGTGGGACACCCATCCGTGGGACACCCGTGCCACCTAGTGGTGCACTCAGGAAAGGTGTCGTCGAGTCCGATGAGACTGGCTTCCCTGCGGACCCCACCCTCGCCCAGTAAACGGCAAGAGATTTTAATTAAGGGCATTTTTAAGGAATCGTCAATGAATTCCAGCCAAACTGGAGGTACTTAGTAGTTTTGGCTTCTGGAGGGGCTGGCATTCTCTCAGCCAGTGATACACGGAATCATGTAGTGATGGATATTGGATAGGAGGCTAACATAAATAATGAAAAAATGTAAAGCAAGTAAAGCTTAATAAAAGAAAAAAACATACAAAATGAGATAAATAGGCATAGTAATACTCTTTGAAGTACTTGAATTGCATGTGTGGCTTAACAGAAAAATAAGATCAAAAAATTAGTTGTCAAAAAGACATCATCTGCAGTGTTAGAAATCATTAGAAGAGTAATTGAGAATAAAACTCAGATAATTATATTGCTGTATAAAGTCAAGATTTTCCCATATTTTGAATGTCATGAGCTTTATGTTACCCATAAAGCTAGAGAAAAGTACTGAGAAAAAAATTACAGGCAATCATCCATTTGACAGTCAGTTTGAGAGAGACTATACGCATAGTACTTCTGAAGAGGGACTGCATTGTTTTAAACATACTTCATTGATAGCTTTGGAGCACACTCAATCTCTGAATTCTGACAAGCCGAATGCCACCACATTGCCCTGCTGCAGGAAAATTTCTCCAAACAGAATTGCGAAATATTTTGCTAGACTTGGACTGCATCATATGCAGAACTTCTAACAAAAATTATTTAAGAGAGCTGTTCTAGTTTGGCTCTTTTATTTAAATGCTTTTCTGTCTCCTTGTCTGTAACCTCCTAGCTAGGCAAGACCTGATTCATTTTGGGAGTCAAGGATGAGATTTTAAAAACCTCATAATTTTGCTGCTCTATTTTTACTGTATCAGATAAGATAATGAAGAGATTTATTTTTACTTACCTTAAGGAATCTGAAGAAAACAGCATCTTCTATTATCAGTTCTTTTAACTGGCTTTCCTAGGCTTTCCTGTAATTGGATACTGCATAGGTCTTAACTAAAATGGAGAACAGCTATTTGACACTGATCAACATACTGCAGCAAGCAAACATTTGAGGGTATACAAACAATTCCAGTAAGGACAGGTGCCAGCAAAATGCATTTCTAAACTTGGGAATTGAGAGCTCTGGATTTGTTTCCGGAGGCTAGCGTACTGCGTCTCGGCTTGTCTCTAAACAAACAATTACTAGCCCTTTGCTGGAGGAACTCTGCCAGGTCTCCTCACTGGAGTCAAGTATCTCTTTGCAGGTAGCTTAAGACTCAAGGTATAGCTCAAAGATACAGGTCTACATCTTTGCTCCTGGGTTCTATGAGGAAAAAGGAATTTTTAAAGATGCTAGCCAAAGGTTGGTGGTTCAAGGAATAATTATGAGGGGAAGGAGTGAGAAAGTGCCATTCCTTTCCTACCTGTAACAAAGGCGGCCAATTTACAGCAGATTCATCTCTCTGATTTTTTTGCTATTTCCAAAAATAAACTCACAGCTGCCAATCTGAGATGCCTGGCTTTGCCAGCCTCTTGTCTTGTAGCTTGCAGTGGCAAATCTAGATCTCTGCTTCAAAATGTAAACTTTGATTTCCTGATGTAATTGTATAATTATGTCTTTGTCTTCCCCCATCTCCTTGGGTAGGTCCGTGTCTTCGTGAACCAGCTGTACCGGCCGGAATTAGTGAAGGATATGAGGCAAAACCCTGACCTGCAAGCCATCCGCATCGCCTCAGTGAACCCCATTTTGGACCCATGGATCTACATCCTCCTCCGCAAGACTGTGCTCAGCAAAGCCATCGAGAAGATCAAATGCCTCTTCTGCCGCATTGGAGGGGCTCGGAGGCAGCACTCGGGGGCCAATTTCAACTGCGTGGATGGCCGCAGGACCTCCTCTGCCATGTCAAGTCAGTCACCCTCCTTCATCTCCCGTGAGCTGAGAGAGATCAGCAGCACCTCACAAACGCTGCTCTATCCTCCGGAGTTAAGCGAAAGCAGTGTTGGCGGTCGTGTGCTGCTTCCAGGCCCCAGTGCCAGCCTGGCTCAGTCTGACACCACGTCAGTAAGGACACTGCGTAGCTCGGAGACCTCGGACTCTTCACAGGGGCAGGACTCTGAAAGCATCTTCCTGGTGAATGAGATCAGGTCTGGTGGTGGGGCCAGCTCTACATCCAAGGGCAGCCCTCTCCAGGTCACCTTTCCCACAGAGACACTGAATTTATCAGAAAAGTGTATATAGATAGCCGTGAAAGGCATCAACCCTGGGGATACTTCCTGCTACATTGGAAAAACTGGTGCAATAGATAGGTGTTCTGCCTATTCGAGGGGAGAGGGGTTCAGCTGTGCTCCAAAGGGCTACATTTCTCTTGCCATGTGATGGGTACATTTCTTTTAGACTACTGAGGACTGTGTGGAACAGACACTGCACTTGGGCCCTGCCATCACAAATGGTACAAGGCAGGTCTAATGGGACTGGAAACATGAACGGCCTTATCTCGTTCTGGGACACAGGAGAGCTACTGCACCTCTGGAAACAGAAAGACCCATCACTTTCTTTTTTCTTTCTTTCCCTTTCCAAATCTGGTAGAACTGTGTTTTCTCTCCCCATGGTCACTCAGCTATCAAGAGTTTAAGCTTCTGGTACTAGAGCTGAATGTGAGGCAGCTGCTAGGAACTGGACACAGCTACTCCGAGAGCTGCCTGGGGCAGGATTTTAAAGTGTCTCACTAAATCATGAAAATGTGAATTTTTACCACTGTATATATATCAGGATTGAAAATATTTAAAAGCCTATTCTTCTCTATGAGAAGGTTTTTTATTAATACAAGGTATATAGAAATAATTGCCAGCCTTCTCTTCCCCCAGTATTTCCTGCTGATAAGACATTCTTGGTTTAGATTTGTTGTCTATGCTAGATTCACAGCTGACGAGGTAATTATCTAGCTGAGAATACATAAGCACTTTCTGAGTGAAATGGGAATATGTGCGCTATTAAGACAAAAAGAAAACACATCCTTTCAGTTAAGAATATTACTTTTCAGTATATGTACATACTAAAAAGCCAGGTTTTATTTATGTGCTGAGAATGTTTCTCTGTATAACACATCCGCGCCTCTCCGAGTACTTTGGCCCACATTCTGCACACACTTAGGCACACACTTAACATCGCCCATCAGAGTAGTCCTGCTGCTGCCAGGGAGACTCCTTACATGTAAAGTTAAGGACATATAGAAGTGCTTTCAATATCAGGGCCTAAAACTTTCAACCCCTGGTTAATAGTCTTAATACTCACTTTAGTTAAAGCATCACTGATGTAATAAAGGTATTTTTTCATAACATTTATCATTTTACTTTAAATAGTAAATAGAGTTTTATGACTGTGTAATCTGATACTCCATCAAATAAATGTACAAAACCATGGAAGCAGAATCTTCATTTAAAAGTATACATTATATAGAAACATATCCTGGTCTTGCAGCCCTTGATAATCATTTGTTCCTAGACTTTTAATGGCAAACACATCACCAAAACCAGCTGTTAACCACTGAAAAAAGGAGTTTTGTGTTTTATGTTGTAAGGGTTAGATCTTGTTCCAGAAACACTGTTTATCAAAGTAATTCTGTAGAGATATTTGGAGGATGTTTTGTCAAATACTAAGCATGTTATGCTGCTTGAAGTGTTTTCATGTGAAAAGCTTAATTGTAATCTTGAGCCTTATGTTGGTATGTTTAAGCAGTTGTACTGACCAAAGCAATTTTGGAGATCACGATTAAATGGAAATGTTCTGCTTGATCTTAGAAGTTTATATGAGTCTGTCATTCAGTGCCAAATCCTTACCTTAACAAGCCTCCCATCTTGGAACACTTTGTGCTCTGCTGCTGTCAAAACACAGTTTGTTCCATAAGCTTCAAAAACACTACAGAATGATCACCATCAGCAAAAGGCAGTCATCTTCAAAAATGTCACCAAGAGCACCGACATAGAACCATGAAAATTTTTCATGCAAACAAACAAAAGTAAAAAACTACACTCAATTAAACCTCAGTCCCGCTCCACTATTTTCCTTTAACAGGGAAGCAGCTGAGCTTATTTGCCTTGATACATGTAGAAAGTGAAGTTAAATCTCTACACAAATATTTACAGCAGTAGCCACTTTTCTACCAGTTAAGCTGGAGAACAGTATTACTCAAGTTCCTACTGCAGCTACTGATAAAGATCTGCCTGAATTCTTTGCAATTAAGCCACTTAACTATGGTCTGTTGCTTACTAGTGACCAACAAATGGAATACACTCATCGTACTTCCCAAGATGGGAAATAGTACCTGGTGGAGCGGGAAGGTGGGACTGCCACCTGCAGGTACACCACCTCTACCAGTACTGGACCACACCTTTGTGGCTGGCCCGAGGCTGCACACCAATGTTATTGGTACTGTATGCAATGACAGAATGAAATATCTACAGTGTATAATGAGTATTTAAATAAGCAAGGGCTTATGATTATTATTTTTAATTGGTTTTGTTTTATTTATTACTTTATAATTATTATTTTATTATTATTTCTCATCATTACTGATGAGAAATACATGTGGTCTGGAAAGAGCTTTAAGCAAGAATAGACCATCTTAAGTAGCTGACCTTCTAGCTTCCCTTAGCAAACACGTACTACAAGCCTGAGGTGTTCCTCCTGCCCACAGCATTGCTGGTGTGTCAGTAGTGGACTGGACTCAGAGCACACAAAATCACCACCACTAACTCCCTCAGTAATGAACTTCAGGATTCCCAGCCAGCCCACAGATTACAAAGTCTCCCAAACAGTACTGGAATTGTCTGACACCACTCACTGGCAGTAGTGCACAAAGAGAATGGGAGCACCTCTACTGCCTGGTTGCAAAGACGGATGGGTGTTCAGAAGTAGCCTGGCTAAAAGGATTGGGCAAGTGTGCCTTTGCTTAGGGCGACAGACTGTTAGGTCTCTCTCACCTGCCCGACAATCCCGCTCAGCTCAGCACCCTCCTCCATGCTGACCACAAACACATTACTGAATTATCTTCCTCTGCCTCCCTGAGCATAACAAGTCTCGTAAAATAAAGCTACAAGTTTGTAGAGATTAATTTGCCGTGTGGAAGTTAAAAGAAAAGGTTATTTTCCTACTAAGTATCATGAGTAGTTTCCATATGTTCAAAAGGGCTTCCCTTGTCACATGTAGTAGCTCCCTTCCACTCCCGGCACCCAGAGATCCATACACTGCAGAAAACAGCCTTCCACATCTGTATCCATCTTCTCCAGTCCTCCATGTTCACAGAAAATGCACTAATTTCCCATCCAAAAATTTCTTATAACAAAATTGTATCTCCCTGATTCCATCCTGCTTGTCCTGCAACTGGCAGTCCTGCTCCCTCGCTTCCAGCAGTCTGTCCTTCATCCCAGACCATCGCTCCACAGAACCCTTTCCATCCAGAGGTACCGCTAGACCCCCACCCCTGTACCATGGCCCAAAACCCAGCCCTAACTCAATTAAAGCCCCTGTCCTGTGGCACAGCTTGAAGAATCTACCCACCATAGGGCAGGATGACAGCCGGTATATGTAGGAGACAGTGACTTATTTGAAAAGTTGTAGATTAATTTCTATCTCTGGTCAATAATGTAAATTCGCATTACAATTGGACCCAGGTTTAGGGTGTAGGATATACTGACAGAGGGCTTGGGCTATAAGGGTGGGCTGTAGGATCCTGTTTAAAATCAAGGTTATACATCTCTGCTGTCTGCAACAGTAGTGCTGCCTCACCCAAACCAGTGCTACAGGCACAATGCCAAAGCGCTAACAAGCTGCATCAAAAGAAGCATCACCAGCAGGTCGAGGGAGGTGATTCTCTCCCTCCGCTCTCGTGAGACCCAACCTGGAGTACTGTGTCCAGCTCTGGG
>RSEF01000031.1:13228624-13254724 GCA_003993805.1 Himantopus leucocephalus
ATCCCTGTCTTCTAGCTCAGGGGTCTGGGTACTCAAGGTACAAAACATTTTTCCTGAGATGTCTTTTTTTTTTTTTCACTATAACGCATTAACATGTTCAGCAGAGACACACAAAGCCAACTGATTAAATCAGTAATATTCTAAAATGCTCAGTGGTAACCCTTATTCTTGATATAAACAAAAGAATAAATAGGCATAACTAAGCAACACAGAAGTCAGTATTTTATTCAAAGAGATCGAAAAAATCCCATACATGCAAAACATGGCATGCTGTACGAAAAACAATTTTGAAATCATCAATTTTTGAACTTCTTCCCCGTTTGAGGATAACAGTGTCACGAAAATTTACCTGCTTTACTGCTCTACAAGACACCATGGTCCTGACAATACCTAGAATTCAGAACCTAATCCGATCAGAAGGAAAACACATTTAGTACAGGGGATGGAAACGACAACCCCTCAAACCTGGCACGGCTGTTCTGCCTGATGGTGTAAGTGCACGCCCCTCCATTAGTTTGGCCCAGCAGTCCTGCAGTCAATGGGAATTCTGTGAGTCATTTCAGTGGAAACAGATTCTGTGATAACATGGACCTCTGAAAGGAGGGAGGCAGTCCTTCCTGTATGAGTAAATACCTAACGCTGACGCAAGTATAAAGCGCAAAGAAAGAGAAGATGTGTTGGATTATAGCTGAGCTCCTTCCAAATGAAAACATACCTTATAGCCTCTCACACATTTCCTCTTCCAGCCAGAAAATGCCTCTTCTTTGAACAAATCTGTTCAAATCCTTCTCATACTAACTCTTCCTATGGCTGAATAGATCGTATTATTTAAGTTGTTAGGAAAAATAAGATTAAAAAATTCTTTAACTGGAACAATTTAAACCGTCTCTCAAGCCATATCTTAACCAAATGCCTACTCAGTAAGCATTTAAGATCTACTTCTGAACTGAATGAACAAATAAAAATGTAGCATGGGGATGTTTTATATTTCTTAATATATTTTAGTTGCTGTAATTATAATTATTTTGAATACTTAGTAGATGGTAAAAATTGTAAATTTTCTTGTGTGTGCATGCAACCACAGATCTAAAAATTCATATATATACAAAAATACATTCAGGAAGAATCTTGCAAAAATTAATGAAAACTTAATAAGTACAACATGGCAATTAAGTTTTTGAAAGGGATGATTACTTTCTGCAAAGACTGTAAGTGTTCTCTTAAACAGATATTCAATTGATAGTATGATCTGAGAATTTTTCTACAATACACTTCCTATTGCACAAATCACTATGCTTCTCGAGCAAAATTATTTCCTTTTAAAATGTGTTATTTTGAAAATAGAAATCAGATATGAAAAATGAAAAGATGACTGATTTCAAAAGGTTTCACTTGTCTACAAAACTATTATTCAAATGTTTTCATCATGCAAAATGTTATCAAAATCAAGTAGAAATGATGTGTCCCAATCCTGAATTCTCCAGGAATTCCTCAGTTGACCATTTTTTCCAGTCCAGTTAAGGAAGTGACCATGCCTCCAAGACAATGCAAAGAGAGCAGTCTCAGGACAGAGCACATCAAAGAAACAGCCTGACTTCATTTGACACATTTCGCTGAACTGCTGGTGTGAGGACCAACAGCCACCTTCCCCTAAAGAAGGATGAACATTAAACAAATCTCCTACGTTACGCCTGTAAGTTAACATGATGTGAATACCCACCACTGCATCCAAAATCCCAAAAGGGTAAAAAGGGAGATTCAGGCAATGCTGTCCTGAAAAACTGGTTCACTAAGAACAGACCTTTAAATGGCAGGCCATAAGAATTAGGAAAAAACAAATTAACTCCCTTTATCAGATTAGCCTCAGTAGGAAAGAAAAGGCTAAACGTAATACACTTCAGCCATACCTATTTCCAACTCCCACCATTTTACTTTTGGTGATGTCTGTAGCACAGCACTCAAGACAGGGACAGAACAGTTTCAGTCTCAGCTGAATGTTCTTTCTCTGGTAAAACATTTAGTAATAAGTAAGCATTCAGGGGTGTTTGGTGCAGCATTTTGTTTCACCTAATCAGAAAGTGTTTAATCCATTCACCTATGAAAGCCACATACAGGTTTCTACTGATACCACTTGACTACAAATCAGATGCCAGATCTATCGCACACACACAAGCAAAATAATAATACTCCATCTCTGCTTCACAGGAAAATTCCTCACAGAAAAAGTAATCTTAATGAAAACAAAAACTTCTGATAACAGAGAACAGTTCACACTTTAACTGGAAGATAAATAATGTTAATGAATGAGGACTGAAACAGATTTAAAAAAACCCTTTTTCTTTTACAGTTTAAATAAAAGCTTATTAATTACTGAGAAAATGTAGACATTAACTTGTAAAACTATGAAATACATAAAGATGAAAGCAATTGTTAGAATGTAGTTAAGCATTTTAACATTACATTTGTTCACAAGATTTTTAGAATCAATTCTTGGCTTTCTTCTGAAAAATATGGATGGAACCATAACTCAGGTCATTGCTTTTTTGATTTACAAAAAAAAATTACTTAAATTCTTCAACTTTTGTAGTCTCTCCCTCTGCTTAAAAAACAAAAACAAAGCAAGCCCCATACAATAAATAACACCAGTTCTTAAAACAGTATGGCCACCCATAAGGCTGCCCTATCGGGCTCTGATGAAAAGAGTTTCATCAGGAGTTGTAGGACAATTCTCCACCTCAGTAACAGTCTCTACTGTGCCTGAAGCAGACACAATCACTACTGTTTTAGCTGCTGAAAGAGCTTTCTCCTTCTCTGCGATAGCAGCACAGACTTCCACAATTTCATCACTTTCAAAGTCATAGTCTGGGATTGATTCTTGTGCAAGCTCTTTTTCGTTTGCCAGTGTTTGCACTGCCTCAGTCTTTGTTGCTTTCTGCTGTTCATGTAGTTTTCTTGCCCAGGAAAGGTCCTCTTTCCATACTTCAGGGTTCATTGGAAAGATGTGTAAGGACACCTGGAAACTTCGGATTGCCTACAAACAGAGTAGGGAAGAAACAAGGGTAAGAAACTTTAAAGCCTACATATTTCATCATAGAAATTAACAACAACAAAAAATAATTACATACATCATTCAAACGAAGACAAAAGTGATTTTACTCCAGTCTGTCTTTAGTGGAACAATCCTCCCTCAGCTGTAAGTTCAATAGCAGTGTTACCCCCAAACAACTATGCATACAAGTGTCTGAAAGTACCAAGAATGCATGAACAAATCAGGTACCTGGCAACAGGGGTAAAAATAAGAGTTCATATGTCAAAAATACTATTGTAATTAGAAAGGTAAAAGCAGAAATCATTTTTGTTTTGATGGTTTTCTATCCCACTGTTCTCCTACCACCAAATCTAAGGAAAGGCAAAAGCGGACAGATATGGTTTAAAGAACTAGACAAAAGGGATGACTGAGATTTGAAGTATCATTAATATTGCTGCTTTTAAATTAGCATGCAGTCGTTTCACATACACACCTAATACTACAGTAATCCCAGCTTCGTGACAAGCAGTGTCTGAAACAGGTCTGTGGTTGTAAATACACTTACCTAAACAGGCAAAAGTGGACAAATAAACTCCCAACTTGGAGTTGCTCTAAGAAAGAACTCCTATAATTTTATAAATGATGTAATATTAATACAAGTAAGTATAGCTGATACTGCTTCTCCTGTCTTTCAGCTCAATTGGGAAAAGTCCCACAAATGCAAATACTCAACACAGAAGTTGTTAAATATAAAAGAACAGACTGATAAAATACTGGAAAAATGCTATGCCAAGAATTACAACTGTATTGTATTTATAGTTATATTAACAGTGAAGAGGTCAAGACTGACTTTACCTACTCAGACTTATGTGTATGTACACACAGGCATGTGTGTATTTCACATTTATGACTGTATGGTCAGTTATGGAAATGGACACCTGAGTGACCAAACTCTTGTGTGACAATGTACAGAAGCCGTCCTGTAGGGTGGGAAAACAGTGATGATATGGATTTGGATTATATTTGGGAGGAGTTGTAGCAACTTGCATATAGAGACTTTAAAGACATATGAACAACCATCAAATTCCATATTCTGTTGTAATTTATAAATACTTAAAGCATGCAAATTAATTTGAAAAATCACAACATTTCATCTGCATTGAAAGAAACTACCAATTCATCCTTCTGCTGGCACAGATTAATATACGAAATTCGCATGGCATGAACTCAGCAGACAAGAGATACAAATCAGATTTAGGAAATGCTGATTATGCTATCAGTATATATGCTGTTGTAATAGGCAGCCTTTCAGTTCCAGGAAAAAAAACATACTTCATTTCTGGTCCACAGCCAGCTCTGAAGTGTTGGAGCATGCTGAACTTTAAACAGAAGGAGGACTGCTGTTTAATTCTTGCAAAACAGTGTCATTTTACTCAACTTTGCTAGCTTTTCATTTCCACAGATAGATTAGCTACAAGTAAACCCTAAATGTTCTTTTTTTGTATTTCTGTTGAAAAAAAAAATAAACAAACACTATCTGCTTTTAAGCTTTCCATGAAACAGGTCCCCTAGTTAAAACCTGTCTATATACTTATGTTCATGTACAATAAACATTAAACACAGCAATCATATACAAGGTAAAATTTAATAAGCTTGGAAGCTGCCTAGATGATTCATACAATACAGCATAAAATGATAGTCTTTGCAAATCTATTAGAAAAAAGATTGTGTGTGAGTTTTATAAATAATAAAATAACAATAAATTAATAAAATAATAAAGTAAATTCTAAGTGCTGCAAAAAAACGGAGGGATTCATTTTAATGCAGCAATGTAATACTGAAACATACAGAATTGTCATCCACATAAAATTTCATGTTGCCACTGTAACTGCTTTCACAGCCATTAATTTCTATGAAGATACCAATGAAATACCTCAAAGGAATTAAGGGATGTTTCTTTAAGGTGACACGGCTGACAGCCCAGCTGAAGTGCCTCTACACCAATGCACACAGCATGGGCAACAAACAGGAGGAGTTGGAAGCCACCGTACTGCTAGAAAGCTCTGACCTAGTTGCCTTTACTGAAATCTGGTGTGACAAATCCAATGACTGGAGTGTGGCTATTGTTGGCTACAGGCTGTTCAGAAGGGACAGGCGAGGAAGGACGGGCAGAGACACTTCCCGCTACATCAAGAAATGGTTAGAGTGTAAGAGCTGTCTCTGAAGAATAGCCACAAGCAGGTTGAAAGCGTGTGGCTGGTGAACCTTTGGTCGAGTTATAAACCCCTAAAAAGTCTTTGTTCCCATTCGGTAGATGCCTGTGAGACAATGCGAGCTACTATGCCGCAGGTTCTCCACTGCAGAGAATTTATGCACTGTGGACGCAGATGCATCACCCCCAGGGGTGGCTCAGCACACGTCCTCCCTGGGGCGCAGTACCTGACGGCTGGCAGGAGAGACCAGAGGACACGTGCCTGAGTCTGCAGGCATGAGAAGAGAACAGGAACATAACGGCCTGTGGCAACTGACAGCAAAAGATCTCAGGTTTTTTGGGCCCAGGTACACATCCCCGTACAGACTATAGTTTTGGAAAACTTCCCGTCAGCCACTGTGTCCACTTCAAGTTTCTCTTCAAGGTGTCTCTTCCTCACTTCCGCAGCTTCCTTCTTCCTCTTCTTTTGAAGAAGTTTCTATCCTCTTCTTGTACTTCCGTTTGCTTTGGTGAGGTACTCCCATTTCCCAAATCTTGTTTTGCACCAACTCACTTCCCAGCCCTTCTTCCTCACAACACTTACTGCCTGTCTGCCTTTGCACCTCAGTGAGCATCCCTGTAAGACTGCAGCATGCTCTGCAGAAGTCACTGCTTCATGCTGCCTGTACCACAGAGATCTCTACACTATGCTCTACCACACACATGGACATAATTCAGGATGATCACGGGTACAAAAAAAAAAATCTATCCCATCCTAGAAATTTACATATTTAATCCAAGAAAATAAAGCCTGAAGTGATATGACTGCTCTTAACCTGTAAATCAGGAAAATCTAGGAGGATGGAAAACATTTACCTCTCTATTACCAAATTATACTGCTAAAATTATTACAAGGAATTTTTAAAAAATGGTGACACAACTTTCACCCCAATCCCAGTTTGTCATAGACTCTGCATCCGTTTTAGCTAACGCTTTTAATTACAAGGTCTAAATGTCGAGAAGATGGACTACATCATCTTGGTTAAAGCCTCAAAAGTTCTGAGCATCTGACAAGAGTAACTAACAGAAGGTGCCAGCTAAGTCAGTGGGGAACGCTCGCAAGAACTGAGTACGCCTACTAGAAATGTAGCAGAAAGGTCATTTAAACTTTTGGAGACTTGCTTGCCCTTTTGCTTTCTTGACTGAAAATAAAAATCACCTCTGAGTAGAAGACATTTTCATGCATTAAAAAAAAAAATCTTTAGGTGAGTTATCAAAATATATTTGTGGCTTCCAACAATGTATATATATATATAAAAAAAGAGTACACTATAGTAGCTGGAGACTGCAAGACTAACACAGGACCACTGGGGAAGCTAGTATTACTGGGTACTACCTGGTGTTACCTATAACTGGGTAGGACTGTTTAAAGCTGTTGAAAAGAATTTAACCGAACACCACTTTAACTGACAAAGCATTTTACTTTCTCTCTAACTTAGTAATTCCCAAATACTACGCGCTAGAATGTTTATGTGGCTGGAGTATAGTTCAAGATGGAGTCAGCATGACAGAAATATGCCCTGTCACATGCTTTATCCTCAAAAGAAATATCTTTTATTGAATCCTGATAAGGAAAGCAGTATCACTTAAAGTGTGACACAAAAACTGTAAATGGAACAAGAAACTCTAGACCAAAATTATCAAACGAATAGCAATTTTTAAAATTGCATTGCCTCTTTTTCTTTTCATTTATGCAAATAAAGTATCAACTATATTAATGACAAAATTAAACATTCCATCACTATAAAATAATACACACATTTTGTGCTTAGAAGGAAGATTAGCACAGCAGTATAATTATTCATAATTAAATATTAATAATTAATATAAAAATCTATAAAAATAAAATCCAAGTTATTTATCCCCTCAAGTTGATAGGAACACATCCAGAAGCACAGACTTGATTGCTTTTCAATGGAAAGCCAACCTTCAGTTTGCTGTTAATTACCAAAATCTTTATGTTTCTACACACTTACATGAGTAACATTATGAAAAATTCTCTCAAATTCAGAATTAATTGTGTTAATTAGCTGGATTCCAATAAAATGCAGTAAATCCTCTCTTTGCTAGTACATAACTCCCACCATTTTGTAAAAGACCTAAAACTATTTTTTTCAAGAGTATTAAAAGGGCTGATCTGAGGATTCATATTGTCAAGGCTTCATTCCTTTTACAAAATGTAGTATCACACTCAAAAGACCACACTTAAACCAGTAACTACTTAGTAACAATACAGCAAGTCACATCCTTCAAAACATCAAACAAAAAGCATGCACAACTGGTTCATATTTACACATCTGCCCAGTAAACTCTGTAATCTTCAGTCCTCCAGATTTGACATGGAGGCCCCAGCCCACCCACAATGAGGTAAGCTTAAGTCTCAGAACAGTGGAGGGTGGCCAGGACCTTCCCAGGTCACCTGGACCAGCCTCCTACTCAAGCAGAGCCACCTGGAGCTGGTTGCCCATGACCACGTCCAGATGGCTTATGAATTTCTCCAAGGTGGGAGACTCAGTAACTCTTAGTCGGTCTTTTTTTTTTTTAAAAAGCTGTTTTTGGGTTGTTTTTTTTTTTTTGTTTGTGTAATGAAAGTGTGAGGCTCGCTCTGTCTCATGAGAAGAACTGTTCTAATGAAGATATCAGGGTGAAATTGTTACTGCTTAAGTTGTCACCACCAATGCAGTAAGTATCATTTGTAAAAACAAACATTTACAATTAAATGAGAGAAATATTGCAAGCTTGACAACATTTCTACATTCATGTTGCAAAGTTTACTTGGGTGTGCTATGGCTAATTGATTTGTAGAATTTAAGGAATTTCTGCCTTTACAGAAATAAAGTTCTGCCTGCTCATAATTAAGTACTACTGTTGAATTACCCTATTCAGTAAATTCATAAAAAAGAGCAAACATCCTTTGTAAAAGCTAAACAAAAAGGGATGAATTTATCTCACCCTTTCTGTCGCAAGTTCGACAAAACCAAACCAAAACAAATCTTTCTTTGTTTGCAAGAAGTGAGTATATTACACAGCTCATAACAGAAATTAGATTTGTTTGGAAGCTGTATGTTAGACCTGGGAAACTTGAAATTAAAATACAGTAAATTATTTTTTCCTAAGAAAAAGTGCATCACTCATTGTGAAGAAATAACAATATTTACAACAGACCGTTTGGCAGGATGTGGGTAGTGAAGACAAACATTGGTGGAGGAGAAATGAAACAAAGAAACAGAAGAGGCTGCTCCTGAGAAGGGTAATAATTCCTAAATCTCAGACATGACTAAAAAGCCCTGACATATATGCTTTACTAACTTTTCTTTGTAAAAAATATAAAGCAGAGAAAAATCAGAAAATCACGGCAATGAAAGGGTAATGGGAAAAGGATAATTATGACGTAGATCACCTGGTCAAGAAGCCTCTACAGGTTCAGTAATTAAGAAATTATTTGACATTTTAAGACTCCTCCAGTATTAACCTTTTACGATTCCTTAAAAATTGCTTGGTTCAAAAAATAAATGGTGAATATTATCTGCAGTTTAGATTAACTCTCCATGTTCTTCTTTGTACGTGAGAACATATTCATCAGAAGGCAGTTCAATATGCTTTAAATACAGTAAGGCAAAAAAGTAGAAATGCCCAGTACTACAGCACTGCAGACATCAACCGGAGCTTACCTGTTGGAGCTTACCTGGGCTCCTACACGGAGACAGACAAAAACATTCAGAGGGCAAACTACCTGGTGCTAACTCCTCCTCCCTCTCTCTTCACAGACAGTAAGGTCAATATAGCAATTACAGAGGCACATATAGTAGTGTTTTGTTTCATATGAATAATCTGCTGTGATGCAAATATCTGATTGTTCCCACTTAAAATGCTTTGGTTTGCATCATGGAATAGTCTCAGACTACATAAACTAGATTCCTTTCTGATTAAGCCCGACAATGCACTCCAAGAAAGCACCTGAAGTGCTACTCTGAAGTAGAACAGAATGAATATAATGTGAACACTGGGTCCCCAGCACTATTAACTCAAGATATCCCCTCCAACTGGTGTGATGTGACTTGCCAATGTAGACAAAGTTTACAGGATCTGGTGAGCAGACCTGGTGGTATAACTAGTATGGGTATATCAATACCTATAAACCACGTTAGAGTAACTGTAGTATTTTTTATAAAATAAGCAGCATCAGTTACCTAGGATTCTTGCAGAAAACAAAACTTTGAATTTCCTAAGACTAATGCATTTAAAAATCTCAGACATAATTTCAAGCAACAATTTCAGACACTTAAAAGGAAAAACAAAATTGTAGATTGTAGTTCCAGACAGGACAGACCATCCACTCTTACCTTCTACACCACAGAAGCCATGGAATATCACCCATTATGTGACGTGATGCAGATATGCATGGATTTATATTAAATATTTCATATTATGATACTGCACCAACATAAGGTTGCACACTACACAACTGCAACACGTAGGTTTTGTCTTATGTTATTCTCATTATTTGGGTTGGGTTTCTTTCGTCGTTTTTTTTAAATACTGGTCCTTACTACATTTTAAAAAGAAACTGGTTTTGTATGATCTGTTAGCCTCCCTCAAAAAATTATAATTATTTTTTTATTCTTAAAAATTTTTGGTCCAAACACTTTAACTCTGCAAACACACTCTAAATCAACAACAAAATTACTTGTATCGAAGCAGCACACAGCTACTTCTACTAGAAATAAAATAAACCCAGTATCTTTTTTATCTGGCAGCTCACAATCAATTATTTTTCTAATGGATTTTTGTGAACATGTCTGAATTAAAAAGTTCACTCGCTATGTTTCCACACTAACTAGCAGAAAACTATTACACTATAAATGTTACATTATTTACAGGTGTATAGCCTATTGGCTGAGGGTGTTCCGACACGGGGGAAGAGTCTCTCCCTTTGCTGCACCATGGCATATAGCTGCAGCTAGAGAAAAGCTACACTCCAGCTGCTGCAGAGCTTCCCAGCCTTTCTGCTGTCTTATTAAGAAAAGAAGCAACTTCAGCCTCCATTTGGGGTCAAGGGGCCAGAGGGAAGCATGAATGAGCACACAGGATTTGCTGCACCTGAAGGAGGACAGCAGGAGACAGGGAAAACAGGATAATAGAATTTTATTAGCAGGCATGTACAAAACTGAGCCTGAATATCAACTGGGACTTCACAGTACCTTCATCTTTAAACTACGGTGAGCTGCGCTGTAGCAGTACAGTACCCAGAAGGTAGTATGTGCAGTTATGTCAACATCATTATTCCACTGCATAAAGCCACCACATAAATATAGCATGTAACACAAAAGGCTTTGAGCTAGGCAGGTCTTCCACAAGCCCAGCAACAAAACCACACGGGAAGCATTTGTGAAAAACAACAAAGTGGAGAGAATGCTGGAGATAAATAACAACAACTTTTTTCCTTGCTTACTTTCGGGTTACATGAGGATGTTCAGCTACCTTGATATTTCTGTCCTTTCATCGTCTCAAACACAATTCAGAGGATGCAGTTTACAAATTTAGCATATTAATGTTGTCCATTTTCCTACCAGTGCTATCTCTCCTAATCCAAGCTGGGCACGTCCCAAAGTCTGCCAGGCATCCCAGGAACGTGGGTTTCTCTGGACAGCCATTTCTGCTGCATGCACTGCTGGGAACATTTCATGTAAAGACATCAGGACCTATGACAGAAAAAGGAAAATAAGAGGAATAAGAATAAGCAAAATTGAAAACATTTAAGTTTTCTGGGATTACCCAAGCAACCACCATTATTTCAATAATTAAGGACAGGTTCATCTCACCTAGCTTTTTCTAGTTTAAGAGTTAGTTGTCTAATCACAGGTAGTCACCCAGATTCCTTCCATGGCCCATGGAGAGAAACAGGCATGACAGAGGATGATTTATCTGAACTATTTAAGCAACTCTATTAGAAGTAGATGAATTGCTTCTGAAGGTGTCCCTCCCTCTCCCCTTCTCTCTACAAACCCCACACTTTGTAAAAGCCTAAAAGTCCTACACTGAAGGACAAACACATTGAGAATTAAACACAATAAATAAGCAAGTATTGTTGCAAAACTCCTGGGTTATATTTTTTCTTTTTAACAGAAGACTGGAATCTACCAAATACAGTTGCAGTGTGCATGATAGAATTATAGAAACAATCCCTGTAATTCAGCGTGGAAACAGCCCTTAACAATTACTGTTGTATTTGGAGAGTAAGCATTCTGCAATAGCAAAGCCTAACTTAGACATGAAGTCACCTACACTGAAGAAAAAAAAAAAGAGAAAAAAAAAGTGGTTTCCGAATGTGGAAATCTCTTTTACTCAGCAGTACAGGTTAGTGTCAGCCTGTTACCATAGTATTCTATTCCTCGCATTGAATCTCCATAACTAAGCCTATAAATCGCACTTAACAATACATAACATGGCTCAAACCTTGCTGTATTTTTCCAAGACCACCATGAGATTGGCACACTACCTGAAGACCGGCATCACTCTGAGATCATGATTTCAGACACCCACATGCTATGGTGATAGATACCAGTGTAAGAAACAAACGACAACTGCATTCCTACAGTATGATGAGAACGTAAACCACAAGAGTAAGACTCATGTGTGGGCAACCACTTTCATCCCAACTGACCCGCAAGCATGATGAATAATATTAGAACATATTAGGACTATTGCTGAAGTGCAAAAAGAATTTATTTAACCTTATTGTTCTATGATATATTAAATAGATAAACATGAGTGTGGAGTACAGGATTCAAATTAAATAATCCTGAGTATTTAATTAACATAAAATAATTGCACAGCACAGGGGTGAGTACAGTTAACAATGAAAAAGATTTACTACAGAAAGTAATCCTGTGCCCAAGAAAAGAAGGAAGCATAGCTTACAATAAACCCTCTGGATCCATACTCCTGCTGTTTTAGTAAGACTAAATTTTTCTAAAGACTAATCCTATGGCTTCTCTTTAATTCCATTTAATAGGCTGGACACTGGAATTTAGAAGTACTTAAAAACCTTTAAAAGCAACCCACAGTGGTACGTCATGTCATTTTCCCTTTTTTCCTCAACAGTTCCCAATGACCATGCTTTGTAAGCAAAGTTCGTAATGGATACTATGTATTTTTCCAAAACTTTTCAGTTCAACTGCATTTTTCTGTGCAGTTTCTCTTACCTGCAGCAGATCTGTGAATGCAAAACATTCAGATTACTAGTAAAAACAGGAACAAGCAAGCATTATTCTAATAAGGTGACATACCATTATAATAAAGTAGCATACTCAGACGTAAATTTCTTTTTTAAACAGATGTTTACTTTTTAGAGAAACTAATTCAGTTGCATTAGGAAATTTTTCAATGAACAAATAGCACGAGGCTTCACAGAGGAACTATGTATCACTGAAAAGTCCATTTAAATCCCTCTTCCTCAATGTTTTAGCACAAACATATAACCTTGCATTTGAGAGTATGAAGATATTAAGCTTTCACGTATGAAAATTATGCTGGGGAAAACCTTCATAAAAGATAAAATCCTACTACCAAAATAGGTCTCTCATCTATTTTGAAGCAAGCTGAGACAGAAAAGGCCTATTTTGCCAGAATCACCTAATGTAAAGATGAGGACGTATGTTTGCTTATGAATACTCTTCTAAGACCTCACACACTCAGATTCTATTCCTTTCCTGTTCCTCTCAGATTAATTTCTCAGGTGAATTTTCTTTTGCAAACTTCGTTAGCAGGGCGGCATTCAAGGATCACCGTTAACTAATCTCATTGCATATTTGATTTATTTTCCAATTATAGTGATAACACTTTATTAGAAAACATTCTTAAAATTAATCAACTAGAAAAAAAAGAAAAACCAGAAAAAACATCTCTAGACTCTCATGCACATATATATTAAAAATGACTAAAGGGAAATGTCTTACAAAGATGTTCAGTAGGTGGATTTTCAGAACAATTTATTCCAACATAGATTTTATCACATGCATCAAAACAAAGAATATCCATGCCACTATGGATGACTTAGTTTAATAGATCTAGTTTAAAAAGAAAAAAAAAGTATGAGACAGATTAGAAGAATTAGAAGAACTCAGTGGCAAAAAAAAAAAAAAAAAATAAANGTCATCAGGAGACTGACCAAGTATTAAAAATCCAGGCAGCAGAATGACCCATCCCTGTCCTACGCACAGTGTTTTGGAAGTGTTATGAATCTGAGTAAGTCCTGGTTTTAGATGAGCTCACTGGCTTGAAGCTGAATCACTATATATAGATACATTCCAAGTCCAGTGAAACTGACCCAATTCCTTCTTCCATCCAGAAACCCATTTCAAAACACGGGTGAATAAAATTCTTCCTACCCGTAAGTAGCTTTCTGGAGTCTACACCAATGCTTTGATGGCAAACTCTTCTCACTATATCCCAGTTTAAAAAAACAACCAACCAACCATACATTTTAAAATCATCAGCAATTATTAGCTGAATTGGTATAACCTAAACTGGGGACTGTGATTCTGGTCATGTCTTAGGAACCTTATCATTTCTTAAGGAGGAAGACGGATAGGTAGAAGTTGATATTATTTCTTCACTGAGTTCAAGATTAAGAATAGCTTTAGAAGAGGGGAAATGGATATTTGAATATCAGTATGATGGGTTTGGCCTATTAAAAAAAAAAAGAAGAAAGACATACATCTGAAATCCTGGTCCTGTTCAATGAATCCCAATTGAGAAACTGAGGATGCAGGGTTGTACAGAAACTAGATCCTCAGACAGCTGATGACAAACATTCAAAAAGCTTATTAAATGGACATAAATCTGACTGTTTACATTTGTATTTACTTGTTTCTATAAACAATTATATTGTGTACTTGAGGAATCCTGTCATAGTTGCACCATGTGTTTGACAATGCTATCTGAGATCTGAGGTGGAGATATCACTGGATAAGCAACATGAACCAGGCAAATTCTCAGGAGTGGTGCAGAATAGCAGAGTGCCTGATTCCTAAGAGAGTTTGTTATATATATCATAATGCAGTAAGTCCTTTGATATCTCTCTTCACCCAAGAAAGAGTCCCACGTGGTCCAGCATACAAACGTTCAGATACAAATTCAAATAATTTCTCAAAGCAGCAAAAAAATAATCTAGTCAATGTTTAAGAAACTTATCCCACAATGATTTTCAAGCAGTCTTAGTGACTGCAATAATATAGGTACACGCACTTCATAGACTCCTTTGAATTTACTTATGATGCTACATCTAATACTAGAATCAACATTAGGCTGTTGTTGGGTTTTTTTAAGTTTTTTTTCTGAAACAGAAATACAGAAATGAACTGCTTGCATAAACAGTTGCTTGCCACTCATTGTTCTTGCAACAGGAGACTAGTTTAGGATGGTAACGGAATATCAAGTATATACACTGAAAGACCTTAAATGCAAAGAACAGTATAAGTGCACCCCCAACCTCTACACACACCATAATAATCTGTTTTTAAATGGATCAAAGAGTAGCTGAGAGCAAGGGAAAAAAAACTCATCAACTTTTATGGGTTTTTGAAGCAGTTGAGCAATTCCACAATTCCCGTGTATTTTCCTGGAAACACAGTTCCTGCAAGTGTCATTGACAACTGGGAACTTTAAACACTATTTCTGCTCTTCAGAAATACTGAAAGACATTTGTCCTACATCTGTTAAAATACAGATCTTTAAGAACCTATCGTAAATATTTACAGATTCCTACTGTGTCGTTAGCGTATTTATCTAAGCTGCATATTAAACAACACGGTATTTAAAATGTTAAGTTTGCCACTGAGAAAGGAAATACTAATGAACTGGGAAGCTGCTTTATAACCCAAGGTAAGACTATCTTAATAAATATAACAGGATATACAGACTCCATCCAATGTTAATTCTCAAAATAAGTTACTTCATGAGGAGACTTTTCCTCACTGAAAGAAAATTACTATAGACCATAAAGAACCTTTGCATATCACACAAAGTCATTTTTAATATGAATCAGCTCCTCTAGTATGTGACTCACATACCAAGACAGGCAGATTTTCATAGGCCCAATTCTGGTCAAGCCCTTGCAGAAGCTGGTGTACAGTTCTTCCAAATCTGGAACTACCAAAACTTTCTCATTTAGCTACACAATAATAGATGCAGTATTTGTATTGGTGTACTGGATTGGAATAATACAGTCAGGTCTAACACAGTATCATTTAAATATTAACCACAATATTTTTGGAATGAATTACGTATTCCTATCTTGGCAAAAATGGATTTTTACAGTTCACATTAGTGCCTTTAGAAGTAGGAAGGTATCAAATTACACATTCTACTAATCAGCTTCCAGTAAGCCTAAGTCATACTGCAAAAAACATCAGTAATAATTAGTTGTGTATACTAAAGAGGTGTTACCCATTTAAAGATTAGAGGTTTTGTTAAAATGATTCAATAAATAGTTTTATAAATCCCTATTTTGTACATAAACTTTTAATGTGTTCTCATTCACAGTATAGCAGAAGTGTTATGCACTATCAGAAAGTCAAACCAAACAGAAACAGTACAACTGCTCTCCTCTTCTGGAAAGGAAGCAAAGGCATGGTGGAAGCAAAGGCCTGGGTTTCTCTCTTCTTTCAGCTTTCATTACTCTCCTATGGTTTCATTAGACAGGCAAAGACATTTTACAAGGTGAATCAGAGTCAGACAGCTGGTTTCTCAGCTCCTCCTGGTCAGCAGGAAAGCGCGTGCCTTATTGCTCCAACTCACCTTTGCCATTTAGCTGAAACCCAGGGACTGGGGTGCCAAGTAAGTAACTGCGCCTCAGTATTGGGTATTGCAGCTGCAGCACTGATTGAAGGATGCTGTAGTACACATACATTTGCGTAAGTCTCTGCATCATAGCTTGGGTCCTGGTAAGCTAACCCTGTTCTCCTGTTATTTCCACTGTGAAAATATTTAATTTTAGAAAATTTCAATTAAATAGAGTACTTTTGGAGAGCTAGCTTAATTCCTGCCTTCATAGAATCATAGAATGGTTTAGGTTGGAAGGGACCTTGAAAATCACTGAATTCCAAACCCCCTGCCATGGGCAGGGACACCTCCCACCTTCACATAAGACCATAATAAAGAACTGGTACAAGAGAGCTATTCACTAATTTGTCCCACTGAGCATAACTGTCCTTTTCAACAGCTTTCTCTTAAGTAAAAAAAAAAAAATTCTAATTGCAAAATAAAGGTTACTTCAAAAACACCCTGTGTTAAGGAGCCAGCACCACTGCACATGAATGATTTCTTTCCAGCCTAGAAGAAACAGTGATAGGTGGTCTGTTTTATTCAAAACAGAGTTCAATCTCTATACTACAGTAAAAAAAAAAAAATATATATATATATTAGTGATACCATTCTCACATCTTAACAGAATTCATTTATTAGTGGAGTTAAAAATTAAATGTACAAATGAACAGCTACATAAGTTAACAACCTTTACAGCCACCTGGAAAGATGCTAATTAAAGCAGAATTATATTATACTGTCTCTTCCAACAGTGCATTAATGAAGATTTGGAACTCCTTGGCACAAAGCTCTGCAGAGGCTAAAAATTTACATGAGAGCAGAAAGCAATGAGACAAATCTGTTTAAGAAAAGTCTTTCAAGCACTTCTAAACACAGAGAAGTCCCAGGGCTGCAGCTTGCTGGAGGCTGGGAAAACTATCATGGGGGCAGTACTGCTACATGCTTGTACCATTTGTATGACTCCTTCCCAGCCATCCACTGCTGGAAGTTGTCAAGATATTAGGCTAGACAGATCTTTCATTTAAACTAACATTGACACAAAGGCATCCAAATACAAGTAAATATTCAATAGAGGTTTACACATTTAAGATGTTTTGTTACCCCAGAAGTTTTTGGTTTTTTGTTTTTTTTTTTCCTAAAAACATATATGCCTCCTGTTTCAGAAGTTAAGAAGAAGAATTTGCCTACAAATCTAGCCTGGTAAGAAAGTGGGGAGAACAAATTCCCACTTTTCAGCATCATGTAGGATATAGAATGAGAGAAATGCACTAGAAAAATTCAGCAATTTAAAGTTAAAACAATTACTGCATCTTATTACCAACACGATTCAAATCAACGAAGCAAGTCAGAAATCAACCCTCCATACTCACCCCTCCGCGCGTTTCTCCTAAAACAGTCTATCTAGACCCCTTATATAGATACAATATGTTGACAAAGCAATCCCACAACACACTTCTTCCAAAATAATTCAGTAAGAAAAACCTTTAAAGCCATAAAGTATTTCTCAAACCAAATGCAAAACCAAGTAAGATCTAAACCTTCCAGAGATATATAAAACAAAAGCCTCCTTCAGCATTACTGTATTGAAATGAGCTTATGATTACTCAATTAATTCTTTTGCAGAATCAAACTTCCTTCACTTTACAGACAACATGACTCTGAGGAGGAGATGTGATAGCATCCAGGGAAAAAAAGAGCAGCCACTACACCTTGGAAAATAGCCATCTTTCCTTCTTGGGTTTTGTCAGGTTTTTGGGTGCGTTTGTTGGTTTGTTTTCTTTTGGGTTTTGTGGAGTTTTTTGGGGAGGTGGGGGTGGTGTGTTTTTTTATACAAGGAAAGAATGACAGTAACAAAGATTTTAAAAGTAAGTAACATAGAAAGATTCCTAAAAGTTAAACATCACATTCACTGAAGTACCACGATTTTGCTTTCCCTTTTCCTTTCTCCAAGCTTCAAAGAATGTAATTTTCAGCCATATTTTGAGTAGCTACCTTCCTAAAAAAAAATTTCCCAGTCTAATCTGTGCAGCTGGTTGAAAGAAGCCATACATTTCTTGTTTTCATCCTCAATCCAAATAAAAATCATTCTTGCAGAAGAGCATTTTTATTTAATACAGAAAAAAACGTGGTTTTGTACCTCTGAATACAGATGGAGACAAAAGCTTCCCATCCAAACAAAATAATGAATTCTGACCCTTTTTCCATTTAAGTCACACAAAGACACATTGAAATTACAAGCTGATCTCATAACTTCAGTGAGGCATTGATGGCTACAAGCCTTTTTCCTCAAAACAGCTTTAAAATAAAGGCCCAGGGGAATTTGACCTCATAAGTATACTCTGTTTAATGCTCTTTTCCAAGATGAATTTATCTACATAGTAACATGAAAACAGACTGGAGCATATATTTTTCATACAGTATCCCTGTTTAAAGTTGATAGTAGTCAACCAAATCTTTAGAAAGTGCAGGCAGATTTTTAATGTCAAATTTGCTAATATATCACAGCAAGGCCCTCCTTGCTCCTCCTAATACAATTTTTAAATATTTCAGTTGCTTTTTCCACATTGTAACATCCTAATTCATCTCTTAACAAAAATGTTGTTTATTGTGATTTTCTGGGATAACAGCATTATTTTAATCCCTGTTAAAAGATACCCAGTTGTGTTGAAAAATATGAAAAAACCAAATTGTGCTGTGGTTTATGCACATAACAACTAAACAATGTTTCACAATATCTGTTCACAAGCACAATGGTTACTTTTTAAATTCCTAAACTGGTAAAGAATTTTCATGCTTTACCTGCGACTTCATCTCATAAAGTGTGGCATCCTCTGGAGTTAACTGAAGTGCTTCATCCCACTTGTGAATAGCCTCTCGGTACCTGTATTTAAAACAAAATTACAGTTTCACTATATTTAAAGATATTAGATATTTCCGCTTATATCCTGATGTTGTCCTAAATAAAGTGCCATGGACTCTCATTAGTGTTAATCATTGTTCTAACCACTTCCCTCTAAGACATGCTGAACTGTTTTCAGGAACTGGCTATTTGTTCTTCTGACCAAATGGATGCTAAGTACAACTGGCCTCAAATGAATTTACAAGTCAACACAGGAAAACTATGGCAAAGCAATGACTTAAAATTAGAAATCTTGGAGTCAAATTCCCCTCATTGTCAAAGTCATCCGTAGTCAGGCATAAAGAAATATAATCTGAACCCAACGTGCCTTGCTACAGTCATAATTTAAAATTTCTTTTCAGGTCGAAACATAGGAGCTGTTATCCTGCATTTCTGTGCTGTAAGATATTAAAGACATCTGAGTAACTTTGGGATATAAATATAAGAAGTTGAAAGTAAACAGATACATTGAAATCATTCAACTTTGGGAAGGTATACAGTACCTTCATAATGTGTTGCAGATAAGAGTTGACCAAAACCAATAAAAAGTAGGTCTTTTGTCTTGAACAACAAGGTAAAACTTGGACAAATGCATACTAGGGTTTTGAACCATACTGAAAAACTGTAACAGCATAAGATGCAGTTACAGGGGTGCAGTCTTTCAGCCCTAAAGGTGGCCTCTTATTAACGTTAATGAGTCTGTGGGGTGCCACAAATTCTCTGAATCTGTTTCAAAATCCACCTTTGTTATGGAACTGTGTAGGAACTCCTATATTTATATTCATTTCACTGCAAAGGTACAAAAGCAGTATCTTGATAGACACACACTCTGTAATTTTAATATAGTATAGATAAAATTAAAGTAATTTTCACACACACTCCATATGGAAATAGTTTTTATCTTCTCATACTCCCCATTCTTCCTTCCCTTTCCTTTCCCCATTTTTCAGTCCTCTGGCTTGTATTACGCCTCCAGGTTTTCCAGAGCAGTCACATAAAGACTTCAGAAAGTTCTGAACTGATTGGGAATAGAAGAATAGATTGGAAAAGCTACGAAACGTAAGTCAAACCCCCATTATGAATCGGGTACCATTAGTTTGTAAATGACACTGATAAGTATGGTGTTTAATGTGAGTGCTAAGCAAAGGATCTTTCAATAAATTTTCACATCTCCTGAAAGTTAGCCACCAGCTGTGCATTTGTAATCTCAGTTTGTTCCCCATGGGCAGGTGTTCACACTAAAGGAAACTTCACCACATTTTCTACAGATGTCAGCAGAAGCCTTAGGCTGTCATTTAGTCAGCAAAACAACTTTTTGAGTAGAAGATTAGAGTTTTGTTCAAGACCTAGCGCAGACATAGCACAAGAAAACCTACATGAATGAGGGATGTCCTCAGCTCAGTTAGGTGGTGTCCTGGCCATGCAGCAAGGCACAATATTGTGAGTGTAGCAAAAAAGTTTAGAAAAATATGATTTTGGAAAACAGAGCAAATGCAGTAACATCAGTAATCAGAAGGGGAAGAACAACACTGGCATTCTGCAAATAAAAAGATACAAGATAAAAGTTGCATTTCAGGTATCTTCAGTGTACTGCTATGGAGGGGCTCAAAGTATCAATCTGAACGGGATAAAAACTCATAGCAAGAAGAGGCGACCTCTGATGGGAGTGTCAAATATAAGCAAATATTCCCCCAAATCCTGTTGGGTTTTGCTGTCAATTTGTCAACAGTCTGCCAACAGAATAAAGATGGGCAAGGGAAAAGAGGTCATCCATTCACAGAAATGCTTCCACATGGGTTTTGTTTATGAACAGTAAGTTACTCAATTCTGCCTGTGAGCATCCAAAAGCGTGATCCAAGAGGAGTGACAGTACATCGGAATTGCTGCCCTGGACTGAGAACGCAACAGGAGAGGGCTGCAGAAGGAAGATTTGTGGGCAGGTACACGCTGTACCGCCTGCTCAAAATGACTGACTGCTGACTACCAGTTTACAGTGTGGAGATATCCACAATGCTGTGAAATATTCGTCTTCTCAGTGCATGTATTTCCTTAAGAAGAAAGACTGATAAAACATGACTGTTCTATTCTTTTAATTACTTAGGAAAAGAGATGTTTCCATTATTGTTCCAGGAAAAACTAAGAACAGTGTTCTTAAGAGAAACTGAGACATGTTGCTTGCTCTAGTAATGCAAATTTAGAAGAAAATTCCTTTCTATAAAGATAGCTCATTAATCAAAGAATTTTCTACCTCATTCTTCTGAAGGAAAAGATTATATACTGTATTAAATATCAAAGGCCTTACTGAAAAAGATGCCTGGGGATATAAGATGCAGTTGTAAAGTCAATGTTTGAGTAAAAGTGTTATGAAAACTACAAACCTTGGCTGAAAGAAGAAGTGAGCTAGCACAGGGGTAGTGTCATAAAATAAATTATTAAAAAATAGATCATTTTACTGTCTCTCAGTATCTTTTTTTTTTTTTTTTTTGGTTTNGCTGAACTGTATGGTACCTTTACCATTATAATGAGGTAGAACTAGTTTTGAAAAGGAAAACTTCAATATAAATATGACATTTGCTTTGGGCTTAATTAACACAAATTTAACGAGCATTCCATTTGCTATTTCTATTTCTTTTCTTAGCAAGTAAATAAGCTCACATACAGTGGACTGACTAGCAGGTAACAAGCTTGTATGCATCAGATGAGCTGCAAAAATCACCATATCATGGCTGGCAAAAGTAAAGTACCAAATTTTAGCTGAATGCTTTTCCACTGAAGTCTACCTGAAATTCTTCCCACATGCCTGATACAAAAAGAGAACACACGTGTTCAGAACACATGCTATGGCACAGCTGATGCACAGTGACATGCACTTGAATCTTATGTCCCTTCACAGAAAGGGATATGAAACCTAGCACTTCAAAAATCAAAAATAGCATCTCAGAAACAAGAATGAGACTCAAAAATCGCAGATCCGTGCACTGGTGGTGATGCTATAAACTGTCTTCAGAAACCTCCAATATTTATCAAAGCGGAGATTAATCCCAAGCACCAGTTGGCTGGGGGCCTACTGACTGGAAAGAAGTTTCGCAGATAAAAGACCACGGGGTTGTGGGGGACAAGAAGTTGAGTACAAGCCAGCAATGTGCCCCTGCGGCAAAGAAGCCCAACAGCATTCTGGTCTGTCTTAGCATCACCAGCAGAGAAGTGATCTACCTCAGCTCTGCTGAGACCTCATCTGGAATGCCAGGTCCAGTTCTGCGCTGCCCAGTATGACAGAGAAATGGACATACTGGAGTGACTCCAGCAATGGGCCACGAAGATGACTAACGGCTTGGAGCATCTGTCATATAAGGAGAGGTTGACAGAGATGGGACTATGCTGTCCAGAGAACAGAAGGCTCAAGGCGGATCTTATAAAAGTGTAAAAAACCACCCAATTAGGAAGGGGGTGGAGGGACTAAAGAACCAGACTCTCAGTCACGCCCAGTGACAGGACAAGAAGCAATAGGCACAAACTAATGCACAGGAAACTGTTTTTAAACGAATCTCCATTGTTGGAGATATCCAAAACCCAACCGGACAACATCTTGAGCAACTTGCTCTAGTCAACCTTGCTCTGAGCAGGAGTTAGAGTAGAAAGTCTCCTAGGGTTCCTTAGGATTATATGATACTAAGACATCAGCAACCTCAGTGATACGTGATTTAAGATGAAATATAATGATCTCTTGGCTAAATGAAAATAAATTTTAACCAAAATACAATCTTACAACAGACTCATTAATTTTTAGATGTCTGGGATTACTATAAAAATGTATCTAATGTAGCAGTAAAGACATCACAGAATATTAATAATGGGCATATCTCGATTTTATAGAATATCAAATGAGTATTTCCAGCAGAAGTAAAACTCTTATCTTCATACACATTGTAACTAAGCATCTAAACTCCAGTAATATAAAGTATTTTAAGAAAAGATTATAATACTTTGAAGTACTGAATTACTATTTATGTGAGTGGAGAGATATAGTTTTATCTATCCACAGTGATCTCAGTAAAATAGTACACTTCACTACAAAACATCATACAATTATAATCAGAACTTAATTATAATTTTCTCTTCTTTATTGCAACGCCATAAAAAGGAATAAAATATTGAGAACTGTATACATCTGGGATGGCTTCAGTGTAGAAGACTTGATGGATCTTGCCAATTTTTATTTAACAGCATATGAAATCTCATAGCTCCCCTAAAGTACTAAAACTGCACTCTTCAGATGTGCTACTGACCATCTGGGAGCTATACAGACTTGGCACATTTTACTACAGCTTGCTAAACTTTTGAAACAAACATCTCATGCTTACACTTCACTTTTTCCAACACCACTTCTGGGAAAACAGGATCTCTTGACCTCTTAAACAAAATCATTAAAACAAATTCATATTTCCATAAAAAATATGGGATACTTCTGGGTAAGGAAAAAAAAAAACCAACACCAAAGCCTATTAATGTTACACAGAGATCAGTTTTTGAATCATACATATATATATATATATAAAATGCTAAAAACCATCACTGCAGATCACACAGGATCTAGAGGCCTGTAGCTTTACTCTGACAGGCTTGCCACAGTTGATGCTTCAGGACCAGATTGAGACAGGGCTCAGAGTGCCACTGAAAATATCTGAAAATATACTGAAAAGATGAGATGGTATCAAATTCAGACAAAATGAGACAGGCCTGCAGAAGAGAGGCAAAGCACGGGAGTAAAGTGTCAGGAGAGGGGATGAGGCAACATAACTCCCAGGAATTCTTGGAGACTTCAAGGGACACTCCTACAATCAGATGTTGCACGAGGATGAGGAAAAACATGGTTGGACAGAGCTAAGGAGGGGAAGAGGAAAACAACATTTTAAAAAAGAATATGGCTAATTGTCAAATACTCATATCGTATCATAGAGGATGAACATGAATGGTCTGTGGCCACCAGAAACACCGCCTAGAACAATTTTCATCTAGTGTAGGGTCAAATTCAGACTTTTGTGGAAGCAAGAGAAAAAGAACACTAGTCAGTAATTATACAGAGTGTATAAAAAGGAAAGAGAGCTGAAAAGCAAAGCAGAAGTTGATTACAGGAACAGACTTCCCTTTTTAAGATGAGACATGATGCAGGGCTGGACTGTGGGAGAAAAGATTCAAAGAACAGGTGAAGGAGGAAACTAAAAACAATAAAGGACAATGAACGTAACATGGCTTTTTTGTGTTTAGTAAGTTCAGAGTCCTCTAACCCAGCTAGGTTTTTACGTTAAAATACTTCCTCTGCTGGAAATACAGCACTTTATAGAAGCATCTAGAGAAGAGCAGTGTGCAGGAACAGGCAAAAGCAAGTTGTTTGCTTAAGCGCGCACAGAAAATTCTTGTCCATACAGCATGTTTAACCTCACTGGTAACCCTCACAAGATTGCTGGGTCTTTAAAGACATACAATACAATAGTACAAAAGTACAAGTACAACACCAAATGTTCTTTTGAAGTCTTAGCAACTCTACAATTTTAGGGGTTTTTTATTGCAGACAATTCTGATACTATTGATGAACCATCATTGCTGCAACTCAAAAGCATAGCTGTTTTATAGTAAATAAAGTGTTATACGTTACTTCTGATTACACAGGGAGAAAATTAAAAACAACTGCTTCACTATCTACTAAAAGTTCCAATAAAATATTTTAATTTAGCAGGCTGATTTAGGTATGGCCACACTAACCACCACAGGTGAAGAGGTGTATGACAATTCTCCAATAGCACCTGACTATATACACGTTCTTGCCTCACAGTAAAGGAGAGAGATACACAAACAAACTTGCTGTAACTGCCCTTCAAGTAGATAAATGACACTGAAGTGACCATGCGGTAAAACAGCATGCACACAGCTAATGCACCTCACTTTAAAGTGTAAGTATTCATCAGAGTTATTATTCCCACACATATCAGACCCCTCAATATCAGGTTGTTGACACCTGTACGCTAGTAGCACATATAGTGAAAATAAGTTTGATTTATACAGCTGAGTCTTTTCCTACACAGCAAATACAAAGTGCTGCTACAAGTCAGTCAGTTGAATATGCCACAAAATGAAATAGCTACACAAATATTTCAGAGACTTCTAATTAAGAACTTCCACAGAAGAACAGATGGGAAATACCATTTCATCACATGCCAAAAGCAATTACCACCTATCATCATGCTAAACTACAAGATCAAGTTTTTAACATAAGTTCCACTCACCATCTTCCTAATTTTTATTTCAGCCACACATGTAAATATGGACACTTTTTATCATTGCATCTATTGGGCAAATACAGTTTTGACACTACTTTTGTCAAAGAAAAGGTATGAAATCCAATATTGAAGAAAGATGATCTCATTACCAGTATTGAGAAGTGAAAGCCACAAAATCAGGATTCTGGTACTGTCTCTGACAGATACAACCTCTCTCACGTGGGAATAACATTTAATTTCCTCACATACAATATGAAAAAGTAATCTCATAAAAAAAAATCACTGACTACTACTTCAGTTATTTTATTGAGACCCAGGAATAGAATATACTGCAGTAAATAGTTTTAATGACAAATGACAGAGGAGTTAATGCAAGAGAGTACTAGACAACAATGGGGAGTGAACAATGCCTACACTTAACAGTCTGCCATAAGATGTCTTTTACAAATACATTTTACATTGAACAGTGAGCTGAGGACCCTGCTGCCTTTGACTTATTTTATACTTTTCTTTATAATCTCATTCATGGTCCACCCCACTCAGATACTGGACCTATCTGTAAGGAGACAAGAAAATTTGTCTGCCAACCAGTCGTCTTGCTGCTGACTGAAGACCACTTCCGTTCCTGTGCCTTGTACGCTGGCGCTACCAGCATGTGCGATTTCAGGGCTTTGTCCTCAAGGAGGGTTTTGGGAAGCACGTATATGCATATGGTTGTGTTTATTCTTCAAACATGAAATATTTACTTCAGCTCTGACTAATACAGAATTATGCTGTTAGAATCACAGAATTGTTAAGGTTGGAAGGGACCTTTCAGATC
>RSEF01000031.1:13255724-13301500 GCA_003993805.1 Himantopus leucocephalus
TACTTGAGGTGGGGTCTCACCAGTGCTGAGTACAGGGGGATGACGACAGGGGAAGCCAAAATAAACAAACAGGAGCAGAACCGAAGTTTACACATGGAAATACAAATCAAGAACCGGAATACAAGTTCTACTACTCCTGAACCTGCGATTTCTTTATTTAAGCAATAAGAACAGATTATCATAACCTTACAAGCTTCAAAGGAGAAGTGATGGTACAGTTTCAGTAAAATCAATTCACTATTTTAGTATCACGAACAAAAGCTGTAAATTAATATAAATCAAGTATCAGACATTGCAATAGTTGTCATATTTTAAGTAGTCACAGAGAAGTAATGTGTTTTTATTGTTGAAATGAAGTTTTAAATACAAAGCTTTAATTCCTCAAAATCGTTTCAGCAGTAGTTCCTCTGAGAGCAGCACAAAGAAAAATGTAGAAGAAAAACTGTTATGCTTCATTTGAAGCAATTTTGAGGCCGTATTGCGGTCTTGAGAATTATTTGTTCAGATAGCCTTTAAAAACATAGTATTAGAGCTAGTACCATCTGTTTTCTTCTTAGTTGAGTAGGCATTTAATTCTTTTAACTTTTTCATTATTTGTCCACAGATGGCTAACAGCTCTGTCTCTTTTACCGCATGTTATAATCCTACTGGTTGTCAGAAATCAGTCACAGAAACTAGGGCAAGAAGTCAAAAGCTGTTCACTGCATCAAAAAAAGCACCAAAAAAACTTTCTTGGATTTAGATACCAGTATTTGTCTATCTTTCTCAAAATGACTTATTGCCAAAATATGATGCTCAAAGGCAGGGTATTAACAGGGCAAAACATTTTGGGAGAGACGATACGTAAAAAGCAATAGTCTGCTCATTTTCTATTCTGAGCAGTTTCATTTCATCTAGTTAACATGCTCTTGTTATCTGTACTAAATAATGTAATTCCCCTTCATTTTCTTTCCCTATACTACTTCTGGCCTCTTAACAATGTTTGCTGGTGTCAACATCACAGAGTAACAGTGACAGAAATTATATATAAAAACAGAGAGAAGGAGATAAAGACAAAGGAAACATGTAATTCTCTATGGCATTTTGAGACTTAAAGGGCAATTTTAATTTTTCATCAAAGTACCAATAAGTTAAGTAGGCAGGTACCCTCTAAACCTCCCCATTAGGTTAGAAAGTATTGATGTAAAACAACTATAAAGTACCAATGCAAATACTAGTCAGCAAAAACCATCAAGTCTTCTGAAACAAGTGAAACATAGATGTGTAATAAACAGTACAATCAACCAACAAAGGCATAACATACAGATTGTATATGCATATACAGACTGTACAGAGACTGGATGTCAACATCCAGAACTAAAGGAATATACCAGACACTTCTAAATCCAAGGATGACTAACAAGCAAATCATACACATAAAAGTGGCAAGAAGAGTGGGAACTCTCACTGCCAGCACTGCAGAGACAAGGAGTGGTGAGCCTCAGTGTCAGTAGGCAAAAATGTTCTGTAAAGGGACTGATGAGGCAAGTTTGTACTCCAATTTCCACGACAGAGCTAGTTAGTCATTGATAATGCTGCTATGTTTCTACTGATAAGGAACCTTACACGAACCAAGAAGAGTGAGACGGATGATTTTTGTTGGCAGTGCTCTTTTGCATACACATAACAGTGCCTATGGAAAGAGAGTAACAGCAAGAGCTGTTTCAACTATCTCCTTCAATTTCTCCCATACCACAGCATGAGATGCAAAATAAAACACTGAAGATTCAACAGAAAATTAATATTTCAGATGTTTTTATTTACATTAATTACTGGATAGGAATACCTAAGCCATTCAGTCCACAGTATCCTATGCTTCTAAATCCTAACTTCTAAAATTAATTCTTCCTCTTCGTCTTATTTTATGACTCAAATCCTATGCTTTACCTAGCAGGGAACACCTCCAAAGCATATTTTGAGTTCTGGAAGGACTCCCTTTCCATTAAACTACCCATAGATTTACAACGCAATTTCATAAAAGGAAACAGGACAACAGACACTAGTTGGTTGCAATAATGCACACAGCTGTAAGGCACCTGTGAACTGGAAGATCCCTTCTTCTGGAGAAAAGACAAGGGAAGCAATCAGAGCTTGATAACTTCAGCGTTGCGTCTGGAGAAAGGACACCTGTCTCAATTAATTATAAAAACAAGCCCTTTAATGTATATGCCTTACTACCTTCTCTCTTTAAACATTCAGTTGATCCCACCCACTAGATAAACATAATTAAGTCTGACTTGCAAAAGCCTTATTGTCTCTCCACAAATCCTTTCCTTGGATTTAACTAAAGCTACCATCCACAAACTCTAAGAGCGCCAATGAATTTTCTTTAGACTGAGAAATGTACTCACCTTGGTGGTTTTTTTCTAGTGCTCCTCAATATTTAAAATTTCTCTCTCTCAATCTCAATTTATTATCAGAATGTGATGACCAAAACTAAGTAACTTGGGCACCCTCACAATCAGTTAAAATATATTAAAAAACTATGAATTACCCAGAAAAAAAAAGCCAGGTTAAAGATTTCTCCCATATTTACACAATGTTCCACGTAATAGTTGTTTATACCAGTAATTTACATAAAACTTCCTCAGGTTTTATGACAGCAATTTATTCTGTGAATTGATTATGACATTTTAATATTTATGACCCTAATTTTAGTATTCATTTCTTTCATTCTGTATGTCAACAACATTACCGAATTTTTTTTCCAGTATTGCTTGGAATTCCTTTCTCACTTTGAATCCCACAAAAGAAAGCAGCTACTAAAATAAATAATTTCTGAAACCTCATTCACTCAATTCCACCCACAATACAGAAATATTGGAATTCTGCCACATTTTTGAAAGGCAAATACAAATGTCTTAACGTAAAGTTGTAGAGTCATTCTAAGTGAGTTTCAAAAGTCATTCTGCACTCTCCTCATCTCAGATCTACTTTATTACCCCTGCTTTGCACCAGTATAAAAGCTTTGCTTCTTAAATCAAGTCAACAGTCTAATCGAGGTTATGACCTGTCCAAACATTAGTTTGTTTAAAACCACCAAGCAGCTCCCCAGCCTAATTCTCCTTTTGGCTACACGAACACAAAGGTGACAGCTATACCTAGGCAGCAATAATATCGCTATCTCATAACAGTTTCACATGATAGCTAAACTTTAACATCTCAAGTATACGTTTGGACGTCAGAGAATTTCACAGTCCTTATTTCACTGCACAAGACAAATGTTGTGATGGTCATGAAATTGAATGCATTATAAAAAATGGCACCTTTAGCAAATAGTTGAAATTCATCCTGAGAGCTCTACAAACAGATTTTTCAATTCCACAGTGAGAGAAAGATGGTCTAGCAAGGGCTAACTAAAACAAAACTTTTCTTTATTGGAAATTTTTTATTTCAATCTCAACATCCTACCCCCCAGAATGCTTTACACAAACCTTTTCTTTATTAAGTCCCTATTTAAGTCCTTTTTGAAGTCTTAATCAACATTAATCAAATTCGGATCAGAAATGCTCTTTGAAGACTGAAACTTGAAATACTTCATTGAACTACAATTCTATTTTAGAACATGCAATACTTCAAATAATAAATCCAGGAAAATAAGTTACGTGTGTGCTATACCGGGGAAGGTTAACCTTCTGACAAACAGAAGAGTTGCACTGACAGACTAGATTAAAGACAATTAAAAACCATCTATGTCAACATCCAAATCCACTGAGGGTGAAGTTATCATCCTCACAAGAGCCAATTGCCGGGAAGAGAAAAGCTTATATTAAAGCTTCCAGACAAATACAACTTCCTACAGAGAAGTCTAGGCTGCAGAACCCCTTTCAGTAAGTCTATGTTATTTAACTTATTTAACAGGTGTCTTCCATTTCTAACAATAAAATAGGATTGTGGAGCCAGCTGAATACAAGCCATTATTCATTGCCAACATCTCTTACCCAAAGCAGCTATTTTAAAAAAAATCTAGAGCTATTTTGTCTACTGCATTTTGTCTTAACTGTAATTTATTAATTTTTGCAGAAGACAAAAAGCTTAAGCCACAGTTTACTACATTAGATTTCTGTCACCAGCTGAAGGTCAAAGACAAAACAAACAATGTTTTTTAAGATTTGCCATTTAGTTGCTACAGCCAGTAAAACTCCAGAAACTGGCATGAAAACATGTCCAATGCACACTAGAATGGCAGCCTGTAAAATTATCAGTTTGAACCGGCTTCAAAATATCAAACTTCAGCTCTTCATGAAAACAAAATTTCTATGATTCTTTTTCAGAAAGTAAGACAGAGGAGAGGGATGCATTATCTCTGTCACTATGTGGTATTAGTGTAGCAGGCACCATCCAGAGGTAGAAAAGTACAGTTCTTTGCCTAAAACCTTTGACTTATGGTATTTAAACATTGTATTAGAAAATTGAGCATGATATTTAAAATACTGTGATTTTTCTCTTGAGATTGCAATTGATGCACTCGCACACAAATGATTGTCGTAAGAAAAATGTACAAAGTCTATCACCTATTTCATGTATGTCACATGGTTTACCAAGAGTACTTGTCAATGAATGTTAACAATTTTGTCATGTTACAACTCTCTCTGCACCCACCCCCTATAAAAAAAAACGTACTTCAGTTATCTACTGCTGAAATTAGAGAAAATAATTGCTCTGCATATAACACATTAGCACAGCCCCTTACGAGCTAAGGAAGAGCAATTTGTTCAAGGTCCAGTGATAAAGTGAGAGAAGAATTAGACTCACTCTCAAGGAGAGGAACATTTAAAAAGTGTAAAAACCAAAATGTCTGGCCTGCGAGTGAAAACACATTCACAGACATCCATTTCAAATTACAAGTGCAATACAGTAACAATAACACACAGGCAACAACTAGACAACAATACCACATAAATAAAAGAACTTGTCTCCACTTCCCGTGCTGTTTGGCCACTTACTGTAACCCCCATTTTCCTGCCTATTTTGGCAAAAGCATTTGTGAACTAGATCAGAGCCAGCAACCAGAAAGAGGCTGTTTTTCAGCTAGGTTTCTTCTTCAGTTCAGTGACAAACTGGTATTCCGACATGGCTCCCCCCAGGGTAAAACAAAAAAATGGAACCATTGCAAAGGGGTGGAAACGAGACACCAGAAGAGTTGGGTCACGTTGACCCTGAGTGAAATTGGCTTAACCAGTGATGGAACTGCAACCTTTCACTAGATACTTGACCTGCAAACAGCCAAAGCTAGGTAGCATGGATACCAGCCCTTGCTTTCAATTAACTCAGCCCTGATATAATTTAACAATTGTCTACAAAATGACTAAATAGTTAACTCCCACATAATAAATGAACAGAATAAAAAAGCAGTACAGCAAGTCAAGATCCACAATAAATTAAATTTTTACTAATTTGATGACCACATGGTAGCATACAATACCCTACAAGTAATTTTTCTTGAGATAGTACATTATGTTGTAAAGTCAACCCTTAAAAAATTAGCAGTCCTGTAACATTAAATATTTCTACGAAGAAAAAAAAGAGAATATACCACTCTTCATTTTCCCCAAACACTATTTGAAGTAACCCTTCAAAAAACCTGATGGAACAAGACTTTGTTCCTAAAGAGTTTTTATTCTGAGCCTCTAATGCCAAGCATCCTTTCCAGTTTAAGCATGCTTTCATGATATGCCATAAGATGTGGAGGACGCCACTTAGGGAATGAGAAAAATTGACATATGTATATAAACTAAAATCTTTGTAACAAAACACATTGCCATAAGCTACTACTTTAGAAAACTCCTGAAACAAATGCTGATGAGCAATTATGATCCCTTAAATTTAGTACATTTTAATTTCAGAAGATATGGACAACAGGTACACATCATGTCCAATGAAGATCATGCAAGGAATACTGAATTACTGTTTCAAAATTAAACTCCACAAACCATAAAGACAGTTAAAACAAATATGGAGGGGAATATTATCTTAATCAGCAACAATAACTAGGCTTTGTTTAAGAGCAACTGGACAAAAGGTATTAAATTAGGAAACTGCTTTATTTTTTTCCCTGGAGCTTCCTCTATGAAGAGAAACAACATTTTGAAAACATAATTTCTAAATACAAAGGTTTTGTCATTCAAGTAAAAGCAACTAGATGTATTTAACAGTATATCTGGACAATAAACAAAACCACAAAACTGTAACTTCAAAAAAATTAAATACAATCATATTTCACAGTATCTAAGTCACAAAATTTAAAGTTATTAATTTAGGGAATCCTGGACACTGTGACAGCAGTACTTCAACAGTGCACCTCTTCACAGTGTCTGTCAAGCAAAGGATATGGAAAAGGACCCAGGCTGCATTTGTCTGTAAAAACTAGTTAGATTAATAATGTAAATTACTAGATTTTGCTAAATTGTATTATACTATGTATGTAAATAATAGAATTTTCCACATTTAAAAGCTGCATTATTAGAACATCTAACTGAAGTTATGGGCAAAATCTCTTAGCCCAATTCAGAAGCGTGTTCTTTAACTTGTAGATAGTTTAACTTTTGCATTAAAGTATTTACATGAATCTCTAGCTGCTACCTACCAGTACTGACCTGCTAGCAGGAACTGGTTTCTGCAGGATGCCGATAGTACTGGTTTTGCTGCCACTGTGTCTACTATGTTAAAAGATGGTCCCTGTCCTAGGCAGTTTATAACAGTAATATGCAGCAAGAGAAGAGAAATGAAGACAGTTTCAGACACCAGCTCTGAAAAGAAACAAGCCAATTGTGAGAGAAACTTTCAGTGGAGCACATCATCTCAATAAAACACTTTGAGGAAATGAAAGTACACCAGGTGCACTCTGCTATACAGCTACGTATAATTTACAAAGCTAGAAATACGCCAACACATGTGCTTTCACATATTTTTTAATTAATTTTTAAAGCATAGCTATAACAGAGTGATAAAAATTTAATGTAAAATATTGCCATAAGTAACAAAAATAAAAATAATTAAATAACAGTATTTATATTTTTTAAATATTTACTTACAGTCCATTATGTGACATAGTTCCTTATAGGTCGTTAAGTAGTACTACAGAGTTTTTCTGGGATTAGATGAAAATATTCTATTTGGTCATAAACAAAAGCTGTCTGGGAAAAGCACTAGGAATTAAACAGAAGCAACAGAAGCAGCTATCAATGTAAAAATTCAGAAACTACCAATTCCTGCCCTACTGATAACTAAGAAGGAAACACAATTTTTTTTTTTCATGAAATGTAAAAATCAGAAGCAAATATTCATTATTTTCCAGTAACTTCACATGTGTTAGAAGGAGAGAAGTCATTGTCAGGCATGACTCCTCTATAAAGAGATATCAGTATCTCTTAAGTGAGCTGAATTATGTTTATACCTCTTTCTCCTCACATTGGGAAGAGACCTTGAACAAATATAGACTGACATCTTGACAGCCAGCACAGCTTCACCAAGGGCAAGTCCTGCCTGACCAACCTATCACTCCATCTATGATGGAGTGACTACATCAGTGGACAAGGGAAGAGCTACAGATGTCATATGTCTGGACTTCTGTGAGGCCTTTGGCATGGTCCCCCACAACACCCTTCTCTCTAAATTGGAGAGAGATGGATTTGATGTATGGACTGTTTGGTGGATGAGGAACTGGTTGGATGGTTGCATCCAGAGGGTAGTGGTGAACAGCTCAATGTCCAGATGGAGATCCATGACAAGTGGTATCCCTCAGGGGTCCATATTGGGACCAGTACTGTTCAATATCTTGATCAATGACATAGTCAGTGAGATTGAGTACACCCTCAGAAGTCTGCAGATGACGCCAAGCTGAGGGGTGCAGCTGACATGCCTGAAAAACAGGATGCCACCCAGAGGGACCTGGATAAGCTCAAGTAGTAGGGCCATGTGAACCTCATAAGGTCCAACAAGGCCAAGTGCATGGTTCTGCACCTGGGCTGGTGCAAGCCCTGGTATCAATACTGGCTGGGGGATGAAGGGACTGAGGGCAGCTCTGCAGAGAAGGACTTGGGGGTACTGGTGGATGAAAAGATGGACAGGAGCCGGCAATGTGCACTCGCAACCCAGAAAGCCAACCATATCCTGGCCTGCATCACAAGAAGCATGGCCAGCATTCCACCTCCCTACTCAGCTCCGGTGAGAGCCCACCTGGAGTACTGCCTCCAGCTCTACAGCCCTTAGCACAGGAAAGACATGGACCTGTCGGAGCGCCACAAAAATGATCAGAGGGCTGAAGCATCTCTCCTATGAGGACAGGTGAAGAGAGTTGGGGTTGTTGAGCCTGCAGAAGGAAGGCTCCAGGGAGACCTGATTGCAGCCTTTCAATACTTAAAGGGGGCCCACAGGAATGATAGGGACAGACTTTTTGCAGGTCCTGCTGCAATTGGACAAGGGGTAATGGTTTTAAACCAAAAGAGGGCAGACTCAGACTAGATATAAGGAAGAAATTTTTTATGAGTGTGGTAAAACACTAGATGTCGCCCAGAGAGGTGGTGGATGCCCCATCCCCGGAAACATTCATTCTCAGGTTGGACAGGGCTCTGAGGAATCTGATCCAGTTGTACACACCCCTGCTTGCTGCAGCGGGGCTGGACTAGATGACCTTTAAAGGTCCCTTCCAACCCAAACTATTCTATGATTCTGTGATCATGGCTGACTCCACTAAGCACCTAAAGTTATACAGGATGATTCACAGACACCAATTAAATCACTTTTCCTCCTTAAGGAAATATAAATATATATGTACATATGTAACTGCTTCCACAGCCTACAGTTGTTCCACAAATATTCCTTCTGTTTCTATTTACAAACACATAACTACATAAATAAGCACACATTCAAATGCTGATGAATACTACAATGTAACAATTCAATATCCTCAAGTAACAATAATTCTAACAGAAAGATAGTCTCCAATATCATTCAAACTCTGTGTACAGTTTAAACAATCTACAATTCTTCTTGCACGCACTCTCAGAAAAATCTGCACTAAATTAGTAGCAGTTTCAAAACTGAACTCCTGCTTTGCCAAATAATAACCAGTTGCTGGAAAATAATGCTTGCCAGAACAAAAGGAAAATAGCTAAACTGAAGATAAATTGCAATTCAAACAAAAGGAACTTTTTAAATCAAACATTCTGCAAAGAACTTCCTCCTCAATGGGAAAAGACAAGTAGATGCTTCACCAGGAAACAACTCTACCAGTAAGCATTGAAAAACAATAAAACAAGCAATAAAAACTAACTTAAAGACAAAATTGCCATGTTACTTCACATGGCAGTTTATGGGAGGGTGTTAAACACCCTAAAACACTCTCTGCACTTTTTTTTTTATTCTGTAGAAAGGTTATGAGGCCTGCAAAACAAGCCATGCGTTCTGACTAATAGGAGAGAAGCTGCAACGCGTGCTTTTCCCAAAAAATGGAGGTAAGAAGTCCATACTTGTTCAGAGTGTTTTCTGTTTGAGCTCGTGTGTTCTGCACTCAAAGAGTTACAGCTTACACACCCGTAGTCTCATTTTAGTGAGCATAACATCCATAAGGCATTCTCAAGGAAGCTAACAGCAGGTAAGTTTATATAAATACACACAATAGACATTAATTCTAGACACACTGAAAAACCTTAAAAAGTGATCAGGTATTTTGACTAGAAGTCTTGAGCATTTTAATCAAGCCCCTATTTGTACTATACAATTTCACTCAGAGTGATAAGCCTGCCTATCTTCTCTGCATTTTTGCATGACAAACCTTAGAAAACACTCAACCTAATCAGAGCTAATAATTACTGAGAATAAAAATTTTCATTTTATTTGGAGAACACTGGTACTGGTCATTCACTCTGAAATGAGGTAAGCACTATATGGAATAACTAATTAAACCTGGCCTGCAAATTATATCCAAGACTGATACCAGCTATTTTCAGCCTACAAGGCTGAAATAGTAGGAGTGACTACTTACTAAATTCTCCTAGTTTCATTATAAGCATTTTCCAGTGATTTCCCCTAAACTTAATTATAAAATCCAACTCTCTAAGGCTTTCAGATCACTCTTATGGAAGGGTCAACATTCCTGATGCAATGTATCAGCAGCTTAACAGCTTCTATTCTAGAAGCCAGAAATAAAAGCTAAATTTGTAGACTGCCAAGATTACCTACTAACTAACTTTTAAAATACTTCTTTGCTTTAAATGAGGTCAGTGAGCAGACAGAGATGGGAAGAAGGTGGAGCAAAGACTGCCCATTTTTTTGCATGTCGCTTTGTATCCAAAGCATTCCACCAAAGATATACATACTAGTGAACCAAAATGAATAATAAATAAGAGAAAGAAGTTGGATCTTCCAGGAAACCTTTTTATTAACACTATATTATGTAAGTAACGTCAGTTTTTTTGACTGAAAATTGAAAGGCAATTTTGACACAACGATCTTTGCCATTTGCCATGCTAGTTGCATTGAAATGAATTATCAAGATAATCTAAAAACTGTGTTATTACTTCAGCACTTTTCTACTCATTAGCAATCAAAAGTTTATCATCATCTAAACCTGAAAGACACAGATAAATTGAACAAATACAAATGTTATGAGAACATGACAGAAAGGCTTTTCAACTTTATTTTAAAAAGTATTACTCTTCTGCTCCATTTGCTAAATATAGTATTTTTTATAACACTTAATGTACCACTACACTAAACACATTTTGTATTTAAAGCAGTGTGCCTCTCATCATCTGACACTGACAACTTACAGTGTCTAGTGAGAAAGACAAACTCAATTACAGCTTATATAGCTAAGGAATCATAAATTACACATTCAAGTAATGCTGGCATATTAGCAACAGGGGAAAAAGTCATAACTACTAAAATGTGGAATAAGTAGCACTTCACAGAGATGCAATTTTTTTTTTTTTAATAGATTAGAAAGTTAAATCAAGTAATTACCAAAGATTAATTCCTCTAGAAAAGTTTCAGGAAAATTAACCTATTATCTGGTTTGCTTATAGAACTTTGACATGTCCTTACTTAATTTGCTGCTGCAAAAGCTAAAGGAAAAAAAGAGTAAAACGTTGTTAATCAGTCTAATTTACACATCAAGTGCCAAAGTGACATCAACTATTAATTTTAACATAGATGAACATCTGTAAGCTCAGACAAAACTTAGGAGTGTTCCAGCTGAAAATGTAACCCTCCCAAACCAGTACCACCAGTACCAGTAGATATGGAGATTTTTTAAGTGTAGTACAGAATAGTAAATAAATATCATGAGAAGCAAGAGTAGCATTACTTTTATTTAGCAAAACTGAAAAAATAAATGCAAATCAATACGAATTTAACCCCCGTAGTGTCTATTTACAAAAGAAAATTAACTATTTAGATGAGCATTTTTTGCACATCTTCAGGGTACATTGAGAAGAACTCTATCTCCACCTACTGGACCAGCTACAAAAATGTTTGTAGCTTGGAAACAGCACAGGGAATAGGATTGCAAAGCCATCTATATGAATATGCAACTCAATTATATTGAAGATAGTAGTCTGACAGAAGTTTTCCTCCTCCGTGCTGCTAGCTCTCTACATGCCATGTGTTTGAGCACATCATACTTCATTGTTTAATCTCACCTAATCCCATTCTTAAACTTGCGTTCACAGCCAAAGACTACCTACAAGTCAAAATACACTGTAATTGCAACATACTGAGGTTGAGCACATGAACTTTTATCCTTTTGGATTGTGCTGGTTTTAAAACAGTATACGTCTATCAGCACAAAAAAATCTAACCTGGATTATGTTTGTTGTTTTAGTTGGGGTTTTGGGTGGGGGGTGTGGGGTGGGTGTCAGAATTTCCTAAGCCATGTCTTCCACAATAACAGACCCACTGGGATAATCAACCTAATTCAGCACGTGTTTCTGGTAGTCTTCCCATCATTCTTCTCAGCCCACAAAAGGACTAAATCATGGCGTGGAAACTGTTATCTTCAGCACCATTTTCCTTCTGCGTGTGTCTCAGTCTCAGCTTAACAGGTTCATGCACGCATTACAGCAGGTACAAATACTCCTCAAGCAGCTCCCACAAAAGCTGAAAACCCATGGAGGGCTTCTACCTCCAAAACAATTCACCCATGCCACTCCTGAGTTTGCCAATGGGCAAAGAAAGCAGGCTGTACAAATTCTGACTCCCAGGAAGCCCACTGTTTCTCCTCCCCAAGTAGCACCGAGGCTCACTTTACAAGCAACAAGTCAATCCAATCTCACTCATCCACAGAAACAGACTTACTGCACACACAGAGACTAACAAAACCATGGTGAGGGTGTAACACCATCACTGCCTTCCCTTACCAAAAAAATAACATAATGGACTAGCCAAGCATAAAGGTGGTAATCACTGTTCTAGCTAAGTAATAGTGGATCTGCTTATAAAATTCATCTTTCATCACTGACTGACGAATCATCATATTGATTTTGCCATGCACATTACCTTGGAGTCTCTTTTCGATAAGAAATGAAGTTGAATTTATTACTTTCCATTCTTTATTTAGCCTCTTACTTCTTCTCAAGTCTGTTTTCTTTCAGGATCCCCTTCTCTCCACTCCACAAGTAACACCAACTGATATACCACCTTAGTTACCCTCTAGTGCTCAGTCTTTGCTTTTCTTCCGAGTTTCTTCAATGGAAGAGATACCATTCTTTTACCTAAATGCTACACAATCCAATTCAAATCTTTCTTCAACTGTTATTATGCTTTGATATTTCAGGAAACAATCTACATCAAGTATTTAATTACTTAAGTGAGGCTGCTTATGTTGTACAAACGCATGTTCAAGAAATAGAGCGTGTAAGTCTGAAAGACAATTACAGCAACCACTTTCCACCAGACAGAATAAACATTCCTTTCAGTCTGCTTCCTCAGGTTCCCTGTAATGCTATGTCAACTATTCCACCTGTTAAAGTAATAAAAGCCTCCCACTGTGAGTTTAGTTTGTAATCTGTGTGAAATCTTTTTTTTTTTTTAAGATCTGCCTGAAAGTTATGTACCCTGACAGCACCATACTACCACAATTGCCCAAACTGTACAGTGTGCTAGAGTAACTGATGGAAACTTCAGTTCCAAGTTAGAGCTTCTGTTAGGCCTCAGATGTACGTGTTAACACAAGAGTGTGATGTCTCCCAAAAACTGCATTCTAATTTCTTTATTTATTTCTCATACCCGTTATAAGCCATTCAGTGTTTCTCAGTAGCTCTTACAAGCACTTCTGATGAGATATAGTTCTCACTAAATTCACAAAAAAAACCCCTTATGTTGCTACTTATGGATGGGTTAAGCCTTTGCGTTGTTTTCTACCTGATAGGTAAAGGAAAACTTAACCTCCAGCAATTTAAGGTACTAAAAGCACCAAAAATTACCTGCTGCTCAAAATAAATAGGCAGCAGTCACTATTTCCCTGCCCTAAACCACGTCTACAACAGATTATTTGCTGCTGTTCTGGAGATTTATTGCACTTTGCAAATATACAAAAACAAATAATGAAAAAAGAACACCAAAATCCACACACAAAAGATACACAACATCCAAAGCAAAATACAAAGAATGCAAAGGTAGAACAGAAAATAAGACAGAAACAAAAATCAATCTCTGTTAAATATATCTAAATACAGTAAACATTAGTGATTCATACCACACAGAATGAAAATATTTAGAAGTACTTTTGTTTTCTCAAACTTAAAAATACAGTCTCTATATCCTGAAAATGACAGAATAGACCTACCTTTTTGCAGACCACTGTAGGATTTATTTCCAGTGTTAAAAACAAAGATGTTAATGGACTCCTAATTTGCGTATACTGTATTTTCAGCTATTAATATTAATGTAACCAACTTATGCAGCTACTGCATTAAAGGTATTATATGCTTAAAACCGATTTAGCTTAATTTGGTTTAAATTTAAAGTCAGCTTTAAAAGGCTTCAAAATTTTATTCAGAAATTACAGGACTCAGGAACACAAAAGGATGTACAGAAGTGAATCACTGCCCCCCCCCCCCAAACAGTGTCACCATTTGAGTGAACTGTAAACAGAGGAAACTATTTAAATATTTGAACAGAAGCCTTTTCTCAAAGACTCTTTTTTTACTATTTTTTAAATCAGACCAGACCACACACACAGTGTGTTTACTATCACACATAAACTTGCCTTCTTTAAACTTACAAGTTGTTCTCTCCTCCATATTGGCCAGGGAACCCTTTTTTAGGACGAAATTTTGTAACACAAAAGTTTAACAGCACAGGAGCACATACTGACTTATTATGGAATTGTTTCTACCAGAACAATAATGTTATCTCTGATCTGGGACAACAAATAAAGCTGAGATGCTCATACAAGTGAAGTCAAGATACAGATTTAGATGCCAAGCATTCTGAGGATTTTAAGGGGACTGTTCTTGGAACTGGTTTTTTTGCCCCCAGAGAAGATCTAGCCAAATTATGTAGTTAGTATGTAATTTATAGTCCCTCTTTCCCTCTTCTAAGCCTCCCCTACTCCAAGGGTACTTTCTGCTTGAAGCGTAATAGGACAATGGGATCATCTTTGCAATATGCTTCCAAAATTGCTGAACTCTCAAGACTCAGTACAGGTATCAGAAGATGTTCAGAGCAGCTACGTGAACCTGACTTTCCAAAAGCATTAGACTAATTAACAGCGCGTTAGCTCCTTTTCAGTATTTGCCTAGGCACTGCACACATGGAAACAAGCTTACCATTCATAAGAGAACAGACACATTTACAACAGAGGAGAAAGCTACCAGAATAGCTAAAGCATTACTTACAGTGGGGTCTATCTCATTATAACTCATTCACCCTTTCAACTTTTAGGTCCCATCAGTTTCTATCTCCCACCTTCTATAATTTTTTAGTTATGTGAACACACAAAAATGAGATGGAATACAGACTTCATTTCACAGCTACCAACACCACCAGAAAAACAGCTTATTTAGTACCAAACAGTAAAGGTATAATGAAAGGAATTATCAGTTTTTCAAACAGGAAAAACGTGACTGCATGTGAACGCTAGCACATAACCTCGTGGTTAGAGAAGGCATTAAAATATCATTTAGCACTTACTCAGACAATTAAAAAGAGTAAGATAACATTAGTACCTCCTATTTTCAGCCAAATTTGCACCTTCATCCTTCAGCTCCTTACTTTTCTTTACACAGTCTTCCAAGAGAATTTCCTTTCTTCTCTTAGTTGCGTGCACCCAGTTGGCATCATCATCATCAGCCAGACCCTTGTCATCCGCAGCTTCTGCTTCAAATTGCTGAGAAGTAGCTTTTGAAACCTTCTCACCAATCTTTCTCTTCCACCCAAAAGAAGCCATTTGGAGAACTAGAGAAAAATGTATTTTCAGTAGTTTTTAAGCGCACAGAAGAAAAAAAATACACCTCTCTCATCCCGATGCTGAGACAGTAATATGCCGCAGGCTGCCCCTCCCCCGTACAAATCCTGCCCGTCGGCTTCCCCGGAGATGTCAGTCAGGCAACTCTAATTCTGAAGCCAGCTGAAAGGTGTTCTCTAGCAGGAAAAAAAGAGGCGGGGAATAAAAGAAAGCCATAGCTCTGACACACTAGGAACCCTTGAAACGTTGAAGCCAACACACCAGGAACCAGGCAGAGCGGAGAGGAAAGGACTCGGCCCTGGGTGAGCGGGGCACCAGGGGCCTGGCCGCCCCCGCCGCACCGCTGGGAGCCCCGCCTGCCGCGCAGGCCTCCACAGCGCTGCCCCAAACGCCTTCGGCCCGGCCGCTCCTCGGCCAGCGAGGCCTCCCCCGGGACGGGCCGCCCGCCCCGGCCGGGGCCCAGGCCCAGCACACCCGGCGGGGTGGGCCGCGGGAGCCGAGCCGCCAGCAGGGCTGGGGGAGACGGCGCCCCGCCTCCGCTCCGCCCGGCGGAGGAGGCCCCCCCCCCCGCCCCGTGGTGTGAGCCCCGGGCGGGATCCCGTTACCTGCCGCCGTCCCGTGGGCACCGCTCTCCCGACCGGAAGCGCCGCGCCACCCCTGACCCCCCGCCGACAGGAAGCGGAAGGGCGGGGCAGGGCAGGGGAAGGGAAGCGGAAGCGGGCAGTGGCGGCGCCCAGCGGTGCCGCCGGTGTGGGAGCCAGGCGGCGGCGGCGGCGCCCAGCTGCGGGGGGACGGTGGGGCTCCGCGGAGGGAGGGCGGGAGCGTCCCGGTGTCACCCGCGGCTCGACAGCACCGACCGGCCCTGGAAGAGCGGCCGCCCCCCCCTCCCCCCCGGGCGGGAAACGCTGCCAGCAGAAACGGCCACGGCTGGAAAGGCAGGGGGTTCGCCTCAAGGGGAGAAGAGGCAAAAGCCGGCTACAGGGTTTAAAATTTCTCCCGAGTCAGGGAGGCAAAATAGCGAGAAGGCACCGGGGGGGGGGCGGTGGGGACGGTGACAAGGCGGGTCACCGCGGGGCGGGGGGGGCTTTGACACCCGGCGCTCGCCCTCCCGCCCACGTCAAATTCCCNCCCCCCCCCTCTCCTCCAGCAAAAGGGGTTACAGGATCCGAGGGAGAGGGCGAGTGGGGCGCAGCTGTCGGCCGAGGCTGTTAGTTGTGAAAGGGAGAGGGCTGCGACGGCCCTCCTCGGCGCATCGGCCGCAGACGCAACACCAGGAGACGGCAGGCACACGGCTTCAGACAACACGGTCCGGTATTTCGTCTTTACTTAGGTTTTAAGTTTTGAACGTTTAAAAAGTTACACAGTTACAAACAAGCGTTTTTGCCATTCAGCGTTGTCAGAAGAAATTAACATAGGAAGTAGGCACATCTTTGTTAAAGAACAGGACTTCGTATCTTACAATGGTAATTAACTGGTAAAATAAAATTTATTTCCAGGTTTGTATTAAACACTGATATCAAGACAAACATCTCTTTTTTTAAATATTGCACCACCAAGATGAAATTTTATCAATTACCTAGTGAGTTGTATCGCACATGGACAATCGCGTTAATCCATGTTTTTTGAAAAAATTACAATACAAAGGCAAGGTAATTCAATGTACTCCAACAGGAGTAAGCTTGGGAATACAGAGTAACATACTTGACTATATATGCATAAGCTGCCCTCATAAATCCCCTGGCAGCTTTCTTAGTGAAGTTTTGTTTCACAGCCTATTGGCAGGTACTAGTGCGATGCTATAAAAAGGTCTACAGGATCAGTAGGAACACGTGAAGAAAGCAGTTTCAAAAGCAAGAGCTACAAAGCATAGGAAAGTCACACGACGGACAACTGCTCTGGGTACAGCTAGGTTGTCAGTCCCCCTTTCTCCCTCCCCCTACAAAAATCTCTGTTCAATCAGAAAACTTTTGGCCATCAAAACTGATTTATCATACCAATAAAATTTACTTTATTTAAAACTACACATACAGTAAGTACACTTCTGCCAGAAACTTACTTTAACCTCCAAATAGCAAGACAAAGGAAAAAACATGGTTCTCTTAATGCACAGGAGGGCCAAAAAAAGTATACAAAAATTAGAAGCTGTTTGCAGCTTGACACCTTGCATTTGTGGTCAGCATTACAAGGAGCAGATACCATTTATAAATATTTAGTTTAACATATGCAAGAGTGATCCCAAACCAATTCCAGATGAGGAATTACTACAATTAAAAAATGTGTGCGTTTGTTATATTTGTACAAGTGCAATATTTAACGATTTCAAAATAGAAGGGTAACAAAAATGAACACACTGATTTATTCAGTACATCAGAACCAATTCTTACAAGACTAAAAACAGGACTTACAAGTAGGATTTGCACCTGGTCCCTCACGTTGACATCTCAATCTCGGGAGTTTAAACGCAAAGCTTTATCTAGGGAAAATCTTCCACTTTGAGATAGAGTAATAGAACCTTGCATTACAGGGACCATGTGTGACACCCAAGGATGAAGAACTGAAGTTGTAAGTTGTACCCACATAACTAGACAGACCACACAATTGCCCAGTTCAGAATGCAGTTACAGCACTTCTGGGGCTCTAAGCAGCTTTGTGTTTCTTCAGATTCTGTGCATGTTCATAACAGATGAATTTCTGGACTGGAGCCAGTTGGCTTGGATTAAACTGTATTTGTATCTGTACGTAGCAGTTTTCCATGGATGAAATCTCTGTGATTGGCAAGAATCCCCATCTGTTTTAAGAGTCCAGGTTTCATTGTTCATAGTAATGCCTTGGTTTCCAGTCTCTCCCTGGGAGAGCGACTTTCGAAACTGAGTAGGTCATGAAGTTTATCTTGAAGAGAACATTAATTCTTGAACGCAAAACTAAACATTTTATGACATACAGTTTACTGTTTATATCTATTAGTGCTAGATGAGAATAGAACTGTGGCTAATTATATCCAATTTACTAGAGACTAAATGTTTTTTGTGCAAGTACTAGCTGTGATTTTAACATATATGGTTCAGTTTTCTTCTTGAAACATTGCAAAAACCATAAATGCAGAGGGATTTATGTTATTGGTAATTGCAATCTACAGTTGAAAACTTTTTAAGTATTAGCACTTAAGTTGTCATGATCAGTTTTCAACATCCAACTGAAGAGTTGGGACTATTTAATTTCACAATTAATTTAAACAGCAAAGTTTGCTATAAAAGTGGACTGAGAAAACCTAACCTATATATGTGGCTTAAACTGCAAAGTGAATTCTATATAAGTATATGCTAAGGTAACGTGATAAACAGCTGTATCAAAGTATTAACATACATGTTAAAAAACTCTCAATTTTAAATTCTGGAATAGCATGCAACAGCCCTTAGGCTCTGCTCTTAACTACATGCACACATTTCTAAGGAAAAGAATTCTCAGCCTGCAGTAGCAGCGGGGAGCTCCTGTGCTGCTACCACAGTAAGATATGTGCACAGATCAGGAGCTTGCTGACAGTTCTCCTTCGGAGAGCATCATGTTGTTTTAGCCCATGGGGTGCCAAACCTTCTCAGCATGAAGTCTCTCACCATTGCTGTGGACTCAATTGTTCTACTCACAGCCCACAGAATTTCACCCCTAGTGCATTACAGAGCACCTACATGCATTTCCACCTGGTGGGATTTGCATGCATTTAATCAAATTTATAAGTTGTTAAAAGTAGTACACTGTAACACATTAAACTATTCTTTATCAAATAAGCAGAAGAAACAGCAGCTTTAACACATTACTGTTAGAAGATGTTGGTAGTTCTGACCAACTGATCCACAACTGAAGTATGACTTGTTGGTCACCATCTAATGTCACCGAAGCAGTAAGTGTACAGTTACTTACAGTGCATCAGATGTATTACCAGTGGAAAAAAACAAGAAGGTTCATCTAACTTAAATGTTATATGCAGCCTAATGTGCAGTCAACATAAAATGTTATGAACACTGCCCCAAGGGCATGTGATTTCCTGTACCTGTATTATGCTATTGGACAGCAGACAATCAGAATTCACTTCAGCTTCAAAATAACATGTTAACTGCCCATAATCATTTCAATCCCTGTGCAAATTGCATTCTGTAGCTAGCTTTTTCAGCGCCTTAATTTCACTTGATTATAATTGGAAGCATCTGACTATGATTTAGGCATGCTTATTGCTATAAAAGAAATAAGCCCATCTTCAAAATTATTGTGCAAGTATTTTAATAAGATTTGCACACATCTCAAAAAATTCTATTGTATGACTCCCTGGTCTTGGAGTTAAGTCAGCCGTAGAAGAGTCAAGTGAAGAGCTCACTGATGAGGTAAGGGATGTATCTGCAGATTTTCCTTGCGCATCAGCATCTGAATCTTTTTGACAGGATCTATAGTTGCTCACAGAACCTGATCTCTGTGGAGTTGCAGTCCCAGACTTTGCTTCAGTAATTTCATCTGGGAGGCAAGGGGAGAGAGGAGGAAAATTAGGTATCGGTATCAAATTGACTATAGCAACAGCAAACATCTTCCCCTTCTCACACTTCTAAGCCTTGTTTTTTCTAAAGTCTTGACTAATACATAAACAGCTTTTGCACGCTGTATGTATTTGATAGAAAATAAAAGCTTACACATATAGTAACACAGAAGCAAGTGCCCTTATGTGAATTACTCCTGTACTCTGAACGGTGCTCCAGAACTGTTTGCATCTAGTTTAGACCAGCACTCACTTTATTTTTAATTAGCTAATTTCAGTGGCTTATAGTTCAATTTATGTTACTTAACCTTAGGATGCTATCCTGTTTGTGTTTTAAGTCCAATAACAGTTCAAACACTTTGTAGATGCTTTTTGCTAGCAGCTACTTTATTTGTGTTCTATTTTTGTTTTTCTATATTTCGTTATTTATACTTTGTATTTTTACTATAATTCATTGATACATTAATTGCCAGCATCTACATTAATTTATCCTTTGCTTTTGGAACTTTTCCCCATCATATATTTTACATTTGGGCTGCAGCAGGTTAAGTTTACCTTCCTTATGAAGATGAAAGTATTTCCTCCTAGAAGTAATGTTGTGCTGAAGTATCTCTATTCTTACTTTAAATACTGAACATTAGCTTGACTCCCACCTGGCACCAGAAAAGTTATTTCCAGGAGAAATTAGTGAACCCAGGAGAAACTGCCTTTTCACATCAAAGCTACTTTAAACTACAGTTTGGTAAGAGGAACAGGGAACAGTTAACTGTGGTGGAGAGAAAGGAAGGTCCAGTCAGCTGTGCTGTTGGAAAAGGCAAATCCATGCCCTTGAGTTGTATTTCCTCAACAGTTGAAGCCAGGATTGCAGCAGGCTGCCCTCCCCCAGCTGCATGGCTCTAAGCAGTCATCTCCCCTCCCACAAGGATGGCATTTGTCCTATACTGCAGTAGGCAAGTACAGGAAAGTGATTAGTCCCCTGTATCAAGTACCACTGGATCCAAGCAAGCACCTATATTGTCAGAAGGAAGGAGGCAAGAACTGCACTGTGAAATCAGATCAGATTAAGCTGCCATGAGACACACACAGCCTTAGACACCCTATACTGTAATCCAGTCACACTCCAGGAAATCCTTTTTCCATGGCACTTGTTTTCCCCTAGGAATGTCATCTACACCATTGGCTGTAGGTAATTCTGCTTTAATCTACTATGGCCATGAATAAGCATTGTGGCCAGTCTGTATTAGCTCCTCCATTCATTTTCAGGAAGGTAACCAACCAGGATTTGTATGTTGTGTTACTGTCTCTATAAAATTCATCTTTCTACAAGTTAGATCAACTGCTTTCAAGACTTCAGTTACTGCAAGCATAGGACTGTGATCTCAAATTTTGTCTACTACTAGCATTGGTGGGTTGACTTTGCCTGACCGCTAACACCTCAGCACAAAGGGGAAATAAACTGGAAGGGCAAAAGTGGGAAACTCATGGGTAGAAATAAACATAGTTTAATAACAGGAAGGAAGAAAAAAGGGAAAGAAAAAAAGAAGAGCGATGCAAAAGCTCACACCTCTCCAAAGCAGACATGCCCAGCCAGTCTCAAGACTACCTTCCCCAAACCTCCATCCCCTCAGTTTCTCTGCTATGCATAACATTATATGGCATGGAACATCCCTTTGGTCAATCTGGCTCAGCTCTGCAGGTTATGTGCCCTCCCAACTTCTTGCTCATCCCCAGTCTACTCATTGGGTGCAACACAGTGCAGAAAAAGAAGGACTAGGTACTATGCAAGTACTGCTCAGCAACAGCCAGAACACTGGTGTGTTATCAACACTGGTTTAATTACAGATCCAAAACACAGCACCATACAGGCTGCTGTGAAGAAAATGAACTCCATCTCAGCCAAACCCAGTACAGCAATGTACAGTCCAAGTCATATTTATATGCTTAGATGCCAAGCTTTATCTTCACTAGAAAATGTTATTCACGTGCTTACTTCAGATCTAAATTAATGGTTAAATTTGGGCGTGAAGCTCCAAAGGTAAGTTAAGTTAATTAAAATTAAGTTAATCCAAATCTCACCTCTCACAGCCCTGTCCCCTTTTTCACCAGTGCTATTAGTTCTGGTGGAGACACAAAATGCAGCAGTTCAGGAGGTGATATAGCTAAAAAGCTATTAAGGCACGAAGAAGCTAACCATCTGATCACAGGAACGGTTGACCAGGAAGGAATAATGAAACACTAATACAGATCTAGACTGGCTTAAACTAATGAAAGACAACACTTACTTCACTTCTAAACAAGTAAATTAAGACATGTTTGCATTTAGAATTGTCATACAACCTCCATTAACTTACTAAGTCTTCACGTACCATCAATGCTACGAAAGTCCAGTAAGTATGTCCTGCTGTCCACCTGATACAACTGTAGACTCATTTTGGAATATGCACTTGTCACTGGATTCTTCCTTCGAACACGCAGATAGTATGGATTTACAACCTAGTACAAAAGAGACTTGAGTTATTAACCAGAACTGCTTGAGAAGCACTACGTATTGGTTTTGCCATTTCAACTCACTGGTATTGAGTGATTTCAGGCTTACCTGTTAGAAGTTTGGGGTGGTTTTTTGGTTGGCTTTTTTTTTTTCTTTTAAAGCCAAGAGAAAATCATTCCTACAGCCCCAATAGGAAAGTTAGATATGCTAGCATGCCTTCCCCAAAACCCTTCCTGCACAGCAAGCATAAGCAGTCAGCACAGGCACATGAGATTATTTTCCAGCACAGGACAACATAGTTTCAGACTTCTAGACTATGCAGAACACAGCTCAGACAAGAATTTACTGTCTCTTGCTGTAAAGACCCTTTATTCTTTTACCTTCCATTCATAATCCAGTTGTTTAATTGCTCGACAAACTTCAGCCATGATATCATTTGGTCGACTCTGACTCCGTATTCCCAAGTGCCACTTAGCTCTTCTTACACCTTGGTGTTTTGACTTCTGTGGATTCAGCTCATCAAGGGTATGGCGAGGACGTGGTGCTTCAGCTACTAAAAATGGCACTCTTTCAGGATGAGGGCGAGACAGATGGTGATCATCAAGAAAAGAATCTGGTGGGCTTGTAGCCAAGTAGAAGTCTTTGGCCTCATTCATTATTCTTCTATTATCTATAATGAGGTGATAAGCAACCGCTAAAGGATCCTGATGATTTCGGCTGTATAGGCAACTTAGCACTTCCTCTTCAGTGCATTCAAACTTCTCACACACTTCTTTTAAGGCTTCATCATCAATCATTGTAGAGCTATATGATGGGTCTTCAGGAAACAAGTATTTCGGAAGGTCCTGCTTAAACCATTCGTGTTCCCTAGATTTAAAAATAAAGAGAGTCTGAGTATATGTATGTAAAGCAAACCCATTTAAATTCTTTTAAAAATAAAATTATTTTTAGTCTGTACAAAAAGAATCACAGTTGTCAGTCTAAGTCTCCTTCTGTGCAGCACAGACAATAAAACAGTACATAAAGGAAAGTAATCACCACCTTCACAATATTTTGCTATATGTTTTGCAGGAGACTGAAAGAAATTCTCTTTCCTGTAAGTTTTTCCAACTACCTGAGCTCCAAAAATATCTTCGTATAAAACATCAACCTTCTTTTTACATAAATAGTATATTTTTTTACTGCCATTTTGTTAGTTTTGATATACTTTCAACTGAAATTTTTATACTACCCACTTGAGTTGTTCCTCCCCAAGCATACACATAACAATACGTAACAAAATTAGGAAATGTTGATGCTGATAACTTTTTGGTAGATGTTCGGACACAGACTTTTGAACTTTAAAGTCACATGCGCCCCATCCCAAACAAGGTGCCTATCATTTTTTCATTTAGAACATCCCACGCTGTCTCGTCAAGAGTTGAGGGAAGCTATGGAAGCGTCAGTCTGTACCTCTTTACCACTGTATCCATGGGCTGGTATTCATAAGAGGGAAAAGGAAAGATATATAAAGAAAAAATGCTTACATTGCCCAAGCATGCAGAAAAAATAAGATTGTCTTGTGTGCCTAGAATAAGCTACTTAACTAGCCAAAGGGCATGGCATGACATTGATTTTGAAAGTATTCTTGCCTACAGCATAAAGACTTGCTACAGATTTAAGAGCAGTTCTATGGATGTCACGGTTTAACCCTGGCTGGCAATTAAGCATCACACAGCCGCTCACTCGCTCCCTCCCTCCCGGTGGGGTGGCGGGGAGAATCAAAAGGGTAAAAGTGAGAAAATAATTTGTGAGTTTCTCCACAGCTGAGAAGTAGGTCCATAGGTAGGAAGATAGATTCTCTTTGCATTCTTGGAGTTGGCTGGCCAATCCACCCACAGTTGGTGCCTCCATGTCTGTCCAGCTCATTATTGCCAGGGTGTTGGTGTATGGCGTCAGTGCACTTCATACAAACTTCTGCCGCATGGACTGAGTGTACGTATTTCATCTATGTCTTTGGATACCTGCTTTTTATCCAGGTTGCTACAGATCACCACCACCACAGCTAACTCCCTCAGATACTGCATACCTCCCTCAGTGGTGGTCCATTTGCTTAGGGAATTTGCAAGACCTTTCTTGGAGGTATACCTGTCTGTCACACTCGACAGGAGTCACCTCCAAAGACTGAGGACTCCTGCCCCTTTTACAACCCCTTTGTCAATGGCCTTATCCCTAGCAAGGGATCCCAGCTGCTGGGTTTCCTTACCTTCTAATTCCTGACTATGGGCCCCAATATCTCAGCACGAGAGTAACCAGCTAAGAATTTGCTCACCTGGTAGATAGCTGAAATCTTTTCGCATACCTCACAGCTTACTTAGGGATAGGGATCAAGTGGTTTCTGTCTCATTTATGATTTCAGTCTCTTCCTCCCCCTGCTCTTGTGACTGCTCTGCTGCAGAACAGGCTGCCTCTTCTGATTCTCTCTCCTGCTCCCTCTTAGGAGAAGCTTCTTCACCCCTTATTAAACAAGCTGACTTGCACTTCGATTGGTTCTTTTTAATTGTCAGGGCGACCAACATAGTTGAAGCGCGGGTCTCTGGCTTAGCCACAGTGTCTGTTTTCAGATTCAGAGACTCTCCTCCTTGCAGGTGCTGAATAGTATTGGGCACTTTTCAGTAGGTACAGACCAGGCCCCAGGAGAGTACAATAAGTTGTGCCTCTTTGGAATAACCAGGGCATCTTTTTTCAAACATTCTACTGCTTCATCAGGATCCCACACTTGTTCAGGAGTGAAGTCTCAGACCATTGAAGGTGACAAGCCTTCTAGATACCTGCCCATACTCTCCCACATGCCTTGCCACCCATAACCGCATTGCCATGGGGCTTGAGTTTAATAATTAGAAAGAATTAAAAAAATTGTGAGAAAAAAAAGAGAGGAAAATAAAACCCAAGACAGACAAGCAAGTGAAAACAATTGCTCACCACCAACTCACTGATGCCCAGTCAGTCCCCGAGCAGCGGCCCAACCCTGCCAACCTCCCTCCCAGTTTTATTGCTCAGCATCACATCATATGGTATGGAATATCCCTTTGGTCAGTTGCGGGCAACTGTCCGAACTGTCACCTCCCAACTTCTTGTGTACCTCCAACCTACTCATTGGCAGGGCAGCGTGAGGAGCAGAAAAGGCCTTGACACTGTGTAAGCACTGCTCAGCAGTAACTAAGACATCCATGTGTTATCAACACTGTTTTCAGTACAAATACAAAACACAGCCCTGTACAAGCTACTATGAAGAAATTTAACTCTACCTCAGCCAAAACCAGTACAATGGACCAGTGTCTAGTGATCCTGACAACATGCCTCAGCACAAATGCGTTGAGCAAAACACATTTTCATCAGAAGCAACCAGTTAATCTGGAAGCAGAAAAAGTTTCTCCTGTAACACTACAAAGCACAGCCCTAGCTGGATGACTGAACCCAGAAAAATATTTTGTTACTATTCATTGTGGTGGGCCTCTCCACTTGCATGCACACACGACACACCCCCAGAAGAATTAAGGTATTCAATTAAACTCAGTTTGTGCTTTAAACTGTGAGGTGACCTGTCTTACGGCTAATAGGACAGAACTGTTTAGACTTCAAAATCCATCCATCCACAGTAACCAGCATTTTTCGACATCTTTTTCACACCACTTCTCTTCCAGACTTATTTAACATGACTGAGACAAGCTAAGTTCCTATCCATTCAGGTTTTACAATGCTTAGTTCTCACAGTGCTTCGATTTCTGCAAGAAAGTACTTCCCACTGTAATAAAGTAGCAAGGGATAAGCGCACCACATTTTTTGTTCTACTGAAAGAACATGAACATTGCTGACGTCCTAACATTCAACCCTAAAAGAAGCAGTATTACACTAAGGTAGTATATCTGAGCTCTCTCTTTAGCGTTTCTTACAAAGGGAACGGGAAAACCTAGCTAAGCTGCTTCATGAAGTANTTTTTTTTTTTTCTTTCTCTAATTCAACCCCCTGCACACTTGTCAAAGAACTCGCCTTCTCCAGAATCTCCTCTTGGAATCTGGAGCCCATGATGGCTATCTGTACGTACAAGCTTTAACTTATTAGTATTTAATGCAGTAATTATCAGTCATATGCAAATTCATTCCAGGGTTTTGAAGCTAGAAAGTGCTATCTTGCAAGTGGAATACCCACAATCTTAACACAATTTTTCAGAGTTGAAGAAATATGAATAAAAGTGGTAGTTATCAGATTTAGAGTCATAACTTCCTCTCAGACATATACAGTACATAATAGTGGTTCTTAAAAGCAAGGACATTTTTCTGCTCAGAGAAGTCAATACAGTCTAGTTTTTGCAAACCATTCTGCAGGTAAACAGCTTTGCTATAGCAGTCTTAAACTAGAGTTTCTCAGAATTTCTATATGTAATGTATATAATTTGTTTTACTGTGACCTCCAATAGATACTTCATTGGCCAATGGAGACCAGAACCATCAGAACTGAAGCCAAACCACCTGAAGTTGAATTTTTCATCTCAGTCTATAAAACATGGACGAGCTGTACGAATTATTTCTTTGTTCTGCATATTTGTACCGAGATTATCATTCCAGCATCCTGTGATCAGACATCAGTTAGTGTTTTACCTAATGTCTCTGATTGTTGCTCTCTTCATTGGATCCACTTGCAGCATGTGTTTCAAAAGACTAATTACAGATGGATTCAGGTACTGAGGTGTATAAAAGATACCATCACATATCTTCTTAAAAAGGGTTGGCACGTGATCATCATCAAACGGAAGCGTTCCACATAACAAAGCATAGAGAATAACCCCACTGCTCCAAATATCTACTTCTGGACCTGCATATAATCTGGGAAAAAGTTAACTATTAGTGATTTGTGTTTAATATATTTAAATAGATTCTTTTCCTCTTTCTTACACTATATCACAGTAATTAAAAGCGTATCAGCTTGGAACAACTAATCTGCAAGTACTACAATGTTGCAGTTCTATTCCATGCCTCCCTTGAACTTTAGTGTCCTTCCCCTTCAAATATATAACAGGGCACAAGTATGCAGTTTTCCTCTCTGTTATATAACAATAATTCACAAATGCAATTTAAGACAATGGCAAACTGAAAGAAACTTGCACCTACCACCAAGAAACCCATGTTATACATTGTTACTACTGTTTCAGCAGAATCTGTGCAAAGTCATCTATCCCCTAAATCTGGGACACTGAAAAGTTTAAAGTAAGTCCCTATAGCAGACTTGTCACATATTCTTTGCTACTGCCTGAATAAAACAGATATTTGGGTTCCAATCAGCAAGAGGCAATATTAGGGTAGGTAGCTGAAAGCAGATTTGACAATCATCGAGTTCAAAAAAAAGGGAAGTTACCTTCAGACTGAGTATCTACTCTGCAGCAGATATTTCACTGCTACTCAACTTCACAGCAGACTTTGCCTGTATTTCTACCTGTACCTCTGCTTGCAAGATCTGAGCTGTGAGATTTTTAAACCAATTCAGGCACACTGTACACACTGGATTTGGGGCATTAGACATCACCCCTACCTTACAGGAACTGTTCAAAGCTAGTTCATAGATGCTATAAACACTCAAAAAATTACCAAGACAAATAGAAGTTCAGCTCAGAATTTCTCAATATCAAGCTAGTTTTGTAGCCTTTACAATCCAGCAGCAAAATGACTGAAATACATGCACACATATAACCAATACAAAAGAAACTACCTTCCTGAAATGACTTCTGGTGCAGCATAGTTAGGGGATCCACAGCTTGTTCTTAAGAATTCTCCATCTGACATCATATTTGATAGACCTGAAAGCGTATAAGAGTAATCTCTAAAAATTCAGAGAGCAAAATGATTTCACAGAAACACTAGAACAAATCACTGGTAATTCAAATTAGAAAATTAACAAATTTATCTGACTAAAGAAGTAACATTGTTTGGAATTACTTATATTTTTATATGAGCATGCCACATAATCCTCCATTTAGTTTACCAGAGTAACATCAATCCATTATTGCACACAACCTAGAAATATTTGAGAACATATTCATTGCAAGACAAAAACCAGTCCAATTTAGATAACACATGCATGATAAGAGAACAAAATTGCTCTAAGGAAGATGGAGCAGCATAGCAAGATAGGATTTTGGTCATTAAAAAGAAAGTCTTAAAAAGCACATTTGCTTCTAAATGACAATGTGGAAGGTGTCACAGAATTGCCTAAAATTCTTTAAGAGGTTATATAGAATAAGGGAACTGAGGAGTACACGTGACTTCACCACAATTTAGACACCTAGACTGCTCAGCTGGTTCTTGAATCACTGCAGTTCAGTAGTTGGATTTTAGATATCCTGTTAGTAATAAAAGTGTACTGTAGAACTAGGACATCTTCATTCACCAGCCCTCAGTACAGTCTAATATCAGTAAAGAACTACCACTTCTAGAACAGCTGTGGAAAATATCTGCTATTTTCCTCAGTGGAGACTGCATGATCAAGACTACCATAAGCCAGAGAATTCAGTCTCGGAGAAGGAATTATGCCCTTTTACAGGGGAAGGGGGAAGATGAAAGAGTACAGCTTGGCTAACTTCCGTATTCTAATAGACACAAGCTTTTATTAAGCTCATGTTTAATACACTAGTCACAATTAACTGAGTGATACAGCTTTGCTGATGTTTAAGTTAAAGGAAGATTTTTTTAGAAGTTATTGTACTTCATTTCTTCACCAAATAAGCTATTTCACCCAAAGCATCAAAGCATTTTCTACACACAAGAAATCAGTATGATTCCCTGTGCCCACATACTTGAATACCATACTTTTTAAAATATACTTGGAATACTCAGCATTACTTGGTACCTTTCCTCAGAGACCTCAAAGTGCTTTACAAGGGCAGGTATTATCCACTATGTCTACATGAGATATATCATGATGATATAGCAGTATGGATACCTTACTACGCTTATATGGTGAGGTTTCCTGATTCAGACAGTTCTAAGAACTAGCTGCCAGTCTTCTCAGCAACTGTGTCACAAACAGCTAGCATAAACGATTAAGTTTTCTGGTTAAGCAGGTATGTCGTGGTTTGGGCCGAACCAGCCACCAGGTGAGCAATAGATGCTCCCCCCTACCTCTCTTAAAAAAAGAAAAAGAGAGAGGCAGGAGAGACAGACTTATGAGTTTAGAAGGAACTAAACTACTTTAATGAAATATTAGTAATAAAATAAAAAGGAAATAATGAAATCTATACAAAACCATACCAAGCTCCCAGGATGATAATCAAATCACCAGCAGGCAGTGGGTAAGTCCCAGGCTGGACCCAGTGATGGACGGGAACAGGACTCCAGATCTGGATTCAGGATTGGGATCAAAGGCAGACCAACAGAGTCTCCTTGGATGTTGGCCGTTGAAGAAAGAGGGCTGACCCTTTGATCCCTCAGCTTTATACAGAGCATGAGGCAGATGGGATGGAATACCCCGTTGGTCAGTTTTGGGTGACCTGCCCTGTCTGCTCCTCCCCACAGGTGGGACCCCTCTACGCTTTTCTGCTTCCAACCCTCCAACAGGGCAAGTAAAGTTAGGTGGCCTTGGGTGTTATAGCAATAAGTAAAAGCAAAAACCTTTCTGCATACCATGCCTTGGCATCACTATGAACATAGGTCTTATCACTCTGAGGGCGAACAGTGTCTGCACAATATGCTGTTCATTTCAGTAGTTAGAAGAGTCCTAACTAAAAAGTAGAGTTACTGAACAAAATTGTTCCTGTTTTACCTCAAACCAGGACAAGATATATAGCAAAAAAGCACAAGATTTTGCAAGATTAACTGTTCTTATTTTACCTTTTATGCCTTAATTACACCTTTTTCAATCACATCTTTAGAGTTTTTAAAGTGAACTTAGAGTAGCTTAATAGGAGGACTAGTGTATTTTACTATTGCTATGTGGTTCTCCCAACATGATGAACCCTTGCACTGTACTTCCAAGAGAGTTAAGCAGATGAGATTTTACAGATGGTGAAGCAGGCAATAGCAGTGAATTTTGAAGTGGAAAGCCTATTTAGCATTTAAGAGAAAATATCATTAAGCAAAACCAAACAAATCAGTTCACAATTTCACCTAGCTGCAGAAAATACCTGAAAAGAAAGCTTGAGAGGAAAACAAGTTCTACACACGTGCAAGAAGATAATTTTGCTTTACATTCATACTCTTGAGGTTCTTGTACTGTGTCCCACCACCAGGATATTCAAGTATACATTTTATTAAATATTTGCCATAGTAATTAACAGGATCTAAATAACATCAGAAATGCGATCAGATATAAAATAGCAATGCTTACCAAAGTCAGCTATCTTGGCATTCATATGTGCATCAAGCAGCACATTTTCAGGCTTCAGATCTCTATGTACTACCATATGCCTGTGACAGTAATCCACGCCAGAAAGGATTTGCTGGAACAGACGTCTACTTTCCTTCTCATCAAGCTAAGACAGACAAAGGTTTTAAACAATTAAGAAGCAGTGGAAGATAACTTGTTTTTCATTTATATGAATTAAAGGAAATTCTTCTATGACCTAAAGTTATCATTTATAGCTTTGATAGTTTATAGAGCAGATTATCCAAACTTGTAGCAGAAAGCTTCACAGCTTTGGTACAAACAAAATGATGTAAGCTCTAAAATGAACAAAACAAAACATACCCACTGACTCAGAAAGTCACTGAAATTTCTCTTCTGAAATTGGTTAGGCAGATGTTACATACACAGTAACTAGAAACATTAGCACCCAACTATTAACTTTGCCTAACTGGATTATCAGTGAACTTTGACATTTAAGCACAGCATAAGGTATAAGCTGACAAAAGCTGCTGACACCCAGCACAGAAGTGATAAATTTTAGATCCTATTTATGCTACTAGCAGCTAGCCCTAAACAGCAGACTGAGCTGGGCATTTCCTACAAACATGCCCTAATCCATGCCAAAGTTTGTTCTAACAACTAACTAGAAGTAATCTGGCTATCTAGATGGTTTGTCAAAAGTGACTTCAGAACTTGTTCACAGAAATTGTTCTACTAGTAGAGGAGGGTAATAAAGGCACAATGGTAGCTTTCCAATAATGGATTATACTGAAGAAATTGTTTCAGCTACTCCAGATGGATACACATCCAGTCTGTACCCAGTAATGGTAATTAACATAACAGTATAAGAGAGGAAAAATGCTATGACAAAGTCATACATAAAGATCTGAAACCTGTTAACATATAATCATTTTTACTTTCAGAAAAAGATGTAGTCATAGTATATTTGAATTGCTAACAGCAAAATTAACGCTGAATACGTAAAAACAAACCTTCATTTAACAGGGTGTGACCGGTACCCCCTGCTCCAGGCCCCTACTAATGTGGTTAGCATAACTAACACTTTATGAGGCAAGCAGCCATTCTGTGACCGAGTCGCATATTCGTGCCCTTTCCCTCATTACCAGGCTCTGAAGGTCCTGTGAACCAAGCAGACAAATCAAACATTTCTTCCTTCCCTACCGGCCTCAAGGTTACTGGGCATCAGGCTGATTACCCCCTTCCTTACCAGCCTTGAAGGTCCCAGGCACCCAGACAGCCAGGTGGTAGTGATGATCCCCTCACAGAACGGGGAAGCTAACAGCACACAGAGCACTGTCCGTAAAATTAAGTAGTTGCAAGCTCCAAGTGGGAACCTGAACCAGAACTGGTGCTGAACAATGAGACCTGTGACCCCAGGGCTAGGGATGCCTCGGCTGTCCTCTGCTTCCTCCCAGGATTGAATGAGCTCTTTCACATGACTTCTGAGTTTAGATTGTGAATGTTACACTGACATAGCGAACCATGTATTAAGATTTGACCTGATCTGCTGAGGGTCTAGGTGATTAGAAATCGTAAGCTGTATTATAAATTCTGCATTAGACTACTTATAAATTGCACTACACTGATTCTGCTTGTAGAAGTCCTGTGCCATTCTAATCATAAATTCTGTGCTACACTAATCATAATATCCTGTTAAGAAAATAAAGCTTTAATTACCTCATTCTGGCAAGGATCCCCAAAAAGAACCTGTCAGTGTCAGATGACACAGGAATGTTGCAAAAGCAATAACAGAATGCAAGTCATTGATTTGTAGAATTGGACTACTTCTTACCCTTCCATTTTTACAGATATAATCAAACAGTTCTCCTCCTGAAACATATTCCATCACCATGAAAATGTCAGTCGGTGTACTGATGACCTGGTACCTGATAAGAGAAGGTATCTGTTAGTCTACACATTTGGTAAAAGATGCTAGGTAAATTTAGTAAAAATCAAAGTTGTGCAAAAGTCAGATGAAAGTATACTGTAAAATATTTATCAGCCAGTTTACAGCTACTGGAATGACAGTGTTTTTCAGAAGCTATTTGCTCTCCTTTCACCATGTGATGCCATCATTGCCAAGACTAGCAGGAAATTTGTATTCCCAACCAGGAATATTGGTTTTTTATACTTTCAGAGGACTAAGCGTAGTCCAAAGGATTTCTGTGAAACTGTTTACAGTGCTGCCTCACAGATAGCTTGGTGCAGGGCAGAAGGAATTCAAAAGGACTTTGCCAGAACTTTTGAAATAACTAGTTTATGGCCAAGCTTCCCCATTTAAGAGATTTTGATTTTGTTCTACATATCCTTACCTAAAAGTTGTTTAATTTTTTCCCCTTACAGCAATCAGAAGTGATCCATTTTTAATGGTACAAGAAAATGAACACTGATAATATAATATCTGAATTTTGGCTGAAGTGTTAAGAAAACAGGAGGTAGCAATTGCATGTTGAATGTTTCAAGGTGGTACACTTCAGCATGCAAATATTTGAATTGTAATAAATAAGTGAATTCACAGATACCCTTCAGACAGCAACATTCTTCAAAATGTTAATTCCAAGACAAAGGGGAAAACAGATGTGCTATGGCTTAGTGAGGCAAGTTATTCTTGAACTACACAGACAGCAATTACTTCAGACTATCCAGGTGAAATGTGTGTATACATGTATCTGTGTGTATCTATTTTAATAACTTTGTATTACAGTGTAACATTTCAATAACCTCAATACCCTTCTGAAACAGTTACTAACACGAGATCCTCCAAGTTAGTTTTACATAAAATCTTACTGTCCAAGATGTTTTACCTTTACCAATTTCTCTCTAATACCTTGGTTGAAAGTACCTCATGTACTCAAATAACAACATTCTGTAGCCATGGCTAAGACATTACTACAGAAATAGTATTTCGATCCTTTTAATCCAGAAGTTATAGCTGTGTTTCTCTATAGTCAGTCATTTTTCTGGTTATGGGAAAGGAGGTTGTCGAATAGTTACATACCTATAATATAAATAAGGTTATCAAACCACACAGCATAGACGATCAGAATGCAAAAAAGGGCACTTCTATGTAGAAAAAACAGATACATTCTATTGCTAGAGGTGGAAAACCACAAGCAGAGATGCTCCAAATGTTTTTATTTAAAGCACAGTATAGAAAAAGAATCTTACTGCAACGGGCTTAAAATTGTATATACTGCTAAAGCTGTGTATGAAATTTTTCATCAAGTACAGCAATGTTCCAAATTAGACATTGTCTAATTTGTAAATATTAAGCTGAAGAAACCTGTTTACTTTTATCCCAAGTATCTTAAGCTGCTACCTAGCAGTTCCCCAATCCACTTCTTAATAGTATGAGCAGCATGATCCTAAGTTACCAGCAAGTCTACCTCCACCACAGTATCAATTATATCTCAAATGCCATTTATTTACACATAGGCTAATAATCCTTTCACTTTACAAATGCAGGCTCACCAACTGAAAAGTCCGTAAGTTTTTCCATCACCTCCTACATCTTGTCCCTTATATCCACATACAAGAGAAAAAAATTCTCCCCAGAATTCCCTGAGAATGAAACTGATCTGCAGCCTGTTAAGCTGATTTAGCAGTTTAGCAACACCACAAGTGCACATTCCTGTTCCACCCCCCTGACTGACACATCTCAGTCGGTACACTAACACTTCCTATTTTGTTTTGGCTACAGGTATGTCCTTTGGACTCTTTCATGAACTCCAACTGGCAGCACTAGCAATTTTGCAGCCAAATCAGCTCAACAGCCTTCTGAAAACTAACCCACTGAAGAAGTTAGCAAGTTGATCTTAATTTGGCAACAGCTCTTACACTGAAGCTAAAGGGAGTGACAGATGGCATCTGTCAGGGGCAGTGGGGTCTTAAGACTGCCAATAAAAAAATCTAACACCAACACCATGATTAAGACAGTAAAAGTCACCCACACTCCGGAGGTGCAGGTTAACTTTACAGGAAATGAAAGTAAAAAAAAAAATCCAATGGCATTTATAATTTATTTCCTCAAACCAGACATGAGGGGCCTACTCTGGAATATATTTAATTGTACTCTGTACTCTGCTGATGAACTATAAGATGTACACAGTCACACTGTAAATACCACATTTAGACAAGTAGTAGCAGCTACATTGAAGAATTCTGACATATCAATCACATTTAACAAACTGCGCATCCTTAATTCAGAAAAATCTTGCAGAGCGCCATCACATTGGAAAATCATAGATCACTGACCAGCACATCACTAAAAACCTATTTCAAGTAAGAAAGCACAATAAACCTACTATAGAAATGCCCTTTACAGTCTTGTTCTTAACAACTTCATTTCCTAAGCAGAAAAAATATTAAATATAACCAGAAACAGAAAACTGAAGTAGCAGCTAAAAACAGAGGAGGATGCTACTAGAAGCATCTATCATACCATTACCTTTTATGTACCTCTCCAAAGAATTTGTAAGGAAAGATTTAACAGCAGTTCTCTGGCCTGCAGAGAAGATCAGTTTTGTGAAAAAGCATTACAGAGGACACTGGAAATGGTTGCATACTTGGAAGTTGATTACTTTTCTGACAAGATACTGCTAGTAGTATTGCCCTTTAAACATGTCTCAGATCAGTGACAGCAAAAAGAGATCACTACTTAAATATGTTTGACTACAGCATGCAAAACTTACAGCTTAATTATATGAGGATGCCTGAAGAGCTTGAGGTTCTGAATCTCCCTGCGGATTTTTCCTACAACATCAAGGCTGCGAATCTTCTGTCGATTCAGGATCTTCACTGCAACTTTATGCCCAGTTAACTCATGTTTGCCAACTGCAAGGAACAAGGAAGTATTTAGTCAGGGTTTTAAATTGTTCTGTAAAGACATTAATTTGCTCATTTCGACTGTAGGCCAGAAACACAAGTTAAGATTCCACATATACCCATTATCTTTGGGGAGGCTGAAAACCAGATTGCATGTCGTTTCTTCTGCCCTACTCCAATTACTTCCACAATTCTGTCATTAGAAGATGAATGGGATATGTTAGAAAGACTTTAAACCTAACCCTCAGAAATCTTGCACATGACTACATTTTTCACTACTGCAAACAAACAAAGCATATCCCAAAACACTTGCCACCCTTGCTCATTAGGAAGACCATTTTCTCTCCCTGCATAAGACACTCCAAGCTTTTGTCTCACTCCGTAACCCACTCAGACATGTTCTCCTGCATCTCTTCTACTTAATCCACATGGATCGCTCTAAAGAAATCACTGCTATCCTTCCCTCAAGAAGCCTGTTTTAGCAATTACTCTGAATTACTGCTAAGCATATCTGATCGGTTTACTTGAAAAAATAATTAAAAAATAATTATTACCCTATATAAGCTCCACAGTCTGTGCAGTAAACACCAGAGCTTTATTGTATTAAAAAAGTGGCAAACCCTACAGGAAATGCACAGAAAAAATCCAACAGTAACTATGAGAAGCAATGCAAACATGCAACCTCATACACTCCTCAGTTTCTTTCCTGCTACTAGGAGAGTTTCATTTTTCTTTCAACAGAGGAACTCAAAAGTGTAAAGTATTTCCTAGACAGTTACCCCTCCTCAAGTCCTGAATTTTGCAGGTGCTATTGGAAGTAGCCGCAACAAAGTTGCCAAGAATATTTTTCTTAAACCCAACAGTGGATCACAGATAAACCACAGAAGGTATCTATGTCTTCCACTAGAAGGCTTTGCTATCTGCACTGGTTTCTGCACGCAGTGATTATAACTACATCACTTTCACTCACTACCCTGATTCCTACCTTTTGAAGATAAGCCAAATTCCAGGGACACCTACATGGTTCATCCTTGTCCACTTGAATGGACATTGCTAACTGACCTGTGCTGAACACATTACTCTCTGATCTGGGTGCTTCACCTCACTTGAGAATTTAACTAAGCCCCAGGCTTCAAGTATTATTTAAATATATCCATGTGAAGCTGTGATAAACCCACAAAAATCTTTCTGCATTCAACAGATAATAGGTATTTCGTAGTTATATCCAAATTAATCTGTAAATCTCATTCCCAAGACCTTCCTGCTGCCTTTTGCCTCTACCAGCTAAAAAACAATGCAAGTGAGAAGAAATTCGTAGCAGAGAGACAATGAGAAGCATCTGAGTGATTATTCTTAGAACAAAAAGACAGCCACCGTGTAAAATAAGGCAGTTTGTCTAAACTCCTGTAGAGAAGTAACTAGGTAGTGGATTACCCAAGACCCTGAGCCTTCACAATGTGGTGGTGTGATCGATGCCTTTTGTACCTGAGAATACAGAAAGGCTCCAACCGCAAGGTGAAAAAACACATCTCCCTCATTCAGAGGAGCCATTACCTGAAAACGGCCACAGTAACCAAAACACTGGATAGGCAGTTTGCACTGCTGAGGAAGGCAGGACAAAGCCCACATCCATCACAAGTTCTAGGCAAACAACAAAACATTGGTAGGTGAGTGCCTAGAACTGCGAAATCATGTTACCTATGAGAAATACTTGCTTTCAACCAGATCTACAATTAAAGCCATCACATCCCCTTTCTCTTCTTCAGTTCAAATGTGATTGAAGTTTAAAGGAACCTAACAAATTATATCACCTATGCTCAAACCCTAAAGGGTAATGAATCATTAACACAAAATGTTAGAAAAACAACTATTCCGTTTGAAATACAAAGTCTTCGCATATCAATAATATGAGTTGATGTAAGCCCGAAGTATTTGAAAAAATCTTTAATCAGTAAGTTAAAATTTCACATTAATTTTTGTTAGTAAGAAACAGCTTCTTGAAAACTAACAAAAAAATCAGACACATGAATTTGCATCTTCCTTTGCTTTACAAAGTACATTTAAGAAGGTTTTTAATTTAGTAACACATGTATTTGAGCAGTTCTACAGCTTCGCATATAAATATTCAGTTTTGACATGCACTGTGTTATAAAGTCTCATTTATCAGCCAATTTGTTTCACTTCCAATTTGTAAGCCTACCTTGAACGAAAACTGAAATTTCATTAGAACTCAGAAAAACATTAGAAAGTAATTTATTAGCTACAACAATCTATGTTCAACATGCAAGGCACATAAGAGTTTTCCAAAACACATTTTTCATTCAAAGTAATTAAACGGTAACATTTGCAGTTGACTGAAACCGATTCTAGCTGTCACAGCCTTCAGGATTGTGTGCCTCAAGCCTCGATTTTATTCATTGATTGGGAGAAAACAAGATTTTCTGCTTCTTCAACTCTGTGTTCCAACTTTGAATAAATTACTGTAATGAAAACATACTGTGGTTTTGTCCAGGTACAAGAAGATCCCAAAAAGCCTACTCATTTGCTTCCAGCGTTTCAAATGGAATTGCTATTTTCTTCAGTAATTTTGCCTCCCTTTAATTCAATTTAAGATTATAACAAGTCTAGCTTTTTAAGATACAAGTTTCCAATAACCATCTACTTCATGAAATAAAACTGTTTTCTTGGATATGGTTCAAGGTATCTTATCAGTAAATCCGCAGACACTAACTGGTACTACTTTTGAGTTTGGCATTAAGCCAGAACTGAAAGACAGACTTCAGATAATAACATGTAGAAAAGTATTCCAAAAGCTACTTTGTATTACCTCTCAACAGAAGTTTTACCTATAAGAGGAAGGCTCACAAATTAGCAAAAATCGAAATATATTTATGTTAGTCACCCTAATCCTCAACCAGCTATCAGTCCTTCAAAAGAACCACTGCAAAAACAAGTTCACTTTACAGACCTGGTATTTCCCTATGTAATACCTTTATTCTCTGACAATACCAATCGCCTTCAAGCTTCACTATGGCTACGCATAGCACCAAGATTTCCAAGACAGTAACTGAGTCTCAAAGCAGCAGTGACTTCTTTTAACTGTTGAAATGCAGGAGCAAGTCTCTATACTCAGTTCAGCAGGTCTTCAATTGGAAAAGAAAACATTACGAAGCCACCCAGAGTAAATATGACATTCTTATGAAATACAGGCACCAGTCATTATGTTTGTAGAAAAAAGCTGAACAAGCGTATGTTGTATTTAATGAAACATTTCTGCAACAGGCCAAAAAGCCAACCCAGGGCTCAGAGGAAAGTAGCCTTTAAAACTATGAGCTAAACAAATGTTTTCATGAACATAAAAAAAACATGAGTTAATGCTGTGCAAAGGCATACTGCTGAACAACATTAGGTAGCAAACTGATCTTCACTGTTCATTTCCAGGTCTCTTATCATTGCATTGACCAAGAAGACCTATTTACATCAGTTTTGCAGCCTATACAGACAAGGGGTGTTAACCTAGTTCTATAGACTGGAACAATTATTGTATATCTACAAACTTAAGCAGCATCCCTCGTTTTCTCAGTACTAATTACCAGAAGCCTGATTACTCTTCCTTTTATGAACGCTAACTTTATTTCCAAAAATATCTGGAAATAAAAGTTTGCGTTTGGTTTCAGCAGGAAACATCAGCAGTAGTTTGCTGGGGTTTTTCTGTGTTTTTTTTTAAGATACATTAAAAATGTGACTAAAATAGGGATAGATGGTAAAGTTTAAGTAAGAATGTGTCTCACATAATTGATTTAGGTTCAGCACTCTCTTCTGCCCCACAGCTTTTCACTTCTGTGGCATTTTAGTTTTGCCTCGATATTGATTAGAAACAGCCGTCTCCTCCATGACTGTCCATCTGAGGCACAGTCAAGCGAATTAAGTCAGTCAGTAGTTAATTTAGAATAGTACAGCCAGAGGAATAGTTAAACCAAAAAAACCATCAGTAACAGTTACCTGTGAGGGTAAAAGCGTAAGCTGCAGGGTGAATTCACCCAACAGCTACCTTGACAGCAGAAGACTTTTAACAACTACTAAGTAAAGCACCGATTTTCCAGTTCAATCTTTTTGGGCTGCCAACACTGTCAAAATTAAAGTCCCACTTTCAAGAAGCCACATGCCTGATCCCCTATATCATGTGAGCTCAAGGAAAATCCTAACGAATTCAAAAAAATGAACACATTTGTTACAGTTTTTGACTTTATTGTCAATTGATAAAAGCATATCAGAGTCACCAGGGAAGGAAAATGATGAGGATTACAGGAAAACAATCACAGATCTGGTACCAAATGAAGAAAATGCGTGCTCAGGAGGAAAACTAGGGCATCGTAGATAAAATATGTCCTTTATTAAATACAGCTAAATCAAGACAAAACTAATACAGTACATCATCTAGGGACAAGAAAAAAAACCCCAAACCTTAAAACAATTTGTACATGGGAACAAAACATTAGTCCGTGAACACTAACACTTGCTCCCACATCCTATATAAATTCCCAAGCCATTTACAGGAGGTATCCAGTATGCAGAATGATGCTGCATTTCACCACAAGGTGATTTCTCCCCCATCCTTAACAAAAAATACATTCATACATGCATGTGTGTACTCTTCACACAATTAATAGTTACAAAGCAGCCTAGAACACCACCTAATGTCAATCAAGTAAGGTAGACAGAGGGATATTATGGAAATAGAGAATAATGAAACTGGCAACTCTTTTTTTTTTTCTCAATGAAGTGTTTCAAGCTAACTGTATTTCATAAAATAGTAATAGGAGTAATGTTCAATAATATATTAAAATTACAACAGTAGCTCCACAAATTGACCATCTTTCAAGGTTTCAACTTCAGACACATTTTTGCCAATAGAGGTAAGTACAGCAGCAGTAGTGCAACAGCTGTCTGAAATTTAAGAGCGTACTAGAACATTTATGGGTATGCCAAACTTAGTTTTGTGCTGTGCACTGGCGAAAAAAAAAACCAACTAAAACCAGCCACACCTTTGACTCCTCTTCTCTCCTCAACCATGCAGTCCCTCCGTGAAAGACAATCTGATGCCTGTCTTCTGCTTGATCTCATTTCCTCCCTATTTAAGGAGGTGCTAAGTTCCCAAGGAAAGCAACGGTACACCAGCTGCCTGTCACTGCTCCCAAGTGGCTGGGGGGCGGCGGGGGGGATGTGTCACTTTGCTTTCCTGGATATTCTTAGAGACAAATATACTCCTATTTTCTATATCAGTAATTTCTTCAGAACATCCCAATAGTTGAAATAGCTTGTGCAGAGAAGATACAATAGGAACATCTACACTGAGAAGAGGTATCACGTTAAAAGCCAGCTAGCACATTAGATGCAACTGGGTAAACTGTGGCCTTTTACTGGTTCTAATTATGATGAATCCATTAGGTTAACCATAAAAAAAAATCTTATTAAGAATACATCCTGAATGTCGTCTAACTCATTTGTGAAAGGATGTTTTCAGTTTGCATACCCCAGTATTTGAACAATTCTCACAAACAACACAGCAGGAACAGTGGAAGCTAAGGCACAGCTTTGCCACCTGTGGTGAACAGCATCAAGGGAGAGCTTAATCTCTATTTTATTTCTACTAGGCTTCAAATTTGCAGCATGGCACCTGCACCCCTACTGAGAAAAGTTTTTAAAGTCTGAGCTGAAAAAAAAAAACCCACCACTTTAATAACCACTAGATTTAGCATAAAGTCTTTCCACGTCTGCGTGTCAGCTGTGTTGCCACTTAGTCCAATAAACCCCGACCCGTCTTTTTATGCTTATTTCTCCCTTTGCAGAGGGAGAAATCTTGCCTTCCTCATAAGGCCACCAAGCGTTAGTATTTGTGCAGCAAAACGCAATGTACAGACAGCTCGCGAACCAAGACTGCCCACTTCCATTACACACCCCGTGCTCTTTTAAATAACTGCAGCACCATTAGCTTCCAGGAACTATTTCCGCAAATACCGAGGAGAAAGCCACTCTCTCCCCGCAGCCACTACTTCCCGCTGCCGGGCCGCCAGTCCCACCCCCGGCAGCCCAGCCCAGCCCAGCCCAGCCCCCGTCCCCACAGCCGTTCACAGCGCACCACCCGCCGTTTCCACAACACGGCCCTCGGCCGGCGCCCCCCCCCCGCGGCTGGGGGCCCAAGCTCCGGCTAACGGCCCGCGAAACGCCTTCCGGCGGCTGCCCCGGCCGGCCTCCACTCGCTCACCCCGCCCCGGTCCCTCTTCCCTCCGCCCCGCCGGACCGCGCTGACTCACCGGGCCCGGCGGGAACGGCCGGGCGGTGCCCAGCAGCTCAGGTTTCCCGCCGTCGCCCCCGGCGAAGCTCAGCCCGCCGCAGCGCCCAAGGCGGGAGGCGGAACGGGGCCAAGACCGGGCTCCCCCCCACGCCCCTCCCGGCCAGGCCTCGGCGGCAGCCGGCCAACCCCCGCGGGCCGGCCGCCATGAGACGGCCGCAGGCGGCAGCAGGGACCCCGGTGCTCAGGCGGGACCGGTGCTCAGGCCGGCGCGCTGCCTGCCCGCCCCCCCCCCCACACCCTCACCTCACCTCCCCTTCCCCCCCCTCCGCCCGGCTGGGCAGGCGGCGGCCCCGCTCCCCGCCGCTCACCCTTGACTTTGCCGAAGGTGCCGACGCCGAGCGTGTCGCCCAAAATGTAATGCCCGATCTTCACCCGCCCGTGCTCGTGCTTCTGTTTATCCGCCGCCGCCATCTTGAGCCAAGGGCCGAGTCTGCGCATAGTGCCCGCCCGCGCCGGGCCGGGCCGCAGCGACGACGGGGGAGGGGCAACCACACAGCGCCCGCCCGCCCGCCCCGAAACCCGGAAGCGAACGCCGCGCTGACCACCTTCCCGCCCTCCGCGGGGACGAACCACTGCGGTGCGGTGGGGGGAGCCGGGTCGGCCCAGCGGCGCCCCGGGGGGTGCGGGGCGGCGGGGTGGGAGGAACAGCCCCCCTTCCCGGAGGCTACGGAGCGGAGTGAGGGGCCGGGAAGGGGACCCGTATTTACGCACACCCGCCCGAGGAGCAGAGGGGATTCGCCCGGCTTTCGGGACCGGGGGAGAAGGCGGGCGCAGGCCTCGCTCCTCAGCGGCGATGGAGGTTCTCCTCAGCGCCGGCGCTGCGCGAGGGGCTGGCCTGGGCCCGCCGGTGGCGGCCTGGAAGCTGAAGCTGCCCTGTGTTACCGGCTGGCGCCGCGTACGCCCAATGAAGAAATGGCACTGTGGCACAGATGTCGCTGGGCCGTCTGCATCAGGTTTGCTGGGGGCTGATGAGCGGCAAACCCAGTTTGCTCTGGGAGCACACTGTGTTTCCAAAGCACCCCTGCTCAGCAGTGAAGACAGGCCTGTGAGGGTTTAAGATGAAGCGAGCTGGTGTCCCCATGTTTCTGCCTCCCTCCCTGGCTCTGACATCTGCAAGCACCACTCCAGTCCTTTGTTACAGTGATTCAGGAGCAGAAGCTGCCAGAAGATCAATTCTACTACAAATGAGTATTGGGATCCTGTGACAGAAAACATAGCCACCCTCAAAAAATAGACTTTTCAAGTCTCTGTATTTCCAATTAACCTTGTAAAGTACACCTGTTAGTTCTTTTAGTTCTTCTCCCCGTTATCCCTTCCTCTTCCCTCCTCCAAATCCAGAGCCTGTTATGGGGATATGGATAGAAGTAGGACCCTCTTAACTCCTACTACCTTGACCAGATACCCCGTCCTCCAGTTTGTCTTCCTGGCTCACTCATTCACGTTGCATTTAGCCCTGTAGCCTCCCATTCATGCATTGGGTACTTTCTACATACCAAAGGCTGTATTCATTTATTGTTGACTATAACTGGATTATTTTTTAATCATTTTCCAACCCTGCCTCCAAAGAAAGAGATGAACCTGGAGGAGTGACAATTGGATGGATATTTTTGCATGGAGAGATCATCAACTGAACGGGCAACTCCCATCCATTAACCGCTGTGTGAGCCGACTTGGGCAGGATGCAGGAACAACCACAAAACCATGGATGAAAGACAAAGAACAAATTTAATCTCAATACCTCACAAATTGAGGAATCTCCGAAGCAAAACCTGGGCAGAGGGATGCAAGCAGGGCATGCAGGCACTGCAGAGCGGGAGAAAGTCCTTGTTAGCAGGAGCGTGTGAGCTCTGACTTGCTGTTCTCGCCTGCTTTTCAAGGGTTCAAGCAGGTCTAGTTTTCCACTGTGCTTTGGTCTTCTCCAACAGCAAGGCAGTGATCTCATGTATGCCAGATAAGGTGTCCACGAGTCCATTCGAGGTTTATATTATATAAGTGCGGATGTTCTACTTGTGAGCACACAAGGGTGAACAACAATTCGTGTGATATGTGTTGTCCAGCACCACAGATGTGAGTCACTTGAGCGTGTTTACAATCCTCCTCGCCAGTCTTCCATTATTTTCCTGCAACCACCTTTCCCCAGTTCACCAGACTAATTGAATGATGTCAACTAAAATGCTTTCTCTAGCCTACCTGAAGCACAGCCCCTGAACATGTTTGCAAATAGGTAAATATATTACAGAAACTATAATATAAAGATTTTTTTAATGTGCAGACATCAGGAAGTTAAACTTTTTTTTTCTAGTAATAGTCCTAAATCTGATTCACAGAGCATTCAGTATTAATTATGTTACAGTCATTAATTTAACAAAAAGTTGGAAAACAGAAATTCTGGTCCTGGAGAATCTTTTTATTTTAAAACATCCCTCTGCCCTAATGGACTAAAATATTTAAACCCATCTGTTTATTACTATGGAAGAAATATTCTGAAGTATTTCATGGGAAATATAAAGAATCCTTTTTTTAAAAGATTCATAAACAACATTTGTTCAGCCAGTGCCAAAAACAGGCTGGTAAGCAATGTAGGGACTACTTATAATGTTTAGCCTGTTAACATTTGCATGACATGAAATAAAATAACATTTTAAATGGTAAAATAGTCAAAACAAGGAAAGTAAAAATAATATATAATTTTTTTTGAGCAATTTAGAATTTTAATTTCAAACATTTTCGTGAGGATCATCTTTGAGCAGAAAATGTGAGGAGCTTTCAGCCTGCACTAATTGACCAGAATAAGGTTTTAATATAAATGTAATAAATTAATATTAAAAGGTAGTATGTAATGCAGGAAAAGCAACTACTATTGTTCTTCAGTAAGCGTGCGTTATTGTGTAACAGTGCCAGATTTTTCAGTTCCCAACTTCTGAATTCAGATACGTTAATTATGCTGTTTCTGGACATCATCTGAAGAGAAGTATTCCCACAGAAATTCTAACTGGAAGCACAATTCATGCTCAGTATCAGTAGGCTTGTGAATCATGTTGTTGTGCAATTTTTTTTGTTCTTGTAATTGGAGGAGAAGAATAGAAAGTACAGAAATCTGGCAATTTCTCTGGAGCAGAACTTCCTGTCTTCTGCTGCCGGACCCATCGGTTCCTAACAGAGCCTTGGCATGTGTACAGAAAGAGCATGGAGGGGAGACAAGCAAGTGTCAGGCTTTGTACCCATCTGTATCCATGTGATTTCCTACAGCTCTGCTTAAATGGAAATGGCATCCCCTGTTTTTAAGGAAAAACAGAACGTGTTCAAAGCTATGAGCTTTCACAAACATGGCTTTCAAATGCCGTGAATTTCAGTTATAAAATGAGGCCTTATCTTTAAAAATGCTAACATTAAAAGGTGTTTGACATTGACTAATATAAACTCACCAACTTTTTACTTTGTGGCATATTTTATCCGCCAACACTCTGCCTCCCATATCCCACAGCAGAAAAATAAACAGCATCAGGGCCAGACATTGTTTTATTGAAAATGTTTTCTGTAGAAGGTCTGTAAGTCAGTTCATGTCTGAGAAGCCTTCAGTGGTGCCACATAACAAACCACAAAAAAGAGAAACAAAACCAGTTGGTAGGAGTCACAGAAATACAAAACCAAACATGTAAATAAAAACAAAAGTTCAGCTCCAAGAGTTTATTTAATGCTGCTCAGTAGAATCATAGAATGGTTTAGGTTGGAAGCGACCTTAAAGATC
>RSEF01000031.1:13302494-13322115 GCA_003993805.1 Himantopus leucocephalus
CTTGGGATTGATGTCTTAAAATAAGCTAAACAATCTCTGTAATATTTTTAACCAATTATAGAGACTTTCCATGTATGCGCCATCCAATAAAATCCCAAATGCCAAACATTGCAACAGTCAAGTGCTTTCTCTTGCATACAACATTCTGTCTCTTGTAGCTGAGAACTTAGAGGTTTACTTACTGAATTTATTGAATTAAAGGTAGTTGTATTTTGTGCTCGGAACTTTACTGTTCATCTGAGCAGCAGTATTCAACATGGGGACCTGTAAAGCAGAAGTGTTACTGTACTGCTGTATTTTTGATTGATGGTATTTGCAATAGGAAATGTCTAGAATCTCTGACAACTGTCCAAAAAAACAATTTGCCCCATCTTGATCTTATGATCAGAAATAAATCAGTTTTGCTATCTCTTTTTAGTCAGGAAAGATTACTATGGTCCAGTCACGGGGTTGATGCTATAGCTACCTTGGAAATCACTACAGTGATAGTTTTCAACGGTGATGTGGCACCTTGAGGTTGGTGTCCCTGTGCAAGTCCTCAGGCTGGAGCCTGGGAATGTCTGCCTTGCCTCTTTCTCTTAAAATCCACCTCAGAAGGGAAAAAAAATGGTTAAATCTTGAAAATTACTGCTGTACCCAAAACTGGTTTATGGCCTAGTTTCAGTTTACAGTGTGGTACAATTTGAATGGCAAATATTGTGTCTTGATGATAAACGTTAAGCGATCTGTTTTCAAGGTGTGCTAGAGGTTGCCTGTGACTTTAACCTATAGTCCTCAGCTGCTCTTTTAGGGTAAGCTTGTCTTCACAAATTTTGTCTGTATATTTATTTGTCCATTTCCAGTTTGTCATTGATTTACACTGACAGTGCAGTGGGAGTAAATGTCCCTCATTACCAAGCGCTTCTTGTTTGCTTGGACCCCAACCAATTGTAAGAGAAAACAACCCAGCAAAATCACAGTCCTCCCTTTTCATCCTTTCCCAAATGATGTACCGATTGCCCCTCTAACTTCTTTTGGAATGAGCTGCACCTTCTTGGCCTTTTACCAATACACACAAGGGAAAACTTTCTACAGAGTGCAAAATATGTCAGCTGCCTCTTGAAACCAAGTACTTTTCTTTTTTCTTCCCTGAAAGAGAAAGTGGAAATACTAACAGGAGAAATGACCCAACACCTTCAGTAATATTTCAGGCTGCAAAATACTCATGCCCAATTCCCTGAATCACTAACTACTTCCTCTGCGGGTTTCAGTGAGAAATTCAGGACAGGATCTAACTCATGTTTAGATGTTCTAGTTTCTGCAGTTATCAAGGGTCCCTCCACAGGCAGTGGGGATAGACAAACGTGTCCAGAGGGTGAACCTTTTTAAAAGTCACCCTCTGGAGGCCCCAGTTCCCATCTACAAGCAGGGAAAAAGCACTTTACTACATGGGAAATGTATTCTGAGGATAAATGCATCAAAGAATGTAAGGCATTTGCTCTTTGACACTACAGCTGTGTCAGTGCTGGAGAAAGACCATGTTACAGAGGCTTCGCAACAAAAATGGTCAGAAAACTTACTGTGTCAGGGTAACTGTGTGATAGGAAATGGAGTTTGACTTGGCCCGTGCTTCTGAAATTTCCTTAGGCATTTGTGATTATTGAAGACACAGAGGCTGGGAGGACAGTAATTACTTCCTTCAGATAGAGAAGAACTGAGAGCATATTTGTACTCAGAGATGATCAGAGCTCTGTAAGGGAGACGAATTCAAGCAGAACACTAAAAGGGAAAATGAATGATGGTGCCAACTGATAATAGGCACTAATGAGGGTTTACAGCAATAAGTAAGCTGAGTAGAAAGCAAGCATTACAGTAGAGCAAACAACTCTTCACTACAAAGACAAGTACATCCCCATGTAATGCCCGACTCTCAGAGGAATCTGGAGGGAATGTAGTGTTTGAAGATTGCCTCAGAAATAAGTGCTCAAAGCTCACAGGCTGACTTAATCAAAGCAACTCACCCATTAACACCTCCCCCACATCCCAAGTGCTTTGTACCTCACAGCATCTCTCCTCTCTGGACACAGAAGAGAAGGCTTTTCTCTATAATTTTGTTAGTGATGAGTGACCAAACCTACCATCAGAAAGCGATTTATGCCTCACTTTTATGCTATTGCAGCCTTTTTTTTGGTGGGTTGTGGGTTTTGTTTCGTTTGTTTTTCTTCAAGCTAAGGACAGGATCTGTGTTATGGACTCTTGTGTTCCTTTCCATTGCCCATTCTGCTTTCTAAATCTTGATCCAGGGCTTCTCCTCAACATGTAGGGTGTTCAAAGACCTGTCTGGCCAGGGAGGATGGAAACCTCTTCTGCACTAGCAGAGTAACGGAGCTTTGGATAGCAGCATCCTACAGTGAAACCCTACACTTCTCCTAGAGCTCAGATTCTGATGAAATATAACTGGCCAGAGCAAAATGCTGTTAGTGGTGATGTGGGGTGTGAGTGTGATAGGACACACCTCCTGGGTTACCTAACCCTTGGGAAAGAGCAAGGGTGAACTGAATCACCTGAGCTGGTAGAGCCAAATCCAAAGATGATGTTTGTTAAGGTTTAACAGCACGCCCCCTCCTGCGGTCTTCTACTTCCCCAGGGGATATCACTGTATTCACCATTCCCCCACAGTAACTGTCAGAGATGCTGTAGGACCACTGCGTGGAATAGCTTCTGGTAAGGAAAAATAGGGAGATAATCAACAAGTGCTGACTTGGAAAGACAAGGTCCTCGTTTAAATGACCTTTAGGTGCCTTGGTCATACGGCAGAGTCTGGCAGAGATGCACTCATGCTACTCCCAGTCTCTGCCCAGACCGTAATCAGAGGTCATGCCACAAACCCTGCTGACCTGGGAGCTCTGCTGGTATTTATCACGCCAGCAAACAGTACTCTTGCCAGGCCAATGAATTAAGTAGCTCTGGGGTGAAGTTGCAACACACAAGGCTCATTAACTTATTGTGAAATAAGTAGAGTATTATGGAATAGCATGGATTATCAGAAAAGGATACACAGGACCAACATCCCCTTTGTCCCTACAGGCAAGATTATCAGGTCACAGCATAACTTTAGCAAGCCTTGCTGCTTCCAACATTTATAGGTACATAACTGCTCTAAATGCCTTGTTGTTTAGCAATTTTTGAGCCCCTTGAGCCCTAGCCATAGGGACAGTTTTTGATGCTTATGAAATAGAGTAAGGAAAAGAATGAGTACTGTGATGGTTACAGCAGCACTTCATTTCTGTTCTTCCAAGCTGCATTTCACATTCAACCCACATCTCTTGGATTCTGCCTTTGAAGCAGAAGAGGGGACCCTCATCCTTCTCAAGGATGAGGGTTTGGCTTAAAAAAAAATGAAAACTCTACATCAGTAGATGGATGTCAGCTGTTTTGCACTCTCAGCTGCCTATAAACGGCCAGGACACTGACAAATAAACAGCTAGCATGCAGGAAAGAGTGAAGCATTTCCCTTAATAGCTCAAGGCACTACAAAATGTGTTGTTAGGCTAGATTATGGAAACTTGGAGGAATTATTTTTTTTTACATTATAAGGAAATATAAGAGACAGTTTAGGGATGGGGAGAAGAACAGCTGGATACTTGAAAAGGAAGTAGAAAAGCAGTAAGAGACGCATCAGCACAGCAAAGGAAACTTCCAAGTCTAATGTCCAGAGGGACTTCCGTCATATCTGCAGATACCTAAGTATCTGGGGGAGGGGAGAAGAGGTAGTAACCATGAACTGGGCTGGCAGCATTAAAAGGCAGAAGGAACAAAAGCCTGATCCGGAGAAGATAAATGAGAGCTTAATATTAAAAATGGGAAGAAAACTAATGATCGTACCAAATTTGTACTTTGGAGTGTAGGGACGCAACACTTACAGGGTAAAGGATGAGTGGTGCGTGTCTGAATGCTGCAGAGAGTCTAGGAAATACGGAGGAAAAGTTATCGTCCTTCTTGAGAGGCAAATTGACCCTCTTCTCTTTGAGCAACATGAAGATGATCCAGGTTATTATAGCAGGAGAATGGACTAAGTGATTCAGTGCATCTACTCTACTGGTGTCGGTAAGAATCAAGTCACTCTCATCTGTTGTAATCAAATGTAATTAGGTAAAAAATGAGCAAGTGAGTCTACTTCAGGTTTAGCCTGCCCGCATTGGATTTTGATTTAGACTTAGTTCTGCAGTTTTATCAGCTTCACTCTCTTTGAAAGAGGCCATTTCAGTTTGTGACCCAGGATGCTCTGCAGCTGTTTATCATTTCCCTTTTAGCAAAAACACGAGGTCTATGAATAAAACAGCAGGAGAAAACAAGCAGCAAAACTGTAACTAATAGCATTCATTAGCTCATTCTGCTATTAATGAAAGCACAGTTTAACATCAATATTTGTTTTTTGTTTAGTTTAATGACAAATGTTCCCATTAGACTCAACTTTTACTTTTGAAACAATAATCGTGGTCTTCATTTTGCTGGAAAAAGGAGTGTGATGATTACCACCCAATGGGGACAGATGGGGATTAGACTGTACTGTATACAATATTGTGTATATTTGTAAACTTAGCTCTTCTGTTTGAATAATTCATTACTAAACTGGCTTGGAGACTCGATAGATATTACGCAAACAAGACTGGCACAAAAGTTTTTGTTTCCTTTCCCTCTGGTCCCATTGCCCTGGGATTTCAGAGCTCAGTGCAGTTCTTAGCCTTGCTTTGATTATGAGACACTGAGTCCATTCTTGGAGCTGGTGTTCTCAGACCAGATCCAGTGGGCTGTGGAAAGGGAGCTCAAATGCTGGCAAGCAAGGACCCCTGTAATTATTTATCTCGTTAAGAAAACGTCTCAGTTCTCAGTGTAAGACCTTCGTTCTGCTTGAATTCAGGTACTGCATTTCTTGCTGCAGCTGCTGTGGATAGCAAAGCTCTCGTGAGCATGTGAATGGTCAGACCCTGTGGTGTTGCCCTTATTTGAGCCTGGCAGATAAAAAGCAGTGAATATTTTAAACAGCAGAGTTCAGAGCAGAATCCATCTCCGAGCATTAAAAATTCACAGATTTTATTTTAACGATCTAAATGAACAAATCTGTTCAGAATAGCATTAAAGTTTTGTTTCTGACAAATATCTTCACTGTCTCCTTTCCTATAACATACTTATTCAAATGGATCTTTCAACCATATACCTATAAAAAAAACTTGCAAGAAAATAAATAAACCATGAAAGAGGGGAAAGGAAGATAGTTCCCCCGACCATGCGATAGGGGAGGAGTTAACTGACTTTGGATAACAGAAAAGCCCATGAGTCTAAGGTACTGCAATCATGGGTGCAGAGGCAAATAATCAAATCAGTGACCAGATAAGAGACTCTTTCTGCAGCAAATCTTTGAAAAGTATAGTTTAATTACAAGAGTGGGCTGGAAATGATCATAAGGAGCCTCAGCCTCTCTGAAAATATTAAGCTGAACTGAAGCAGAGCTGTGCAGCTGAAAGTGGGGAAGGAGAGAGTTGGGATCTGAGAAGGCTGGCAAAGGTTTGAAAAGAATATTAATATACATAAATGTTAATGTTTTCCTTTTACATGGAACAGACTCCAGAAAGGGAAGCTTGATGTAGGATGTAGCAGCTGAAAGGGGCAATTGAGACAATGAGGACAGCTGCTCTGGTATTTTTAATTCCAACTGTGTACTTCTGAACTGTGATGTCCAAAAGCTGTGTCTGGGTGGGGGGCAGAGGGTTGTGGTTGGACATCACCAGCTGGGAGGAAAACTATCAGAAGTTTACACAAAGCACCATTTAAAAGCTGAGTGCATTGGCTCAAAGCAAGCTTTTGGTTGGGTTACATATACAGAAAACTGGTAGATGTTTGGATAGAGTATAATAAAAAAACCCTTGTTTTCACCCTACTGAGTTTTAAATTATGGAAATTAATTAGAGACAGCTCAAGGAGGCAGATGACCATGGCTACATCTGTACTACTAAATGAAACAGAACCACTCACAGATGGGCATTGCCCACACTACATAGCTTTTGGCCACGGGTTTCCTCTGGGCTCCCATCCAGCACTTGTATAGCATAATGATTATTTCAGTGCGGTAGCTAAAATTATGTGAAGGCTCAGGTTTCAGTCTGCCGGACCAGTGTTTTCACAGCGTGAAACTGAGGGCATGCGTTGCATACCCCTGGCGTGTACCATGTTGTGTACCTGGGGATTCAGAGGCTGCTGGAACAGCACTGGAAGACTGTGTAAGAGCAAGGAGCCAGCTCCGGTGCTTCAGCTACCTCCATACTGTCTACTGGAAGCAGTGCCCAGCCAGTGTTATCCTACTGGCATTATTTAGGACTTGTTGACTCAGGTCAAAATTATGCCAAAGAGCATGTTAAACAATGGGGGTGATTTAGGGCCCAGTGAGCAAGTTCATTGCCTGGCCGTGTTTTATTTAGCGTTATGGTGAAAATATTTTGATTAAAATAGAGAAGATGTGATTTAGTGCAAAATGAAAAAAGGAGTGCAGAACTGATGACTGAGTGCAGCTTAGCCAGCGATGCTTAGGGAATTGGGGTACATACATGCACGTACTCCTGTTAGGACCTCCAAATGCACTGCCTGTCCTGCTCCTTGCATGGCATGGCTTCTCTTCTTCCTCAGTAGCCGTGGCCTCTCTTCCCCCAGTAACCACCAGCACTGTAGTGACCGTGGCTCCCTCTAAAGGAGGGACTATGGGCAGAGAGGTGTATCAGACAAGGGACTTTGTACAGAGACAGGCAGTATTAATAAGACAAAAAAACCAATTCACTGAACAGTCTGTTTCACACACTGAAATGTGTGATCTGGACCGTGTAGGCTCTGAGGAGCCTCAGCAGAAGCCAAGGCGGCGTTGAATTGCTGGAAGCCTCCCAGAAACTAGGCACTTTCCTCACACTGGGTTTAGCAGATGGACCACACCAGGGCTGATGCTTTGTGACTGGGATTTCAGATTTTGTGACTCCAGGGAAGCCAGGTCCAATATAAGGCAGCCAAGCACCTGTGTTTGCCCTCAGCAGCTGAAGCTGAAGGCTTGGGACCTTGGGTAGCAAAACTAAGGTGACAACTGGTCTTCATGTGGGCAGTTTTTGAATGACATTCTCAGAAATTCAGTTCACTGGAAACTTCAAAATGTTCAGGTTTTGATCCAAATCAAAGCAAAGAAAAAGGAGTAAAAAATAGAAGTATTCCCATTTAACTGGAAAGTCTCTCCCTTTTGCTCAGCTCAGCAGAAGGATTATTAGAAAAAAATGAAGTACAAAGCACAATCAGGGGAATCTCCATTCCTACTAGAACTGACTATCGTATCAGCCTCCTCCCTGAGAGGGAGGACTGAGAGGGGACTAAAGCAGCTTGATAAAAGCAAAGTCAAAGCCAAGAGACAATAAATTAGCTATCAATATACCTGGGGAAGAGGTGAGTAATTTCAGGTAAAGGACAATTTTGACACACAAAGAAATGGATTTTTGCAGGCCGTGAATATATTTAAGGATGAAATGAGATTAATACCCATAACTGTTAGAGAAGCTGAGTTCTGATGCCCCAAACTCAATGCTGTGTTGCTTAAGATGGGGTTTAAGAGAGTTCAAGATGTTCAGATGACAAAATAGCTGGAAATAGTGAACTAGACCCCTGCATATAAGCTGCAGGGGATTTGTTGAAGAACATCATCCTTCCTTCTCTGACGATGTAAGTAAGCAGTTGGGAGTCAATGGTGTGTACCTGTATCTCCTGACAGCTAGCTGTCAGGATGCACGTAGGCTCTATGCCGGATCCTATGGGCTGGGGATGTCTCTGTGTTTCACTTTTTAGTGGTTATTCAAAACTTTCTGCCCATATCTGGATTTGCTGTTTGTGTCAACTTGATTAAAATTGGCAGATGTGGGGAAAAAATAAATGAGTCAGTCCCAACATATGTGTAGATTTACAGCCACGACAATATTTTGTTGGAACCACTGAAATATTACATACCAAAGACAGTAATCTTACTGTCGTAATCCTTGTTCTGTCTGCCACAGCCCATCCTACCCAGCTGTACGTTTCTCTGAATTTCTCCACTGCAGATAAATGGATGGGGCTTGGAAGTCCCAGCCCTTTAGGCAGCTATGAAATCTCAGCATTGACCTTCCACTTCTTCTGCAGGGTGTCAGAAACAGCGTCTGTGCTCCACAAGTAACAGAAGTTATACTTTCTTACATGACATGTTTCCAGAATTACGAACTTCTCTTACATTTCCCTGCCCTTGGGAGAGTTAATGGCTTGTTTCATATTTTAATTTCAACTTCAGGAATCCAACAGGAGTACTCCAGTGCCTCGCCTGTGCAGAGGCTTTGGCCGGGCATGGATTGATCTGGCAGCGAGGGCAGAGACAAGCAGACCTTTAACCCTGTGCCCCTCATGTGCGACGGAGACATGTCCCCAGCTGCTGGGCTCCTCGTTGTGTCAGGGCTCCGTCTGCCCCAGGGGTAACAGCTGGAAACTATTACTTCAAAGTTATAAAAGTAAACGGTTGAATTTATGAAAATGGAAAACAGCAGTTTTGTGACAGCTTCTTACTAGAAGAAGTGTACATAAACGTGTTGTGTAGTGAGTGTACAAAGTAGCCCACATGAAGTCATGAGCACGACCGCTAGGGTGAAAGTTCATGGTGTTCTTGCTAAACAGCTTCTATGCAAGTAGCACAAGCCTCGACATTACAGGGCCCTCCTCTTGGCTGTGTCAAATATTTTATGGGATTATTTCTGTACAAGCTATTTCTAGATGCGGCCTGTGTCAGAGGTTTCGGCTGGCTGGATATCTAAGCATCTGTTTACAAGTGTCGGGATGGATGGAATGTTATCAAGTACAGTCAAAGGGAACTCGAAAGGACACGTCTGCTGGTGATCCACTTTGGGGCTACAACTGTTGTGAGTAAAAATAAAATAAAATTAAAAAAACACACTAGGTAAATGTCGCTGCCATTGTGTCAAGCCATTTAAAAATTGCATTTGCAAATGACTTCAGGGATGATATCTAAACTGCACGGGGCTCAAGTCAACAATGACAAATAGAAGCACAATTCAACTTAGAACTTTGCTAAAAGATTTCTTTTCTGTGTTTGCCTGTTTGATCTTTCTGTTCTTTCTGCTCACTTGGTCAGTAACATAAAAATCCTTTAAAAAAATAACTTCAAAGAAAAAGAACAGGGACGAGGTTACATGCTTAGATTTAATTTTATGTACAACATGTCCCTCTGTATCAGTCTGTTTGTATGTGATCGTTTCAAGTGCCTAAGGCAAATTTGAGCAAATTTAATTAAAAAAAAAAAGAAAAAGTGTGGGCTGGGGAGGATTGTGAGAAGTCAAGTTAAAAGTATGCGGAAATGCAGGAAAAGAAGAGGAGTAAGGATACCTAAAACATGACCACAAAAATGACCTTCTTGGCAAAACATAGACTTATGAGTAAGATAACTCCCATAATAGGACTATCTAATAGTAAAGTATATAGCTCTGCACTGGTCCTGAACTCCAGACAGGGAAGTTGGACTTGTTGAAAGCCTCTGGGTGACGGTGAAAGAAGAGGAGGACACGACTGTTACTGTTGTTAGACCAAACCACCCAAACAGAGAATATCTGTTGCAAAAGCCTTTTTTATGAATAACATGACAAATCATTCAATGCACAGGACCAGAGAGTCATGAGATAATTTAGCTGTCCAAAGAATGTGTAGGAAAGGAAAACATCAGGACAAAGATCGATTAGCAAGCTGTAAGTTGAAAAGCATTGGTCACCATTTCTGGTACAGCAGAAAGACAGAAGAGAGGCTCTTCTGGATGTGGTTCTGGCCAGTGAAGTGTAGCTGTTTGAGAAGAGGATGATGAAAGGCAACTTGGAGACAGTGACTACGAAATTACAGAGTTCTCAATCATAAGAAAGAAAATAGGGAAAAAGCAGAAAATCATGGACTTGAAGCAGGCAAACTGCCACCAACTCGAGTCAACAACAAAGTAAAAGGAAAATGCAATTAAGTTCTTGTGGCAGAAAACGTAAGCTATTCCTATCAGAAGGGAAAAGTACCGAGAGATGCGTTTAGGTAAACCAGAAGCTTTTAATTGACCTGAAGCTCACAAAGTTCCACCTGGAAAGTGGAAATCAGATCAAATACTAAAACATATAAAATAACAACACATGTGTACAAAATCAGAGAACTAAGGCACAAAACCAACATACAGCTAGAAAACGCATTCAAAAAGTATGTGCATTAATAATACAGAAGAGCAAGAAAATGTTGATTGTTTTTCCTGTCTATCTGGGGGAGCAGAGGGAAGGCGATGACATAACTGATGATCCCAAGAAGGTCAGAGTATTTAAAAACTTTTTTTCATGTCAGCTGCAGGCACATGACTAGCATAATTAACATTCATGACAAAGGGTTAAGAACTCAATCTAAAACAAGGAAGAAATAGGACAGGAGAGCATTACAAAATGTTCTCAAGTCATCCAGACCAGATAGACCATGGCCTAGGATATTTTAAGAATGAAGTGAATTAGTCAGATTAGCTATTACTTGAGAATTTGTGAAAGATGGCTAAGAGACAAAAGACCAGGAAAGGACAAAAATAGCAGCTGCTTTTTAGAAAAAGAGGGGAAAGGGCAGAGAAAGAAGAGCCTGGAAATAATAAATTAATCAATTTAACTTCAACTCACAGAAAAAGAAATATCTAGAACCAATCAAAGTATTTGCAAACACTTGAAAGATAGCAGGAAAAGTAATAGCATAAAAACTAATTTGCTAATGCATGTCTTTTTAAACCTGTTTACTTTACTTTGATACAGTCATATCACAAAATTAGGGTTTGACAGGGACCTGTCTTTGTTATGACTTTATTCAACTTTTTATTAACAATCTGGACAACAGTCTTATTAAACTTGCAGATGAGACAAAGTTGGAAAGAAATGCAAATACAAATGTTTGGGAAGACATAATTCAAATTCAGAATTATCTTGAGAAATTGCAGTAGTGGAATGAAAAATGGATGAAACGCAACAGGGATGATGTATTGCATTTAAGTGGGAATAATAAAATTTAAAAAATACTGGCCAGGGAATGACTTTTTAAGAATTAATTTTCCAGAGAAATACCTGGAGATAATAGATCACAACTTAAAGACGTATCAAAAATAACAATCTATTGCAAATGCAAGACACAAGGAACAAGTTGTGACCTGTAAATAGCAGTATAGCCCTCAAGCTTTCCACTCCTTGGGACTGCTAGAACGCTGGGTAGAGGACTTAGTCCCTTTGGGGCACTATACTTTAGAAAAGACATGGACCAACTGGAGAAAGACCAAAACAGTGCAAGTGATTAGAGGCAAAGAGAATGTGATCTATGACAAAAGATTTTAAAAATAGAGATTGTTTGGCCTGAGACAGAGAAAAGACTGAAGAGTACACAGCAATTACTTTCAATCACAGAAGAGAATAACATAAGCGCCATTTGCACCGCAGATAGAAGAATTCAGGAATTTAAAGCGTAGGAAGAAGAATAAGGGTTAGGCAATAAGTAAAACATTCTAATAACAAACTTGTGAATTTCTGATAAAAGCAGCTTTGGTAGGTAGAAGGTTCTTTACCACTGAGACTTGTTAAAAAAGCTAGTAAAGAAAATACCAAGAATTAGGTAAGGACAGTTAATCCTGCTCTGGGACACATGAATGAGCTACATCAGGAGTAGGTAATTTGTAGATTTCAGCTGCATTTGGCTCCTCAGTAATTCAAATGTGGTTACAATGTCAAAATGATGACATGTAAAGCATGTCAAGCACATGATGAGCAGGTGGTCTGTTCTGGTATGGGAGCTACTGCTTAATCTAAGTCTCCACCTCTGAAAAGAAGTAGTCATCGGGTCCTGATTAGAGTGAAGTCACCTATTTTCCTGGAACCCAGCTTTATATTCAGCTTGCCCCCCATCCCATGATGGAACCCTGGAGTCCTGTAAGAACACTGATGTTCATAGGACTCCTGCTCTTTGGCGTCTCCAAGCCATATGGTACGCATCACAAGGCTTCCGTCCAAGGTAAAGCATTGTTATGCAGCTCCATTAATCAGAAAGTCTGGACACTCCCCGAACAGGACAACTATTGAGGTCATTCCTTTGTCAGCTGACTTTTGCCCTCACTGCCTTTCAATACTGTTACGAGCACTGAGAATTATCAAAGTACATGCATGCAGGATGAAAAGAATTTGAAATAATTGTGTGCAGCGGTGGCTGAGGGCCAAAGAATGGTGTGGATGGACAGATAAACCGTTTTCTGCGAATGGATTGGGAAGTCCGTGGGATAACCCCAGGGAGAGAAGGACTTGTCACACAAGAACAAAGGGTCCAGAGATCTGCATTTTGACTGCAAGGGAGTTATGGCTCAATAATGATTTCTGAAGGGACAACTACCAGTGTAATCCCATCAGCAAAAAGGGCTCTATAGTAGGGAAACCAGGGAACTAAAGACCAATGGGTCTGATTTTTACACCTCATTAGACGGATGATACAGAATAGGATTGGGAAGCACGTGAATGAACATGGCCTTTTTGAAGAGTCAAAGTGCTATCCCACACAATCTTACAAACTTTCATGTATGTAACATTATTCTGCTTTGAAAGACGCTTCTCTGTAGAGCATTTGAATGACACTCTTAACAAATATTAAGACAATCTTTTCCTCTACTGATGTTATGTTTTTCTCAAAATGGTGAGTTGATACAAAAAAAAGCTCTTCAGAAGAAGGTTAATGTCACCCTCAATAGAAAGCATATCAGTTATGTACAGAAGGCGACAACACACATTTTGTCAGCCTGTCTGTCTCAAATCCTTTGCTGTCACATACGCTTAAGACCTGTCAATTATAGACTTTAAGCTGAATCATAAATTAAAGGATGCTGCTGTTCCTGGAACTAGCAGACTTATGAAAACAACAAACAAAGTTTCTCTGTGGTTTTGTTTACATTCTTCAACTAGCCCTAGAATTTTAAATTTCACGCTTTATACACTGTGACCTTGGTCAAGTTCTTGTCTGTTGTCGTTTGCATGGTAACACTGGTGTTTGAGCTTGAGTACCTAAATAATCAAACATAGTCTCTGCTCTAGCTTCTGTGATCTCCTTTCCACCTAAATCTGACAGACAAAAGAACTTGGGGCAGAGAGGGGGAATACATAGCAAAAGTTGCAGAAAAATGCTCATAAAATGTGGGTCGAAAATGAGTGCATGCTCTGAGCAATAAAATGTAAAATACTTTGAAAAGTGAACCAGTTAGGTCTTTAACATGTTGCAATTTAGGATTCTAAGTGCAGGAAAGCAATCCAAGAAAGCCTTGGTTTACGTGCTTAAACCTTTGAGGCGCTTTAGACACTAGCATTTTAGGCAGAACCTTCACCGGGCACCTGAACTCGTGCTGTTGGCAGAAGGAAATGGAGGACAATGGGGACACTTAGGTGCAGGAAGGGTCTCAGGCTCTAGATTCCAGTTTTGCAGTGTGTGCCTGGTCACAGTCTTCAATAAGCACTGAAAAGACTAAGCATGGGATTCAGTTAGGATCCACAGGGCAACACTTACACATTATTTATCCTAAAATTGATTAATGTTTTTCATTGTTCATTTGCAGTAGTTCTTCTGGCTAATGTAACATCTAGGATGCAGGACAGCCTGTGTAGTGCTGGAAGCAGGCCAGGACACCAGCTCTGAGATTCCTTACCTTAAATAAAAAGAGCACTGAATATACTGGCTGAAGCAAAACCTTCATTTCTACTCTCCTCCATCTCCCGTCTTCAGAAACAAAGCAAGCAAAATACCTCCATTGTCACTTTTCTTTTCCCAGAGAACCAGAAAGTCAATGTATTCATTACACTGTCAGATGGGTCTTCGTTTTATATTAGCTGTAGATGATGACATGATGGATGCCTTAGAAACAACAGAAAGAGAGAGCAAGATACTGCAGGCTGTGTTCCTTCATTTTCCTCTCTCGCTTTGCCTGTGCCTTCTGATCCTGCATGCGTGTTCATATTGATTCCTTGGAGATTAGTTCCTTAAAGAAAATTCTCTGTTTACACGGATATTTGTTGGTTAGGTAATTATTCTGCTTTCATATAAAGTATACAGGGGAGCTTTGCTCTGTAGCTTTAAAGGAAGTAACCCAGACAACCCACAACCTAAAATTTTCCACATATTCAGAGGCTGAGAGCAGAGCTGCCATTAAATATTGTTTTTACTTTTGCATACAGCAAGCACTGTGCATTCCCAGCTCTTGGTACAAGTCTGATCATGGTTGGAATATGCATTTTATTAGTGTGGTTTCTTTTTGTGGCAAGCGATCGTGTGCCGTAACAAAACAACCTAAATGGTACTTTTTTCTGCAACTCAATGTATGATGGAAATTTAGATTAAAAGAGTGCTTCTCTTCTTTCAGCTGTTCTTACTTCTTAGATGAATAGAGAACATTAACAAGGTGAAGTGAGGGAAGAGGAGGCATTAACTGACCCACTGCACAAGATTTTGACTTGCACCTATCTGATGAACAGAAATTTTGATGGAAAGCACAGTATGTGCTTAAAAGATTGATTTACTCCCTATAAAGGTGATCACTTTAAAAAGTTTCACACAGCACGAGTGGACGTTTTTTTCCTTAAGTTTTCTAAAGTCATGACATAAAGGGGGAAACGTACATTCATCTGAATCATTCTATATCATATTTCTAAAAGACCAACGTGTTCCTTTTACTGCCCCCATTTTTTCATTACCATCTGAATAAGATCAGTGGAGATTAATTAGGAAAAGACACTGTATTACTAAAAAAGTATGGATTTATTGTCCCTGTGCCTGGAGGCCAGTAACAAGTACAGTACCACAGGATCAATACATGTTCCTGTCCTTTTTAACATCTGTATCAATGACCTGGAGGAGGTAACTGGAGGTGCAGTCTCATCAAGTTTGCAGATAACACCAAACTGGAGGGACCAGTCAATACACTCAAGGGCAGGGCTGTCTTCCAGCAGGACCTAGACCGCTGGAGGAATGGGCTGATGGGAACCGTGTGAAATTCTGCCAGGACAAAGGCAAAATCCTGCCCTGGGAAGAAAGAAGCCCACACAGTGATACAAGCTGAGGATTGACTGTGTGGGGAGCAGTCCTGCTGAAAAGGACCTTGTGGACTTGGTAGACAGCGAGCTGACGTATGCCCCAGCAGCAGTGAAGGCCAACAACATCATGGGCTGTGTGAACAGAAGCACAGCCAGCAAATCAAGAGAAGTGATTATCCCCCTTCACTTGGCAGTCATGAGATGCCATCTTGTGTACTGCATCATTTTCCCCCTCCCTACAAGACAGACAAATTGGAGTGAGTCCAGTGGAGGGCCACCAGGATGCTCAGGGGCTGGACCATCAGCCCTGCAAGGGGAGGCTGAGGAACGGGGCTGCTTCAGCCTGGAGAAGGGAAGGCTTTGGGGGCACCTCAGAGCAGCTTTCCCATTGCTGCAAGTAGGTCATTGAGAAGTCAGGGCCAGGCTCTCCACAGCAGTGCATGGTGGCAGGAGGAGAGATAAAGTTGAAATGAGAAGTGCAGACTGGAGAAGAAAGGAAACCATGAGGACAGCAGAGGAGTGGAGCAGGTTGTCCAAGATGTTCTGCAGTTTCTATCCCTGGAAGTTTTTGAAACCCAGCTGGGTAAAGGCCTGAGCAACAACCTCTTCACTGACCCTGCATTGAGCAGGAGGTTGGACTAATGAGCTCCTGAGGTTCCTTCCAAACTGAATTTTTCTGCGATTCTATGATTGTGTTAAACGAAAAACAAAAAAAAAATAGATAAAAAACATAGATTTAAGCTGCAGGTAAGAACGTGGAACATGAACAACGTCTTGATTTAATCTCAGTCTCCTGCAGTTTTTTCTGCAGTTTTCCCTGCAATTTTGAAAAATAAGAACTGGTTTTCTACTTTAATATAAGTAGTTCCTCACTCAAGAGAAACACATTCATACTCGCTTAAACTGCAAACGATACGGAATTTCTAACTACTTAGACTAGACCTCATAGTCTCAGGCCCCGTCTAAAAGCTCAGCAGGTAGAACAATATCAATTAAGAGTGCATTTTGCAATATTGTACTGGCAAAATGCCCAGCAACAAAAAAAAAGTCACTTTATTTCCTTCCAGTATAAACTTTACTAGCCAAAGAAACCCTTCCTCCTAGCATGGACCCTGCATGTGGACCCCATTATATTGATCTAGAAACATATATATTAACATAGATTTTGCTGACTATAGGAAACTATTGCCTGCTAAACCAAGAAACCAGAGTTTGACTGGTGTAACTCCACCTGTGGCAGATTTTACCAATATAACTACTTCTATGCTGTACAAACATAGACTTAAGCCAGTGCTTCCACCAGGCATTCACATCTAGTCTTGCAGGAATTACTGCCAATCATAATATAATGTGCACTAGCTGCAGCCACTTTAAAGTGAAGGAACCTCTTCCAGATGAAGAGCTATTACGAACTGGGCTGTTGGAATACTATTTGACATCCTGTTGATAAACACTGTATTAAACACTAACTTAAATAGAGAGCAAAACCAGATTTGGCCATCACTTTGTCTTCTGCACCTGGTTCCAGGGCATCACACTCAGAAAGGAGAGGACTTTCAATACGCTTTTTGGAACGGACTGAAGTGGCAACTGTGCATGTAGAGAAAAAAGTACTTATATTAGCTGGTGTTGGTATTACTGGGTGTTATGTCAGAACAAATGGTCACAATTCAGGTATCTTTATTGAGTGTATTCAAGCCAGACTTTCTTTTCCAGGTTTTTTAAGGGGATTGGAGGGAATCTGGAAAAGTGATAATACAGCATAAATGAAAAAGTAAAGTACATAGGCATACCTGTAATGGTACATAGTTTAAATTTAAATTTAAATTTTGTTCCTGAGCTAAATTTAAGATTCGTGCTTCATAAGACACCGAACTCGTATATTCTGAAGCTGATTTCTCTTGATGATTAAAATACTACAACAGACTAGCAGCACAGCATAAGTATATTATAATATCCCCCCAAATCCTCCAATGAAAGTGAGTATAGTAATTATTAAAAGAAAGACAGATTTTTTTTTTAAATAAAAGAGATGTCAAGAGATCATTGACCATTTATTATGCTATTTACTTGTATTGGAGCAATGAAGAAAATTCAAGTATTTATCCTATAAACATGTAACACACACCCTTGTGCTTTTGAAGCTTCAGGACTAGCTGTAGACAGTGTGAAACACACTCCCACAAGCTTTCTGATTGAAAATTACTTTGGCTGCTTTTGCCTAAATCCAGTCTTGTTGGCAGTGAAGTGTGTTGGACATTAATTCCCATGAAACTAAACCACCTGCCACGTGAAGAAGTAAAAAATGTTATCTAGTATACAGGAAGTCGAGGGACATGCGAGTGCAGAATATGTAATAAATCTACTGATTTATTATTATCTGTGCTTATTCGTACATACAATGAGGGACCAGTAAAGTATTTTCTCTGGTTTATCTATGTGGTATTTTAGATGTTCAGCTCTCACTGCTACTTGGCCAATACAAAAGAGTTTGTAATAATCTCAGATCTTATTATGTTAACAGCAATGTTGTATTAAACAACAATATAAACAACTCTGGAGGTGGAATACGAGTCTTCCTCTCCCAACACAGTGCTCCAACCACAAAACTACAGAGTCAGGATCAGGTCTGTGGTTGCAATTTCTAAATTAATGAGTTACTAATCACGGTCTGCCATATCTTCAGTAGCAGGAGGTAAGAATGGAAAGACCTGAGGAACAACCGCTAGTTTGGCAGCACAGGCATCTCCCAGGAGATGTGGATATGAATCCCCCACCCAGTGGTAAGAACTGAAACTTAATGTCCTTTGCATGTATATTAATGGAAAGGCTATGGTATTGCCTGGCACTGTTGGAAGAATGTAGAGTTCTGTTTCCACAATTTTTTTAAGTGAGGAAAAGGTAAGAGTTGGTTCTGGAGTAGGAATAAGAAAGATGTATCTGTGTGCCCTTAGTTTAAAACCTCAGTGACGCTTGTGGCAGGTAGCTATCCACGTCAGATTTCAGTTCCCTGAAGCCAATTGAAAATTGATGAGGTCACATCTCACAGTCCATCTTGCCCCGGCTACATGATTTTACTCCACCTCCCCCCACCCTGCCGTTTGGTCTGGCACTCATGGGAGTGGACAGAGAGCCAGCCTGGCGTGACAGCCTGGCTGAGGACTGATCACTTACTGTTTGCAGGTCAGTCTTTGAGGCACACCAGCTCCTTGAAGCCAAGCAGCACCCAGTCGCACAGCTCCTGGTGCAACAACAAGGGAAGGGCAGCACCAATGTGAGCAGCGAAAGGCGCCCGGAGCCGCACTGTCCCCAGCCACCGTAACCCCACAACTTCCATGCGGTGGCACCAGCATTCGTGCTCATTGAACCACAGCAGGGAACTCGGGTGAGCTACAATTCTCTTCTATTCTGGGTTAATTTCAGAGGGGACTTTGCATCATGGCTTACCAATTGATTGCGAAACTCTTGCGACACTGGCTTGTGTGGCTCTTGTCCCACCTCTGTTGCGTGAGGAAGCCAGATGCTGAGCCAGCATGNGGGGGGGGGGGGGGCTGCTGCAAGGGCCTTAAAGATCAGTATGCCACTGCTGAAGCCACCTTTGCACATGTGCATCTGCCTCTGGTCCTTTGTGAACGTAAATGACACCTAAATAAAACAAACTGATGGCACTATGCCCATTTTGACCGTTTTCTTCCCTAAGGTGTTTCTCAAAAGAGAAATCTTTATTATTGTAAGAGAAGTCCAAGCAGTCGTTGTCCCCGTTGCTGTTGCTCACGCTCACATAACTTAGCCCGGCGTGTCCTCCGCCGCACACCCGGTCGAGGAAGGCGCCCGTCCTCGCACCTTCAGCCGCGCCAAACCGCTCCGTTTCCACCTGGCACCCGCACCCGCGCCACGCCGGCACCCCCTTCTCCCTAAAATCGGATTCACCGCCTTCCCGACAGCAAACCCGGCGGGCCAGCACCGGCACACGCCGGGGCTGTCGCCCCCCGCCAGCGATGGCCGCGGGGAGGGCTCCGCCGGCCGCGCCGGGGGAGCGGGACACCTCCTCCGCGCAGTCCCCCGCGTGGAACCGGCGTCNGATGCGCTGCAGTAGCCGCCGCCTTCCCCTAGACGGAGCCCCGCGGCGCAGTGAAAGTGACAGGCACCGGCCGGGGGTTGCGGGGCGGCCGGGCAGGCAGCCGCGCTCCCGGGGAGGCGCCGAGCCGCCCCCGCCCCCGCCCCCGCCCCGCCCCGACAGACATGTTCCCCCGCCGCGCCGCCGGTCCCCTTCCCTGACCCCCCTCCCTCCTCCCCGCGGCGGGCGGACCGCCAGCTGCCGAGCGGGGCGCGGCGGCCATGGGAGGAGGAGGAGGAGGAGGAAGAAGAAGAAGCGGCGGCGGCGGCGGCCGCTGAGCGCCCCGCGCCCCGGCGGGCAGGGCAGGCGCGGAGGGGGCGGCGGAGAGCGAAGTGAGTGCTGCCGCCGCCGCCGGTGAGCGGAG
>RSEF01000031.1:13322215-13354699 GCA_003993805.1 Himantopus leucocephalus
AAAAGGAGGCTGAGGGGAGACCTTATTGCTCTCTACAACTACTGAAAAGGAGGTTGTAGTGAGGTGGGGGCTGATCTCTTCTCCCAAGTAACAGGTGATAGGACAAGAAGAAAAAGCCTCAAGTTGCACCAGGGGAGGTTTAGATTGGGTATTAGGAAGTATCTCTTCACAAGGGTTATCAAGCACTGGAACAGGCTGCCCAGGGAAGTGGATGAGTCACCATCCCTGGAGGTATTTAANCCTGGAGGTATTTAAAAGTCATGTAGATATGGCACTTATAGGTTTAGTGGTGGACTTGGCAGTGTAAGGTTAATGGTTGGACTTGATGATCTTAAAGGTCTTTTCCTACCTAAATGATTCTATGATTAATGAAAATGTAGACTCTTTACTTCTATTTACATTTCCACTGACTTCCTCCTATGAAAACAATTAAAGGAAAATTCTTCTCTCTTTACACGTGCAAACTGGAAGCAGAGAATAAAATTTCTATAAGGTTGTGATATTCTCCAGCTTTATTAAACTGGAATATATTTCTTGGCCAGCAACAATTAAACTCAAGATATTACTGCATTACATCTACTATTGATGTGTCCTTATAATCCGTAAATACGTAAGTTTGCGTTTTTTTAAATCTTCTATCTTTCAAAAATATTTATTATTGAATATTCATTCTAGTAATACTTTCTCTTTCTCTTTTACATGGAATTCTGCCAGGTTTGGGGATTTTTTTCCTAATCCTTTTATTGTTTATCCAATCTTTCAAAACAAGACATATTCACTCAATGAATTTAGAATCATAGAATAGTTTAGTTTGGGAGGGACCTTAAAGATCATCTAGTTCCAAGCCCACTGCCATGGGCGGGGACACCTCCCACTAGACCAGGTTGCTCAAAGCCCCATCCAACCTGGCCTTGAACGCTTCCAGGGATGAGGCAGCCACAACCTCCCTGGACAATTTGTTCCAGTGCCTCACCACCCTCAGAGTGAAAAATTTCTTCCTAATATCTAATCTAAATCCACCCTCTTCCAGTTTGAAGCCATTACCACTCATCCTATCACTACATGCCCTTGTAAAAAGTCCCTCTCCTGCTCTCTTGTAGGCACACTTCAGATACAGGAAGGCTTCTATAAGGTCTCCCTGGAGCCTTGTCTTCTTCAGGCTGAACAACCCCAACTCTCAGCCTGTATTAATAGGAGAGGTGCTCCATCCCTCTGATCATCTTTGTGACCCTCCTCTGGACCTGTTCCAACAGGTTCATATTCTTCTTATGTTGGGGGCTCCAGAGCTGGAGGCAGTACTCCAGGTGGGGTCCCATGAGAGCAGAGCAGAGGGGCAGAATCACCTCCCTCAACCTGCCAGCCACGCTTCTTTTGGTGCAGCCCAGGATGCGGTTGGCTTTCTGGGTTGTGAGTATACATTGCCGGCTCACGTTGAGCTTCTCATCTACCAACACCGCCAAGTCCTTCTCCTCAGGGCTGCTCTCAATTTCTCCACCCAGCCTGTATTAGTGCTTGGGATTCCCTCAACCCAGGTGCAGGACCTTACACTTGGCCTGGTTGAACTTCATGAGGTTTGCTTAAGCCCACCTCTCAAGCCTGTCCAGGTCCCTCTGGATGGCACCAGAGTGTCACCCAGTCCACACAGCCTGGCATCATCAGCAAACTTGCTGAGGGTGCACTCAGTCCCAATTAGGGTGAGTAACTTTTAGATGTCAATGTTGAAGGAGAAGGTACAAAGAGGGTGGGTTTATACTACAGATTAAACATACATCTGGTGCCAGACTATAAAATAAATTCATCCAGAGAGAATAGAGTCCTTAGATTAGATGGGAAGGCATAAAAACCAAACTCATTTTTCCTACTTGGTGGAAAATGTCACAAGTCCTTTAGTACTAATAAAATACTGTTTGTCACAACTGAGATTCTGAAGTAATTAGTCTCCTGGAGCCAGGAATACAGACGAAAATCTGTCCACGAAGGTTTTATTACTTCGATCCCTTCACAACTTCATAAGAATTTTTTTCCCTCTAGAAGATAATATTTAATTTTAAAAGTCAAAGTTTCCTAGTAATGCCAGTTAGAAATACAGGTTTCTGAGGCAACCCACCAATTATGCCTCTGACAATCTGTTAAATTATCAGTAAATGCAGGTATTGCAATGTTGAAGAAGATCTAGTCTTCCTTGAGAAAACATTAGATAAATGAAAAAAACCCCATGAAAATTATGCAAGTACCTAAAATAATACACATTCACATTGACATATGTACGTATCTGTCCAAATAGGAATGTTAAGCACAGACAGTAAGTGCCTTAGAGAGTATATTAGCATATGCATACAATTTATTTAAATGAATGGTTTATATTACCTTCTATTTAACTTCAGAAAATGAAAACCGCATTTCTGTTTAGGAGAATAATTCCATCTGCAGTGACATAATTACATAAATGAAATGTTGTACCTGGTTTCTATGAAAGAAATACTACCACTGATTTTTCAGTTATTATAACAATGATTGTAGTAGATTGCACCTCATGACACTAAAGCTTTCTTTAGTTGAGGAAGCACTTTCCTATTAACTTACTGCCAGGTACAGAGATACTTTTAAGCTTATGCAGTCCCGCAAGACCTCCTCATTAGTTCACACAGCAAAGATCCTAGGCCAATATTTGACCACTACCACCTATTTCAGAGACAGTGTTATGCTAAAGCTAAATGATATGAAAGAACTAGTGAACTAATAAACTTTATTTGCTAACACACCTGACAAGACCTCATGCATCTTGAGAAAGCAACACTACCCACCCAGCCTACTCCAAACCCTCAATATAATTACTTTTGTCAGAAAGCAGCACACCTGGGGCCAAACTGCTCCCACGCTGGTTGTCAGCTGATTTCTGTTGCCTAATATTGGATGTAAGTTAGAGCTTCATGGGAGCCCTCTGGCTTTCTGATACCCACATGGTCTGACAGGTACTCCAGCAGAGAAGGAGCAGAAGTGGCAGTGCTTTGCCCCCTTCAGCTCTCTGTCCTGACTGTCTCTTCATGACTGGTTTAAGCCAATGTAAGTGATGGGGCAGAACCACTTGGCTAGGATGGGAGGTGGGTATCCTGACACACAGCTCTCACTGGGGGAAGAAGGAAGGACAAGAGAATATTGTGTCTGGATGATTTGAGAGGTTGCTGTGATGTATTTCACAACTTTATAGTGAGAATTTTTTATTGGCCTTCTCCTCTTGCTTTATACCAGGTAAATGCAGAGCAGCCTTGAGAACTATCTTGCAAGCAAAATTATGGCTTTAAAAGTATTGCAGTTAGTAAAAGATCTACAACATGCTCATTTTAAACCACCTCCACTGAGGGGTGCGTGCTCTTCTGTGTTACTACAACAAATTACAAGGACTCTATAAATTCAGGCTCTGACTGTCCCTTAATTCACTGACCAGGATTATTTTGCTGCTCCCCAGCTCATCAACATCTCTGGGACCAGTGTCCCCAAACCAGATGTGGTGGTCCAGAAGTCGGCTCCCAAATGTGGCACAGAAGGGAGACATCACTCTTGTCTTGCACTGCAGCCCAGTATACAGGTAGCCTTCTTCACTGCAAGGGCACACTGATGACAAAGAAAAGCCCATACAGTCTTTTTTCCAAATTATATCAACTTATTTTAGTTTTGTGTGCAATAAACAGCTTCACAGCCTCTACAGCCGTAGAGAAAAGACCAGTACCACCAGAGATGAGTCTTGCACGAACCTTACTGCTGGGCAGATCAAACGGTGCAGCTAAATCTTTCAATTTTCATATTACTTGTTGGTACAAAGAGCTGAGATTCACCTCCCCACTTTCTATTCCCCTCTCCCCCCTTAGGTGCCATCTGAAAGCAAGCAGAGAGGCAGGTCAGAAGGAGAAAAAACAGATGAAAAATGGACTCCTCTGCTCTCCAGCTGCATTTCTTTTGATACTCAACAAAGCCAGCTAATACTTTGGCTTTCTGAAGGCGCCTGTGCTCTGTGAAAGCCCTGGAGGGCTCAGCAGCGGCAGTGCTGCCTCACCTGGGGAGCACCATGTTGGCCATTGCCCCTGCTGAGAGCTGCTTCACGGGGCTGCTGGGTCTGGCACCCACTCACCGGCTTTGTGTGGAAACACCTGACAAAATGCTCCCGGCAGCCACCTGGGACCTTCCCCACCAAAACACGACACGTTCTGTCTTTTCAGTGTGGATTCTCCCCTCAGCGGCAGGGTCTGCAGCTCAAGGGGAGGCCGCAGCCAAACACCAAAGCTGCTCGCTGAGGCATGCCAACATGGTGGGTGGGGCCACGGGGCCCCTGTGGGGTGGCCCAGGCCCAGGGCCCTCACAGGAGCTCCCAGGAGGCAGCTGTCTTATGTAGGCTGAATTAAAAGGGCCTGTTGTAATCAGGCATAAAGTCATACAATGTAAATCCTGCCCAGCGTAATGCTGTTACTGTGCCAGAGGAATGGTCAAGGACCTGTGGCATAAATGGGAACAGGGACATCAGTCTTCAGTGCATCTGTCAGGATATATGTATAGGCCACAAGGGATTTACTACCTTTTTACCCCTCTGCATTTGTATTTTTCTCACTCATTAAGCTTTGTAGCCTAATGTGCAAGTCAAATGAAGATGATACAGTCATTTCTCAGTCCCTCTGGCAGAGAAGCCATAGGCACAGCAAAGCACAGAAAGTGTATTGTGGTTTTTTTTTTTCCTTTTGTGAGTGGGGCAGCTATAGGTTTTGTCGGGTTTTTTTTAATTGTTGTTTTGGGGTTTTGTTTAACTTTTGGTTCAGGCAGTAAAGTTTGTCTCAACACAACAGTATTCCCTTTGAACTGGTCAACAGGAAAAACCGAGCCAGGCAGCCACATCCCTCTCCTCTCCAGGGCCATCTCCAGCTCTGCTCCAGGCTGCCTCTCACAGTGCCTCTGGTGCAGAAGAAGGTTCGAGGTCCTCTTCCAGTGAAATGTGCTTTCTTCTGTCATTTACATAGTATAGCATTTCCCCTTTTGGCTGAGGTAGTGGCACAGATGAGGACATGAAATCAGGTTCTGAAGTTTAATTAGCATGGTTAGAAAATCAGACGGAAAGGCAATTTAGGATGCTGCTGCTGAGGGAAAAAGCCCTTGCTGACAGCAGAGAATTGGACTCATAATGTACTATTCCCATTACACTAATCTCCCTATCTCTGAACTGACAAAGATGTTTTTTCAGTAATTTGAACACCAGCTGGCGTCAGGATTTTGAATAATATGAACACTTGTAATACAATTCTTATTGCGTCTGTTTATATCTCCTTTGCAGCTAAGAAAAGTTTTGTTATGGGTTGATACCTACTTTCTCTTGAAAATTTTTACTTGACATACTGTCTCCAGCTGTTCAACGAGTTACACAAATTTCAACTGGAACTTTAAAACTCCCACTGAACTCTTCAGTGTGGGTTCAATTCATTGCTCGTCTTGCTCACCTACAGACTTTCTGTGCTACCATGAGCAAACTTAGACCATGCTCAGGTGTCACAGCTGGGGCTTTCTAAGAGGTGCAAAACAGACTAACCACTGTCAAGCATTACCTAATTGCCTGAAATCCATCATGTCTAAGTTCTGTTGCAATTCAGAAATTCACTTTACCTACATCCCCTCTTGCATGCCACCAGATCATACCCTGTTCAAATAGAAAGCACTTAAAAAGGAAAGAGGATGTTGACAGGACCTTTCCAAAGTAGCTTAGTGATAAAAGACTAGCAAAGGAAACTGGAGATCAAGGATCAAGGTCCCTTCAGCTTGGCATGACAGGGCCCGAGAGTGAGTTTCCTCATCGCACTGAAGGCAGGGAAGCAGCAACACACAGCCAGAAATACAAGAACCTTGTGACCGACTTACTCTTTTGTTTGGTAAGGTCAACAAGGAAAGAACTTGGTTTCTGATCTCTGGGAGAACCATGTGAGTTTTTTCCACTTAAGAGCCAATGAATCAAAGAGCTCTGGGAGCAAGAAACAGAACTCCAGTCAGTATTCCCACTGAGTGGCAAAATCAGAATTTCTCTGGCTTATCCTCTTGGTGTCGTCTGTTTTGCATGCCGTTTACACTGGCTTAGCCTTGCAGAGTTGCCCTACCCCAGGCTACTTTGTTGCCGTAAAGCTGGAGCAGTGAAGTGAAGTCCTTGCAGGCTGTCAGGATCAACAATGTGCTTTCTCATTTCAGGACATATCTCATAACCACAAAACTATTGAACTAAAGAAATTGTTGTCCTCCTTGCAGAGGTGAAAAATTTTCAGTGCCAAACTCTTGTTCTTCAGTCCCATTTATCCCTTTCTGTTCAAAAATATTTCCTTGCCTGCTCCGTGTTGCTGAGTATCAGTGCTTTAAAGATCTTACAAACGCTGTTTGTGCCACGTATGCTGGTGATGCACCTGAAATACCTTATTTCACGCATATCCAGATTTTTCAATTGCTTGCAAGACCCACTGTGAATACCACAGTTTTGTAGTAGTTTAACCCCAGCTGGGAACTAGGACCATGCAGCCATTCTCTCATCCCTCCCTCCCCCCGTAGGGTAGGGAGAACAGGGAGAAAAGAAGGGGTGGAAAAAAAAAAACCAAAAAAACCCAGACTTGTGAGTTGAGGTAAAGACCGTATAATAGAACAGTAACAGAAGAGGAAAATAATAACAACAATAATAATAATAACAACAAAAACAACAATAGGAAAAGAATATACAAACTAAAGTGATACAACACGGGTTGCTCTCACCACCCAATGATCGGTTGTCCAGCTCATCCCAAGCAGCGATCACAGATTCCTGCCCCTCAGCCAGCCACCATTTATGTACTGAGCATGACATCTATAGTATTGAATATTCCTGTGGCCAGCTCGTCCAGTCTGTGCTCCCTCTCAGGTTCCATGGGAAGGTGAAAAATTCCTTGACTAATGTAAACATCACTTAGCAACAACTAAAACAATATGTGTTATCAGCATTATTCTCATACTAAATCCAAAACACAGCAGCTACTAGAACTAAAATTAACTCTTTCCCGAAATCAGGAGAAGTTCGTTTAGAGAAATCTGTCTCACGCTTCCAGACAAGCATGGCTAGACAAACTGGTTTTTTTTTTATTATTTTTAACTGGGATTTAGGCATAGTTTCTTTGACAACCATTTTGTCAGTCTCAGTGATGACTGAATTCAGTGAACAGTATTTGCCAAAGGGAAAAAACAAGGAAGACATTTCCAGGATGCCAAAACAATTAATTTACAATTTCCATAACAAAATACCTCAAGTGTTTAGGCTGTAACTAAAGAAATATAGGTGAGGAAGATACAGTTGCTTCAATGCTGCTGCTGTCTTTTACACAGTATAGACCTTACCTTAAGTAGTTCATCCAGTCTTCAGAAGAAACAGAAATTCTAGCTCCTTCTCTGCCTGACTGAATGCCTGGTTTGAGCCAAGATTTCCACCTCCTGAGATAACAGCCCAAAGCTCTCATTGAAAGAGAGGTTTGGCTCAACCCTTTAAGCAAGTCCTGTAAATTCTTGTCATGTAGCCACCCATACTTGCAGCCCTAGAGATGTGCATGTGACCTGTGAACTGTAGGGTCATGCCATGCAGTGCCATTTCAGAAATGCCTCAGCTACTTCTGAGTGAACTCAGATGCCTACATGACACTGCATGAAGAAAATACCACTGGATTCAGCCAGGTGCAGTGATGTAGGTCTCTTGTGGTCCTCGGTCTGTCTTTCTGTCAGGGCAACATGATCCTATTGTGTCATACCTTGATATTCTAGCAATCACATTTCATGACCCAACAGTTTCAAACGTCTTTGCCCAAGGATTAAAAAAATAAATGGAGACAGAAGTATGAATTTATTTTTCAAACAAATCTGAAAATACATTATACTTAGAAGGCTTTGCATACTTATGATCTCACCTATCTTAAAGCTAAAACCCATGTTTTCCATTTAATCCCTTCCTTTTTCATCCTACTGGCAATGAAGACCCCCAGAAATAGATTGACGTGATTATTCGTTAAATTTATATTGTTCAGATTATTAAGTCTGCTTGGTGTATTTGTGCTTCAGGAAACTGGTGTGTGAATGGACTTTACAGCATTGTCTGCAGTCAAGTAGCATATTTACAATGTTGGTATTAAATTACAGGTGGTTGTTGTTGCGGTGTTCCTATATAATGTGCTGAATTTACAGCAGGTGTGATTTAGTTAAGACTCAGGACTGAAACACTGGGTATTCTTCTTGAATGCCTAGATTTCACAGTCATCCATAAGAGTTCCTTACTTATTGATGGACATGGGCATGTTAGTGACAGTTAGAATGGATAAAGCTATATGTGAAATATGTAGAGAAATACTTAATGATGCATATGAAATCAGTAACAACAGTTCTTGGTGCACTGACTTTTAACATTCAGGTAGTGAGTTTCTTTACAGACCCAAAGACATAAAACAAAGAAGGTGCTCCTGAGAGGGCAGAATGCCACCAGGCCTTTTGCCTGATGTATGTATGCATTTTCTTTCCCATAAATAATGCTGCAGGGCATCTCCACACCCAAAAGCTGAGAACAAAATGACAGAATAACAACATCCAAAACAAACTTACAAACATCCTGCTGGAGGTGGGATATTCCTTTAGTTCTTCCCGCTCCATGAGAAAAGCTGACTAAATTATTTTCCCCTTCTGTCTTCCAGTTCATCTTATTTATCCTTCCCAAATTGCCTAAACAGTATTATAGCAACTGAAATTAACGCACTGCCTAAGATATCTGCCTGTATGGGAATTAAAAAAAGGAAAAATCCTCTTTCTCTTTATTTGTTTGGAACTATGTAGTAAGTTTTATTCAGAGCTAATTCTAGGCTCTAATAATACTCAGTGGTCTGGTGGAGTGGGTGCAACTCTTGGCTTAAACGATCAGTAATCAACATGAAATAATAAGCATTCATAAAGTAGTTAAACCTATTTTTATGGTAAATTCTGCCACTAGCCACATAAGAGCAGCTGTACTTAGGTAAAAAAATGCAAAATGTTCCCAGCATTGCTGCACTCTCTGCTGTTTGTACGTTTAGTAGTAAGCATACCAATTTCAAACTGTTTAAGTTTCTTTTTTTGTTCTAGGTAAATGAAAGAAAATAGTTGGTATAAGCACTGCAGAGCTGGTATTGAATTACCTCTTATCATACTGTTAATGATCCCTCTCAAGTACTGGGGCTGATTTTTACAGTACACTGTGAAATACAAACAACATCTTCCCTTCTCTGGTGTGTACTGTTCAGTCTTATTAGTATTCCCTTTGCAACATGGCTCTGTGTCACCACAGCGGCAGCTGTTTGGTTTGGTGCTTTCTGCTCTTTTCTCAGTGGCAAGCACATCCACTGTCATTTCTGAAGCAGACAGAGAACTAATTAGGCAGCGGTGATATTCTCCCTCATTGCCATAAAGAGAGAAATATTTTTGTGTAGAAATCTGTTAGAAAGATAGAATTTTAAGGCTGTGGATGTCTGGCTGTTGAGCAGACTGTTGACTTTGAGATGTGCTGTCCGCTATTACAGATTGCCCCAACAATTCCATACTCCATTTTCCATACATAGTTTTGAAGATACATATTCTTTCCCTCACAGTGCCTGCAGACAGTTGAGAAATTGTTACTGCATATCTAAAATTCATTTTCCAAGATTTTCTGCACACTTTTCCTCTTTGGTTAGTTTTGGGGAAAATGACCAAAACCAAAACCACTTATGCAGTCTTTTTCTGGATTTAAAAAAATAAATGGAAAAAAATTCAAAAGAACAAATTCATGTGTGCTTGCTTATAAGAAGGAATGTCTGACTTTATTGAGGAGTTTTCATGAGGAGTATCACAGCTATTTTTAACAGTAAAAGTACTTTTCTTGCATTCATGAAAGGGCTAAAGTTGCATATTTTCGTATGAAAATAGCACATTTGGTGAAATTGTTAAAAATAGCTCACAGATTTTTCTGGAAATGAGAATTTATTTCCTGACTTGCTACCTATGGAGGAAACAGAGAGTAAGAGGCTGTCAGTCTGATATTTTTATGACAGTTGATTCTGAGCTAAGAAGGAAGAATCTGCTAAGACATGCATTGAAACATGTCTGATTTTGTTTGCCTTTTAAATTCTAAGAATTTAGTGGGTCCGAGAGCAGCACTACAGAAAAACACATCTAGACCATCCAGTTCCTCTCCCAGTCTCCAGTTCATGTTCTCACTTTAGGTTTCAGCTTCAGTTTTTATTATTTCCTATTAGCCAGCAGACTGTTGCATGGCCCAGAAACCCACAAGCTCTTTTCAAGGGCAGTACATGAAAAGGTTCTCCTCCTGTAGTATGTAAAACTGATGATCACGTAAAGAGTGGGATTTAGAATTTGTAAAAGGGCTATTCAGATAGAACATTTCTAAAGATATTCTTCAGTTGTCAAACATAAACAAGATATTTTATTTAGGTGATAGATTTTCCAATATCTTTTCACTCCCCCTTATTTAGTGGTGTGAACAGGAAAAAGATTCTTCATAATAAAATGAAAAAAGCAGCAGTGAAAGTTTACACAATCTGGTTTTGCAGACAAGAAAAAGAAGGCACTGGGAGGATAACAAGCAGATGAACAACCTGAAACACAGGGAAGATGACTGTTTACTTGAAGCAATATCAGAAAGGAAGTAGGTAAATAAAGACAAATGTCTTTAACACTTTGATTTACTGTGATGCCTCTATCACCACGCAGAGCCATCCACTCTCATCCTATCCAGACACTCCCACTTACTTTTATCCACCTGTGTTTCTCATCTTATAATTAAGTGGTGAGTGCACTGGAGTAAGATCTATCTTCCTGCTTTGTGTTTGAACAGTATCTTGCACAAATTGCTCCCATGTCTCTGGCTGAGAACAGTAGGTGCTGCAGAAATAAAAATAAGATCTGGATCCAGAGACTTTGATAAAGAGCATGATTCACTGGTGGTGATAGATGAGTTTGGCTTCAAAAACATGTAAAAAGAAAGGAGACAGACACATTAAAAAGGGCAAGGAGGAGAAATTATTAATGTTAATAAATGCAAAGATATCATGACTGCTTCAGAATGTCTGAAAAATTAATTGCTGGGGGCCAGGAAAGTACATTTCATGTCCAGTCACTGTAGATGATGTATCTATCTACTAGAGATGATGGAGTGAACCACTATGGCCATTCTGATGACCTTATATAAATGACTAGGAGATACTGAAGAAACAGAGATGTGGTGAGCAGTCAGAGAAGGAAAAGAAGACTGGAAAGTCTGGAAAGCCCAGGAAAGGTGCAATTTTGAGAAGTACAGGTAATGGTAGAAAGTGAGAGGTCAAGCTAAAATGCAACTGTTAGAACTGGAAAACAACCAGGATATCTAAGGAAGGAGGGAGAGGGCTTGGGGACTGGCAGGTCAAGCCCTGGTAGATTTCACCCACCTCGGTATTGAAAAGTCAGCTATTCTCTGTATGGAGGCAGTGGAGAAGTGGAATGGAGGACCAAAGTTCTCCGTGGGATTGGGAGGCCAGGATTAGGTCTGGAGAAGGCTGGAGGAATTGTGAGGACAGGTGTAATGATTTGGATGCTGAGTGCTGGAATAGTACATATGCTAGGGATGGTACATATGCTGGAGAATATGAGGAGATGCCCCTCTGTCCATTCTGGTCAAACCCTTTGCAAGCAGGGTTGTAAGGAAGGAAGAGGAGAATGATGGCTACTAGAAAAGGGGTCCATGCACAGATCAATAAACTCCATTTGGCTCTTGAACCAAAGTAGTCACTAGTAACTTCAGTAGATTTTTTTCCCTCGTTGGTATTGGCTGGTGTCTATTTCTTTGAAAGAAAATTACATTGCTAATTCATTTTTATTTAAGTATGAAACCAAGTTCTTCTAGCCTCCCCTGGTTAGAGAGATTCTTCATTATGCTGTAGACTGTTTCAGTTATGCCAGTAACCAACTGAACCACAGGCCTTTAGCATGTTAAATGAAGTAAAATCATTGCAGCAATGCCAAAGAAAGAAAAGGGTGATTCTTGCTCTATACAGAGGGGATCTGGCAAGCACAGGACTAGATAAACTGCAGTCCTTGGTTTCTGACAATGACATCTACCAAGACATCCCTACAATCAAACAAATCTGGAGCTTCAAAATCAGTCTGATTAGAATACTTCAACTGAATAAGAAACAAATTGAATGAATTATTTTATCTACATATATCCTTTATAACTTCTAAAGGAAAAGCAAGACACTCATTTTGCAAGGACCCACATGCTAAATTTCAGGCATGTGAGTACTATAGACTTTGACAACCCTTGCCCCATAAGTGGTACTGGAAGGATCTGAATCTGTAGTCAGATTTTAGAGTATATTAAGCATATTAAAGGAGTAATAGCATGACCCTATTACGTTTATGGCAGAAATGCACTCTGATGTCCTAGACTTTAAAATAAACAGTCTGTACAGGAAGCTCTTATTATTCTGCAAACAATGGGGTAATTTCCTGGAGGGAACAGCACTGTGACCTCTGTGCGTGATTGATAGCAAGGAGCAAGACACGATATTGCCAGTGTCCAGACAAAAGCAGAGTATTAGCTGGGAGAGACTTCAGCACGTTTTTTATCCAAGAATTTCAGGCTGCCTCAAAGAGATAAAACAAAAAAGAATTAAATATCATAAAACAAATTCTTTAGGAGCAGTGCGCTAAATGTAACACAGGATCTCCAAAATACTCTCTGCTGATACATCTCTCTCTCCCTCTCTCTCTCTCTTTGTCTCTGTGTAGGGACTTTCAGTCCTAACTTCAAATACTCTGAACAACACCGTACTTAAATGCCCTTAAATAGTTCTATGATGAAAACCTATCTTTAGAAACCTTGGTGATAAATACGGGCAGAGGGCTGTTTAGCAATTCCTTGATCTAGAGCAGCAAGTTAAAGGATTCCAATCCTCTCTTAACTTGAGCAAGCAGGAATGCGATTTTAGTGGATTCAGGCTACATCTATGCTCTATTTAGGAACTGGTTCCAGCTCACTTTCAATAGGACTGGGACGAAGTTTTTAGGTTTTGGGTGGGGTCCGGTGCACTGGCACCTCAGAGGAGATAAGCTCACATTAGTCCTTGTCATGGCTTGCTGTCAGCCTGGATGGACTGCGCAAGCTGTGCCTTGTGGACCTGGGTCCACAAACATACATCTCACAATGTAGTTTCTTGGCAATAAGCAACCATACAGAGCTTTCAGTGTGCAAACGGTGCTGCAGTGCATCTCTTTGGGATGTGCTGCAGCTCAAGTACAACGCAAGCATGGCCCACAGCTCACTGGGGCCAGGATGCGTGCTTCACAGAGCCCCTGTGGTCACAGTGTGTCAACCAATGATCCAAGAAGAAATAAAAAGACTTAATTCAAAGATTTAACTCACTGCATTTGTATTTTGGAACTACAATATTTGTTTCTTTTACAGGACATTATCATTTAATATTTACCTTCTGTGAACCGATTTATGACATTTTATCTCTGAGTATAAGTCCAGTGTGCTAATGCTCTTTTCCCAGGACAGGTTTATGTCCTTCTGGTATAGTTTAACTCACTTTGAATAAACAAAGTGCTCTTATTTTGGAATAAGAGTGGCCCTGCTTGCAGTTGTTCAAGAAGAGCAATTTTTTTTCTGAACTCACTCTCTAATTAGAGACAACATTCAAATGTAGGCAGTCTACTCAGGTAGTGACAGAGGTGTCAGGAAGAAGATACCCATTCTGAGGAGTGGTGCCCTAGCTGAAATGCCAACTTCTACCTGTGCTCAGATAAACATGCAGCATGACAATCTCTGGGGACGTTGCAAGCGCCTCTCCGGAGAAACCTGACCTTTCTGCCATTGAAGGGAATGGTGTGACAACACTGATATTCCAGTGTCCAAATATCTCCATTCCACTTTGATCTGCATAAAAAGAAATCAAACTAGCAGCATACAAATGCACAGAAATATCTGAGCAGCATTTTCACCAGGAATTCAGGTTAGGACTTCGGGAATTTCACTGCATATCATGCCATAGCTATCGAAATTCTGTGGATGTGGCTCTAATGTTCCAAGATCACCTTTTCTGCCAGTATATGCAATTCTGTTTGCTCAAATATGAGGCAAATTTATACACCTGGGATGTGATTAGGATTAGCAGACAGTTCCTGGCGTATGGCTACACCTCTGAGTGCAGAATTGCACGTGGGCTGCAGGCTCCAGATGAATCACAGTTCTGCATTTTCTTCCACCCCTGACTTCAGAATCATCTGCTCGGCAAATCACAGGTCAGGCCAATGAGATGAATTTGGCCCACAGAGTAACAGAGCAGGAAGGAAACTGCTGTGCTGTACCGCTTAGAGACCAGAGGCACATGGGGAAACTAAGGCAGGAACTGACTGCGAGTCTCATGCTCAGCCTGGGAAACTTGAGGGGGTGACTCAGGTGGCAGTAGGGACACCTATAGACTATGGGCACTGTGGAAATATCAGTGTTGGGTTTTTGGATGTTAGCCAGAATTTCCCATTATTGGAGATTTTGGGTGCCTACCATGAATCTTGTTGGTTACTGTGGCAGCAGTTTCCAATGTCTTCTTTAAAGCTGGGACCCTCAAACTATTTCACCCTTAGGCACACTCAGGCATACCAAGACACTCCTAAAAATCTTTATACTAATAATTCCTTTAACTTATTTAATTTTCAGTTTATTTCTAAATTATTAGCTGCTTGCAACTGGAACAAGTGATCAGAGAACTGCTAAGGGAACAAAGTCTCATTGTGTGTCTGTACACCAGCTAATTTATATTAACTCACTTCCTGTGGTGAAAAGCAAGTTAAAAAGCACAAATACTTGGTAGCAGCTTTTTGGTTTTAGTGAGTCCAAAAGCAGTTAAAGTCTATCAGCTGAAAAGAAGGATCTTGATACTGGCTCAGCAGCAATTCTTTTCAACAAAAGACTGAAAGATGCTTGAATTCAAGTGCACAATTCAACCACATGTTCATTATCCTCGGTATTCCCCCTCTTATTTTATATTAATGTAGCTAGATTCAGGTAATTAGGTTCCTTGCTTTCAATAACTTACGTTTTTACAAAATTTGAGTCTCTAATTTTGCAAAAAACATAAGATTCTTTTAATATTTTTGTTAGTTAAATTTGTAAATCATATTTATTGTCTTGCAAATAGCTTGTGCTTTTTAAAAGAAGCATAATGTGCAGCCGTATCAGTACATCCTAATGCTATACTGTGCAAGGTTTGGACATGTCATGAATGAAGGGTATATTCTAAAAAGAGGATTCCCAGGTAATTCGTTTACTTAAATCCTCATGGTTCAGATTCATGATAAAATTCACAATAATTTATCCCACATAATTTAATGTATAGCACATATGCAGGTCAAATTTAAGCTATTGCTTTCATATGAATTAAAGGCACAGACATTTCTTTAAATCTCAGCAAAATTTAAGATGAAGCCAGCTGAATTTCACAGGTAATTGGATGTGAACACTATCAGTCTTAAGGGAGAAACCTCTAAGCAACTGCTGTTTCTAGATTTGTTTCTTTAGGAAACGTATAAAAACGTTTCATAAAAGACAAGCTGGATTTGATTCAAAGTAGAGGAAAAAAGCTTGGTTTTGTTCTTGGAGAGTAGCCCTTATATGTTCACATTTGTGGAACAAGTGTCCCCTGACATCAGGCTGCGGAATTGCCTTCATAATTCAAGTCTGTGGGGAAGATGTGAAAGATACCACACCAAAATTATATCCCTTTATCAACAGAACACTATTGATTAAATATAGCCCTCAGTCCTTCAGTTGTTCTCTACCTACCTCAGTTCCTTTATTGTCATTCCTGAGAACAAACAGAAGAGTTTATTTTATTGTTATCACTTTCCAAAGAGCAGTAGTAAATAATGTAATGAATACAGTAGGTGTTTCTGGGTTGTCACCAGGATCATTTCACAATACAACACTTTTCAGAGCTTGGTGAAATGTACTTCTGGGACAATATCAGCCTCTCATACTCGCAGCTCTTATCTCCCACCAGTTTGCCAGACAATGGAGGAATTTATTTTGAAGCTTTAAGACTAGTATTGTTCAACTTTTTTGATGGAGCAGATGATTTCAGGCTTCAGGAAAAGACCGAATACCTTTTTTCTCTTCCATTAGGTGACTGATTCTGCATGTTGTCATGTACAGGGGCAGTGTTCCCAGAGATACTAGGCTCCTTGTGCAAGGACAGCCAGAGATATCATACGTGTGCATTCCATGGGCCAACAGGTGCTTCAGGAACCTCCAGATGTTGAACAAAAAAAGCCGCAAAGTCCTGCCTCTGGGAGGGAACACAGTGCGCATCAGTGCAGGTCAGGGACTGAATAGTTTAGGATCAGCTCTGCAAAAGGGACTGGAGCTCCTGGTGGACCAGTGAACCTGGATTCAGCAGTGTGCCCATGCAATGTTAAAGGCTAACCACTTACTGGGCTACATTGAGGAAAAGTGCTCATTCCCTTCTGCACAGGACTTGTGGGTCTGAATGTGGAGCAGGGTGTCCAGTTTTAAGCCTGCAGTATGTGAGGAGTAAACCAGAGAGAAGCCAGAAAAGAGCCACTAAGACAGTTAAACGGCTGGAGCACCTGCCCAGTAATGCCCTGACTGGTACCTGTGAGCAGCGGCACAGCAGAAACGGATAGGACTTTCTGCCTGACCCTAGACCAGCTGTGACCTCCCTGCTGGGAAGGGTGGACATAGCAAATGTAATGCTGGAGAGGGAGTGAGCTAGCGTGGGAGATAATCTAATCTTATTGGTTCTTAAATATACCCTTCTATCCACATCCACTGTGTTTTGTCATTTGCTCTGTCTCACCCGTTGAACGTCTCTGCTATACGCCTACCTACATTCTTGATTTGTAGTTTCATCCTCCCAAGGGAACTGAGAGCAGCCTGTGTGCAAACATCCTCTGGCCTGAGATTTAAACACAAGCTTTAGCTATAATACCACCTTCTGTAACTGGCTGAAGAATACTATTTCTTTACTCTTGTACATAAGGAGAATATCTTACCTGGAACTATTAGTTTTAAAATGGCACAAAAGACAAACTAAATCACAGACTAAAGCATCAATCACCTTGCAATGCCACCAGCAATTATTTCCATACATTCCTGACAGCGACTCCAGCTATTCTCTGCAATACTCATCCCACCATGCAAATCAATATTGGCACCCACCAGATTAAAAGAAGAGGCAGCATATTGCCCGTCTATAAGCCTTTAAAAAACGTGTTGATTTTCTCACAGGTTTTTCTGTATCTGCATCTGTTTGCTGCCACATCTGAGAAGGGAGTAAAGCAGTACTTGGAGCAATTTTGGCAAAGGTTGTAGGGATGCTGGCTGCACAGCGCCCGTGGCTGACGTGGATCAGCAGTGCCATCCAGTGGGACACAACGCGAGCCGCAGCGCCCCTCTGAAGCCGCCGGGAAGCGAAGGGTCCCTCCCCGCTGCCGCTCCCGCTTGCAGGCTGTGGCCAGCCAGCGCCGCTCCATGAGAAGAAACTGCGAGGCGCCTAGCAAGTTAGAGGGACGCTGTCACTGTGCTGCCTCCTTTCACGCACTGCTTTGGAGCTGGCAGCAGGCACTTTTGTTATTCCAAGTTTCAAAGACTTGAAAATTAGCATCCCCACAGCCACTGTCTGCTGCTCGGGAGAAGCCTCAGTAATTGAGTTTGCTTATAAATCACACGTATTGTCACTTCAACCGTTTACTTTTATTTTCTGACCACTGTTTAGATAAACACCCTGCCTCAGTCGGCAGGAAAGTGATTTTCTTTCTAGCACTGTTAGAAACTTTCATCCCAAGGAGAGCAAGATTTCCGGGATCCAAATCCTGATGGTTTTATTTCTCACAAACCCATCACAGTTGCATTTGCTGTGATAAATACAAAACCAAATAGATTAAAAAAAATGAGGGGTTTACATTAAAAAGTTTTATGTGATTTTAGTGATGTTCTAATCTTCCATATCCAACTAATTTTGAATTTGTAACAATTAAGTCCCAAGCTTAATTGACTTACTATGCTTCTAAGCTCATCAGACTCAGGAATTTAAATAGTAAGAAGTGTTTTAGGTGGAATCTAAAAGGTAGTGCTAAATGAAATCCGCAGCGCATCTCTGCGACTATTTGGCATATGAATTCTCAACAGTCTGGTTGCCTCTTCCATAGCATACCTCTGTGCATCTAAGCTGTTCCTTTGCACAGTGCACACGCCCATCTTCTGTGCCTGTATTGATCCACCACAGTACTCAGTCATGCAAGCTAACTCACCACCAGCTCTGCGGTTCCTGTGATGCTGGAGATCTGTGACTGCACAGACTTCTAATTCCCACTGTGTGTTTCCTAAGCTGCATCCTTAAAACTCGTAATTCTTAATTCTTTAAGTTATCCTATCTTTAAGTTAATATAACTGATATTCCTTAGGTTAAGAAAAATTATATTCCCTGCGTTATCTTGACGTTGTAAAATGGCAGTGAATTAATATCTGTTACTTAAACAGGTAACATACAATAATGTTGTTCATTAATGACTAATGGTAACAATGTTATCTGTTATGACAGCATGACTGGAGATGTGTGTGTGTGCATGTACGCATATGTGCACACATGTGGGGGTGCTTAACACACAGAGAAAGACTGTAAACATAATTCTTTAAAAAATAATTTATTCCTTATGAAGACAGTGGAATGGGGATCCTGCATAAAAAACTGTATTTGTAGTAGCTAAGATAGCAACAAGTTTCTGCATTCAACCCTCTACATGTAGTTCACTATGGAATTATTATGACTAGCGAGCAAGTCACATACACCCAGTCACAAACCATGGAATTTTCCCCCAAATACTCATAAATCTTCTGTGTCTTATCTATTTTAATGGGTAAAGCATACATACCCTATTAAAAAAAAAAATAAACCACAGAATTATCATAGTTAAGCTTCCCATGTATTTTCCCTTAAAACTGCCGAAGTCTGGAAACGCCCAAAGAGTAGAAGACATATAAAAACACATAGAAAGCTGAGTTAATTGTGCATAAAGATGAAAAAATAATAGAGACACTTCCTGTGTCTGTCCTAGTTCATTAAAAAACAAAAAACTTCTCAAATGTTTCTGACATAGCTGTGTTGAGCATCACACACACATACCAGAGTGAGAGCAGTTACAGCTGAATGTGCACCATGTAGTCATTTATCTAATTGCCAAGAAAAAATTGCGAGACTATTGCATTTACGTGGAGAGAGAGAAAGAAAGAAAAAAAAACCAAACCCAAACCAAAACAGAAAAAAACAAATACATGCATAGGCAAGAAATCCAAGGGAAGTTTCTGAACATTCATACAATAATTAAAAATCATTAAAAAGGTGGAAGACTAGGACTATCCCAAATGACGTCAATATAGAAAATGCAATTCCAGCTCTAAAATGTTTTTTTTTTCCTTTCTACAAAAGTATTTGCAACTGTGTAGAAAATTTCCAGCCAAGTACACTTCACATCTGCAAATGGCCACAACTATTTGAGCAACTGATAGGTTCTATGTATTCAACAAATATCCTGAAGTAATAATGATTCTATTTGACATTTATTTGTGACATCAGAGGTATGTCCAGTTCAAGCTAATAATTTCACTGCAACAGAAAGCAGAAGGTGCTGAAGTCTTTTGTGGTTCATTAATAAATAAGATCACAAACAAGAAACAACCAATTCATATGTGGCGGTTTGTTTGCTTGCTTCCAAGAATCTTGGTCTGGGCTGACACCTGTGACACCCACAGGTGCTATTTCTTGTCTAGGCATTGTTTCTGGGAAAAATACAGGGGAATTTACTCTTTTGAAAAAGATACTGTCTTTTTGTCAATTTACTACTGTACAATGTACAGTATATTTACTTTGGTTGGGAACTGTCACTGTCAAGATCTCCACTGAATATGCTTACTGAATGCGTGATGCATGCCATAGGGCTGTGCTGATAAACCTAGTGTTAGGTGTATTTACAGAGGAGATTAGATTATCAGATATACTGAGAAAAGATTGCACCCTAAACGTAAAGGCCCCAGCTTGAAAGAAAGAAAAAACCAAAACACCCAGGTTGCCCCCAAAAATCACCTCTTCATCAGCTGCTGTAACCCAGACAATCCTACTTGTGCTTTTAATTCAGGACTACAGTTGGAAGAATGTTAATTATTAAAGTATGTGCAGTGAAATATATGCAGCTTTGCCTTTTAAATCTTCCTTCTCACAGTGCTCTCTCAGGACAAGATTCTCACTTCATCTGAACTGCAAAACACCGAAGTCTCTATACAGTAAAACAATGCATGGTTCCATTACTGTGCATTTTTACAATTTGCTTCTTCCAAGAGCCACTCAATTCCATTTAGCAATCCAGCTAAAGTTGCAGCTACAGTGTCCTGCACCTGTAAAAATAAAAAGAGCTCATGTATTAGAGATAACACTCCACGTCCATCCTTAAAGTCAGAAATACTTGCATCAAATCTAAATTTTTATCACTGGTTTAAAGGTCTCTTAGACAAAAACTTTTCTTAAGAGTAAAGTACAAAAAGAAAACACTACTCTTTACAAAACTAATTCTAAGACCCATTAGGAAAGCCTTGCATTCTTGGTATCAAAGTGAATTTTATCTCAATTGTTCCATCAGCTATTCTGGAACATTATACTTACTTTATGGATGAGAATCTACTTGAAAATTCTTCTTGTAACTCTCAAAGCAAGAATGCTGCTAGCTTTAGAATTCAATGCATATTATTAATTCTTAGATTTTGTAATGTATTATAAAATCACTATTATAAACTGTTTTTTTTTTAAAGCCTGTAAACATTTTCCTTATGAAAACAAAGGAATGATCTCAAATCAGGATTTTGGTTTTTCTGATTAAGTATTATTCTTTGGCTACACAATGTCACCAAAAAAAAGTCATGTGTGGCTGAGCCATACTGATATATACTGTGCTTGGCAAGCATAAAAGAACAGGTTCAGGAACGCACATGCTAGGTGAAACCTGATTTGTCAAAAACTCAATTCATCACGTCAAGCAAGTGACAACAGTCTCCTGAAAATGGCAGAAAATCTACCTTGTGTCCAAGGCCTTGTGTTGTGACTCAGGAAATTTAGATTTAAACTAACTGAATCTTCCTACTCCCTTCAAGACCTGCATTTCATCCTTCCTTACATTCTGACTCCATCTGAAGTTTCTTGTGTTCCTGGGCAAGCCACTTAGCTCCTCTATGTTCAGATAGGCTAATGCTTCATCTTAGAGGACCAAAGAAACTAAATTCTTCACTTAAGTGGAGAGCTCATGTACTAGCGTTGAAAGCTGCACACTTGCCTAGGTAGGTACAGCTCAGGAACTACCATAATCCTAAATTAAATTTAAGCCACAAAGAAATAGAAAATAAAGGTTTAAAAGCAAGTACCATCCAGGGCTGACACAGCAGATTTAGTTGCAACTGATGTGCCAGGTAAACACACGGAATTCTTTTCACACCAACATGAGAGACACAAGACAAAACTAGCAGAGGTCTGTTTGGAGGCCCAAGGGCTGGATCAATCATTGCCAAAATACGAGCCAGTTCCTCTTGACGATCATGCTCTACGAAACAATTTTTAATATGTGAGAATTAAATATACGCAAATCCCAAGGAGAACTTTTTTTTTTCACTTTTCAAATATTTAAGATTTCAGAGGTGAGGAAACAGAGGGCTGGAAGGGACATGGCCAAATTATCTAGTTCTGCTTATCACAAGGCTGTAAGCTCTGCTTTCACGTCATACAGATGTTCATGTCACACCTAGATCTTATTTGAAGATCTCCATAGATTCTACAGGCAGCCTACTCCAGTTCTTAACATCAGAGCATTTTCCAAGTACCTCACAGAGATCAAAACTGCAACAAGCCATTAAGAAATACTCACACACTGTACAGTCCGCAGCCCTTCCCTACTGACTATACTTTTCTCCTTACTATATCTCTGCACGTTTTTTTACCCTCTTCTTTTCCTTCCATTTAAAGTTGGTGGATGTAAAGACAATTACCATAATAGGTATTTGCATTAGTCTTCTGATTTGGATTGGTATCCTGCTTTGGACTAATTGCATCTTTTGCTGCAGTTTTCCTGGTGAAGGTTCTGTTTCCAGGCTATTACACCACCCCCAATGCATTTCAGGCTTCTTTTTCTACCCATGCCCAGGGGTTTTTTTGATTTTTGTTTTTTAAGTCCAGATGATTTCCCACATGTAGCTTAGATGGCAACCGTATCAGTATCTGTCATAAATGAAAGAAGGGGGCCATAACACCTCACAAGGAGATGAGGGACAGTGACTAAACTAAGGACTCCTTCAACTGGATAAGCCATGAAGAAATAGCACTAATGAAGCAGATTATGAAAGAATAAGAACGTGGATTTTGATGTATTGCATATTCTTTGCAATCTTCTATGACATTCCAATCATTCATAAAATATGAATATATAAAGAGAAACCCCTTACTTTTATGAGCTTCTGCATTAGCAACATAAATGAATCCATCAACTACTTCGCACACCTTTTTAACTTGAGCTATTACACTGTAGTGCATGGCTTGCTGATTCCCTACTATGCTGTTCTCTTGGTAGAACATCTTATTCACAGCAACAGCTTGCTCTGCCCTTGCTCTCCTCCTTTCCACACTGAAAGATATTTCAATATTTCAGTAGTCAGGTTAATTGAGAATGCAAAAACTCAATTTTGAGATTCTAGGCAGCACAGGAAGGGGACAGGGAAATGACCCAAGCCAGCAGAAGAGTTTCATTTCTCCCCGCCCCCTCCCACCCACCCTTTTTTTCTAGTGTACATATGCACACGGTTAGCGATCTGCAAGATGCATATGAGAATATACCCCAGGATGAGTTTATATAGTGTTTCAAAAAGGAATCAATCAAGGCATCAAGAGGGATAGAAGCACCTGTTATATATTTTTCATACATATTTGCTATGTATAAGGTTTGGAAAAGGTTTATTACTGCCACGTGAAAATTTCGTGGTAGGGGAAGGAAAGAAAAAGTGAAGATACCCATTGAAGCTTCGGTTTATAAGGCATACCCATGCATGTGAATGCAGGCATAAAAATCACATGACAAAGACACAGGGAAAAGTATGAAATAGCTGAGAAACTGTACTTTTTTTTTTTGGTGAAGAACAAATCTTACCTGGTGGTTGAATACAATGTTAGAATATTGAGTTTTTGATTGTTATTAAACTGAAAACTGACTCCTGATCCAATCCCTACAGGGAAAAAATAATATATGAGATTACAACTATTTGGTTACTGAAGATAACTAAGTGGTATGCTGAAAATTCCAGTGGTGCTATAAAATGGATAGATCCAAACCTAGGTGTTGCTGTAAGGTGTAGCATGTTCACTGTTTTATCATGAAATTTTCTACATGCTGTAATTGATCAGACTATTAATTTAATTAAAATCAATTCAATAGTATTAAAAGAAAATGAGGAATTTCCCTGTTTCTAATACTTAGACTGGAACCTAGAAACCTAAGTCAGAGAGGAGCTAGACTTGCATTTATTAGCCAAAACTGGCAGAGAAATTGAAAAGGACAAGAGAAAAAAAGATAACACTAAGAAATAGTATTTACACACTTTCTATAAATACAATTTAATTATTCCAATTCTGCTGTGCTGAAATAAACATTAGTTAAAAAGTAATAAATTTTTATCTCTGGTTTGGACTGCAACGAAATTAGAGATGTTCAAAAATGTGTTTTAAACATTGAAAAAAATCCTTCACCTGCTCCTATAACTCTTCCAAATCAAATTTACGCCATTTGACACCACAAGACTGAATCATATGAAGGATCAGTTTCAACTTCCTGTATAAAAACACAAGGATGTTTTTCAGACGCTTACTGCAAGCAGTATCTAAAGAAAGTTCTGTCTGCCTTTATCCATTACAACAGCAGGTGTGGTGTGGAATTTGAGATCAAAATAGAAGTATACGGAGCAAAATGATCCCTCTGACACTGTGCAAATTTAATCATAAATTCACTGCAGCTATAATTTTATCCCAAATGTTCATTGCATTTATCCCTCTGAATAACCATTGTGCCATTGAGATTCATGTCACACATGTTCATGTCAAACCTAGAACTTGTTTAAACCATTGTGCTATTGAGATTCAAGAGAAAAAAGCATCCCTTTTCTCCCCCAATGTTTTTTGTGTTATATCTGTTTACAGAACAAAAACGACAAAAAACAAAACCAGCATTACCATGAATTTGTCTTTGAGGGAGGCCAGCTACTAGCAGAATTTCTGGGCATGTCATCATCTTTTGCACTAAAGAGTCATCCAGTTCTTCCAAACCCGGCCCAAACATCGCAAAGCGAGGTTCTGCCTGAGTGACCAGTGATTGCAAAAAGGAAGTCACTGCCCCATACCGGGGACGGCTTGATTTCAAACTTCTTCTACTCTGAGGACAGCTTTTTTTATATCTGTGTAAAATAGATGCAACTAGAAATTAAACACAAAATACAAAAGAGGTATTAATCCAACACCATAAATTTAGGTCCCACACTTCTCACGCTTTGTTACTGGTACAACTTAAGCACAGGTCAAAAAAGATAAAGCCCCAGACAGATGGTTTCAAGCACCAGTACAAAGCAGGTAAAGGCATCAGTCCTTTCAAAGTCCAAATGCTGACTTTTTGGACCTTTGTACACTTCTATATAGAGATTTTTTTGTTTACTTTAAAAAACAAAACAACACAACACATTCCCCCATTCCCACTGAACACACACTATTGGTAAAATAACATCAAAGCTGACGAGTCACATACAATATAAAAAAAAAAAAAANNCAATATAAAAAAAAAAAAAAGAGACTTTTGAGTGCATTTCAAACCTCAATCAGACCACTTTTGTGTTTATTAACTATGAAACAGGTAACTGCCTGAAAAGGACCGTTTCCCCTGTAGGCACAGAGAATGCATGTTGTGAAATGAGACAGGTGTTGTCTGCAAGCTTATGTGCTCATTTGATGCAGAAGCTGGAGCGCATGAAGTCTTTCGTAATAAAGGCAAAGAAGTGACAAGTCATAGAAGTAACAGTCATCCTAGAGAAGCAGCGTCAGTCTTTGCTTCTGTGGTCACAGTAGGCTGCTGCTGGACAAATCACTGCAAGGAAACACTAAACGTGTGCTACTCTACAACCAAACTGAGACGCTTCAGTTGAGATCAGCAAAACCATGAAGCGCTTACAAACACAATGGAAATCAGTGACAGGTGCTTTAAAATAAGTGATGCTCTGAAGTATTCAGAACTACAGACATTTAAATCCAATGTTCAAAATCAGTAGATATTTTGCACTTCAAATTCTGGGTGTGTCTTTCCCATCTGTAAAGTCGGGATGAAGGGCACAGAGATTGCAGAGGTTAGTGGTGCACTCATCATGAAGCAACAGTTGCATGAAACCACCTTTGGAAAATTTAACTGCAAGCTAAAATAAAATTACTGCAAATTAAGGGAACTGAATGAAGTTTAAAAAACCTCCCACAGAATAATCTGCTTGTCTTAAAGAGCTCTTCTCAGTAATCCAAGCATATTATGAGACTTGCTATGCTTTTCAACTACACTAGCTGAAACCAGAGTCTTGGTCTTATGGCCTTTGACCAGAGCTAAAGCAATACCACTTGTTATTCTGTGCATATATAAAAAAAAAAAAAAAGAAAAAAACTACCTCTTTTTTTTTCCCCTAGGTCTTCCAGGTAAGAGGAAAAAAAAAAAAGAAGATTCATTCCATTTGCTGTACTTTGAAGACTCCTCAGTACTTTTATTAAAGAAATCATTTGTCATTGTACTGAGGGCGAAGAACACATTTTTATCAAGATCAACAGTATGCACACCTTCCAAGATGACTGTAGCAGACATGCAGTTTACAAAAAGCTTTAATTTTTTATATTTGACTTTTTTTTGTTTTACATTCTTCTTAAATTCCAAAGAGAAAGGGCTGACCAAACTGTCAAACATCCCGAAGTTGTACTTTCAAAATAAACAATGGATTTGAGACACATCAAAATTTAAGCAGTGGCTTACAGCACTGCTTTACTACTGTAAATATGAAACATGCCTGTGGGCTGGATATTACTGCTGTAGAGACACTGTAAGTCATGTAAGAAAATATGAAGATACTTACACTGTCATGTAATCATACAGCGCATTATCACTGTCTTCTGAAAAGGCTTTATTAAAAATCTCCACATCTGGGAGTGATTTCCAATCAACAGATGTCCAAAGGGGGAGATCCCTCAGGAGAAAATACCTCCACAACAATGGATCTTGCACAGCCGCCCTCCAGTAACAACTCGTGCTTCCCAAACGGCACAAATCTTGGGGTGAGAGGAAGGACATGATGTTCAGCTGCACATCAATCTGAAAACCGTCAAGAGCAGCGGTTTAACGACCCAGGAATTGAGAGGTGGAGATGCAAGAAGCGGGATGACTAGCTTCCCACCCTGACCGGGCCCCACTCACCGGCAGCGCCTGCAGGGCACTCACCTCCGCCGCGTCCTCCGGGATCGATGGACGCGGGGGAGCCCCGAACGCGGCAGTACCGCCGCGTTCACGGGTCCCCCACGTCCATCGCTCCCGGAGGACGCGGAGGCCACCCCGCACAGCCGCCTCCAAACCGCCCCGCTCCTCCGTTCCGCCGGCCGCCATGGCACTGAGCCCCGCTGCCGTCACCACCGCCCCTCGGACTCAGCGCGCCGGCGCCAGCGGGGCGGAGAGACACGTAGTCATCCTTGCGTGGAGTTTCTGACAAAGTCATTTCTTTTTTTTTTTCTAGAAAGATTTGATTAGACTTTGGACTTGTATTCCAGGACTTCTTTGAATGCATGTTTTTAATGCAACAGAAGTATACATTTTGGTAAGAACAACAGTCAGACACTGAAGCAGAGATCACCTCCCTACGCGTGCTCTTCAGGCACAAGGTTTCTTTCAGCACAGCCAAAGCAGCGTATTTTAGCTGTGGGATTTCACAAAGTAACACAACATTTGTTTTGCAGTTGTTGTGTTCCACCCTTGGCCATTTAAAGGGCCCTCACATACAGCCACATACTTTGTTAACATGTTTTTGCCCGTTTCTCGGAAATCCAGTGACACACTCTGTGATTCGCAGCCCAGGTCACTGTTAGACACAGAATCTGTTGTCTCATGGGTTTCCTGCTTCCCTTCTCCACAGTGTTGTAGTCCCCAGTAGCACATTTCTCCACTGTACATCATCGCCAGTAAGTGAGTGTCACTAAATATACCTGTAAAAATAATTTAGATCAAGTACTTTATTGTTCTGTTATAAGCAAGTACACAGCTTGTTAACAACTTTTTTTTTTTCAGTAACACTGGAAAAAAAATCCAAAAAGGTAGTATAAGCCTATGGAAGAGGTACATCAAAAAACCAAATTTTAACCATGAGATGACTGACGCTGCCCAGAGGAGAACCTGGATCAAGGCCTTGCTTATTACTCTATCAATTTTCCCTCTCCATAATGCTAAAACCTTTAAGATTTCCATATAAATATTATTCTGATAATTGTGTTTGCCTATTTATCTTTAAGAATTTCAGTATTTCTTTACAATACATTAAGAACAGGCATGATTATTCATATTTTTTTTAGAATTCTTCTGTGCCTCCTGCAATTAAAGCCTAAAAAATGATGCTGTTTGAGCACCACCTTAACTCAGGTTAACCAGCAGCAGCTTTAGTATTTGAATAGAAAGCCACATATGTGTTCATTGTCACTGAAAAAAAAGTATCCTGCTAAATAAACCTGCAAATCAGTTACTGAACTTGGCATTGCATTGTGGAGCTGAATTGGAGCAATGCCACTTTCAGATGAAACTAAGCAAGAAGCTGCTCCATCCCCCCATAGCTAGAGCTTGTTTTGAGCATGTACAACGTGGACCTCACGTCCTCAGCACCAGCAGTTTTACCTGCAAAATACCCTCCTGCTGCACCACCCTACCTGCATCACACTGATGCAGCCTCAGATCCTCACATAAATGTACTACAGTAATGCAACTTACATAAAGCTACGCAAAGCTACATAACGTAGAAACAGAGACAATGAAAGTTTGCCAAATCTAAACAGTTCTGTGTGTACTTTCTACCTGTGTGAAGTCAGTAATTCTGTGTTGTTCTCTGTGTTCTCCTAGAGCTAAACAGGAAGACCAACATGGTCTTCTAGCACCCTCTGCAGTCATATCTGTGCTTTCAACACTTGCCAATTGACAACTGGACGGCTGTAAAACACACACGCTGTGCATAAAACACCCATTGCCTCAGTTCACTTTCCTCCAGTGCACTCAAAAACATAGAAAAAATAAGCACTGCCACATGCTGAAATCCATGAGTCTAAAGGAAGTGTGGGGGAGCGGAAAGCATTGCTACCTGCTTATCTGCCTCATCTGTTTTTTGTTGTTGTTCTAAAAAGTGACAGTTTTTCAATACAAATGAAGTCAAATGGCAAAAATATGCAATAAAGCATTTCATAAAGTGGAGCAGTTATCAAGAGGTGTGGGTTGTAGGGGTTTTGGAGTTTGGGTTTTTTTTTACCTTCACTGAGTAATCTAGCTGTGTCTTTATCTTGAAATGAGACATCTTCATTTAGCTGTAGAGGGCATCTCAAGCTAAGCATCTTCATCAAGTAATGAACTCCATCATTAAGACACTGAGTACAGTTAAAAAATGAGGGGAAAAAAAACTTTTAGAGAAGTAGTGATTAATGACAGCCAGAAATACTTCTCACTATGAATTTCCCAAACCCCTATTTAAAAGGAAAAATACAAGCTGTATTTTAAAGTGAAGTCAAACTTTAAAACTGTATTCACATGCTCATTGAACTTTTTAATCTTCTTTACCTTTTTAAATATGGCAATGTTTTCTTGTAGCCATTCACTCCTTTCTTTTGCTGTATGACAATACATGTAAAGCAGAGCTCCTTTTCTCCAGTAAAGGCATTCTAACAACTCTGCACCAAGGATGTTGATGGGCTGAAATAAAATCCAACAAACTGGGCTAATGCAAAGGTCAACCATCTGAACTGCTCATATACACACTCACACATGCAAACAGTTATATTAAGTGTCTAACTTTAGAGGCTGTACTTAACATCAACAGTCACAGGCACAAGCCTAATATTAAACTGCCAAAAGCACACTGAATCATGAAATGTTAGCAAGAAAAATTATGAGGACGCAACACATTATTTGAAAATATTTTTTCAATAATCACTATTTAAATACAAGACTTGAAAAATTTTCAAAATAACTTAAATTCTGCCCATCAAAAATACAAATACTACTATCCTATTTCATATTTTTTATTTTTAAATGATGAAACAATTCTCTGGCTGAATATGGTTAGTACTCACTTCTTCATTTATGTTGCATTCCCTCACCAGGCCTTCTGGTTCTGAAAGAATGCAAATAAACTCTTTAACTTTTTGCAGGGAAGAGTCTTCTGGAAAATCTTCATCCACAAGCTGGTTTTCCTCAAAATAGGTGATGTCTAACACAGCCTATAAAAACAAGAAGATACCCAATGTAAAAATGCTACCAGTAAAATAATCAAATGGTGGTGTGCAGTAACATACAAACTTGCTACTGTTTATAAAACATTACCATTTTAAGGTAATTTTTAACATTTAGTTTACAAAAGCTGCAAGTGTAAAGGACAGCAAGACTGTTGACAGTGAACGTAAACTCAAATCCCTTTCTGTCCTACAGTACCAGCACAATTATTATCAATTTTATCTTCTAATCCAGAAAAAAGCAGCCCTGCACTTCATGGATGTTGACTGCACACACCAAGTAACAGAGATCCATTCCTGCTTTACCCTCTTTCTCACATGCAACCCTTTCCCATACTCTACATAGTCCATTTTCTTGAAAGCAAGTTCTTAATGCTTTAAATGTACTACCTGTGTATAGAGCTGCAAAAGCATGGAAGGATGTTCTTTCCCTTCGTTACAGAGGTCCTTTAATTTGTCCAGAGTAGCACAGCCCTTTTCTAAGAAGGTATCTGAAGGAAGAATACAACGCTTCCTTAGCACTGAAAAGCACTGGGCAAGAGCCTTGCTTACTCTCCCTTTTCACTTCATACGGTTTTATCCACCCTCACTGCATCTGTAAGAGCACCTGAATAATACAGCATTTAAACCGGCACATCGTCCTGTTAGATAACACCTTTCACGACTACGTCGTGGTTACGGTCTGGCGGTTCAAAATCAGCTCCACACACTCCATTTGCGAAGAAGTCATGTACCAGCAGCACCACTTGCTAACGCGCCGGTACCCGTTAGGCCTCAGCCGCCCCGCCCCTCAGGGGAGTCTCCACACGGAGCCTCCCGCCGGAGGCCCGGGCAGGCACCGCTCCTGGGCCGACACTCATTTCGGAGGGGAGAGAAACGGAGCCCTCAGCAGCTGCCCCGGAGCCGGGGCTCCGCGCCCCCCCCCCCCCCCCNGGCGGAGCGGGCCGGCGCCAAGGCCGGGCAGGGCCCAGCCCCTTCCCCTCCCTCCTCCGGCCTCTCACCGTCGCCCCCCGCTCCCCTGGGCGCGGCTACCCGCCGGCCCAGCGCCGCCAGTCGCGGCCGCAGCGCCGACACCGCTCCCCCCGCCTCAGCACCCCCCGCCTCCGCCATCGCCGTCGCCGCCGCCCGTCACCGCGACGCGGTTGGGGGAGGCCGTGAGGGCGGGGGCCGTTGGGGCGGGGAGAGGCGCGCAGGCGCGGAGGGGCCGAGCCTACCGCGGTGGGGCGCGGCGCCTGCCCCGACGGGACGGGACGGGGCGGGGCGGGGCGGGGCGGGGCGGGGGGACCGGCCGCTTGGGCTGCGGTGGAGCGGGGAGCGCTGCCGCACCCCTCCCCGGTGCTGCCGGCTGGGCCTGCCAGCGCCGCGGCGGCGGTGGGGCCTGCTGGGCCTCGCCGGGCATCCAGGCCAAGGCGGCAGGAGGAGCGGGGCGCCTCAGGCCGCACCGGGGCTGCCGCAGGCGGAGCGGGCGGGCAGGGGCTGGTGGGAGCGCCGTGTGCGCCCCGGAGGCTGGGACTGCAGTTCTGGGTTTAGGGGGACTTTAAAGCTCTCTTATAACAGCCATTTATGGCTTGTGCAGATCTGTTTCGGGGTCCCGTGGCAGAGTCCTTGGGCTGTCCCGATGTTGCCCCCATCAAACGATGCTTGCCAGCTGCTCCGCAAAGTAGGTCTTGCCCATTAGCGTACTGAAACGAATGCTGAAAGGCAGCGAGGTTTTTTGAGGCCAGAACCATATTTTTTATCAATAAATGTATCTTCACTGATTTTTTTTTCTTATATTTTAGTATTGGATTACTAAACATGTTAGAGGTACAACGGTAAACGTACAGTTAAATCATCTTGAAACCACATACCTTTGGTTAGAGGAATGAAACTTTAGCTCCCATTTTTAGTCCTACTTTAAATAGCACACTCCATGAACTTAAGAAGTGCTGAAGTTTTCCCTTTAACAAAATCTTGCTGCTACCCCACAGCAAATCATCAAATATTTTATATTGTGTAGTTATAAAAATGCTGTATTTCACTATATCGCTCATCTAGCTTTGTCCCATCTCTTTACCTGCCTGGAAAAAGCTAGTACTTCAGTGTCCATTGGAATAATGTGTCATGAGCTCACACGATATTCTGGATTTTGTTACCTTGAATATTTTAAAAGAATAATTGACTAAAGACAGTTTCTCCTTTTCAAGTCATATAGTGTTCATTCTGTTAGTGCCTGTGTCCCACTGAAGTACTTAAAAACCACACAAAAATGTGCTGTTTACTGGGGTACTTCAGGTACTGAAAAGCTGCCTACTTACAGACACAGATGTTTTTGCTGTTGCCTGTGTTATGTGTTATGAAAGAGTTGCCAGACAGATCAAGTACAACAAAAAAGTAAAACCTAAAAGGCAAAATGTTTTTGCTTCCAGAAATGGTTTTATTTCTAGAAGAATTCTATTAATGTTTTGGTTGGGTATGTGTTGTCATTTATTAAAGCATAGTCCATAACCAGATACAATTTTTCATCTGAGGAACAGCTGTGTTAACAATACCAAAAGTATTATAGTAGTTAACCGTATCATACCTGAGAGTAGAGGAGATGGTGCTTCATGTTTTAAGTGAAACAACACTTCCCGTATTGTCAGTTTTGGAACTGCAAAATGGCTGTGCATTGTTAAGTTCCGTTCTTCAGATCCATTGCTTGCTTGGTCCTGCCCTTACTTCTGTGTTTCAATAGTCAGCTATGATTTTGTGTTGCTTTCTTAGTTGATTTCTTTGTAACTAGTCAAGTTGGCAGGTGGGTCAGTCCTTAACAGTGAAGGAGATGTGATCCAGCTTT
>RSEF01000031.1:13354799-13414948 GCA_003993805.1 Himantopus leucocephalus
TTGCTATGAACGCGACAGTTTTGGCCCCAAGGAGGGCCGCGGAAGGCGGGCGGCGGGGCAGGCCGGGCCCCCGGCGGCGGGTTGGGATGCGGTGACCTTGGTGGGACCGGCCCGGAGGTTTGGCTTTGCGGCTTAATAAATTCATTTACTTATTTACTTTATTTCCCCTGCATTTGAAATCGCCGCACGGCCGCGTTTCAGTGTCGCCGCCAAGCGCGTCGGTCTTCGCTGGCGGTGGGCGCAGGTGCGGGCAGGGCGGGCCCGGGCAGCCGCCCCGCGCGCGGCCGATCGTCAGCCTGCGGCGTCCGGCTGCGCTCTGCCCGGGGGAGGCTGCTGCCGAACCTCACCCGTCTCACGGTTTCCAGCCCTCGCCTAGCCGTAGCCGCCTGCGTGATCCCTGGCACCTCGGTTTCCTGAGAGCCCGTTGCTCTCAAACAGCGGAGTGGGTGGTAAAGGGGCTGAAAAGAACGTTTTTAGTGTCGGAGGGTAGACACCCTCATTGGAGACATCCAACCTGGGAATGCACGCATAGGTAACACATGCTGCTCTGTTGTTCCCCACTGTTACAGGCAGTTGGGAAGGTTAAAGAAATGGTACCATGTGGTCTCTTTAAAATATTTTCCTATGTGTGGGTACAGGGACATGGCAGTGGCCTGGCCTACCTCCAGCTCTGGCCCTCGTGCCTGCTTGCAGCCCTCTTGTACTGGGGCTCCCAAGGCTGCCAGCACTTAATACTTATTTTGCCACTTGCCTACCAAATGCGACCGGAAGGGAAGCTCTTTGCAGTCTTACTGGCATTATGAACAAATGTTTCTGAAAGAAATAGTCATGGTAAAATCGAGCATGGGGAAGGGTCTTTTTCTCACTTGGCACCGTTCCTTATGACCTATGTACTGATTTATTATTTTTTTTTTTAGCCTATCAAAGCAGAGGAACATCCTGATTTCCATTGGGAAGGAGATAAGCCTCCATTCAGAAAGGATTTCTTAACATTCAGTATAAACTCTTGCAGCCTTAATTTTATAAAGAAGGCAGTTTGTGTAATCTTGAAACTGAGCCAAAAATTATTGCCATGGTTGAAACTGGATCTTAAGGCAACTCTTTAGGGAAGAATTAAGCTATTGTCTTTAAAACATGTGTAGATTGGCTTGTTTATTATTTACTTATTCTTCTCCTTCTTTCCCAGTTTAAAATTTCTCACTTCTGCAGTCAAATTAGAAGTGCAAGCACCAGTAGGTAGTATTTTAACTTACAAATACTCTCAACTTCTGGAGACTCTGTGTATGTAGTGACTTAAATGTCAATTGCTCCTGGTGCCTTGATAGTACTAGATGAGTATTAATGCATGGTAGTTTTAGTGGGAAATACTTAAAGAAGAATTTGAAAAAGGTAACTGTAACCTAAGAATATAGTAGATGAGTTATGACGGTTACTGTGTAATGGTCTTGCACCGTGAAGTCTCGTTTTGGGGGTGGGATTTGTATTGACTTCCCTCTTGACCTCCCTATTTCATCAGTTTGTTGGAGTCCGCTGACTCTGGGCTGTTTTTCAACAACACAAAGAGCTCTAAGACTGTGTTGGGAAGCTAGGGGAAGGTTCAATCAGTAAGGGCATCCCTGCTTACTATACTGCCAGCACCGTACTGTACTTCATATTGTCCGTTGGCCTCCATTCCAATTTTGTGGTGGTGTTTACTCTGCTTCAGCAATTTCAGGTTATGTTTAGTGTCTGGATATCTTTGAAGCTACAAGCAGCAATATATAGGTGAGAGAAGTCTTTGGGTTGCTCTAACTTGTGCTGAGGAATGGCATTTGTGAATCTGTTCACAGTAAGTCACAACTTGTCAGCAGTTTAGGATGGAATTCATAAATGTAAAATCTGGTTGGGTATTGTCAAATTGATGCAGCTCATGTTAAGCCGAAAGCCTTCATAATATATATGAATGTCATGAAATATGGGTGGTGTGGGGGATAGAGAGACAATAGTCCTTGTTTTGGAGACCTGAACCCTTCTCTCCCCTCCACCCCTCAGTGTTCAGTGTTTACTGTAGCAGTATCTTATTTTATGTATTTTCCCCCTTATCTAGCCAGAGGGATGGTCATCATTATAAAGCTACTATATAATGCTTTCTATTCATTCACATGTTTCTTTTTAATATTGTTCCAGATTTGTGGATGCTATTTTTCTACCAGCTGTCATCGCAACACCAAATTTTATACTGACCCTGTTGAAGCTGTAAAAGATATACCCAATGGGGCAACTATACTTGTTGGTGGTAAATATTTAGATTCTTTATGGATGCAATCACAAGTTCTATTAATGAGATAATTTTTACCATTTTACAATGTTTCTTTTAATATTAACTAATTTGAGAATCCATATACTTGTGTGGGTATTTTAAACAAGTGATTCCCTACTCTGCTAACAAGGGGCAGACTCCTTCAGTGAGAAAATCTCGGTTTGTTTCTTAGGGGAGGGAAAAAGCCTCAGAAAAATCTTTAGGTTTTGTTCCCCACTAGTGAAGTGTTAGACTTTACTTGTGCGAGTTTGAATGCAGAAAATCAACTTGGGCTTTTCCAAGTTATTATTTCAGATGGTGAAGAAATAAAATTTGGTTTGATTTTTTTATGGTAGCATTCTTTATGTTCTGTATCTGCCTAGTCTCAGGGTCTCTCTGACCTTGAACAAATCGCCTAACCTGTTTTGGCTGTAGGAATTGAAGATAATCCTTATCTATGTTACACTAAATGGTTATGTGTAGCATTTCCAAAAGAGTCAATAAGTTGTGTCATACTGACTTGAGCTTTTGAATCTTCTAGATGATTTCCACAATTTCATGCTGTTCAATCTACTGAAAGAAAAGCCATCTCTCAATTCAGTAGGTTATAAGGGATTTTTAGTATTGAAGAAGTAATGAATGCAATGTTGTAAAATATGGGAAACCTCACTGGAGATGTGTAATGAGGTAAAATGTCTTCTAGGGAGAATTACTGTATTTTTTTGTTGTTGGTACAAAAGAAGATATGAGGCTAAGTGGTTGGGAAGAAAATGGTAGTAGTTGTAGTGTTAGAGCCTGGCCTAAGACTTAGGCACCTCAAATGTGGCATGGTATTTCATTTGAGGCATGCTGGGGTCTTGCATAATAGGTAGGAGTGTGAGGCACCTCAGCCTGGGTGGAGATCTGGGTTACTGTGCATCCAGTTACACGTCTTCCCGAGAGCGTTAAGATTCCCAGATTTTTATCACCTAATTAAAGGCTAAGCTGTATGGGAGAACTCCTTGCTCCTTCTGTTTGACATTGTTATGTGCAGCAGAGAACTGAAGGTTACCTTAGTAGAAAGAGAAGGAGGAATAATGATTACAGTGGTTAGGACATACCAGGAGACCCAAGGTCCTAGAGCCCTTCTCCAAAGGCCATTTGTGTGTGAGCAGACCTCTGATGGTTGAATGGCTTTCATCCAAACTGGGAAGCATCTAGTGACTGGGAGATTCCAGTACTAGGGTGCAACTCTTTCTACTAACAAGAGATTTTTAATTAAACAGTGCACATTCTCAGACATTATTAATCTGTGTTCTTTCAAACACTTGTTACATATTCAATTTTCTTTTATTTTATGTAGGTTTTGGATTGTGTGGGATTCCTGAAAACCTCATTGGAGGTTTACTGAAGACTGGAGTAAAGGGAATAACAGCAGTCAGTAATAATGCAGGGTAGGTATTAATATGTCTGTGGTTTAATAAGTACAGACTAAATATTCTGTTCATGTGAAAAGGCTGATAGTATGAAAAAATTTTATTTTTCATCATAAGAATTTTCATGTTTACCACACAGCTTTGTTTCAAAGTGTTATTTCTGGAATAAGCCTGGAAGGTACAGTACTGTATCTGTACTCAGCTTGGTCAGGGAGCAATTGTCACTGTTGTAGACAGTCGCAATTATGTATATTTATAGATATTTAACTGGTTGACAGTAACTGAAAATTCTGACTTAGATGCTTTAAATGTAGTATCAGTGATTTTTTTTTTGTGTGTGTGAAGTTCTAAATAGGGATATTTTTTTAACTCCAGTTCGGTGCTTTCTGACCCCCTTATTATAATTCTGTTACTTTAAAAAAACTCCAAACAACACAACAGCAGTGGAGAATATTTACAGTGAAAGAATGGAGTGCCTCTTTAATGGGTCTTGGAATTTTTTATTTGTTTTTTTTTAAATGATTGCCCATCAAGAAATTCGTGTGTAGTTGACAGTGAGAATAATTCTTTTACATAGAATGTCTCAGCTTCTCATTAGGGCTAATTTTTACACAAGCCCTTCATTAAAGTAGACTACACAATACCTGACAATCATATAGATTCATATGGAGAAATAACTACAGCCACATCTGTTGAAGTGCACTGATAAAACAGAAATTAAATAAAATAAAAATTTGGGTATTCAGAATATAATGGCTTGTATTTGAAATCAGCCTGGTCAATAAGACTGATATTCTGTTCCTTGCAGTGTTGTTGGATGACTAGCATCTGCAGGTGGCCCTAACCTTGGTTCGGTGACTTATCCTATTACACGTCACCTTCAGCAACTTAATCATTTCAGTGTAATTTAGTTCACTGTAGATTTAAAGAATATTGGAAGACTGGTGTCTCCTAGTGGCATTGTACTTTCTTTACCAAATTTTCTTTGATGAGGGAGAGGGAGCTCATCGTAAACTCTATTGTCTCGTGAAATAAGAGTCTTCTCACAGCTAGATGTACTGGGGTTACACACCACAGTTGGTAAGGAAGATAGTTTGTGAGCATTCTTTCATTTTGTTTTTTGTTTGGTTTGGTTTGATTGGTTTTTTAATTTTTTTATAATGTTGCTTAATTTCAGCAAATGGTAATATCTTTGTTATTACATTTTCTGTGAACTTTTTACTTTTGAATGCTGTATTTGTGGTGAAATAATAATTTTGTATTGTTTTCATGGAACTTCATTAATGCTTGCAATTATAAACCCTTTCCTTGGATTGGGCATCTCCCACCTGTTCTGTAGAAGCTCAGCCTTTATCCAATTGCAGAACAGGAGCTGTAGGGAAAAATTGCAGAACAGGAGCTGTAGGGGAAAAAAAAAATCACTGGGAAGCTGTTTTCTTCTGTACCTACGTTAGAGTATAAGAGAGACAAGTTTGTGGAGCCAGAAAGGTTGTTTGGGTATAAAGAACTTTGTTCTTCATACAAAATGAAAATAGATGTCAAACCTCGCTTAGGCAGGATTTATCTAATAGTGTTTTGTGCTATTTTCAGCTGCATCATTACATCTCCCATATACTTTGTCCATAGATTTGTATCGCAGTCTGTTTTGTTTTTAACTCAATTGTATTTAATGTAAGTTAAAACCAGAGTACCATTCAAAAACCGTAGATTTTGTCTGTCTTTCGGCCTCTAGCCCAGGCTGCTGAGGCTGAAGTTCACAATATGTTCATCTTGATTTTTTTTTTTCAGTGCCTCATGCTTGCCATTGCACATTCATTGGATAACAGTTACGATTTGTATTGGTATTTGGCACATACACAGTCAAACTCAAGCTCCTTAGACTCTTATGGGAAACAATTTCAGCTGGATGATAAAAAGGACAGAGAAAGAGACCAAAATAATTTTGAGTGGAAAGGCCTATCACTTAGAGATCATTCGCTTTCCTCATACTGTTATTTCTGAATGATGCACGTGTATGTAAACAGAGAGACTGCACAGATGCACCTGGGAGGGAGGTGAGGAAAAGTGAAAAGAGAAACACTGGGGACTAGAATGGAGAAGACAACATTTTGTGTTGTATTTTGCATGTAGTTGGTGGTGTTATAGGTTAGAATTAATTTTGCTTGAAATAATGCTAACTTTCCTGAAAATTCTTTGAACTTTGAGACTGGAGTGATTACTGTAAAGCATGGCGTGAAAGCACAATTTAATTCCTTTTTTCTCAAAACTAGTTTTCCATGAACATTCTTGATAGTCTGGTCAGCTTCTCACAGAACAGTGTAATGATTTGAACATGCCTGAGGGCATGGAGGCTTCTCATAAAGCCTAGTTTGTAAAAATCATGGTTTTGCTCTCATGTTGAACAGTATAATTTATTTTGAAATTAAATTATTAATAAAATACAGTCTCATATATTGTTTCTATTTATTGTATTACTATTATATGGAACTTAGCCTGTTATAGCTTGGTAGGGTTTGGGAACCAGACTAAAGCACAGATGTTGTTATTTATAAAGTTAGAATCCGCATCACAGCGATTGATACCATTTAAGCATCTTCTTGTCAAAAAGTGTGGTGATATTATCAAATGTTGCAGTCCTAATAAATGGATTTGAAAACTCAAGTAGCACAGCAATCATATACCCTGCAGCAGTAGTTTTCAAAGGGTGAATTGTTCGTGTAGTCTCGAGGTGTCAGGTATTTTGTGGGATGAGTAATTTGCTGCTTTCCAAGACGCCTCAGGATTCAGTGTGTTTTGCTTTGGCGCTGTTGTGCTGCAGTTGATGATGCTGTTCTGTGTTTCATCTTCCTGACTGCAGCTGCTTTCTCTTTTACAGCTGTGCCAGCAAACAGGAGGTTTGGTTGTGGTTAGGTTTTCTTATCCTGCAGTGGGGTTAGCAGGCAACTTGTAGGTGAAGCAGGGAAGGAGCCAAGTACGTAGACAGACAACCTGTTCTGGAGAACAATGCAGCTACATGGATTAAGTCACAAGTTTTTCAATATGCATGAACCACAAAATATGTTACAGAGCTATCTGTTTATAACTAAAATAGCAGCAATGGAGACAGCACTTCACTTTCATCTAGGGGAAAAGCAGTAATTAGGAAACCCTGAAGCACTCTTAACAACTGTCTTTTAGCGGGAAAGAAGGTTCAGCAAAGCCTAGAAATGCTTGGCAGTGTCGGGAAACAACCTTGAAGGAGTAGATTGTTCACGCCCTACTGTTCTGTGCTGCAGTGGAGTAGGGAGGAGATTCCTCCTGCAAATCCTTGTTCAAGTCATGTAGTTGCTGGCAGGTAAAGTCCTTGTTTTGGCCTTTGAAAGGTTTGCCAAGGACAGGTTGTACAGTAGTGTATGGGGTGTTCTTAGTCACCCTACCTAGAAACATCATACTGCTAAACTTATTGTCTGTTGCTGTGCATTATGCTAGTGTGTACGCTGTGTGCTAGCTAGTGAATTTTGCCAAGCCAAACAAGGCAAAGTGTTTGAAAGAGAAGCAGTACAAATATCCAGTATCTCTGCTATTTACACAACTTGCTGCAGGGGAAACCAGCTTGTGAACCAGGGAGATAGTGAAAGATACTGCAGTGGGTGTGCTTCTAAAATACAGCCTCTCACATCTTGCCTTGTAACTTATTTTCCCTATGTTGTTCATATTTTAAGTATTTCTTTACACTATGTTATTATAAGCCCTTTAAATTTAGAGGGTTCTGTCTCAGCTACTAAAATCCATTTTATTAAATTTTTGCTGCATTGTTGTTTAAATTTGGTTCGCTCCACATAGGAAAGTAGGTCCTTATTTTAAACCTTGATTCAGTAAATGCCCAACATAGTTGTGATTAGTATACAGTACCATCTTGCACTTGGCTGTTTTTTCATCTGCTTGTGACTGCATGGTTTCTTGTTGTGCACTGATTTCAAGTTACAGTGGACTTAGATGTTTTAGGTCACCTTATGCTAATAGCAGACTTCCCTAATGCAGGCTATCAGACCTATTGTTTCAGGATCTGTGTTGCAACAAAAACCATGCTCTTGTCAGCGCAGCCAAGTATTTAAAATGAAAGTTTAAGAAATTAGCACCGAATAATTATTTTTAATTTTGCTTAATGAAATGGGTAACTAATTTTGTGGATAATCGTATTCTGAGATCAACACTTCCGTTCTGTCTCTGCCATCTCAGTAGGCTGAATTTGTCCCTGGTAAAAATGAAGTCCATGACTTGCAGTAGCTGCACGGGTGGTCTGACTGTTGTATCACATGAGCTGCTTCCTTCTGGGCTTTTTTTGCTTTTAAGGCTTAAATATGCGTTCTTTTTGAATGCAGTAGGGTTTCACTTACAGTAAAAATAGAGAAGTCACAGTTAATATCTTAATTACTGATCACCTGGGTGCTCACCTAAAAGGAGATTGAGAGCATGCTGTCAGATTAGCACCAATTCAGCCTGTCTGCTTAAAAGGCATTACCAGCTTTTTGAACCTTTGGTCTCTGTGCTTTTTTTGAAGAAGTTCTTTTTGTGTTCCAATGTTGTGCATTAGTAAGGACAAACCAGCTTGAAATAAATATTTGAACTGTTGGTCATGATGCCTGAGTGCACTGCTATTTAGTTCCGTTGAACTTAATACCCTTGTTTTCCTAATGGGTTATTTGCAGTTGTCAAGTCTCCAGATAAGGCACTTCTCCTATGTAAACTTGTGGCACCCCATATTCTACAGCGCAAAAAGTAGTTTTATGTTCTTAGCAATTAAATATTTTGGATTTAAGGTGGGATTCATAAATGTCATGTATGTTAAAATTTAAGGTTATCTGATTTTTCAGACATTGCTTTGAATTCTATGTTTCTGTTAAAACAAAACGTGTTTGCCATCTTTGCTGCAGACTCCCTGTTTGTTCTTGCATGTGTAACTCCTATGGCTTAATTCCATCCTTATTATTACTTTTTTTATTTGTGTATGTGTGTGTATTTTATATATTTAAAATTTATATTAAAAATATGTATATATATAAATACTGTGAAGTGGAGGTTGCATTCCGAATTCACAGAGAGTTGAAAAGTTTTTTCACGTAGTATAAGGTGTCACGTGGTTTTAATGGCATGAATTTGACAATCCCTTGATTCAGAGATCTAAAATGTAACTGAAAAAGTCTATGAGGGACTGGGGAGAAAGCTTGCATGTACATAAAGGTATGATCAAGGTGATGCTCAGAGTATCTTACATTGTGTGTATCATTTCTGTACATTTCTGTAAGAAATTCTTTAAACATCCCAAATTAAATATACTTCCAGAAGTAAAATATAAGGTCACCAATGACTCTTATCTCTCTTGACGGAGAGATAAGAGTGGAGTTAGGTAAAATCCTGTGGATGGCAAGTTGCCAAAATAATGAGGCAAGGTATACAAGATATTTTCAGTGTTAAGTTGATGATTTGAAGCAGTTTTTTTTTTTTTTTAATCATCTCCATTCTTTGTAAAGAATCTAATTAGATTCTTTATTACAGCTGTTAAATTGGTGACACTGTGTGAACTGCAAATCCCTGAAAATCTGACCAGGTCATCTTGCTAATTTTAGTGTGGAGGTTATTTAGGATTTTGGCAGGGCGAATTGTACTAAACTTTGCTCTAGATGGAACTATTGAGAAATCAGCTGTGCAGATGACTTTCTGGTTGTGATTACAAATGAGGAAGACAAAATAGGTATAGAACTCAGCATGGTCGAGGAACTGTGTCAACTTGGTTTTAGAAAAGTGACAATAAAAGTTAAACCTAGTTTTCAGCGAGAAGACTTTTGAAGTATGATGAATTCATGATGAAATTGCAATATTTGTGGGATTAAGTCTATACCACACAACTTCACTGTGAGGGAGAAATATGGTAAATTTTAAAAGTTCTGAATGAAGTTGTTTTATTTGTCATAATAAAAACACGATATGCCATTTCATAACAGAAAGGAATGTGGAAAGAAGAGACCTTGCTGCTGATGTAACCATGCAATGTACAGTACTTGTCCTCTTCAAAAATTATCTTTCTTCGCAACCTTTCTATGGACTTGGCCAATATGCCTGCATCCATCATTCTTACAGGAGTGGAGCATTGGTTTTAGAGGAAGAATACTTCCATTTTGCTGTGAGGCTGGAGCTGAGATGAAGTTATCAGAGCAGAGAGGGCGGAGTTCCCCTAACAAGGCTTTAGTAGCAGAGGGAGAAGAGCACAGTGCAAACACTGCAGAGAAAGGAGCAGATGGAGCTTAAGGCTCAGTCATGCCAGTTTGCACACAGGGCTTTGTAATTCCCAGCAACCATGGGCTCCCTTATTTTCTTTTTTCTTTCTGCCCTCAAAGTGGAAGAAGACCCAGGCTGCTGAGCTGAGAGAGATTCAGTGCACTGCTTCTTTTGTCCTTTGCCATGGGCTGAAAAGGTGGTGAGACAGTTTTTGTGGTTTCTGGGAGCTGTGACCCGCTGCCCTCTTTTCTGTCCTTTTTCCTACCTTCTCTTCCTACCTGACCAGGACTGCCTTAGTATATGGCAACACCCATACTCTCTTCTTCCTCTTTACTCAGTCAGTTTCCCTCAGAGACCTTCTGCCTGTCTTTTCTGCTTTTCATTAAGCAGTTCCCATTAGGACAGATGGGAAAATGTCCTGGGAAAAAGGACAAAAAAAAAGCTGTCTGCAGACAGTGCCTCAGGAATCAGTAGGGCAAATAAACATTATGCCTTTGGCAAATTTACATTCCTATGAGTTGAATCTGTTTTCCTCTCCTTGTTAGTTGACTCCCATTCCTTATCTTGCCATCATTCTATGTACCCTGCTGGAAGTGGGGGACAGAAAAAGAGGAGAAACAGAATATCATCTGACCTGATTCCTTAGTAATCTTACAGTGTAATGCATGGGGGATTATTGAGGGACATAATCTTACTGTTAAGAGCCAGCTGTATGGCTGCTGAAGACGAGTCATCAAGAACTGTTATGTGAGTGATAGTCCACATTTATTTTATCCTTGGTGTGCCTGCCCTTTTGTTCGGTGTCTTTTGGCAAATGCCATCATCAGTAGGCATCTACTGATTTCCTGGACAAAGGCCATAAAGGATCACTTTCTGGTGCTGCCAGGATTATACCTTGTGATTATTTTTGTGGACCTCTGAGTTTGCCTCACTAAGAACTCTGGTGTCTTCGGTCACATACCTTCTTTCATGTTGGTAAATTTTCATGCTATAGTCAGGCACCCCTATGAGCCTGAAAGCTGAAGGCTGTGTTACTAAGAGGTGCCAAACAGGTAGTGATTGATGCATTTCTTTTAGTTGGGAAGCATATGTGGACTTCTCTAGGAAGTATGGACTGATTGGGAACACATAATTGGATCTTACTTGGATCAGTTCCTTTTGAGGACTGAAAAGCTGATGTTACAAAGTAAAACAGACGAGATGAAGCGTCTTTTTAAGTGTCAAATGACAAAGGAGATTGTTTCCCTCTCGCACTCCTAGGTGCTTGCCAGGAAAATTTCTAGCTCTGAACCAGGTCCATCTGTTATCAAGTTTCAGGCATAGTTGTGCAACACTCGGACCTGCCAAATACCTAGAGAGAACGCTCATGTATCTCCAGAAGCTGACTAGTGTCTTTACATAAAGCATTCTCCAGGATTAGGACCAACCATAAGTATGCTTTTTTGCACATCCTTGTTTGAGGTAGAACAAAACCAATTTTCCTTTTCAGTAATTTTACTTTTTGGTTAAGCCTCTTCTAACCAACTGTATTCTCTGAAATTAATGGTATGTTTTTCAGACAGTGTGTGTTTCTGGCAGTGATAAGGTCTGTTATCCATAGTTAACACTAAGGAATGGTATGCAGGGAGGCTTTTGATTTATTATGTTCAATATAAGGCTGAGGGATCAAAGGGGTTAACTTCTTCAATGGCTGCTGTCCAAGGAGGACTCTGTCCATTCTTCTGTCTTTGATCCCGATCCATGTGTTCCTGAATCTAGTTCCCGTCTGCCGCTGAGTCCAGTCTAGGACTTTGGCAGTGCCTGCCAGTGACATGATTGTCATCCTGGGAGCACGATATTGGTTTTGTATATATTTGTATTTATATTTCTGTTTTCTTATTATTGTATTTTCTTTTTATTGTTAATATTTCATTAAAGCTGTTTTAGGGTGTGTGGGTTGTTTTTTTTTTCCTAACCCATAAGTCTCTCTTCCTTCCCCTTCTGGGAAGGGAGAGGGGATAATAGAAAACATCTGTCATTTCTTTAGTGGCCAGACCAGCCTAAACCATGACACCGCAGCAGCAGCAAGTTGCAGGAAACTCTAGTTTCTGCCTGAGGTGAAGCCTTGCCCCAGGATTCGTACTACATGCTTTGACAATCCATAGTATTCAGGGATGAGGTAATTGCCCTCCTTTCCTTCCAATCCCCAAATTAGGAGAGGAGAAAAGTCAGATAAGGCATCATTTTAATTCTCCAAAACTCAAATATTCATGTTAGTCTTTCATAACCGGTGACTTCCGGTCTTGGGGGGGGATCTCCCAGGAATATGCACTGCAGGTCCTGGAAAATCTTGAAACAACGAGCATAGAGGAATACCTCTACCGGCCTGTAGTTCCCCGGGTCTTCCTTTTTTCCCCTCCCTAAAAATAGGGGTTTATGTTTCCCCTTCTCCAGTCAATGGGTACTTCACCAGACTGCTGCAACTTTTCAAGTATGATGAATAGTGCCTTAGCAACTTCATCTGACAGTTCCCTCAGGACCTGCAGATGAATCTCATCAGGTCCCATGGACTTGTGCAGCTTCAGGTTCCTTAGGTGTTTTCAAACCTGATCTACAGTGGGCGGTTCCTCATTCTCCCAGTCCCTGCTTTTGTCGTCTGTGACTTGGGTGGTGTGGCTAGAGCACTTGCTTGGTGAAGACGAAGGCAAAAAAGTCAATTACCTCAGCCTTCTCCATATCCCAGGTGACCAGGTCTCCTCTTTCCTTCTGGAGAGGGCCTACATTTTCCCTGGTCTTCTTTTTATCACTGACATACCTATAGAAGCTTTTCTTGTTGCCCTTGATGCCTCTGGCCAAATTTAATTCTATCAGGGCTTTAGCTTTCCAAACCTGATCCCTGGCTGCTCAGACAATTTCTCACTATTATTCCCAAGCTACCTGTCCTTGCTTCCACCCTCTGTAGGCTTCCTTCCTGAGTTTGAGTTTGTCCAGGAGCTCCTTGTTCATCCATGCAGGCCTCCTGACGTTTTTATCTGACTTCCTCTTTGTTGAGATGCATCGCTTCTGATCCTGGAGGTGATCCTTGAATGTTAACCGGCTTTCTTGGGCCTCTCTTCCCTCCAAGCTTTATCCCATGGTACTCTACCAAGCAGATCCCTGAAGATCTCTTATGCTAATTGATGGTGCTTACCAGCAGTTTCCAGTGTACCCAGTAAGAGCAGCCAGTCTGTCCTGACCACCCCCACTCTTCTTAGACATCTATAAATGTCTTTACAAATGCAGAGAGAGGGGAAAGTATAATTATTTCCTTTTACTCAAAAAAACCCAAAAGCTATCTCTTACGTCTCTTGCCAGAATAGTGTGACATTCTAAGTCTCCCTTTTTCTGCGTAAGAACACAAATTTCTATTCCCAGCTTCATCAGGTCATGTAGGGCTTGTTGGTGTGTAAAGATTTATTGGCTTGGAAACTTAAGTAATCTCTTCTTCTCTGTGATGCTGTACAGTACGTTTTCCTTGAGCCACCAAAAAGAAAGGTTTGAAAACCCCAAATTACCTTTTATCTGGAGTGCAACATTGGCATGTTGCCTTTGACTACTTCCAGCATACTTGAGGTACGTGGGCTAGAATCTGGCTAGGAGTCGTCTGACTAATTTTTTAATTAGAAAAGGGAGAAATTAGTTTTTGACAGGAAGGTTTCATAGGTCTGAGAGAGACAAAACAATAGGATGGAATGTGTTGCCAAACAACCAAACCTCCTTAATTGTGATTACTTTTTCTCATCTGCATCAGTAAAATGGGGAACTTGCGTCACTTGCATTCTTGATGAGGGCCAGGTTAGATCTCTCTTCCTATATATGTTTCCTGTATTCTGCTGATTCAGATTTCATCCTAATAAAGGTGTATATATATATAAAGGTACCATCCTAAATGGTAAAACTTCTAGAGACCTTAACACTTTTGAGGGCAAAAGAACTGTCTAGCACTACTGTGTACTTTCCTGTTTCTGACAGCATACAAAACAACTATATCAACTTCCACCACGCCTTTTTCCTTCCTATCTAAAGCAATGCATTTTTATTGCACTCACCTTTGTTTAAATTTTTAAAAGACTGAACCCAGCTCTTAAAATGGGCATGCAGGATGTATTCTTTCCATGCACTCAGTAAAGGAACTTTTTTTCCTTTTACGGTTAGTATTTGATAGGAAGGGCATTGCCTGCAAGACAGGTATTTTGGGGATAACATTTTCAGCATAAACATAATTTAAGATGAAAAGTTCAAAGAAACTTTTGTGCCTAAAACAAAGCAACCAAGAAAGTAGCAAAATATGGAAAGGGAGAATGAGTAAGTAACATAAAAAATGTTATATTGAAATGTTATATTGAAAGAAATTTCCCTAAACCAGAAATTGGTTTTTATTTTTATTCTGGGATAGACGTGTCAAATAAAAAGCAAAGGGTAGGGAAAATAAGAGTGAGAATGGCATGTTCACTACTGTGTGTTTTCTTCAAATACAAGAAAAAACATAGGAAACGGAAAATAGGCTGAAGTGCTCAAAGTGAGTTCTTGGAGGGAGATGAAAGGAAAACTGATGTGTATGGAAAGCAAAACTATATTTCTTCTAAGAAATTTACATCTAAAGATGAGTAACAGCAATTGGATTTTGTGATGCTGCTCTGAAGATGAAATGCGGCTGGGAATTAAAGTAATTTTGTATTATCAGGCAGGCAGAGCCTCTTGGTGCGTGACTTTCTGAAGGTAAAATTTCTCTTGTCATTGTGCTAGGGAAAAAAGGTTGCATGACCTGTGTGCTCAGTGACTGATCCTTACTGCAATTTTATTTTTGAATAAATTGACTGCCGTTGAGGTGAGGGGAAAGAGTGACTTAAGAAGTGGGGAACAACTTGGGATGAGTGTGACAGAGAAGAATTTTGTGTACTTTTCTATTTAATTTCTATAGGGAGCTACAACCTTTTGTTTGAGAGAAGATAACTTTCTGTAGCAGATGAGGGAATCGAGTATCCATTTGGGATCCTGCATGGGATCCTGCAGGACCGTATGCAAAATCCTGTTAAGGACAACATGCTCCAGTCCGGCTTATGAGTCTGTAGGAGGACGGATTATAGATCTTAGTCAAATGAGGCAGAAATTTCATTAACCATTACAAATCTGCTGTTGACCCTCTGCTGCCACCCCTTTCTCGTGTGAATGTGCACTCAGAATTTTGTGTCTGCACACAGAAATCTCATGTCTGCCTGTTTCTATTTGATAGCTTGCAAGTTTTGCAATTGTAAGAGCCATGTTAACCACCTGAATGACATGCAGAAGTAGCAAACTGTGGTTTGTAAGTAGTTCAAGTTGCCCCTGCTGGTTCTTGCACTACAAAGTACTGCACAGTTTTGTTTAACGTCTATACTTTTGCTACACAGTACTCTAGTTATACAAACCCATTAAAATGCCATCAGATATTGTCTGGTGTGTTACATTTGCTTATTACCTTTTATAATGAGAGGTCAGGGTTTGATGGTTTTCTTGTGAGAGGGATTTTCCTGCTTTGAGTGACCCTGTACAGGGAATTCTGGCATTTGTATTTTTAGTCTTTTTTTAAAATCCCTTTCTTTGCCCACAAGACTCCTCTTTCTACGCTATTCCCAGCTCTTAGTTTCAACTGCTGGAATTTTTTCCTTTGGGGAGTCAGAAATATAGGCTGTTTCCAGGCAGCACACGTTTTATTCCCAGGGCTTTGGCATTGCAACACTTTTGATGCTGCATCAGAGTTAAATTTCTTAATTTTTTTAATAGGTCAGAGTTGGGGAGTGGAGGAAGCTTTTATAATAAGTCAAGTTCTTTACAGCTAGAGAACGTACAATAAATTCAGAGAACTGGATCAGAGAAGCTTGTTTCACTTCTATCATGCAGTTTCCAAAAGGCTTGAGTATGCATAGAAGTGGGTTATCTTCTTAAAATAGTCCTCACCTTAAAATAGTCCTCATTTTGCATGCAGTTGAGAAATCTTTCTGACTGCTCGTCTGTCCATGCAGCTATTGTGAGTATTGCAGCAGGAGGTGAAGAGCTGGTGCTGGTACTGCTCTGCTCAGCCTCTCTCCCTTCGCACGCAGCACTGCAGCACGTGCTATGGGATGAGCAAGAGGATAGTGCTGCTGTTGTAAAAGTGGGTTCATCATTACCACTTTCATACTTGAAAATGAATTCTGTATAACAGTAAACTTTTTGAATCTGGCCTTTTGGAAGGATGCCAGGAGGTCTCAGCTGGGATGTCTGATGTGGATCCTGAAGTGGTGGAGTATTAATGAACATTAAGTGAAGTTTGGTTGTAGCTCAGTGGGTTCTTTCCTCTGATCTGCACTGATTTATTGTGCAAAACAAATACCTCTCAGCTCACTCAGCATCGTATGTTGATTTCTAAGTTGCCTTTTTTTTTTTTACCCTTTTTTGAGTAAGATAGTATTTTTAGTATGGGGAGTATAGATTTGTATTACAGTACTTTGTGCTGCTGTCTCCTTTACATTCTTTTTTTCCCCATCACCATAGCTTATAAAGCCATAGTTAGGGGATACACTTACCAATAATTTGGGTAAGGTATAAGAAAGGAGAATAGAGGGAAAGCAGCCTAATGCATTACTTTCTCCATCTGGTCATTAGTGGAAAGAGAGTTCATTTCTGACAGTACCCAAAGAAGGAAAAAGTATTGTAGATGTGGCGGTGTAAGAGTACCAAAGAGGTGAGATTTATATAGGAAAGGGATAGATTTCATTAAAGCAATTAACAGAATTAGAAAATACAGACAACCTTTTTGGAGCTCCTCTTCAGGAGCGTTGTTTTCAATAGCATGCATATATTGCAAGCAGCTTTGCCTGTTAATTACAGTATGCTGGATACTGGGTTTGGTTTCTTAAAGGATTCTTTTAGTATTTTTCAAGATTTCTTATCCTGAAATCTCAAGCTGTTGTGTGGATAATTAATTAATACTAAATTGAAACAACTAGTGGCAAATAAACATAAATTTTTGTGAGATGCTCCTGGATCATGGCATCTTTCTCATAGTGGGAGTGGAAGGTCTGAGTTCCCCATTCATGTTGCAGAAACCAACATAAATGTAGAGCTTCACACACGTGTACCAGTCAGCCAATATCCTGCATAATGTGTTGGAAATGTGAAAGAAACATGCCTTTGTAATATCATCTCTGTTTATTTCCATTTTTATATTTTAACCTCATGTTTTTTCAAATTGTAGTAGCCTTTTTTACAGAGCCCTTTTGTTACAATAACTCTTGAAATATATTCTTGTCCCATCAGTACACAATATAGGGTGACAAACATCACAAAAATGCTGAAGACTAATAGAGAGTAATGCCTTTAGGATAACAGTGCCTTGGAAGAGATGAGGTCTGAGCACTGGACTCCTAAATTTTAGTTGTAGCTTTGATGTTCTCCCTCCTAAAAGCTGGGATTTGATTTTTGCCTCCAATTTCGTGCATATAAAGTGGGGGGAGATAACTTTGTCCTGTCTTGGTAAGTCATTAAAGTTTATCAAGTTCTTTGAATATAACAAAACTCTGTTATAACTGCTGAGTATTGTCTGACTTTTTCTACACAGTGTTGACAATTTTGGACTTGGTCTTCTGCTTCAGACTAAGCAGATAAAACGCATGGTGTCATCGTATGTTGGAGAGAATGCTGAATTTGAACGCCAGTATTTATCTGGCGAACTTGAAGTTGAGCTTACACCTCAGGTAAGGAGTGTCTCTAAGACACTGGTGATTTCTTTTCATCTAGAATACTGAGTAGGATAATGCTTAAGTGCTCTTATAAAAGTATTTTGCAATCCAAATGTTTTGCCTTTGTGCAGATGTCCATTAAAGACATATGGCACTTGACATCTTAGGACCATGGGCTGTAGGCTGCAACTGGTCTGTTAACTGACTGGTTGTATTGTGTGAATTCCTTTTATGGCTTGTTACATTATATTCATATAAAAAAAATTGTTTATTTTATTGTACAATGGTTAATTTTTGGTAGTTCCTCCCGGATTCTAGAAAAACACACGAAGTATGCTTACTACTACTACGAAAGAAGTCGGGGGGTTGCTGAATTCCATATATTGGTGGCAGCTGGTGTGTGCTTTTGGGGATGTTGCGTGGGCAGTGTCTGCCATCTAGTGGGTAGGAATCAAATTAGGAGATTTCAGTTCATTGTGAGTCAGAACTCTTGGATTTGTTCATTAAATCTTAACTGAATTAATCCCTGCATAGTGTTATGAGCCAATATTTGCAACTTTACTTTTTAGCACCACAGTTTTAACTATTTCAGCACTGTGAAGCTACCCAAATAGCCCGAATACAATGAGATCCTAAAATCATGAGTATCAGTCACATTCTATTGAGATCTAGTTTTGTGAAATTAGTACTCTTAACTTCAAAGTCTGCAGCATCATAGTGTGTGGTATTTCCAAAGGTGACACATAACCTTTGGGCTTTAAACAGCTACTGGTTTAATTCTCTGGGAAAAGTAACAGCCTTTGGAGAAGAGAGCCTTGGGCTCTTTCTCCTGGGAATGTCTCTTAGAATCCCAGAGATGGGCAGAAAAGCTCCTTTTATACCCAGTCAGCTGACATGGAAATAACCAGGCACTTGTCACTTCTCATGTTTTAAAAGTCGCAAATCTCACCTCTCTGTCACCTCACAATTTGTTTTTTCTTGCCTCCTATTTAATGTTCAATGCTTTCATCAAGAAAAACTTGAATTCCTTAGACATGTAATTTGCTTTGTGGACTGCATAGACAAGCTACGTAGATCCAGCATGAAAATTACAGGTCTACAGTGTGCAACGCTAACCAGTAAGGTGAATTAATGACTTGCTAGGAGATGTGGGAATTTGAAATATTTGTGTCAAGATAAAGTAGCCTTTTGGAAAATGCACATCAAGTTTGGTATGACTTTAGGCAAAATGGGCAACTGTTGTGTCCTTGTTATAGACAGTAAGGGAGAGGTCATGGTGAGGTCTTGAAATGCTAAGGCTGCTTGGAACACGGACTTTGTGTCATTGCATGGTTTGCATCTGCCTCTTGCCACCGTTTTGTGAAACTACCAGAAGTATTGTGTTTCTTGAAGGATAATTGGGGAAAATACAACCTATGTTTTGGAAGCTGTCAGGCTAGATAATTGACCATGACGGTCTTATTTTGCTTTGAATCCAGAAAAATATCAAAAAAAAATTGGGAAAGGACACTAATGAAAAAGGCAGACATGTCTTTGGCAGTAAGTCCATTAATAAGGCTGATGAGGAATTTGGGCTGTTAATATCTGTGGTACAGCTGGACATAGAGCAGAATGCAGATGGGGTGGTCAAATAGGGTAGAAATGCTGTTCTGTCAGCTAATTGGTATTCTTAGCATGGGCATCCCAGATCACTGGACTCCCTCTTCCTCCCTTGATCTGCTATGTATGGCTGTTTCAATTTGGAGTGAGGTATGAAGGTGTTGGAGAATGAAACATATGCATGTAGGACCTGTTACAAAAGAAAAACCTTCTAGCATATGTAGTCAGGTGGAAAAGAGAAAAAGAATGTTGTACTCTTCTCAGAGTAATGGATTGGGAAACAAGCTGAAGGAGAGGAGGCACAGCAAAGTGCTGGGGCTTGGGAGTTGACAAGGAGTTGTGTGAGGGTGTGCTCTTGAGTAATTTATGGCCATATATGTAAAGCATTTCTTGCCATATCCAGTACCAGTCCCACAAAGGGAACCTAAAATAGGAGGAAGAATGTGATGGTCTGCCGAGTTCAGAAGGAAAAGCTCCAAATGACAGGATATAAAAATAAGTTCATGCAAACCATTCATTAAAGTTGGATTTGTTCTTCCCAAATGACTAGTTCTTAAATATGTTTTCCCATAGGGTACGCTCGCTGAACGTATTAGAGCAGGAGGAGCAGGAATCCCAGCATTTTACACCAGTACTGGCTATGGGACGCTGGTGCAGGAAGGGGGTGCGCCTATCAAATACAACAAAGATGGCACTATTGCCATTGCTAGCCAGCCGAGAGAGGTAAGATGTCAATTTGTTATTAGGAAGCCTTCTGCTTTGAAAACTGAATTTCTTACATATTTCCAAGCTAAATAGTAGTTCAAGCATCTCCTCACTAAGTTTAACCTTGGTATATTGGATTAAGAGGATGACTCTTGTACCAGACACATTAGTTTTCCTCACACTGCTCACTTCTGTCCTCTGTGATGTGTTAGAATAGTTTTTACAGCTTTAGGGTGACTTAGCACCAAGAACTGGTCAAGTGAAAACCTACGTCGCTGAGTTATCTTCGCTTGACAGTTTCTCTGACTGGGTTTGCTGTGTATTCAAACAAAATCTTGTACCAGGCCACTGCAGTGCACAGTATGGATTGAGAACAACCTCCTGTTAGTGGGGCAGGTGCTCCTTAAATACTATGATATGGAGTATGCAGCCCTGCAGCTGTACGTGAAGCTTTAGCATTAGAAGGGATAGGACATTTTCCTGTTAAACAGGGAAGAGCTCAGTTGACACAAACTTTCAGGAAATGCATTTGCCAACAGTTGAAATGCAATTCGGTCTGAGTATTTGAAATTGCAAAGAAATAAAAGTGTGGCTTCCAAGTGAGAAACAACGGCTTCGCATTGAAATTGGATGTAGAATCTGGAGAAGGGAAGAGATTTCTCAGTGCCATAACTGTACTTGAGGAAATGGATGGGGCTAATGCTGTATGTCCCAATTAGGCTGCAAACGGCATTAAATTCTACCTCAAGAATGTCTCTGGGGTAAAGGTAATTTCTGCCCTCTATGTTTTTTGTGTATTTCATACATGGCTATTATCAGTATATAATCATTAACCTAGTCCTTTTTTTTTTGTTTTTCCTTAATTTTCTTACTGAGTATGTCATTATGATGTTTTACCATTTGAAGGAATGTTTTGTTTATTAAATAGCTTATAATTTTGATAACATTTTTCTTCTACTTTTAACATCTGTGGACAAGTCTCTCTTACTCTCCTCAGTCTTCTGGGGGGATAGTAACACGGCTAGCATGATGTGATCAAATCCATTCTCCAAATCCATTTTGAATGTAAGTGTCATTTTGTAAAAGCTCAGATCTCCTTTTACAGGACCGAAAAACTGACTTATGATACACTTTTGTGATGCTTTCTCCCCCTCTTAGAAATTTTAAATAGCTCTCAAGTAGTATTTTTGTATACTCTAACCTTCTACACTGTTAAGAGAAATGCTGTTTCATGTTTCTATATAGGATTAAAATACTAGCTGTTTGTCAGTTACATATTCTGGCTTCAGGCACAGTATCATTACAAATATTGATCATAAATGTGAAGAAAACAAAATGATATTCAGCCTGTCAGATTACGTGATTTGAGTCTGTCTCAAATCCGTGTCGTTTTAGATATGGAATTTCTGGTGGTGGACAGTGATTATGAACTCTTTCAACAGTTCTGCTTTAGCACTTCAGTTTTTGGTTAGCTGGTAGATGTGTAGAAAAAAGCATGTCTAATTCCAGTAGGTGGAGCAGCAGGAATACGGATCTGATTTTCGTTCTGTTTCACTGAACAGATGCTATGATAAAACTGGGGTTTACAGCCTTTCTGTGCTTCTCTGTTATTATACAGTTGAGCTACGTTTTTTCAGAAGAAAACTTTATGTAGTACAAAAAGAAGTCTAAATATAATAGACTGTAAAATTAACCTCATAAAATAAATATTTCATTGGAGGTCTGTTTGAAGAAATCTACATCTCAATAGTGTACTTTTCTCTGTAGGTGCGAGAGTTTGATGGCCGCCACTTTATTCTGGAGAAGTCGATTACAGGAGATTTTGCTCTTGTGAAGGCATGGAAGGCTGATCGTGCAGGAAACATAATTTTCAGGTGTGACTTGTTTACCAGTGGGAAAAGATTCTTTAATCGTTTAGATAATGAAAGAGAAAGAGCATCCTGTCTCCTGTGTGATGGCAAAATAATGTTTTACTGATTTCACTTTCTTTCATGTTGCCTTTCCCTACTGTCAAATTATACTGCTATAAAAAACAAAATACAATTGCTTTTTCTAATGACTTTTGAGAATTCAAACATAGATGTGAAATAAAACATTAATAGTTAAAAATGAGACATAGCAGACCAAAGTCATTATGATGGCTGTGGATAAATGTAGTGACATTCCGTTCACTTCAATTTTCATGTTAGTTTGGGTCTTTATCCTTCTGGGATTGAAGGCTGACCCAAGAAATGCATGCTCATTTATGTCAGAACAGAAGGGAGCTGAGTCAGTTTCCTGGCCAGTCAGTGATGGGAGAACTTGATTCTATCCCCAGAAAAGTATATTTAAAGTTGATTTGATCTCAGTGGTGTCGGGAGAAGCATTATATGAATTTAAACACCTTTTGTAGGGAAAAGTTGGGCGTTGCGGTAGTCATGACATCATTTATTTGAGTTGCTCTGGTTTGTCCTGAACTGAAGCAGAAGAGGTTTGCGTATGTTTAATGTTTGGTTTTTATTTGTTTATTTTGTGGCTGTCAGATGAAAAGGTAAGTGTTATGGTAATCAGTTGCAGTTTACTGCAAGAAGGTGCTGAATGATGCAGTCTGTATTTGTATGCGTTGAAACAAAGAAAGAGTTAAAAAAGCATCTGAAAAATATGCAGATAAAGTAATACTGATAAAGTAATGCTTTTTTGTATGTATATATATATATACACACATGTATTCACATAAATTTTTATCTATATATCTTATAGATATAATAATAATAATATTAAAATACTTGAAAATAAAGAAAAAAAATATTTTACCCAACTCCTGACATCCTGGTTTGCTCACTGGCAAGGCAAGGTGGTTTCTGATTGAAAACTGAACTTTCTTGTGGGTGTGCACATGAATTTGATGACTGCTAAACTGCTTTTCTTAGACTCTGGAACATGGAATACAGGAAACCGTCTTCCCCCTTGGGCTTGTTTTTGTTTGATCTTGAGACTCTACTGTCTGTGCTTTTACCCTGTATCTGTCTATCTACTGATGCTTGCTTACCTCTGAAAAATTCTTTTGTTCTCCACAGAAGCAGACTGGTTATGTTCTGCCTTTTCCCCCCCCCCTTCCTTTATGTCCTGTGGTCTCTCTTTATGCCTTTCCTTCTTCCTCCTGTTCCTTGCAGAAGTTTTTATATGTCTCCCAGATTCACACGGTACAGTTGATACCAGATATTATTTCTATCTGGAGTGGACACCTAAAAATTTTGACTTCTTCTTTCAAGTGTAACTAATCAAAGATGGAAACATCATCATCCCGTGTCTTATTCCATGTAGAGTATTGCTCACTTAAAAGAATTTGCTTATAAAAGCAGTGACCCATTCTGGTTTTGGATGAGACAGAGATTAGCTCACGGCCTACAGCATGGAAACATAGGCTCATCTCAGCCTGTGGGAGACAACAGATGAGGAAATTGTAATAGATTAGAATATAACAATGTTTCTGTGATCTACAGGATGAAAAGGAAAATGTATTTTTGACATTGTGCTACATACTGAGTATGTATTCACTGCCAGTGGGACCCTTCTATACTTTTTTATTATGTGATTTCTGGTTTTGTTTCCTGAGGTATGCCTGGATAAACATAGGCTCTGTGTTTACTCACATCTGCCACCACTTTCACAGTAGTGTGTACTATTCATAGTCTTCCCCATGAGTCTGGTATCTGTGGAGCCAAGAGGAATGGAGTAAGTGTCTGCCAAACTTAATCACCCTCAAGCTAAGACCTTTCTTAAATCTAAAGGTTGTATTTTAGGTAGACTTATTTGGACCACAGACCAGCATAATTCTTTTTTTTTTGTCTATCCTCATATATGAAGCTATACTGTTATCTTGGGGATCTGGAATGGCACCAGCTCCTTTAGAAATCAATTTTTCAGATAGAGTTTTATTCATGATACTTTGTGTCCCCTAGCTCTTTTGTTCCATACAGCATGCTGTGGCTGCTTTCCTTCCAGGGATCTTTCTGCTGACTGGACTATTTGGCACCACAGCTTTTGCCTGACAAGACCTGTGTCTGGCCCAGTAGATAATAATTCTTAGGTATAGTACACCATTACCAAGACAAATAATCCCGGACTCCCTCATACATAATGAAGTAATCCTACCTTGTTCCTCCGCTAGCTGAAAGGATGCGTATAGGGGCATTCTGCTTTGTTAGTCTGATGCAAGTACTAGTTCTGCTTAGCAGAACAAAGTGTCTCCAGGTCTTAAGCTCCCTTGGAGCTTTGCTTGTTAGGGTCAACAGTAGAGATTGGCAATACTTTTGTGGATATTCTACCTCCTTTGGCTCCCCTCCCTTTTCATCTGGTACCATTCTGCTTTGGAGTTGTTCTAGCCCAATATACTTTCACTTTACAGGCAGAGGTGTGGTTTGGTGCCAAGGAAAGTACACTCTTGACGAAGGGGATAACCTGAGTCAGGGCCCCTGCTGTCACACAGTCCTGTCAGGTCATCTCTTCATGCTTCAAGTGGTTCTGCAATATGTAAATTCAGCTCATATCTGAGGTGTCCCTTCATCTCTGCACCATTGCCGTTAGGTACATAGTGGATGTAGTTCATTGGTTTAGTTGTCTATGACCTAGTTTGCTATCTTTTGCCTTTGGGAGTAAAGCTGTTGTCATGCTGTTGGGTCATCTTAGGAATCCATCACTGGAACAATGGACTTTGTAGACATTGCTGAGTCTAGATGTCCAGAAAGCTATCTTAAAATATAAAGGCAAACATGGCTAGCTAATTTCTGGATTTCATACTCCAAAAACCTGAACATTATTCTGTGTTGGAAAATAAATATAATGGAGTTTCTGTTTTTTCTTCTTCTGGATGATGTGTTCTTTAGAAATAAGACCTTTGATCTTGTAAAAGACTGCTGCTTCTGAAACAACTTTACTAACCCTAGAACATTATAAATTGCATAAGCTTTTATAAACAGGGCAGAATTTCTTGATTTGACATTGAAATGTTTTCTTGTAACTTTTACCCCTTTGTAAAAATAATTTTATATTATTTTGTTTTACTGGCACACCAGCTGCTCCAGTCTCGAGAAAGTATTTGCCTCAGAAAAGTAGAAATACTGAATTCTTTGTTTCCACATCTGCCTTGCCCCATCTGTATCCATTACCCTGCTATTTTAATTCAGCTTTTGTTACTCTTTCTTCTCATTTTCTACTCTACTTACTTTAGGGTAGTTTTCCCTAAACCACTACTAGCTATTATTGTATTCATGCACTAAGCAAAGAATATAAATGAAAAACTTTTTTTTTTGTTGTTGTTTGTTTGTTTTTTAACGGTTTCCTTTTCTTACATCGTTTTGTGTTTACACAGCCACAGAGGAAACCCACGGACAAAAGATATTGTCTCTTCTTCTGTTAGAGGCTTCACAGCTGCTGTGTATTGCCAATAAAACAGGATTTCCCCAAGATACGTGTTTTTGGGTATAGCTTTCATGCTGTAGGTCTTTGTACTAGAAATCCTGTTAAAACTGCATGGTAGTCTCAGGATTTGGCCATTTCAATTCCCTACCTCCCCAGAAGCCACGAGGTGGCAGCAGCATCCCAAAATTCAGCATGGCTCCAGCGCTAGGCATGGTCATTGCATAAACGGGTGAAGAAAGGAGGCAGCGTTGTGAAATAAGGATGGTCAGAAAAAAAATGCTTTTGTGGAAAGGGGACGGGGGGAAAGGAGGTTTTGACTTGTTTTGAACTCTAGTTTCATGTATTTTGATGAAAAAGTTTCAAGAATTCTACTTTTTAAATGAGAAAAATGCCGAGTAGCTATCAGTGGAACCCCACTAAAGTATAAGTTGTTTTTCTTAAATATTATGCTACACAGTTTTGTTGGCTTTCTGAAAAATGCAGAGAGGGTCTGACACAGGTCACTTGTTTTTCCTTGTACCTACTAGGATCTGGGTGCATGGTTATGCATACTTTTATTCCCTAGAGGTTCTTTTTCCTTGTTACAGAAATACTGCATGGGAGTACTTGGGATGAATGCCAGAGTCTTGCAGTGGGTGCCAGAACTGGCACAGCTTTTTTAATCAAGAGAATTGGATTAGATTTACTACTGTGCAAAGTGTTAGCCCAAGTCCTAGTCTGAATTATGGAAGCATATGTGGGACTTGAGAGGTTGTTAGGCCTGTGCTGGCCCCCCTGTGGAGATTAATTTTATTCTTTGTGCAGTGAAATAATGGGAAGGTACATTGTAGAAAGCCCAGCTTGCTGCTGCTCTTGGATCTAATAAATGAAGATATCAGTAGCATACCCAATTTCAATTAAACAACGTACTGATTAAAAGTCAAAAGAGCTGTAATAAGTACTTTCTAATGTAGCAAAATATGGTTTAATTTCATATGCATCTAGCACAATTCCGTAATACTTTTTCTTCCCTCCTATTTTTTATTAGTCCTCTAGCTGTTTGTCAAAAAAAATGTGATGTTTCTATTACAGAGATACTTGTAGTAGCTTATTTCTGAAAAGATTTTCCTCATGCTATTACAGCTTTTAATATTTATTAATTTTCTTGTCTTTCACAGGAAAACTGCAAGAAACTTCAACCAACCTATGTGCAAAGCTGCCAAGACCACTGTAGTAGAGGTAGGGAATTGAAACATAGTAAGCCCTACACCCCTGTAGTCAACAAACCCCTTTGTTTTGCATGGTACAGAGTTCTCCTTTTCTTGACTTATTGGGGGGATTTCACACCAGGGACAGTGGTCTAACCTGTCTCTCTGGATTGCCTACTCCTAACTCTATGCTCTGTTTTAGTGATTAGTTCACCATGGTTACTCAGTTTATTACTGTTCATCTGATCCTGGCCAGGACTTCATGTTCACTGCGATCAGCCTTTGAAGGAGAAACGTGGCAACAGTCTTTAAATTTTTTAAATAAAATAGTATACGGATGAAGGAAGAAATAGTAGGCTTAGGCTGTGCTTGAGAAGGTTCACGTAAGACCTTATGTAAAACTTCCTGATAATAAGGATAAGTACATAATAACATAGACTGGGCAAATCATCGAGCTATCATGGCTGTGGTTGCTGAAATTTAATAAATTACATAAATATCAGTCCAAAATGAGATACAGACATTTGGTTAGGCCTTGAGAAAGAGGACGGACTATATGATTTAGGGGTTTCTTCCAATCTTTTTGTCCTTTTTCTTTGTTGTCTAAAACGTTAACGTTTAAAAACATGGAGCAGCCTACACTGGAAATATATTGGTGACTGGAGAGTTGCTAAGGCATAGCAGTATCTAAAAGACATACTATTCTATTAGCTTTTTCATCACTCTCTGGGAAGTTGTTTTATATACCTAACAGAAGCTAAATATGGTTTGACAGTAAGATCGTTCTTCTAGGCTATTTCTAGTAAATTCTAAATGGAATAGGCTTGTGTTTCTTCAGGATTTTTGTTTTGGTTTGTTTTTTTGTTTGGGGGTTGGGTTTTCTTTTGGATTTCGGGTTTTTTTTTTTGATAAAAATCTTATCTGGAAAATATGTTTGTTATGTAAACATTTCTGAATAATACATTTGGGAACTTCAGTTTTTTCTTTGTGTGTTAGAGAACTATGGCAAAAAATAACGTAGAATTTGTCACACAACTTACAGTGACAATTCAGCAACAGTATATGAACTTTCATAGATGATTTTCAAGGAAGGTTTAAAATATTTTCCATTTAAAAATGAAATAAAGAATCTTTCATCATTCCCTTTCCTTCCAGTCACTTGCCCTTCATACATTGTTCAGTCTGGCATTTAGACAATTTAAGTAGATCAAAGCCTTCCACCTACCTTCCATCTCGTTCTCTCTCTCTGCTCTTCTATCCACGTGTGGTAGGGTAGAATTTTCTTGTCAGCGAGCAGCAATTACGCGATATTATTCTTGCTATAATTCCACTAACGGTCTTTAGTAGATCTGCTGTGAACTGTGTCCATCGTGAGTCTTGTTGCATTTTCAATACCATTAAAAACTGACAAGCTTTTTGCAAGATGGCACATTAATATTACTTTACAACTCTAGTTTTTTATAGACAAATTAATGGGTGAAGAGACATAATGAGAGGTTTAGGACAAATTGATATTTTGAGCCAAATGCAGTGGCTTAACTTTTATGTGCCTTTCTTCCAAAGTGGAATTCAGAATGTTGTGTTTGGATTTAAGAGTTCAAACTCAGTGAATTGGAAGGAGTTATCTCAATATGGCATCTAGTACATCCTTAGTAATGAGCCTGAAGGTGTCTAGAACTGATCACTAGGGAACTGAGGCAACTGAAAAGAGTTTTGCCTGAGTCCTTAGTTAACGTTGTTCGGGGATGAAGGGTGAAATTCTCAATCCTACTTACAGGGAGAAGAAAAAAGTTTGTGTAGAGTCAGAATTCGGACACTCTCTTGGCAACAGGTATTTCTGAATTCTGGTATCTGTGCCCAGCTCTGTTTCTGTTTTTCAACCACTGACCATTTAACTTAAGTAGCCAATCCTAGAAGTAGAGATTTGAAGCCATGCCTGCTCCTTTCCATCAAACCAGCAACAGGTCAGACTTGTCTTCAGAGTCATGCAGTGATTAATTTGGATTGGCGGAATTCTAGGGTCTCAATGTGGCACTCCCATCCTGATTTTGAATGAGGAACTTTGTACCTGTTATGCAGCCAGACTTAGGCTGCCAACATCTGCTTGTCTAGCACGAAGCACCAAGCTGAGGCAGGTAACTAGGAAAAATTAGAGGCATATCCCTCTGTGTTTCTGATTTTTGAGTTGTTGAAATTCTTCCTTTAAAATGAATGCTATAAATACACAGAAAAAGAGAGTTGTTGTTCCTTGTAGCTATTCTGATGTGTTATTTATTTCCCATTTCTGATTATCTGTATACATCTAGTTTTATCCAGTCCTTTAGAAGCAATCTCTTTTTTCAGGAACAGAACTTCATTTGTTAAACTTTACGTTAGGAGGGTGGGTTCTAGGCTGTTCACTCATGTCACTATTAAGCTCAGTAAGTACATTCAGTTGGAATATAACTTGAATTTTGGAAGATAGGTTTAATCAGAAGGTTATCCTGCCTTGATGCAAACAAAACAAGAGATGGAAAACCCATCCTTCTGTTTGTGCTTGTTCCAGTGGTTAATCACCTCACTGGTATAAATATGTCTTTTTACTGTAATTAGTTTGGCTTTAGGTTTCATCCACTGCTTTTACTCGCTTCTGCTAGATTAAAAACCTTTCTGAAATGGGCTTTTCCGTCCCACTGAGTGACTTCTCAATGCTGTTGATATGATGAACAGATAGAAGTCTTAATGATTCTAACCGTAAAACATTTTCTTCAGCTCCTCTATCCTTTTTATGTCCATCTCCTTCTTGCTCTCTTTTTTTCTGAAACTTCACAAATGTGACCAACTGTAGTGTCTTCAGCACTATAGCCCTGCTGTCACCTGAAAAGTAGAGTTACTCTTTGGTCCTGCTGCTTCCTTGTTTGCGTACTTGTACACTTTGCTGATCATTATACAGGGGGTCCTACAGTGTTAGTTGTTTACACCGTGTTGATCTGTTTCTGGCATACTTCAGGGAAAGTGTAATCAGTGTTTTCCAACATGCATTCTGTAAGTATGGCAGGTATTTCTTGATTGCAGATGTCTAACTTCATGTTTTGTTATGAAACGTGTTACGTTTGAATAGACCCAGTTTACGTGTTGTGTCTGGTACTACTGCTTCCTCCTTAGGATTTATTATTTCACCAGACTTTACCCAGATTTATTTTGGTTTCTGATCATTGATAAAAATATGGAATGGCACTTGGCATAGTAAAATCCGTAAAAAGTGAAATCTAAACTACTGGAAATCCAATCTCAAGGTACCTGTGAACTTGGTGAAAGTAGGAAGTGCACTGAGAATCAATTGTATTTCTTACCCTGTCCTTCTAAGTTAACCCGAGGAGCCATGAAATCTCCTGACGTGCATACACAGTAAAAGACACTTTTTTCTTTAATGTATTAAAGCTGCTGTGCTCTAGTTTAAGTCAGCGTGGCGTTTTATACTCTCTGAGCTGAAGTACAGACAGACAATTTTTGTAACAATTCAGAGGTGGGAGAACTTGGCAGCATTTGCGGATGTGGAGGATAAGAGTACAGTCCAAAAACCCTCACCTCACAAACCCACAAACTGATAGCCATTGCTTGCTTAAAAACTCTATCGTGTTGTGAGGAGCGAAGTGTGCTGTACATAGAGAGGCTTCTGAAGGAGGAGGAAGTCAGGCTATACCGTTAACAGTTATGTCTGTGGCACACAGCGGAGAGTTACTGATTTTTAAAATTCCCCTAGAACAAATTTCAGATTAAAGTGTCTGACGCCTAGCCTTCTTTATTTTGACTAGGCAAATGGTCAGAAGTAGCTGTTCAGTAGTCTTTTTGGGATCAGAAATACATTGATTGTAAACTTCTAATGAAGTGCAAGAGGTTTTTACTGACCTGCACAAATATTTTGGACCATTACATGCATTTCTGTTGTTAGATAAACAACAAGTGATAGGAAGTAGAACCTGCTAATGTTCATGATAATATGGATGTATGCTGAGGCACAGATAACTGTCTGTAAAGATTCAACTGCACCAAGTCCAGTGGAATTTCTACTTTAATTTAAAGATGACCAGTATTAAGGGTCAGAAAGAAGTTTTCAACTGAATTGCATGATCCTTGTTATTTAGAGGGTAGTCTTTGCGGAGAAAAATGTTAAATAATCCAGTATTGGCAGCATTAGTTAGTTTGGCTTTATCTAGATGTGAAAGCAAAATGATGCAGGAGTTCATTTGGTTTTTAATTCTTCTACAGTGTTGCATTTAAATGAAATTTTCTGCTCATCTGCTTCTCACTTCATCTTGCAGAACTTGCAGGAGTTAAGTATGCAGTCAGAACTGTAGCTTTGTTTGGACATGAGCCCTCACGCACACACTCAGCCTGAGGCTTTCAGTTGATTTTCAGATCTATAAACACTTTCCTGCTCCTATTGCAAGGACAGGAGTGTCGGGAAATCAGCTGATCTAAAAGGATCTCAGCGGTCACAAGCCATACATATGAGCCACCAGCCCTTGTGAAGGTGCAGAGGAAGGGCTTGGCATGTGAAGAAAGTGAGGGCTTGTGTGGTCTTACATATGTGGTAACATTTCCAACACCCTCTGTTGAATGAAGGACACATCTGCTGAACTCAGCAGACGGGCAGGTGGCACTGCTGTCAGGCCCCTCAACAGACACGTTGAATTGAGTGATGGGAAATGAAATGTGTGGCATCTCGGAGTTACAGGGAGGCCTACTGAATGTGTGCCTAGACTGCTAGGATGCTTCCTAAGATGTGCATCTTCCTGTTGAGGCTCCTGTGAGCGGAGCCCCACCGAGAGGGACAGCTTTTGGTGATGACGCCTCTTTTTGGAGAGAATTGAGGCAACCCAAAGCCACAGGAAAAAAAATGGTGTGACCTTGCCAGGTGTGGGTGTCATGACAGCACTGGAGAGGTGAAGGGTGATACAGGCTTGGGCTCTTGCTGTCTGCTATGGAGGAGTACGCAAACATCCATAACAGCCTGAAATGTCCATAAGCTGTTGTCTGTTTGATTGCTTTTGTTATTCTCTGCTGTGAGACCTACTGAATACTTGTTCCTGGTGAAGTGGTTTCAGATCTCAGCCACTGTCATGATGTAAGTGTTTGATAGTGCTAATAGTCAATATGTTTAGAAATATTTATTGACTGGCTGTTTGAATATCCAGTTTGAATAATTTTCATGTTCAGATTGCAGAGGATGGCTAAATATATCTCCCTGTGTAAACAGCATTTCCACCTCAAATGATATCAGGGGAGGAAAAAAGAGAGTGTACTTTCTCATAAAAATGCATTAAATAAAAATCATTAAACCCTGCATTTTATCTCTGGTTGCCTAGTAACAACACAGCCACGTCAGTGAGCGCCATTATCTCAGGTACAATGAACTGCGCTGCACTAAGGGACAGAAGCAGACTGAAATAAGCTATTTGTATCCTGTTATCTCTGCTAAATCATGGCATTGTGTTTTATTGAGGAAACTGGAAAATGAACCTTTTTTTTTTTGATGTCTATTCCTCCAAGTGCTTTGACAATGGCAAAACTTTCCTCAGATACATAGCTCTGTTCTGAGGAATTCTTCAAGGCTTTTGCACAGTGACAGTTTACTGTAAAAAGCCTGTAAATACTATTTTAAAGTGGAAGAATAATCTAAAAGATGCCCCAGCCATGGAAGTTGATACTGAACCCTGGTAAAGGAAGCGGTTCTGGTTTTGGGATGAGCACAGACTTTGCATTAGGATATGTTTCTGGGAAACAACAGATCAGGATTTGATGCCAAGAAGGATACAGAATTGAGGTCCTTCTGTGTAAATACTGTAAGCACTGAGCTGTTGTGTTGCTATAGACTTTTTCAGGATTGTTTAATTGCTCAGTGATGACTCTGTGTGCGCTCAGGGGATGGTTGCTGAAGGGATGTCCTAAGGGATCTGCAGTAGGGGGAATGTTTTGTTTGAGAATCCCATTTGGCACAGGATGGACACCGAGATGCTTAGTCCTGTCACCTTACCAGCAGCTTTTGTCACAAGGGACAGGAGAATTCTAGTTGTCATAATACATTAGTATAATATATGCAAAATATATATGTGATTTATATAAATATATATTATTAGTATAAGTATGGAAGTCTTAAAAATCTAGGTGGTTAGTCAGGGCTTTTGACTGCATGATTGGATTTACACGCCTAGGTTTTGCCTAAATCCTGAATCAGAGATGCTTTTGCATCTGAATTTAGATAACTCAGTTGTAGAGCGTAGACGTTACAATATCCTCTCCCAAAGGAACCTTAGATGAAAGATTTGAGTGAACACTTGTGGGAGAGTAACTATGAAACGCAAGCTCATGATCCTTAGAAAGCATAGAAGGGAAAACAGCAGAATATCAGGAATGCATCTTAGGAAGACTGATTTTGTGAGCTCAAAGACTGGCTAGATGAAGGCTTCTGGGAGATACAGCTAAGAAGAAATGAAGTTAGGGAAAGACTGTGTTAACAGCTTGAGAATAAACTTTTCCAGCATGGAGAAAGCATTGGAAGAGCAATAGGAGTTTGACCTCGATCACAATCATTGTAATGTCAAGCACAGAGAAATAAAATGACAGGCAGTGAGACCAAGGTCAGATGTCTAAGGCTAAGCATTACAAAACCCAAACAAACAAAAAAGCTTAAGCACATAAAAGCAAATGCAGAAATATCCAACCCAGTACAAAATAAAGAAGACTTGAAAGTAGCAAGAAGTCTAAGAGTATATACATAGTGGGCGGGGAGACGAAGGACATTGATACTTCACTGCTCAATGAAGAGAGTAAAATTACTGATGCAGAGTAGAAAGAAGGCTGAAGTGTTTAATGCCTTTTCTGCTTCAGTATTCCTCAATGTTAAAAAGCAGTTTGGTGCCTATTACGGCACCAGTCATAGAGGGTTAAAGAACAAGTCAGAGAAGGATTGGAATTGAAATCCAGAAACTACTAGTACTGATTTTGAAAAGCATCTCTATAACCATTTCTGCACTATTGCCACAGTAATTTTAGTTTGCCAAAAAGAAGCCCACCCCCAGACTTGAATGCTTTTTTGTTCTTTTGATTTCCCTTCGTTGTATTTGATTCCTTGTTTCTGTGTGTGCGTGTGTTTATTAAAAGACAGAACAGAAAAATAAAGCATTTGTACAGCAGTTGTGCAGACCATCTTATGATGATTTGAGAAGCACTGGAATAGACTGGGCTAGAAAGGAGTTCATAAGGTAGTTCTTTTTACATTAGTTAACATGCTTCTGATTTTCAGGGCAATAAACTTTTTCAATAGTTCATTTAGCTATNTTTAGCTATGTTTTTTTTTTTTTTTTTTTTTTTTCCTATGGTTGCTTTTCATTTATATAAAAGCTCGAATTATGTGAGTTCAGATTTGGCACTTCATTGCTGGAGTAGTGAATGTTAAGTGGGTAAAATTCATAGCAGATGAAATTGTTGCTGACTGCTGTTCAGATAGTTTTACCTATGCACAACAGTCCGCTGGTAGATTTGAATTTATTTTGCTTTTATCTGTCTCTTATATTTTATTCCTTTCTAAATTGATACTTTCCTGAATGTGTATCATGAACTTTCTCAGCATTCAGCTTCAGAAATTCATTGCAGATGTGAATATAACCTCCAACGGAAAAAAAATCCTTTTATCCTTGTCACATATGTTAAGAACAAATATGACATTCAAAAAGAACAAGCTAAAGCAAGTCCATGGTTGATCAGTAGATACTGCAGATTGCCAGGAAGTCAGTGTGCTGGGGAAGCTGATGGAAAGCCTCTGTTTGCTCCTAAAGCTAAATTTAGGGTTTTTTCATAACAATATGTAGAAAGCCTCATATACTGTGCATTTGAAGTATATTTCACTAACAGTACTCATGTACTATCATGAGAACTTGAAAATTAATAGGATTTTAAATAGTCTAGGTTTAACTTTGCATTGTATGTACTAATATGTACAATAAATTAATGATAATTCTTATGCCCTGCTTTGTGTGTACGATGCATTAATTAATCAACCACTGATTTGTCAGTCTTTCCATATTAAATCACACATGATTATATCACTGAAAAGATGGTGCCAAGAGAGTTTTAGGCGTGACTCAAGGAATTTACATGCATGTATACTTTTATTTATGTGTCTTAAACCAATATTTTTTTTTCTTTGCTATTAGTAACTTCTTGTCATTTCTGATGGAGATTTCTGGTACAAAATGAGAAAGATTTGACATTCAAACTGAAAATTTTACAAACAATTCACAATGTGAGTAATTGCCTATGGACATGAAACAAGTGCATTTTTTCAGGTGGTCAGAATATTGAGAGTTGAAAAGCTGCAGCTTTGTAACTATTGCTGCAGCAAGAATTTTGGAGTAATCACTTGAATCAGTAGCTCAGATTTTAGTCTTATCTGGCATCCTTCTTCCCTGCAAATGCTATAGAACAGAATTATTCAGTGGACACAGTGAGGATTTAAGAGAGAAGTAAAGGATTGAGATGCCAAGACTGTCTTGACTTCAAATCATGCTGGTTTTTCAGGCTGCAGAAGTTGGTAAAAGAATGGACACAGAGTAGTTTTCTATTTCTGTCTCCCAAACAGTTTCCTGGTGTTTATTTGAAAGTAGCCTAGTCTTCCATTTTTTTCCAAAACTGTGTTAAATTGCATTATAGAAAAGCTGCACTCATGAAGTCCACTGCGTGGAAATGCACTCCCATTGATCTTCCCATGATACTAAATTCCTTAGTTTGGTGATTAAGTTTGGTGATTCCTTAGACTTGTGATTAAGCTAGAGAAAGCAATAGTTAAATCTTAGAACAACCTCATGTTTAAACAGATGTTTGGGGGTTTTTTATTGTAGAAAAACTCTATAAAAATTTCTCTTTTTTGTTAACCTTTGGAATAAGTCAAATGTATTATATCAGTTTTTTTCTTCGTGTTGAAAGAAGCGGGGAATGGCAAAGAGGAGAGCTGAGATATATTCCTGATCCAAACAGGGGAGGTGTGTAGCCAATTGTCTGTGTAAGCAACGCACTAGGGAGCACTTGTGCCCCCCAGGCTATCAAAGTGCTGAATTTCTCAAACACTCTGAGCTTTAAGAGCTACAAATGAAGGTAAAAACAAATCTAGCAATTAGATTTTTAAGTAAACTAAATTTCTCAATAAAAATAGTTTCAGGTACCATTTTTTCCCACATTACCTTCAAAATAGCCACTTCCATTTTTATGCCAGAATTTTTGCCTATGTGAATTCCAGGCTGATGGAAGTTATACTGATGTCTCATGGTTCTCCCTTGTTGTTTTAAGTGAATTAGGCAAGTTCTTAAGCACCTCTGTTTCTGTTGCTTGGTGCTATTAGTTTTTTTGGTGCTTTTGTTTTGTTTTTTTTTAATTGTGTATTTTGAAGTGTCTTCTAGCTTTTGTAACATCTTGGGATGATGCCAGCTGAGAAACGGGCTTCCTAGGTTGGGCAGCAGCACATTCTTGATGCTGTGGTATTTGGTCACCCCCTGTAAGGCACTTAGGAGGGGTTATGTGCTTTGTGTTTGCCTTTGCCACCAGCAATTAGAGAAGACTCCTGTCCCCCCATGTACACCGAAGTAGACTATCCCTTGATTTTCGTAAGCTGTGTCTGCATTCAGTTTCTCCCCATGTTCATGCATTGAGAAAACCTATTTTTAAATGGTTTGGGTCTTAAATTTTACAGAAATGTGATGGTAGTTATGCTTCATTCATTCAAAATTAGAAATAATTTGGGATTTTAAGAAACTCCAGATTTAAGGGACTAAATTGAGCCATCATACAAGTAGAAATGAGTTGCGATTTGTGATGGATTCCATCAGATTCCATGAAGGTTGAACATATGCTAACCAAATGTATCTGATTTAGACGGCTGCCGGGAGGCTTCTGGGAATGGGGAGAAGCAGATGAGTTATATGAAGTTGGCTACCCAAGCACCCACTTCAAGACATCGTCGTCTAGGCTTTCAGACACAAGAAGGACAAAAATTGCTAAATGAATGGGAAGGTTTCTGAGAGGGCTGATTTTTTTTTTTTTTTTTTTTAACAATTTAGAGGAATCAGAGACAGCAAAAAACCCTATCATTAATGTATTTTTATTTTGGGGGGGGGCTGGCGAGGGAAGGGTTAAAAAACCAAGCACACGGCTTATAAAAAAACAATTTAAATAAGTTGCATAAAAGTTCTTTTGGGAATTTCAAGCCGATTGGTATTGGCTTAATGTGCTTCAGTGGTTATTCCCCCTGATTAATAAATACAGAGACCGAATAGAAAACTTGGTATGATCAAGAGATTAGAGGTCATACTTGTTATGACTTTGAATACCAGATGTGCTAAAGACAATCTTTCACTATTGCTGGAGGGAAGGAAGTCAGAATTTCCGCATTAGGCTGTGATAAGCAAAAACTTTTTTATTTTTGTGATGTGAAGGACTGATTTAACATGTTTCTGTCAGCTTCAGTGTCAAATAATATTTCTGGCTCTGTGAAGGACTTTATTCTTCTTTTTTATTTCCATGCATGTCCAGTGCTCTCCTTTCCAGGCAGCTTTCAGAAAGGATAATGATAAAGTGTAAGAAAAGTTTTATTTTTCTTAAAATTTGTTGCTTACAGTCTCTTGATACCCACATTCCTGTGGTTTCTGATTAATCTGTTGAAACCATCTAAGCCGCATGACATACTACCGTCAGTTGTTTTCTTTCTTCCAGTGCTTTCCTTGAAAAATAGTCTGACTACCTTCTTCCTTAACACTTCAGAAAAGTTTTATTGATCTTGAATATTTTGAGGTTTGGGGATATCTGCTATGATTTTGAAGGTGAAATGGACTACACTAATCTCTCTTTGAGAAAGTGGTAGGATGTAAAGTAGTTTTCAGAAGTCTTTGTAAACTACCAGTGCCTATAATGAACATCTGAAATAAGGAGGATAACTAATACGTGTGTGCACATAAAGTGCCATTTTGAGATGATGCTTTTCTTGAAATACCTGAGGGGCTGCTTTTTCTTACCAGAGAGAACCAGCAACATAATTTGTTATAAAATACCTGCTAATGCATTGTTTTACCCTGATTACTTTCCTGTATGTCTCCTGCTTGGCATGCTCTCATCTGATCTTTAGTTAGAGGTATTCCTTGCGTTTGAGGGTGGTTTAGTTGGACTTGCACAGGCTGGAAAATACAAAGGATTCCTTTGTGGATGGTGCAATTAGATCTTTGATTTTTATTCTTTTTTAATTTTTTGCTTTTCAACCTCTCCCTTCAGTACTTAAATTCGTTTTAGTTCATGTTTGAAAGTAAAGCTTAAATTTGTCTCCTGACCTTTAAGTTACATTTCTTTGAATGTGTAGGAGATGAGATCTCTTTCAGTCTCTTTTCTTTTGTCATTTCTCTAATATGAGTAGGAAAATAAAGTCTTTTGTTGAGATTAAAGCTAATTCCTTTTTATGTTTTGATTCTTCTTTGTATTATGTGAATAATTTAAAAAAAAAGTCAGTTACTTAGTTTTACCTTCTAATCAGTTCAAAGGCTTTCAATCTAACATATTTTGAAAATAAGTGGTGAAGCGCAGAAATAATGTATTTAAAGCAATGTACATTTTGTTTGAAAAAGGTTAAATGATATCATTCTACTGTAGTTGGTATTTTTAGCAGCTATTCTGTTCTGGAGTGGAAGGGTTTGGGATGTGGTCGGTTACCTTATTCAGCAGACATACCTAGTACAGGTTAAGCAGGTTCTTTTGCCATTAGCTAGCCCTTAACAAATTGAGACCTTGTTCATGGATTCTGGAGTCTTTGTTTGTTTTCTTCTGGCTCTTCTGCCATTGTTTTAATTATTTGATTGAAAAATAATTACATAATGTAATCTAAGAAAGCATTTTCCAAAATTGCCTTTTTCAGATCCAAGAAGGCAATTTTATATGTATTCCAAGTGGATGATTATGTTTCGTTTTCTGTTAAGAACTTAGGTGCTGAATACTAATTGGGCACTTTATAATTAAAAGGTAATAATACAATTATATTCCAGTTTTTGTTGTCACTACTATCATCCAGTTGAGTGTTGTAAAAATAAGCATTGAGCACTATGAAATCACCTCATTTTATCAAGAAAGCACAAGTCACAAAACCTGATCACAACGAGCGTGGGTTCATTGATGGCTTATATCAAAACAACAGATTTTAAGAAGGGTTTAGGAAGCAATCACTCCTTAGGTCTGCCTGCTGCAGGAGGCTGGGTTGGTTGGTAATACTGGGACTGGTAGATTGCTGGATCTTAAAGTAATCTCTCATACTTTTAATTGAGGTAATTTTACAGTAGAAAAATAGTATAAAATCCAGGTGAATTAATTTAGTGAAGCAAGAAAACAGTGATCATTTATCACTTTCGCTTTTTGATGCATACAGAATTTTATAGACCCCCTTGTGCAAATTGTCAAACAAGCAATTCCATCAATTTAATGGAGTATCTTCAGTAATCGATAATAGTTAATAGACTTTGCTTTTTTCTTCATTACCTATTTTGCGAACATCTTGATGAAAAACCTGCAAGTTTCAGTTTATAACTACAGAATACTTTTTTACAGTACATATTTATAACCACGGTAGATAGTAGGCATTTATTACTGAAGTAACTATTCTTTTATAAAATCACTTCTATTGTGATTTCAGTGAGTCTGCCTAAATGGGGGGGGAGAGGGTTGGGTAAAACTGCCCAGTTATAAGAAAAAAAAAAAAGTGAAAATACATTGTTTTGAGAATGTTATTTTCTTAGGATTATTTCTTTGAGAAATTTCAGTATCTTCTGACTTTGAACATGATCTTGGAACTTAAGAATATCATGTGTCCTGGCTGCGTTAAAATGTGGCTGACTTAAAAATTTCTGAAGTGTAGTTCTATATATATGATAAAACTTTTTCAGAGGCTGGCGGGTTAAATTTTTCATATTCTTTCATGCATGCACACAGCTTTACATATAGATAGCTTTTGCAGATGATCAAATGTGCTTCCTCTTTTCTTTGCAGTTGTTATCCCAGCACGGCTATGCGTGAGTACCTAGAGCAGGTAATTTAGTGCAGTCTGTTTTCTTCTTTGCTCTCAGCAGTACAGCATGGAGGAAGAGGTTAGATGGGTGAAACGGAAAGGGATGGTTAAAGGAGACAGGTAGCAGGTGCAGAGAAGTGTGAGAGAACAGATTAAGCCTGAGGCAACTAGAGGTGGAGGTAATTGAGGACATTTAGAACAGAGAAAACAAAGGTGAAATGAGTATAATCTAGCAGGGGCTCCTAAGTTATGAGGGTGTGTAGCCACATGACGAAAAATCTGGAGACAGCCGGGGAGATTTATGTCAGCTTTGCTTCCCTAATGGCCAGATATGACATACTGGCAACATACCTCACTGTTTTTCTCTGCAGTGTTCACAGAGGATAACAGTCTACTAGAAACCAGGAAAAAATATAAAGGTATATAGAATCTTCATTGGTATGGAATGGGCAAATAAAGAACAGCTGCGTGCTATTCCTGTATTGCGAAGAGAAGGAAGCACACAGTGAAATTACAAGAGATAATGAGAAATGTTTTTCATGCTAGTTAAATAGTAGAAATGCAATGATAGAGTCCTTTGGGTTCCAAGAAGACTACTAGACAAGTTCATGGTCCATCAGAACTTATGAAGCAAAGTGGTCTATGTTCAGCCTCTGACTGAGGATGTCCTGAAACTGCGTGTTTCTAGAAGCTGGCAAAATAAAACCCAAAGTACCATGCTGTCTTTTAAGGTCCTGTTCTTTGCCAAGAGTAAGGGTTACTGGACTAAATGGACCTTCAGTGTGACCCAGATCAGTCTCATTGGGCTAAAAGTTCTCTAATAAATCTGAACTTTACAGATTTTTTTCTGTTCCCTCAGTATGCTTATGAAGACATTTAGTCCAAGTCTGATGTGAGCGTAATGTGGTGATTATTGACCAAGATGTGCCTTTATCAGACTACTTGGTAGTTGATTGCTTTTTAAAGTTGTAAAAGTCCCCTCTTCAGAATGGCTACTGACTGACTGTTATTTCATTACCATGGGAGTTTGGCAGGAGTAGAAGTTTCATGGTCTGGCTGATATTAGTCAGAAAGGGACAGAACTGAACTCAGAAGATCCTCTGTTTCATCTCCTTTCATGCAGGCAGAACTGAGTAAATATTAACCTGCTTTGCTCTTTCCTGTGGCCCAATAAGCTTGTATAGTGTGTTCTTAATTTCCAGTGACCTGTTTTCAGAGTGTATTCCACTGTTTTACAATATCAAAGCTTTTCATTGAATTCAGTCTAAACGATTAAAATTAAGACTGACTTTTTTCCTGTTTGTCATTAGTCATGAGGAATGGTTGATCACAGTTTCTGTGACCTTGAATGAACCAGACACACACATTTCTTGTAGCCCTTACTGTGGTTTTTTTTTAATTTTTTTTAACTTCTTACAATTGTATAAATTTTGCAATGAATTTTCCAGTGACATCCTGACTCTTACAGTAGTGAACTGAAGAAGTGCTCTTATGAGTTTGTCTTGAGCATCTAAGAGGCTAAATTTGATTTCATTCTTCTGTTGTTTTGGATATTTGACCAGTTGTAATGTTTTATTCTGCTTATGTTCTGTTGGTTATTTATATTAGTTTAGTTTGAAGAACTGAAGTGTACTGGGATAATTAAGGTAGTGATAGATTTAAAGAAAGCCAGTTTAAAAATAAGCTGCTTAAAAATGCATAGGTTTGGTTAAGCGCTGTCTCTTCCCCAATCTCTTTCTCTCTCTCACCCACCCACATGCACATTTTCAATTTTTTTCCATAATAAGGAATTATATTGTCATTTGTGGTTATAGCTTAGTTTTATGAAAACTGGGATTTAAAACTAAAATAGCTGAAAACATTTCATGTATCATAAAGGACCTAATTAGGCTGCAGAAATAGGTTGAAAGGTAAATACTCAAAAGAAAGGCCTTTTTATTTTCAAGTGTTTTGGCATGAATAGTTGCATTGTTGCAATTTCCTTGCCAATTTTTTGTCAAGAAAACAGAGTTTTTTATCTTTCTTACTGGAAGTCCATAACCTTCGAGGTTCACTTTCTCTCTCTGGAAGCCTTCAGAAATTCTGAGATAAAACTGTAGAAGGGTAGCTGAATTTCCATAAGCAAAAATAAATCAAACTACTTTAAAAATGGAAAAGTAGATGTAAATTACAGAAGGAAGTGATATTGTGAAATAAGTGACCATTGATTCTGTGAGTGCTGATACCAAAAGGAATGGCAGAAGGCTGTTGTGAATCATAGCAGAGAACAGCTTTTATGTTCTGGGTGTACTTGCAGATAAACCAGTATTCAGAAATGATTGAATTTATTCATTCTGCTCCCATTGTCAGCAATCAGACAAGATTTGCAAGAACATTTATACTCAGGAAGAAACGCAATACTGTGAAACTCTTGAAACAATGAAAAGATTTTTGAATTGTGCATCAGAGCCTTCTCAGAAGAGGGAACTCAGCCCATATGGTCTCTTGAAGTTATTCTTTAGCTTTACCTGTGTAGCAAAGATGTAAACATTTTCTATCTTCTAGCATGTTGGTGAAGTCAAGATTTAAAATGAACACATGTGATCAAGGCAATCTAAATAGTACCAAAGTATTTTGATTTGCTAATTAAAAAAAAAAGTGCAGGAGGTGGTCTGCCCTGAATATTTCCCTCTTTATGCTTTGCCAGACTTTGTGTCTCTTGGGTGGGATGCCATATGATGATTTTTGATGTTTACAGTGATTCTTCTTTACATGACAAAATAAAGCCTGAGGTAAGGTATGTAGAGAGAAGGAAGAACAGAAGGATAGATAAGAAGATGGGGAGCAGAACAGGAAGAAAACTCACAGACATCCTTTTAGTTATTAATATAAGTGCTGTCCTGCATGTCTACAGGTGATTGAGGCTTAGGCTGTGGATGTGTTACAGAAAAGACTCATAAAGGAATATGAAACCTGAAAGGCAAGTGAATATGCCCAGCTATGGAACTATTTATTTTTGCATTATCATTCTTATCTAGAAAGATGCTTGGGTTATGTCTTGCAGTGGTCACAGCAAGTTAAGTTGCTGATTCCCATAGCCATCAGATTTCCTGGTTTCACTTTTCGTTGGCATAGCTTCATCTGTGGTAGCAGTGCTGGCAGTACTGATGGAGACTGCTGGCAGCCGATCTACAGTGTCTCAGCTGGAGTATCATCTAGTTCCTTGTCAGCAGAGTTGGGAGAGAGAGTTGGAGCAATCAGATGGCATTTCTACTTCCTCTGTGCAAATTTGTTCTTTTTCATATAAGCATGCTGATTAATTTCTCTTGCAGAACTGGATGATACGTATTCTTTCAGGCATTACATTCAAATTTTAAATCCCTTTTCAAAATTCCATTTTATTGCTATATGGATATTTTAACATACTTAATTTTAACTAAATTTAATGCTTATTTCGCATAATGGTAGAACATGGAAATTGTGAAGCACCAGTAAGAACAGTAGAGGACTGCCTGTGAACACAAAGGTGTTCCAGTCTTCAGGGTTCCTTAGGCTCATTTGAAATCCCTAGGACAGAATGCATATTGTCTGTGATACGTTCATGTGTGATGATATATGAAACAATAAATAATTATGTGGATGGTTCTTCTGAGGAAAAGCTATCATGCTGGCTGCTGTTTCCAAAGAGAAAAAATACTAACCAATTAAGGGAATGGGGTGACTAATAACAAAATCCTACAATTTATTGTTGGATAAATCATTTATTCTGTGTAGTCTGTGGGGAGAGGGATACAGTGTGTCAAGCTTTCTGACAGCATAATTTTGTTGAAGTTGGTTGAATTGTGCCAGCAAAGGTTTTGGTTTTATAATCTCCGCTACTGCAGCAAATAGATGTAGTTCTTTTATGAGAAAGTTCAAATCAGTAGCAATTAGTATTCCCCAGGCCTAATTTTCCACCTCATAAGTGCAGACAAATGTAATTAGAAAAGGTGAATTTGAGAATTCTGTTGGTAGCAGATCATCTGCTTACGTGTGTCTTCATTGAAAAGTCTTTATCTCCTGCTTCTCCTCCTGTTTGCGCACGTTCTGATAGTAGTCACTGCACCAAGACTGCAGCGTGCTTCAGCTGTGTGCTTCAGAATGGATTCATTTTACCCTGTATTTGACTTGGCCTCCATATTAATTTTAAAACTCATGTATAAAATAATAAACTTCAAATGAGATAGGGCATGGATGCGATTGCACCATTTTTTTTTGTGAGTATAGTAGTCTGAATTTTTTAAATGTTGATTTGATTGTCTCTCCTTATGGATAAGGACTTTCTCGATGTGTGATTCTGCTCTCATTGAACACGGAGGTTGGTGTCACTGTGGCTGTTACTGCTTCTTCCTTACCACCTTTGCCTTATGGATTTTGCAACATATCTCTTCCTGTCCGTTTACCCCAGGGCTTTTTTAGGGATCATCTGAAAGTGATCCTGTGGTCTTTAGATTGTTAATTTTTCCCCTCCCATTGCTGCTTTTAGGGTGGATTTGTTTGTTTGTTTATTGTCACACTGCAAGGCACAGTAGGAAGGTAATTGTCTATCAGATGTACTATAGATTTTATTATTGATCACATTGTGCAGTAACAGTAGGATGTCAAATTGAATTTTAAGCTCTTTAATGTTGCTTCACTGGTGATGACTGCTAAGTGATGTACCCCTACTGATATGTCATACCCTGGGATTTGTTTTGGGGTTTTTGGACTTTGGATATTCCTGAAAGTTTAACTTATTCTTGGGGATCAAGCAGTTTGGAAACTATTTAATTTCTTTTTTACTATATTTTTTCAGATCTTGTCTTTAACCTGTTGCTTTAACATTACACATTTTCTCAGCAGTTGGATGCAGGTACAGACCTAACAGTAGAGTCTGTTTTGTGAGTGAGATGTGCTGTCTGCACCTGAGTCTCTTCAGGGAAAGCACCAGAGATCACTGAAGGTCTGTGCTGCAGGCATCTGGCTGTAGCAGGGTCTCCAGCTAGACCACCCTGAACTCAGACATAGCAGGAAGGAATACCTCAATGTCTGTGGTGTTCCAAATAAGTGACATTTAAAATATACTATGTGTGGATCAGTGCCAGTCTTCACATCTTTCTTGCAATCAATTATTACAGTTCAAACGTTTTCAATTTTATTTTTGAGTACATTATGGAGAAACTTCAAGCCAGCTTCTGTGCTTGTATCCTTAAAATTCAGACTTCTGCTTTGTACTTTGACATTTTGTTTCCAACATACTGTTTCCTTCTGTTTGCATGGAAATTATTTGTAGGTACAAACAACTCTGCTGTAACTGTACATGGTATATTTCTTCAAGGTGGTTGTACAAATTGGGCTGTTAAAACATAAACTACTTTCAATTTGTATGTAGAAATACCCTTTGAAAGAAGAAGAAAGATAAGCATCTCAAATAGCCTATTTTAAAGGGTGTAACTACTTTGTCCTGTTCCTTAGTTTTCTTGATTTGATCCACTGTGTATTTAATAGTTGAAACATCATTGTTAATAAAATCTCTCATTGAATACTTTTTTCTAAATATTTTCACTTTCCCTTTTCACTCTGTAGGTGGAAGAAATTGTTGATATAGGAGCATTTGCCCCAGAAGACATTCATGTTCCCAAAATCTATGTTGATCGCCTGATACAAGGAGAGAAGTTTGAGAAGAGAATTGAAGTAAGTGGCAGAGCTTCTTGGTCACAATGTATTTCAGTTTGGGGTGTATTTTAGAATTCACAGAGGTTTTACTCTAGCCACCAGAGTCTTAGCACTGAGAAAACAGTGTGAGAAAGTCCTGTCAAGTTTTGCTGGGTACTGGAGCTTAGGTAGGTACTTTGGTAGTTCGTAATTAGGTGGGAACCTGAGAATTAAGCCTTACTGAGCTTGTACCTCAGCCTCTCTGGTTCAGTCCCTGAATACTTTAGAGAAACTGCCTGTAGTCTTGGATGGCTTTAATGCAGTTGAAAATTTGATGGAAAATGCTACTTCATTCTCCTTCCTTCTCTTAGTTCACCTTCTGTAGACACAAGAGGAACACCTAGACTAAGAGCTGACTTTGATGATTAGATACTTACTTTTCTACTGGAGACCTTTTGATGTGGTCATAAAGGGCCCTTTTGTGCTGCGTATTGAATTATGTTACATTGCAAAGTTACTGGAACCTTTCTTTCCTTTTCTTTAATCAGGAACTTTTTTAGCCAGTGACATTTCTGGTCTGAATAAAAGATGTTAATAGCTATTAAAAATTGCAGCAGTAATATTCCATCACTGAAAACATCTAAGAAAATGATGATTATGTAATTGTTGTTCTTTGATTCTGTGGCTTTGCCTCACTCATGCTATGTCCCTGTGTTCATTTTGGTGATGTGACAATGCTCTTAAAGTGCAATTGAAAATTCTGTATTTCTCCTGTGTCTCCATACTGTGGAGGTGGGAATTATTCCAAATGTCATCAGAAGAGCTGGTGGAAGGGGAGATACATGACACAAGGGAAAAAAAAAAATCTTAAAAAAAAAAAAAAGGTGCAGAAAGGAATTGTAATAATTAAACTTTGATTACTAAAACCAAGTCACAAAGTACTAGAAAGTCACAGAAGGCCTTTTCTCTGAGTAAACTCTTTTATGAATGTTAAGGTTAAAAAGCTTTTTTTTTTTCCTTCCATCTGTTCATTCCGCAAAAACATATTGCATGTTTTTGAGTATTTGACTGGAAACAGATGTGTCAAACGTCTTTTCTTTTTCTTTATTCTTTCTTTGGGCATGTTGTGTTAGACTGCAATTAATGGCCTGTTTCCTTTTTCTGAATGGATGCAATATCTCACAGAAAAGTTTTCAGCTTTCGTGAGAGAAATCCATTTTACAATTTTTAAACTGGTGTTCTTATTGCAGATTGGCAGTGGTGACTGCCAAAGAGGTAACTGTCCAGGGAAGACTTTTATACAAAACCACCTGATTTTCTTTGGCTTGTCTGCATAAGTGAATATCTAGTCAACTGCCCCCTTCCCTATATGCTTAAGAAGAAAAGGAAGTGTGTGTGGGGGAAGCTACAATAAACTGCACAGCAAAGTTGTTACAGAGATTAATTTGGTTTGTGTAATTTTGTAATTCTGGCAGTGGTGCCTCTCATTAATAGAAGTATAGGAAGGAAACGGCAGATTTATTTATTCTTCTATAAAAGATTACTTATGAATGAAGTGACTGTACACAAGAAAGTGTTCAGTGTGATAAGTGGTAAGAGGGGAGACGGTAAGAGGGGAGATGAGGAATAAAGATAATAAAGAAGCTAGTCTGTCATAACTCTTACTGTCTTTAAATAGCAGTTCTTGCCTAATTTGGCTCAGACGTGGTCCCTTTAGTGCAAGTTGTACTTTCTATCCAACCTTTTTGCTGCAGAGAAACCCTCTGTGGTTGTTCTGACTTTTCCCATAACTTGCAAGTGAAACAATTCTAGGGAAAATAGTCAAGGCATAAAAAGAAAGTTGCTGAGAAGTTCAAGAGGATTGATACTGTTTCTGACTGCCTGAGAAGAAAGTGACCCCCAAAATAGGGAAAAAAGACACTGAAAAAATTCTTTTGTGGTGATGAAAAGGAACAGAGGATAATTTTGCCTGATATGTTCATTACAGCCTGAAGTAGGAGTGGATGCGAAGACATGTGGGGGTGCAGGACATGAGGTTGCCCAGAGCAGTTTTATATGCATAGGAGAGAAGTGCAAATAACATAATCTATGTAAACAATAATTTACAAAATGGTTTTATAAACTTCTTGAATGTCATGGCATTTTCACGTACATGTGATTTAGAAAGCATGGACTTAAGGACAGGGAATCTAATGAAACAAGTTCAGGCAGTTTTATGCAAGATTATACAGATTTCTGTTTGAAAACTTAGTTGCTCAGCTCTCAGTATCTTTAGATTACTGGCATTTGTCCATCTCATGCATATAAATCTATAATAGCACCATTGAATTAAAATAATGCAGAAAGAAAGCAGTATTTGTATTTTAGGTTGACAGTTTACAAGTATATTTAGGTATCTCTGGGGTAATGAATCTCAGACTTGCTAGTATTTGCATTAATGCTTGGTGCCTTCTCAACTAGTTGTCTAGGTATCACATACTCTCTCAGCCTTGGCAATACAGACAAAGAAAAAAGATTTTGCTCTAAGGCTATCATTGGGGATATTTGATGACTCCATTGGCTTAGATAAGCTTGAACTGATAGAATAAAAGGTTGTTTTTTGTAGAAGATGGATAAATAACATTATTCTTAGACCAAGTATGTGAGTGCAATCACAAATCAGGCTTTTGTGTCTTGAGAAGCAAGAATCTGGGTTCTAATCTATTCTTATGATTGATACTTTTTTTGCAGCGCTTATCAGTTCGAAAGCCTGAAGACTCAAAGGCCAAACAAAAACAAGGAGACAATGTGAGGGAGAGGATCATCAGACGGGCTGCATTAGAGTTTGAGGATGGCATGTATGGTATCCTTCAGCTGTGCTGTAGGTTAAAGTGACGACTCACAAGAATAATAACTGCAGCTGTTTTGTTTAAGACAGGTTAATTACTATGCTCATTGTCTTTTCCAGAGCCTGGGATTCTCTCATTTTATTAACACCCTTTTGAAATAGATGGGATGTTAAGGCATAGGGTACCTGGAATTTTTATCCAGGCATATCTGAAGAGTGTGTTAGCAGTTGAATGTTTTGCAAGAATTTACTGAAAAAGTTACATACGTTGGAAATGAAGTTTATTTGCACTGTGGGTTTTTTATTATGTAAAGCATTTGACAGAATGCAATTACAGTCCAAATGGCAAAATAATTCATCACAAATGTGAGCCATCTAAGTAGAAATGAAAGTGTTTGTGAAGAGAACCGTTCTAATCTAATCATAGTACAAATATAACTTTTTTTAATTTACTAGTTTGCAGTATGTGTGTTCCTGTTTGTGCCTTAACCAATTCTCTTCAGCTAATCTGGGTATTGGAATCCCACTGTTGGCCAGTAACTTCATCAGTCCAGACATAACTGTTCATTTACAGAGTGAAAATGGAGTCCTGGGTTTGGTAAGAATATATCTTTGTCACTTACTGCAGTGTGCGTACCTTGCAGTGCGTGGGTTTTATTCCACACCCACCCCCAACCTGATATAATTTTACTAAAAATTGTATTCAAATATATGCCATATTGCATGATCATAAAATTCTCATTATAGTGAAGGGAAGTTTTTAAGGAAATGCTCATTTCAGGGATTATATTGCTACTTTGCTAAGTATGTTCTTAAGTACATGTTTTGCTGGAAGGAGTCAGAACCTTCAGTAGTTTGCAAGACCAAGCCTTGTAAGCCTTACCAAACATTATTTTAAATAAAGCTTAAAGTGAATATTATTTTCACTGTCATATGGCTTTATGAAGTTGCACCTGCATATCCTTTTCTGGAAAACGTCTGCCACTCAAACCAAACAAAACCCCACTTCCTGGTTATTTAGTAATTCTAACAGCCTCTTAACAGTACGTCCATCAGTCCTGATATGTTAGTTGATGGAAATTGTGGCTTGTATTGTTAGGGGTGTTTTTCTGCTAAAGATAAAAAAACCCATACATGTCTGTCTGTCATGTTTTCAGTAATAAGCATTAGAAATAATAAAGCGGTTATGAATTGTATCGCAAAGGTATTTTATTATAAAGCTGACATATGTCTGTGTTGTTGTCAGGGTCCTTATCCACTTGAAAATGAAGTAGATCCAGACCTGATTAATGCAGGTAAAATCTTTTAAATAAATGTAATTTATGGAAAATGATTATTCATCGTTAATCTAAAAATTTTCTGTTGATTCAGTATTTGAACTCAGACTCCTGTTTTATTTACATATAAATATTAACGTATTTGTCTTCTTTTAAGTGAAGACTGGTTTTGATCAATGGAGATGTTTAGTATTCTAAGTTAGACAGCGTATGCTATTGTGCATTATAGTAGCTACTGAAGGAAACCCTCTTCCAGGCCAGGCATTAAAGGGTCAAATCTTCCTTTTCAGAAGTGAGACTGTTTTGTGAAGCCTATATGTGAATACGAATTTTTTTCCCTGCTGCTTTTCACCTTGTGTCTTCTAGATAATGGTTTTCGATGATTTCTGTTTGGGACATGTTTTAAACCGTCCTCTGTATAATGTCCTGGTTTATTCCTGGCTAGTGAGTTGCCAGGAATGCAACTCATTTGCATTCAGAGAGAGAGTGGTAGCCAGGGCAGGGGGACAGAGCTCCCAAACCCAGACCTGGCACACTGGAGGGCTCTGCTGCAGGCGGCTTTTCCACTTTAGGGGGAAAATGCCAGTCACCACATGATGTTTTTGCCCAGCTCTTTTGGGGCATTTCACCTCAGAAGCAGCCATGTAATGTAAAAACTTACGCTTTTTACGTTTTAGTGGGTCTGTCCAATTTCTGTTTTCTTCATGGAAAGTTGTGCATGCATCTGTTCTCTGTTTCTCTGTAAAATTACACCTGTGTATTGCATTCTGACAAACAAAAGTAGGCCTTGGCACCTTACAAATTCACATTGATGTTAAAGGTATAGGTTGTAGACCCATAGCTGACATTTTGGAGTTGATTTTTTTTCATATGGAAAACCTATGCATTTTATATCTTTTGTTTATGTATACATATACATACATACACATATATGTATGGGTATGTACGTATTTGTCTATATAGACAGTACCTTTCTCAGCTTTAGCAAGTACAATTAAACTCTGAAAAGTACAAGGAGATGAAGCACTGACATCAAACAAGCTTTTAATTTAGTATCAAGTGCAGTCCAGCAGTTGTTCACTGACTTGAAACATTTGCTACCTGGCTTGACTAATTGATACCATTATTATACTTCTATATTATTGCCCCTGTTTCAGTATTATGTTTTAAATGAGTTATTTAAGACCATCTTCTGATTTGAAATAAGAAATTATTAAGGAATTGAGGCCATCATTTCACCAGTAGCTAGGTAACTGTTGTGATACATTATATCAAGGAAAATGTCAGAGGCACATGAGAGCTGTGTTAATGCTTGAACTGAAATTGATGTGCTTTTCTTAATAAAAAGAAATTATTGAAGGTGTCATTGGAAGGAAAAAATTATTTAGAATAAAAACCATTTACTATAAAAGGTGAAATTATACGTATACATATTAGAACTTAAGTTCTAATATGGATGCATTAGAAATGAACACGTTAACAGAGCGACGATGGAAAAAAATATCCAAGAACTTGATAAACACTCTGAAAAATCACTGCGGTTTTATGTGGGTGTCAAGATGATCTTGAATTGTTATTTATGGTTGATAAATATTTTTGAAGAGATAATCTTGCAAGGATGAAGCTAACATAAGAGGTTAGAATGCAACGTGGAAATCAGATTATTCTAGTATTGGTACTTCAGTGTTAAGCACCTTCACATCTTCCTGTGAAACAACAGCAGACAGGACACAGGATAGGTGAACCTCAGCTCTACCACCAAAATTATTATTGCTGTCATTGCTGAAGCACACAAAAGCTACTAAATCCCTCTGACACTTAGTTGGATTAAAACCACTCTAGGTTTTTTCCAGCCAAATTTAAAGAAATGTGAAGAAAATAGAATCCAAACAGCAGAGGAATAGGATTTAATTCTGTTTGCATTTATAGACTGGAACAGTACGGTATCAGCCCCCAAAGTCCACGTTTTCAAAATACACTCTTAGTTTGGGCTTTTGCCAATTTTTGGTCTGCAAATGTAATTCTATTTCTCTGAAATACAAAGGGATTTCTTATCCCATTTCCTGAATGTCTCACATGAAGTTTATCTTCACTGTAATTGAAACCTAGACTGCTGTCTTAGAGCAGAAATATTTACAAGTGCTGACTTCCTGAGAGCATTTTCAAGTGGGTAATACAGTGCTCTTGCTACAATTATTCTGTGGTCCGCAGCCTGTGCCTCTTTCTTCTCAGCATTGCATTAGCTTGTCTCTTTATCCCAGGGTTCTCACTCCATGTTGCTGCTTGTAGGCTGTGTTGTCTCTTCTGCTCGGTTGGGTGGGTTCCTGGTAGGGAAAGACAATTCAGGCAGTCTCAGTGGGTCTGGGTGTTTGCATGGTAAATTCTTGTGATCAGACTGCAAGACCGCTTGTATGACCTTAATTCTGTACTATTTTGTGTGTCAAAGTTTAATTTCCATACAATGTCTTGGCATATAATACACATCAAGTGGACTCAGTAAATTAAAAAAGGTAACTTTGATATCTGTTTTAACTTTCCTACAGTGTTTCCTTCCCTTTTCCCATCCTCTTAGTTAATTTCATTGTATCTTTTCCCCTGTTTTCTGGAAGCTGTATAATGATTTCTCATTCTTCTTCCCCTTCGTTGTTACACTGACTTTTTCTTCACAATGTCATCTGGTGCTGAAGTCTTTTGTTTTATGTTTTTTTTTTCTAGTTTCCTGTGCTTGGTTTATAATTACACCTTCAGCTGTGTTTCTTATGCCTTTCCAGAGGCACTCTGTACACATGGTTGTTGCTTAGACTCATTCAAAGTGGTGGCAGGAGAGGAAAGAGAGGGCTCTGGACAAACTCAAGATAAGACACTTCCATGTGTGCTCCACTGCTTGACCCAAGCACTGTGCAGAGAGCAGTACAGCACACAGGAGCACATTTTCTTGTGCACTTTAACAGTGCAAGAGTAGACTAGATGTGTGATTTATTTTTCTGTATTCTACATCATTATCACTCCAGACTGTTCAATCTGGTCTACTCGCTCTTCTTGCAACCTCCCTGTCTCCTTAAGGTGCTCTGTTTCACAAGAGAGTTACCTCTCGCTTTCTCTGTGGATAGAGCAGAAAGTTGAAGTCCACAGAGGTTTCTTAGCCTCTGGTGTCAGTGATATCTTGCCTAGAGCTCCTGGTGATCAAAGAGTGGGCAATCCTGTCATTAACAACTGTAACAAACTGCTTCACAATTCGTTATGATTTTTTAAGGTTTACATGTGACATAGTGTTATCAGGTCCATAGCTGTACAGAATCCAAAGGAATTTGATAAAAAAAAAACCTTATTTCTTGGTTAATAGTTGTGACTTCATTTGCCAAAGAGTCAAAATACATACACACTATAGCTTATTTCTTTTACAGGTAAGGAAACAGTCACTGTTCTTCCAGGTTCTTCCTATTTCTCTAGCGATGAATCATTTGCAATGATAAGAGGGTACGTAACAACACAAACCCTGATCTTTTGAAACATGAAAAGAATAAACTGAGTCAGTGACTGAACTCATTAGTAATTCTTTGAAATGTGGTTAGCATTTACCAACCTGTAAAATGATCATGGACTTAATCAGACATGGCTTACAGAGGATTAGGTCTAGCAATTGGAAATAGAAAAACACTGTAACTAGTAGATACCATAGTGATGTTCATGTCTACCACCACCTGGCCATATATAAACACATTTGTGTTTTAACAGCTACTTTTTGGTCATTTCAGGTATCTAATCTGTACTTGCACTCTGTATACTCTCTTTGCTCAGCTTGCAACTATGATCCTCATTCCACCTCCCTAATGGAAATTCACCGTCTGCACCTGTTTTTTGTTTGTTTTTCGGGAAGGAGGTTGGATGCAAACAAACACTAAATCCTAATGGCTCCAAAAAGATAATGAGCACATGTAAATATGTGAAGGAGTGCACTTAGAAGTATGAGTTCAGAGCTGATTGACTGTGCATGCAATTAACCAAAACCAGACAAAAGTAATAACATTTTTGAGGCTCAGCAGGCAGACAGAAAAATTTGCATTAGCAATACATCTAGAGGGGGAAAAAAAAACAACTACATGTGTGACAAAATGGTTGCTACCTCTGTGGTATGCCACTGTCTTTATATTGATGTAATGAGAATGTGAACAAAAGCTTGTTAAGATCTGTGGGCTGTTACTTGAACGTGATATGCTAATTACATACTTTCTGTTGCCAGAGGCCATGTTGATTTGACAATGCTTGGAGCTATGCAGGTGTCTAAGTACGGTGACCTGGCCAACTGGATGATTCCTGTAAGTAGGTGTTTGTACTCCTGTCAGTGCACTGTATTTAGGATAATATAAATGTAGCTGAGGGTCAGGCAAAGGATAAAAGGTCTGAAGCAGAACAGTGGTTGTGAAGCTTAAAGCATTAAAATAGAGGATATGTGCAGCTTTAAGGTTAACACATTTTCTTGTATACTGCTGGCACCAAGCAGTCAATTATCAGGAGTCAGGCCTCTAAAGTTATGCTTGTGCTAAGCATCGTCAGAAGCTAAACATGATTTATGTAAGCCTTCTTCCTTCCTCTTGGGTCTATGCCTTTCAAATATCACCTTTTTTTGCTGAGGACTGATGCTTTTCCTTGAGAGTGACAACTCATGTAGCTCATTACAAAATTATAAAAAAAGTCTGCATTATTTTTCTCAGTTTTGCTGTCAAAGGATCACAGGATTGTGATTTTGAATACATCTAGAAGGCAACAATACTATTCTATTTACCTGAATAGTCCTGCAGGTTTCAACCATAAAAATAAAAGTTAATCCCAGTATTATTTAAGCAGCTGATGACATTAAGCCATTCTTTGAACACGTTTTATGTTTTAACATTAAGCAACATATGTATCCTTCCCATGGTTTACAAGTTTGATATTTTCAACAGCTTTCAATATGGTATTTTCTGATGTGGTTTGTATCAGAGTTGTCTAAAAACAAATTTTCTTTTTAGCCTGGTTTAAGGTAATGAGGCGTATTTCTATCCATCTGGGCAGTGCTAAAGGTCTCAGAAATGTCTTCGAAAACTGAAAGCTGGGTGGAGGAGGTAAAAAACCCAAGTGAATGTCCCGTCTCTTAGAGAAGTGTTAGTTGAGCCTAGCAGTCTATGTGACTTCTCCAGCAGGCCTGTGAGCGCACAAGTCATGAAGCTCTTTGCTGCTACCAAGGCAGACGTGGCAGGAAGGGTTATCTGAAGGGCAATTCTAGGTGTCTGTGTGAGCAGTTGTAGGGAATGTGAAGGGGTTATGGCTAGGTTGGAATATGGCACATAGAGAAATCCATAAGAAAACAGTCTTCCTTAGATGTTCTCACAGCACAATCTGGATTTACGGTCACACACCTGAGAACAGGAGGACTAGTGCTGGTTAGATCTTTTCAGTCCCCACTGATACAGTGGCTAGCTTTTTCAAGACTCTCTTCTACTTGCAATGTCATCCAGTTAATATTGTGAAAAATGGTGTCTGAAAATAAATGCTGTGGTTAGTGCATCACTCTGGGATGCGGTGTTTGCTCTTTTGTTGCTGTTTCATGTCTGTTAATAGTAGAACTCTGTGTTTTAAACATAATCTGGTGGTCAGATATACTGTAGGAGTCCAAGTATGACATGCATTAAGGTAATACTGGTTAGCTTTGCATTATCCGATTCCAATATATTTTTTGTCTTGAGTTACAAGAACTTGCCACTAGACTCCAAAATAATGAAACCAGCCTCTATGGAGGAATCCACACAGACTTTGAAATTTAAGGGATAAATCAAATTACATTTTTAACCCTAAGTTTGCTGTTTGAGCCATGGAAAAAGTATGACAGTGTAAGTTTTCAAGGAGTTGAAACCTCAGGTAACTAAAATTGGAGTTCACCTGATTTATCCATGGATCTATATCTCAAAGGTCTAAGTCACCCAAACACTATTTGTATATTTTAAATAGCTAACTTTAAAAAACCTGCATTTAGTAAACTGTATTTTTTTTCAGATGATTGATGTATATAAATGTAAGTAATCTACACTGTCAGTCCAGTACTGCAGGTATATGTCACTGAGAAGCTGAGCGGGATATTTTTTCCTTCATGTCATTCTGAGAACTACTCTTTTCTTTTACTGGATGAAGTAGCTCTCTTTTTGTGAAAGCACTTCCGTCACTAACTTGTGGTGTCTGTGATGTCTTATACAAGTGGAAATTACTTGCTTATATAGTGGCTTTTAAAAATGATTCTGAATTATTACATTCTCTGTCAAAATGTTGAAGATGGATTAGAAAAAATATTTAAAAGTAAGTTGTAGTGTAAGCTCAGGGGTTTTTTTTGTAAATAGTACTTAGATTTTCTTACAGGCACAGTTCAAGATTATTTTAATCTATACATCTTTTTATTTCAATTATCAGATCAATTCCCAGTTTTGTTTAGCTGCGTTGCCTTAAACTGACATTCTCATTATACTTTTGCAAGATGAAAGTCACTGTATAAACATGTCCCTAGACTATCCTTTATACTCCAGATTACTTAACGACTGAGATTTTCTTCTTTGACAGTCCTTTGGTCCTGCAAAAGCAGTGTTAAATTTTCCTGCACCTGGTAAAGCCTTCTGTTTACTCAAGCAGTTTCTGAAAGGCCTATTAGAAAGCAGAAGGGGGTGGGTTGAATTTTAGGTAGGAAGAATTGCTTTGTTTGTGTTTTCATTGCTTTTGTAAACTGAAGCAGCAAGAGAATTATTCTTCAAAATACACAAGTGAACAAGTAATAAATAGTTTCCTACTCTAAAGTATTCCTAGTAAACCAGCAAAAATGTACCTCTAGTGATAGTTCATGAAGCTGAAATGTTCAAAAAAAGGCACTCCTGAATCACCGCTGGATAGATTTTAATGCCAAAAAATCCCAGTAATTTCAACTGACCACATTGGTATCTCAAGAGATAAAATTTCATGCAGTTGATTCTGTGCTGAATCTAAAAGCTGTGCACTAGACTGTTCTTGAAAGCAATGTCATGAGCTAGAGCAATTTGCCACTTGTATTCTTGCTTGGTTTCATTTTACTTGGGGTGAGTTTTTTGTTTTCTTTTTTAAAAAAAGCCCATTGTGCTATATTGCCAGTTTTATTTTTATTTTGACCTCCACTCCCATTGGCTTTTCCTAGGACGTTCCTGCTGTGTTCCAAAACTTTTTAGCAAGCAGTGTTAGGGATTGTTACTCATTATGGTATTTGTAAATAAAGTTGCAGAACTTGTTCTTTCTAAATTAGAAAATTTGCAATTAAAGTCAACATGTATTGCCATTTTCTCATGGCACTTTTTGTTGTTTTTCATAATTCTGTCTTTTCTATGTTTGACAAAATCATTCATACTTAGCAAGCATTTTCTAAACTACATGTAGTTATATTTCACACAACAAAGTATGTTTTGGTGTTGTTTAAGTATTGAATCAAAAATTAAATTTTTCCTCGGGGTATACAGTTATCTTTAGAGAAAGAGGTGAAAATTCAACTTTTGTTGTATTTAGGTAAACTTCAAAGTCAAGATATTTTCCACAATATATTTAGTTGACTCCCCAGAGCTTGTTTGATTTATGTTAGCAGCAGTTTCCTAAGATATGTCACAATTGGAGACTTATCAGAATTATTTTTGTGGTATTTCCAACTTGCCAATAACATCTGTGTCGAAGCAAAACATTTAACAGTCTAAACTGCTTCTAAGAACTTGACTTTAGCTTTTATCCTGGGCTTATACTGAACAAAAGCACAGCATTCACAGACACTGCAGGCACAAGTAATACTTAGAATACCACACGGTGCTTTCAGGGAGTAAGTAATACTGGCTTTTCCAGTAACTTTGTGTACCTTTTACTTTCTGAATACCTTTTGCCATATAGAAGTTAAACTCATTTTTCTGATCATGATGTTGAAATTCTTTCACTTGACAGTTTTTGTGCTTGTCTTTCAAGCTCTGAACTATCAAAAGATGAAGCCAGCATTTTACATCAATAAAACAGATTCATTTACAAACATATTTCTTGAAACATTGAAGCTTAGTTTGCATTCTAAGTTTTTCTCAAAAGTGCAGGCTTACATATTCCTTCCTTCAGTGCTTTACATTCTCTAGAAGATGCTGATTTTAGTTTTGCATCCATGTCAAGGGCATTATTTTCGATATCTGGAATTGCTTATTTTGCTTCTGAAGATGCCTCTCCATTCTGTTCAGGCCCAAATTTATGAATAATATGTATGTTTCCAAAACAGGAAAGTATAAATTACAACTTTGGGTAGTTTTTATTTGTCTTTTTGTTACTTTTAAGGTGTACCTTTCTACTAGCATACACCACATGGGTCCCTGTGACTTCTTGCTATCCTCACTTGCCACTCTTACTAACCTTTGGCTGTCTGAAAATTTATTGTGCAGTGAGTTTGTATTTACTTGTCAGTAAATATGCCTGATGACACTCCTTAAATCCATCCAGGAGCCTTTCCAATCAGCAGTCATTTCTCTTTGGTTACTTTGGTTTGAGATCTGTTGGTCAGATGATTCTTAATCTGCTTTACTGATGTGTTATTACTGTTCTACAGTATAGATTTTTAAAATGGGATTAACCAGCATGTAGGCATTCAGAACTTCCTGCTTTTCCTGTAAATAAAACGATATGCTATCATCATTCATGTTAAGTTGACCTATGAGCAAGATGCACCTTTTTTTAGTCACAAGATTTGTGTGGGCTGATAGAAAGATCGACTTTGCTGGAAGCTCATAGTGTAAGGAAACTTTTAGCTGTATTTTATTGTAACGTTTTTCACTTAGCTTTGCATTTAGGTTTGGTTTAAGTATTTCTTATACGCTGTAGCTTTGTGGTTCTTGGTTTGGTGGTATTTGCCATTATTTCAGGGGCAAGTAATTAGTCTAAATTTCGTGTTTTGAGTAAGTACCATCATGACGCTATCCTTTCTATCCCATAAAAGCTTGATCATACTTGAGGTATAGTGTGTGCATGTGTGTATTTACTTCCACTTATAAGCAACTCAGCTGAGGAAGGCTCATTGCAATAATTAGAACCCTTTCTTCGCTCTTATCTTCTAATTTCTAATGGAGAGAAAAATCCCGTGAGTAAAGGAAGAAGAGGATGAGAATATTTGAAGCACATGCCGTAAACAATGCTGTTTTCTTAGGCAGAAGTTACGTCCTAAATATTGTCATTTATTGATAGTTCTACTCCATTAAGCACTACTACTTAATGGCTTTTTGTCTTCCCCCCTTTGGTGTTTCTCCAACTAAGAAGAGGGTTTCTGGTGAGGGAAAGGAGAAGGAGGTGGCAAATTTCTGAGGAGCCCTTGGAAACAGAGTGCAGCTGGGATAAGGTGACCAAGAGAGGTGGAAGAGAAACGCTAAGGACACAGCCATGGAGCAGGGCAGACAGGCCAGAGCAAATAGGAGCCCATGGCTTCTGGGAGCTACTGGGTGGAGCCACATTTCCCTTTGTGAGTGAAGGACACGTTATCTGACTTATCTGTATCTCTCAAGCTGCTCTCAGAAATTGCTGCTAGCAGGGCAGTTTCATTGCATCTACGGAGCACCAGCACAAGCATTCACTGTTGTAGCAGTCCTGCCTCCTGTGGCAGTTTAAATTGTCTGTCCTGGGATTTTAAAAGTTGTGGGATTGACTGCACATCTCCCTGCCTGTACTTGCTTTGTTTGCAGTTCCTTTCTACCAGTGACTTTTTCAGAATCGAAGCATTTTATGACACAGTTCCTGCTGCCCTTCTGGTGGCTACACCTTACTACGAAGTGCTGCTTTATTTTCTACAGCCTCCCTAATGGAGGGTACATCACTCTGGTTGCCATTGTGACATGAATCAGACGCTGGGCATTGGTCAAAACAAAACACCAGAACTTCTTAAATGTTCTCCTGTGACACCAGGGCCTCTATCATCTTAATATGCATTTTTTAACATCCCTTAGCCATTAAACAACGCTAATAATATAACTACTGATATGGCTGACGTGCTGTACCAGCAGAAAAACATTGAACCAATGGTGGAGGAGCCCTGCAGCTGGAAGTTGATGAATCTGAAAGAGCAAAATGGATGAAATGTGTGACATCACATTGCAGTAGGCAGAAACTTATTACAGGTGAGAAGTAAAACTATGAAGTGTATCATTAATGAGAGGGTAGCATACTCAGGGTGACTACAAGGAGGTCTTGAGGTTATGCAGAGAGAAAATTAGAAGGACAAAGCCCAACTAGAACTTAACCTGGCTAATGCTGTAAAAGACAATACAAAATTTTTCTGTAAATAAATTAGCAAGAAAAGGAGGGCTAAGGAGAATCTCCATCCTCTATTGGATGCAGGGAAAACAGGGTGACAAAGGCTGAGGAAAAGGCTGAGCTACTTAAAGACTGAGGCAAAGAAGGCATTAATAGTAAGACCAATTGTTCTCGGGGTACCCAGCCCCTGAGCTGGCAGACAGAATCAGGGAGCAGAACGAAGCCCCCATAATCCAAGGAGAAATGTTTAGCAACCTGCTACAGCACTTAGACACGCACAGGGCTTTGAGGCTGGGTAGGATCCACCCAAGGGTAGGTACTGAGGGAGCTGTGGAAATACTTACTAAGCCACTTTCCGTCATTTATCAGCCGTCCTGACTCACCAGGGAGGTCCCAGTTGACTGGAGGTTAGAAAATGTGACGATCATCTACAAGAAGGGCTGGAAGGAGGATCTGGGGAACTACAGG
>RSEF01000031.1:13415048-13443826 GCA_003993805.1 Himantopus leucocephalus
AGGAAGTTGTCTTCCACACACTCCAGGAACCTCTGGGACATGTTCAAAAGTTGCTGCTATGGCTAGTCCTTTTTGTCAGTCAGTTTTGACCAGTCAGTGTTGTGGTCTTGTGAAAGATCTTTTAATCCTTTTCAAGTGTTTTTGTGTAATAGTAATGGCTTGTTAAATACTAAAATAAGTTTTCTAGGGATTTAAAAGTGCATTCTGCTTTCATTACATGATGCAGTTTTTTTACATAGCAATAGGCTGAGTCCTTGCAGTGCAGGCAAAATATAATTTACACGGAATTATGAGGGTGAAACTAGTATCTATCTTAACACTCAAATACTCCAAGAATTTTAATCTGTTTAAATTCTGATATGGAGTAATTACAAACAAAACTAAATACGCTCTGCCCCAAAATATTTTCATTTTTAATTACTTAATTTTGTATATGTAATGAAAACCAAAAGGTACAGAACATGAAATTAGTTTTCCCCTATAGCATGTCTTCAGCTTAAGACATGCTATAGGGGAAGGGTAACATAGAAATACACAAAATAATAAGGGCATGAAGAAGATGGATGCAGAATGGCTAGTCACTCCCTTACAAAAGAAGTAGGGGTAGCCAACTGAAATTAGCAACCAGCATGTTTAAAACAACCAGAAACATTTTTCACAGCGGGCTAATGAAGTTCTGGATGATTAGCAGGATGATGCAGGAGCTCAAAGAATTAAGTCTGTATGAAAGGGACTAAACTGTTTTATGAGGTTAAGTTGATCAGTGACAATTAAATAGCGTTGCCCAGAAGCAGTCTGTAGCTCAGGAAGTCTATACATCACAGCATGCCAGGAACCAGGAGGGTACATCTGTGGAAGAGGGGGGCTCAATTTTTGCTCCATATGCTTAGGCCACTGTGAAACACTTGGCAGATGGACCAGATTCTTTATGGTATTTCTTAATGTATTTTTTGTTAAGTTTATAATCATGAAGAAAAATAATAGAATGTAAGGTTGTTATTTATTCTCTAAACAGTCACTGTGCATCTGTACCTAATCTGCTAAATACTGTCTAAGAGAAATAAAAGTCAAGTTCTTACCCACATAGTATTATTGACATGTTTTGCAAAACATAGTAGAGTAATGGCTGGTAATTGTTCCATGTTACGAAATGAGTTGTCTACACCATTCAGAAAAATAGAATGGAAGCTAGTTTTAAGTACTTGGTTTGGATGTGATTGAAACATGGAGCACTGAATTGAAAACTCCTTTCCATCATTGTGAATACTTTCGATTTTAATGTGTTGTGGAAGATTAAGGACATTTTTGTTCTCCAACAACAGAATTTTTTACTTAAAGCAGACTGAACACCTTAAGGTTTTATGTATCTACGCAACAGTCTTTTCCTTTATCTGAATAAATCCCATATAAACTCAGAGGGTAAAAATTGATGCAGTTCCATCTGGATTCCTATTCTGATAGTGCCCTGATGGATGTCTTGCAAAAGTCGCCCTTAATGCTAACTGGCAATACAATGATCTTCAGCTCGAGTGTGAAGAAGCTGGAATGTATCAGTTCTCAGGGGCACAGGAGCTGTTCAAGCTGTCACCTCTGCAAGTCCATGCATTTCAGTCTCAACTGGGTACCAAGAAGAGACACTTCATTTCATGTGGCTGAGAAGCATACCTGATACGTTGCTGAAGATATTACAAATAGCACACATTAATCTTGGCTCTTAGGCAAAGTGCACAGGAAAGTCCTCAAGATGGACAAGATAGAAGTAGATCAATTGAAGAGAACGTTGTCGCAAGTCATTATTTTCATTGAGTGAGCAAGTTTCATCACAGTAGTTGCCTTGATACCAAATGTCGATCTTGCCAGTATAATTAGAATTAGAAGAAATAGTTCCTCACAGAAAAAGATAAATGCAAAAGCACATGGATTGCTCATTTTGTTATCACTCAGGAGTCAAACTGGCTGAGAGATGGTTCCTGAGTTCATGTTAAGCCTTAAGACAAACTGATGGTTGTAAATTTAAAAAGTAATGCATTCACATGGTTAAATGAGACATGTAATACTCTAAGTTTTGAAATGCACAACTGAAAATTGGTAATTAGAGAAAAAATAAAAGCATGTGATAATGGGAGAAATGTGCACTTAATGCTACCTCTGTGAAATGCCTACAAATACTGACTAAAAATGTAGTGATCCATCTCTTATACATTCAGACCTCTTGCAGCCTACATTCATTTAGCAGGATCTAAAGCCATTTGTGAACTCCTATTAAAAAAATTGAAAAAAAAAGAAAGAAAAAAAGAAAGGGGGGTGAGAAGGAAAAAACTCACCACCCAAACCTTACCTGCCCAGCTTCATGTCAGAAGCTATGTATTTTCATTAGGTAATACTTTTCCCATGATTTAGAGTAGCTGGCATTTGATGGTCCAGAAAAGGAAGTGCCTTAAAGTAAATCCTGTTTTCTATATATACATTCTTTTCTACTATATTTACATCTCTAAAACAGAGATAATGTAACTCCTGTGTAGCACTTGAAGATGAGCATCTTGCACTCATCTCTTAGTCTGCTTTTCGGCTTTCTTGGAGAGATGGAGGGAATGGGAATTGAATGTGGGTAAAGAAACTGGGTTTATTATTTTCAGAGCATGACTATGCACTTGAGCCCTGGGGATTTGAAATCCCTGTGTGTACGGCTGATCCTGCACATACTGTTCGTGATAAAGTATGACAGAGAAATGTTGTGCCTGCAATGTCTTTCCCTAATTTTTGTCCTTTATGTGTCATCAGTAAGGTCCCATGTTTCTCTTATCCTCACATTGCATCAGGAAAGACAAATTATGAACCAGAAGTATGCAGAACTTCTAAACTCAGGAGTCCACTCAGTGGTACAGTGAGATTCTTATTAGTCATCTCGCTATATGTGGGATTTAAGTAATAACTGTTCCCAATTGCCAAAGATGTAATCTGCCATAGAAGTGAATTCAAAGAGCGTTCTGAGTACAGTGAATGTTTCAATAACAGTGAACGGCCATAGCTGTGATTTTGATGTACGTATTTGAATTCTGAGTAAGCTGTGTTGTTTTTGAAAATTAACACTTGTCTGTATATTGTTAAACACAGGGCAATGTCCATAAAATCTTGGAAAAGTGCAATTTACCACTTACTGGGAAACAATGTGTAAACCGCATCATTACAGAGAAGGTAAAGTACTTTCCTTGAATCCTTGTCAATATTTTCCTCCTCTATTCCTAAGAAGGGACACTCAGTAAAAGTAGTAAAGCTTAGCAAAAATGAAGAATGTGTTCGGTATCTGTTGCCAATGAAGGGCATAATTCCCTTGGAGTTCAATTCCAGAGGTCTGGGGGCTCATATTTTTCGTTTTAAAGCTTTCACCATTAACATCTAGCATACTGGACTGTACTTTTAGATGCCTTCAGAACAAAGGTGCCATGCATGAGAAGTATGCTGAAAACTTGCTGTGTGACATGAAAATCCTCAAATACAGCTGTAATCACAGCTCCTTTTTTTTTTTCCAGCAGAGTAACAACTGTGTAGCACATATGTGTCAGGCAGTTGGCATCTTCTTTGGTGTATATGACAGACTTTTTCAGAGAAACACAACCTGTAGCTGTAGCAGGGCTTTTCTTTTGTCCGTACTCAATTCCATTGGTGAAGCAATTTACCCTCCAGTGCAAGTACATGTGAGCATCTGATATTGCTGCTGCTCGAAGTACATTAGTGGATCTTTTCAGCAAAGGCTAAGTGACTTAAGGTTTTTACTGTAATCATACTCCTTTTATTATCAGTGTTTACATTTCTAAGGGCTTAGAGTAGTCCCTCTGTGAGCCATGTATCATACTAAGTAGAATGCATCAAAGGTGCTGATGTAGAATTTGCTTTCTCCCCGTGGTGTATTGCTACCGTAATTTAAAGGTTTTTTTCCTCCACAAAGTAAGGGAAAATAAATGAAAATGTGGAAGTTTTTCCAGTCTTCTACTAACTAGCCACATATAAATGTAAGGTACAAAAAAATAAGAGTGAACAAGGACTGACAGAAAATAAACAACAAGCAGAAATTTCTCTAAGAGTCACCACTTTTCAGGTCAGGTTGTTTTATTAGGAGATGACACAGATGCACAACAGTACTGAGATAGTGTTGCAAATTCTGTTTCCATACTGGTTTCCCAGTGTGTATATTCCTTATGACCAGCTTCTCTTTTAAGACCTAGAAGAGCTATCTCTTTTCAGTCCCATAAATCAGTCTCATGCCCAGAGGATAGCTGAACTTTAGGACACTTCTGTGAGGAGTTTAAGACATCACTTCCATTTCAGATTCAATCTTCACTGGTCTTTTACTATTGACTTTATTTTTATTATTTTTTTTTAAAGAAAATGACTATAGCCCCTATGGTATCCCTGGCAACTAGCTTGCAACCTGTGTATCTCCTGTTGGTAGGCACCATTAAAGTGCACATCATTTTACAGGTGTTTTTATTTGATGTGATTGTGAGCCTTGGAAGTGGAAAACATATCTTATGAAGATATTAGAAAGAACAAGCTTTGCTCCTTCAGCCACTTCCTCCCAGGCTCTCTATTTAAAAGACAACAAGAAATCCTGTCTTTCATTCCTAGCTTCTGAAAATACTAAAGTTTGCACTGGATGTTCAATAGCTTTTGGAGAAGCTTATAATCTGACGAAGGTAATCAACCATTCTGTACCTCTCTGCTGACCTTAAAATGAAATAGGAGAATGAGGGAGACGTTGTCTTTTCCTGCTTTCCTTCATGATCTCTTGGTGAGGATTGTCTTGCAGCAAAGAACATCTCAGCCCTTCCCTTTGGACCTCCAGTTCTCACCAGATTAGAGCAGGAGGCATGGTCCTCATTTCATGCAATGAAGACCAGTTGCACGTTTTCCCATAAAACACCACTCATATTTTGGATTCTTTCAGGTACAGATAACTGTAGCAGAAATCTTTATTGGTCAGTCAGAAAAGTGAAAAATGAAACCATTTGATAATGGCATCTTTTGTTACTGAGGGAACTCTACCTACTTCAGCACACCATTTTATACAATACTACTACTTACATCCCTGTTTTCTGCTTTGATAATAAAAAATTAATTGTGTGCTATTTGAACCTGACAGGCTGTGTTTGATGTGGACAAGAAGAAGGGATTGACCCTTGTGGAAATCTGGGAAGGACTGACAGTGGATGATATCAAGAAAAGCACTGGCTGTGACTTCACAGTAAGTCATTTTACAAACAAATATAGTTAGTCTGGTGTCAGAACAAATACTCTTCACAAATACTCATCACATGAAGACTTGTAGATGCAGTAAGTTTCCTCCTTATAGGTGAGGGCTGGGTAGATTTCCTGTGGGGTTTACAATGAAAATAAGAAAATAATTTAGGACTAACCTAGTATCATTCTATTGGAAGCATTAGAAGCTAGGAAAAACAGAAAGATGGGAGAAATGACTAAAGGGACAGTGTAGAAAGGGAACTTCTATGACACCTTGAAGAGGGGAGCTGATTCATATCTGAGAGGTGGATGAATGTTTATTTTTCCACTGTATAAGTTAATTTACCTAACTCTCTAAGTTATTGCTAGTTCTCATGCTATCTTGAGGTGGGGTTGTGAGTCTTCTCAACAGGGGTGACTACAGGTGTCCACTCTGTGTTACTAGTGCCAATCAATTAAATACTCTACTGTTGATATCTTTGCCTTTTCTCCTCATTGACTTGTACCAATGAAACTTATGCTCTTCATTATTCCAGAAATCCACTGCCTTTTGACCTTCACATTCATTCTTAAGTCTCACTTAATGCTAACACAAAACTGGCTTATTAATGGAGACCTGTAGCACACTAGATTGTAACTGATTGCATATGTGTAGTTGATAACATATAGTTTCTTCATGGCCTTGTCCTACATGCACATTACGAAATTTTTTCTTCTGTGTTGTGAAGTCTTTTGGGGCAGGTCAGCCCTCCTTTAGTGAGGACAGCAAGTATGACAGTGTACAAATTGTGCTGTTAAAATAGTTGGGGAATATTTGGTCATGAAGTGCAATACTCTTCCTCTTTGCAGAGTTTCGTGGCAGGGCTAGGGCACATCGTTGAAAGATTGCAGAGCAGTTAGTATGTGAAAGAGTTTGTTATTAAGGCTTTGAATGTATTACTGGCAGTAGGTGAAACTTTCTGAGCAATGAGCCTGTGGAATTTCATTCATTTCCTGTGTCCGTAAGAGAGAGTTTCTGATAACTAAGTATGATAGTGTATGTTTTTTCTTGTGAAGTTTTAAATATTTTAAATAAAGAGCTGTTCACTTCTGAAAATACAGTCGTTTATCTGAGAAAAATTGTTTGGTTAAAGACAAGTGACCTGCAACTGAAAAGTGCAGGAAACTGCTACAAAATCACTTTGCTCCATTATTAATTTTCCATGTAACATTTTATGGAAATCATTATTATTTTTTAATTTACAGCAGAAGCAATCTTCCATATTCAGCAATTCTGTGTGCAAAAGAAATTATTCATTTATCTTCTGACTGTGATTTAGGAAAAATTGATCAATTTTTTAAAACTTCAATAATGTCAGGACTTCTTTTTCTTTGGCTGATCAGCCTGTCAAACTAGCTAGCATCCAAAATTAAAACACAAAAATAACCTTGTAGGTCAGTCAGTTTGTTTTGTTCTTGCATATTTAGTTTGGGGATTAACTTTATGATGAATTTGAAGATGCCATGTTTAGTAAGCATTTAAATAGACTGAAACTGCAGGAAAGGACTTTTATTGTCAGAGGACACCAGTCCTTACATGTTCCAAACCTGCTTGTTTGGAAGGAGTTGGTTTCTTTTTTGGTTCAAGTGACCAATATTTGTATTTAATTGAGTGTGTGTTACCCAAAGCGAAGCTTGAGCCTGTGCTCAAGACAATGCAAGCAGAAGCAACCAAAGAATTCAGAAAAAGAAGTGATAAGCTTAAAATGATGGGCTATGAGATTAAGTTTTGCAGTAGCACGGTGGGTGTAATAGGGCAAGACTGTTAGGCCCAAAGAAAAGATTAGCACCACCCACTGTCCCTTAGTGTTTTCCTGTAAATGTTACAAATGAATGGTATAAATTTTGAATCTTTAGGATAGCCTGAAGTTAGCAATTGATGAGAGGTATTGCAGCAATCCATCGTCTATGTCCCTGGGATCTGTCTCAGTGGGATCAGGAAGGGACATTTCACAGGCACCAGTTTCCTAGTTCTTCTGAAGGCAAATTCCAGCGCAGTCTGCTTTGTATGGCTGCCGTGGTCATGCATGAAATCACGAGCTGCACTAAAGGAGCTGTGGGCATGAAAAATGTAGATGCTGCTTGGTTTATGCACTTTCATGTACTTGTCTTGAAAGCACATGACTTGCATAAATGATTGCAAAGCATGTACCTCTGCCAAGGTGTGCGTGGGGGTCAGCGTTACTTACTGATTGGTACTTCCAAAAGTGCCTGAAATCTCTATAGCACTGCAGATGGAAAGCATGAACCACAATGATTTGGTTTTTAAAGCTGTAGCATGGAAGAGCACTGGCTATTCCTTTCTTTCTTTCGTTCTTTTTTTTTTTTTTTCCGCCTCTAAAGAATGTTTCCAGGCTGCAATGACCCAGTCCTCCTCTCATTGAAATCCTTACCAAAACTGGTATTGATATCAGTGGCAGCAAGACTGGGTGACTGTTATGTAATATTGGACCCCTGATGGCCTGATTTTCATATACAGTGAACACCTACAGCGCCTTCCCTTAGTTTTGGAGTTCAGAAAATTGAAATTTGAGCATTGCGATAGGCATTTGTTCAGAAAGCAGCGTTCTCGGTCCTTTTTTCCATGTTTCAAGACTCTGCCTCAGGCTTCCTCTTGCAAGTGTAGCAGTTGTGCTTGTGATTATTTATGTTCACTGAATGAGACATCTTGTTCTTGTTTATATTGGTGACAGGAACTTTAGCAATATTGTATTGCCGCAGTAAAAGCAGTTTGAAACAGAACTAATGGGGAACTAATGGGTGGAAAATGAGGAGTTGACCCTTTTCTAGCAGCTTTTTTCAGGTTTATTACAAGTGAGATTTTAAGGGATGGCTGTACCTTTATATAAAACTATCTCTCCCCATGCATACTACTTACTTTTTGGAGAGGAGAACTTTATAGCCTATATGGCTTTCTTTGAGACACATTTGGCTATACAGTCCCATTTTCACAGCCTGCTTATTTATTTGGAAAAACATCTCCTAAAGGACATTTGTGACAACAAAATGTCAAAGAAAAAGTGATTTAGAGTCAACAATCTTCATTATAGATTTTTATCATGTAAAAAATAAACAATTCACCCTCGATTTTACTGTGCTGTGAAGACAAGGTGTTGGCTTATCTTGCAATCTTAAATCAGATTTGCTGTAGCCTAGCGTATAAATCAGCCTGGTAGGTAATCTGTTTGGGCTTGTACTGGCTTATGTCGTTGATTAGACCATGAGAGAGCAGACTGAGAACCATACTTCTGCAGATGTATTTCATTATAAAAATAATGAGGATAAGTCTGTTAGTAAAAATTCCCCATCCCTCATTGCCCTCCCCCCTGCTTTTTTTTTTTTTTCTTAATGTAAACACTCAGTTTTACAAAATGATCTTAAAAGGTAACATGGAGTTTAGGAAAAGTGTCTACCAAGGAGACATTGGGTAATTGAATAGCAATTGCCTAGTGAATGTTCAAAAAGAAATTGACTGTCTGGGTTCAAGCCAGCGAGTACACAATAATAGAGGATATAGTTTTATTTTCTGGAAGTACATTTTCCTTTGGGGAAACAGGCTGTTGCAGGATTGAGTCCATTTTTAAATGGATGTTTTGTTTTTTCCTGATCAATCACCCCCACTGCAAAAGTCACATTAGGAACAGATTTTTGTACAAAAGCTGATGTTTGAATTGTGGTTTGTTTTTATCTGCAATTTCAAATAATTAGGAGTTAATAAGGGATATGGAACTTTTATTATTTTAACAAATATGCTAACACTGGTCATCTTTTTTCTTTTGAGGGGCTATTTTTACATTTTTCAACAATAACTTGGTTTTGCACACCTGATAATGTCATTAGAAGTTATCAGGACTCAGCATCATTCAGAGTCAGAACTTGGAAGAACTGCTTGCTATAAAGAAACGTAATGAAATAAGCATAGGGCCATTTGTGTAGCTGAAAAGGGTAGTTTGGGGTTGGAGATTAGAGCATCCACAAGCTTGAACTGCAGGGAGTCCCTGAGGCCATGTGTGCTTTTACCGTTTCGGAGGCTGCATACGGGACTGCCCAGGCAAACTGCGCCTGGTACACCTACCTGTTCAACGTTAGCAAAGGATTTTGAAGCTTCCAAGACAAGCTGTAAGTGAAATAACATTAAGAATGTGTTGCTTAGGAGGTACTCTAAGAAAGTAGCAACTCTGCGGCTGTGTACTGTAAAATAGTCTTCATTAAGCACATTCAGCCTTTACCAAACGCTGTGCTCTTAGCACAGGGTGTTACCAAATTGACTGGCTCTACGGGGATTTAGAGCAGTGGGATCAGGGGGCTTTCTGCATTTCGGACTTGATTACTCCTTGTGTTCCAAGCACAAGCCATCCCTTTTGTTAACGTTAGCATTTTTCTGCTTATTTAATCACATTTTATTTACAGCAAACAGTTGTATTGGGGTCTAGTTCTGAGCGGTGCTGGGCTCTCGCCACCTCTGTTATCTTCAGCAGGCATTGTGGCACCTCAGCACCCGTGGGGATCAGGCCCCTTCTGAAGCGGATAGTGGTACACACAAATGACAGCTGTTAGCATCAGATGCGCAGACATTACATTTAACGTAATATGCTCATTCAGATGTAAAACACTTGAGGTTTTTATGGCACCAAAATCTACGACAGCAGAAAAACAGTAATCTCCTCCAGTAATTGCTTTTTACTATTTTTTGCAGAATGCGGATTTTAATGGTGCTATCTTCATCCTCCAGTTTTTGCCTTTACTTCAGTGGAACCATCCCTGGGTCAGGCAGAAATAGGCCCAAGTTAAGTGAAGCACATAGGCTCTGGCAGGGGGGTTGGACTAGATGATCTCCAGAGGCCCCTTCCAACCCTGACCATTCTGTGATTCTGTGATTTGGAGTCAGAAACGTTGAAACATTTCTGGAACTCGTCCAGGAATGCTGGTGCACTCCGGGAGTTTCTCCAGCTCCTCTGCACTTGTACTTCTTACATCTATTTATTATCCCAGTTCACGTGCAACTTTGAAAAATCAATGAACAGTTTCCATCCACTGAAAACATTTCATTAACATTTGATACAGTAAACACATTCTTCAGGAACTAAGCTTTCCTTGGTGGCTATTCTCATAAGGTTATAAATGATGATATATGGTGGCTGGAGGAAGGATAACATAGAACTCTAACCGGTAGAGGAAATACAGCCCTGTACCTCTAAAAGAAAGAGGCTTTAATGCTTGGAAAGGCCCTTATATATCATTCTTTCATGTGCTAGCTTGTTCAGTCCTGCTAAGTGAAAAAGATGGGGTAAGGAGGCGGAAGGAACACAGTATGTGATGTTTCAGTGGGACACATTAATCAACTAGGAGCCAGATTATCTGTGGAACTGTTTTTCATCCTGAACAAGTGAGGTCCCATGAGTTATTTTTGATCTTTGTTCTGGGGCACCTATTTAAATAGGGCTGGGAACAGGAGGTATTTAAAGAGGCTTGGATCTTCTGTGGAGAGCTTTTCTTCAGGGTATTTGTGTAGATATGCTGTTAGGGTTCAACCAAATGTTAACCATTGCTACTCTTCAAAGTCTTCTCCATATTGTTCCCCTTTACACCTTCTTTCCTCATCTAGTTTCTTATTTAGGGTTACTGTGCTTTAGTTTTGGTCTGCTGGATATCTTATAATATCACTAATTGATTTTTATGAGTATACAGAATTAAAACAATAGAACAAATAAGTTCGTCCTCACACAAAAATGAATGTGAATGGAAAAAGGCAAGTTTTAAAAAAAGGAAAAATTAGAAGTATTAAACTGTATCATCACCAAACAAGTCAAATGAATGTGAATAGAAGAAGGTAAATTTTAAAAAAATAGGTAAGATCAGAAGTATTGAATTACATCATCATCAAACAAATAATCAAATCAAATGTATACATATACTATAGGTACACTGTGTGTATAATGTATGTATACATTTGATTGTATATCCCCTGCTAATATGTATGTTCCAAAACTCATTTGGTGACTTCTGTACAGATCCAGCATTGACAGACAGCATCCTGTCTCCTGGTGGGTGGGGAAGAAAAGCAGAATGATCTTGGCTTTTGAGCAAAGAAGGGAAATCATCAGTTTAAGATTCATTGGCATGCTAATATTACAGTGGCGATTCAGTCGTATACTGAATATAATCTGTCTTGTTGCCACTGCATCATTCAGGGTATTGATGCGTAAATGCAAGTGGATTAGACGGTGGTGGCTGAAGCTGTTGCCCGTTGGCAGCTATCTCTCCTATTGCTGTTCATAGCAAGTGCAGCCCCACTATACACAAACTATGACCATTTATGGGCCAGTGCATTAACTAAACCACGGTATATTTTTGAGTTATGTTCATGCGCCATCCTGTATGCTGTACAGTTGAGGAACTGCTTCACCTGAGTTCAGCTATCCCTGTTGTTGGCATTGGAAGCCATCCAAGAAGACCGTGCAGTTACCATGGGCAAGTACAGGTTCAGCGGTCCAAGTTTAATCTACTTGCATTCTTAAATCAATAACCCAACTCAAAATAAATGAAGTTTAGAGGGTGGATACCAGCACCACACATATCTTGTATTCCTGCATCAGAAAATTTAGTTGTGGGAGTGTTTATCTCTGAAATACTGCAAATATATCAGTTTAAATAAATACAGTGTCTCTAATCTTCAGTAGCACATAGTTGACAGAGGTGGAAGTGAACAGTGGGTTGTATTGCTATATCTGTATGCCAACTGTTATGTTTTTTCCCTCCTTTTTGCTAGGTTTCGCCAAAACTAATACCAATGAGGCAGATTTAAACATGAAATACAGAGGGCTTAACTTGCCAGAAGGCTTGTTTCCAAATGGGAGCTCAGTGAAGAGAAATCGATGACTGTTTTGCAATTTTACTTTTTTTTTTTTTTTAAGGGCTTTGTAAGTAGTTTCCAGACAGTTAAACTCAGACTGTGACTATCAGACTAAATTGTATTTTACTTTCATAACATTACCAATTTTCATGGAAGGGCAAATTTATTCCCTAAATTTTGAATAATGTTGTACTAAAGTGTTAATGAACATTGTCAAAAAATGCCTTGTAGTGTCTCTGCCAAATACTACATTTTTTACACAGATGCAGAAAATGACCGTGCAAAACTTATGATTGCCTCTGCTTTTCCTGATGTCATTAAACTTACAAGTCACTCCATTGCTCTGGAACTACAGCACTTACTATGTCCATTCTACCGTAAAGGTGTGGGGTTCTTTTTCTGGAGTGGTCTATAGCAAATGTACGCAGCTGTAGAGAGACATCAGGAATATGGACTTCCCTTTTGCTCAACCTTTTAACGAGTCTGTGACAAAACTGTTTCACTGGTGGAAAAAACTGGGTCCTTAGCCCTGAATGTATCTGCTCTTTCCATGGTGCGTGTCTGTTGGCATTAAGAAGCCTACACCTCCCAAAGTCCCAATCTGACCCCTTCATACAAACTAGAATGGGGCTAATAAGAAGGAGGAACATTAAAAAGTCTCTGTCCCCATGGAGGCAACTGGCAGCTGCACAATTGTCCTACATGAACCATTCTTACTCTCCAGTTGTAATTCTTCTCCCCAGCCCCCATTCAAACGCAAATGAAGATTTTTTTCTGGAGTGAGATCTGTCCTTCCAGTGTTGCATAGAGAAACAGGGGAAGAGAATGTTGTGGGCACTTGGAAGGGAATACAGTTGGTTAAGGGTAAAAGCACTAAGTTTGCACCACTTGCTGATCCAGGCATTGACAAAAACTGAAGAGTTCGGAACCCAAACTCATGATAGCTAGAATGAAGACATGAGACAATTAATGCTATATGATAAAGATCTTCCTTTCCCTGTTATTAATTACAAAATTACTGTTATTTTTACAAATAGGTTATATAACAGCATTGGATCTCACATCCTAAACCAGCACAGTATGTCTTTATTATACAGAGCATGAATTGACTGGAAATCCTCATTTACTAAAATAGTGTTCTCTCCAAGTATAATGGTTTCTGTCATTTGTACAAATAGAAACACGTAAAACACTTCATTTAAAATAATTCCTGACATAATGTTTGACATCAGGGCCATAGCAGATTAAGTGACTGAAAAATGTGTAACATGTAGATGCACAAATAAATATATATATATATGTATATGCCTATTACACACGTGATAAGTAGTGTTGGGATATGGTATAGAAGGGCATTCTAATACTAGATGGATGAGGTATTCACCATAGTCAGTGTGTGTTGCGGAAGAAATGTAGCACATTTCTAGGGAAGCAGATAGGAAAATCCTGCAGTATTGAGCTCCTGTACTAGCCTTTGTACTGCATTTTTCTGTGCTAAAATAAGAAATGCTTCTCTTCCATGGGTCAGTCATACAATTTGTCTTGATCCACACATGGGTTTTATAGCAGTAAAACTGTTTTGATTAGAGAGATTATTTTGTTTAGTTGCACTTACTCTAAGCAATTCTTTGATAATCTCTTGTCAATACCAGAATAAGTTATCCTGCTTCTCACAAAGGAGTAAACAAAATGCCTTTGTAAGCACCTTTATGCCAGTACAAAAGTACTCCCATAATACTAAGTTGTATGACTTGAACTCACGGGTGCTAACGGGTGGTAGGCCGTTGTATAGCCTGAATATGTAGGCAAGACCTGATGCTGAGCCCATGGTGTAGAAAAGCGTTGTACAAAGACTAGTGCTAATTTAATGATTAAACATATACAAGGGATTAGGTTGGTAGATAATTTGCACGCAAGACTTGAAACTACATTGATCAAAGTGCTCCAGAATACCTTAACCCAGGATTAGCACAAGTTAGTTTTTACCTAGCTTTAGTTTTCACCCATTTTCTTTATTTAGGTGTGTTTCCTATGTTACTCTTTCCAAACGAGTTACTTTCTTAAAGTTTGGCCATTTTTATTGCTGTGGAGGTGGACTGAAGTTCTGCTCACAGAGGTTTTGCACATTTAAAGTCTCTGTACAACAAAAGTTGACTTTTTAGCTCAGTGTGAAACAGTTTTGGTTAGAGCAGACAAGAGGCCTCTTCCCCAATCCGTGAAGGCACTTTAGTGACAATTCTGACCCTTGTGGTGCTGTACACAGCACAATGTGCCTATGTTTGCCTTCAGGGCCAAGGGTGGGTGAAGAGCTACTCTGAGGGGATGGGTGTGATCCCTGAAGGTGTCTTGTTCATCATAACTCAAAGCTTTTGTACAGAGTACCCAGAATGGATGCTGTTTTTAGGGGAGGAGTATAAGAACTATTATACGAGGAAGGGAGTTAATAGTAACTTAGCCAGGGAAATTATATATATTTAAAGAGCTGGGAAGTCCTAAAGAAATTATAAATGAAATGTTGATCTATTGAAATTGCCTATGTTACATTAGTTGTAGGACTGATTAGTTAATTACAGTGACCATTTATTGTCATATATAAAGCACAGGAGAAGTGTCTGAGGGCAGCATCAGGTGTATGCTGCTTCTGCCATAGAACTATGCTTTGCTGGCATACGCACAGAAGCCATTGTTGTCATTAATATATATGGTTATAAAATGACTGATGACCTGATAATGTCTAGGAGTTCAGCACCTTGGTTTGTGAAGCAAAGAATTAGGAGCCAAGAACTCCTGAGCTTCAGCTTTTCTAGTTCTCCACTTACTGCCTTGAGAAATGCCATCTGTGCTCTCTGCCTTGTCTCCTGTTGCTGGAAAAGGGGATATTTTTCTTCCTACCTCACAGGGATGTTGTGAGGAATAACCAGCTAAAGTCTGTGCAACAGGTTGTTTTTTCTCTTCAGCTTGGAGACCACACTTCATCAAGAGTGTGGAAGAGTACTTGAAGATTGTCATACATGCGTGATATTTGAGTTCTGTGTCTTCTCTTATTTGTATCTGTTAATGCAAGAGAGCAAAAGTCAATATGATGCTGAAAACCAGGGAAGAAAGAGAACAGTCTCTCTGCTTATACAACAGTGGTGCAAATATCTGTACGTCACACTTGAATTTTTTTATCTTGAGGACAATATATTGTGGTAGAATATTGGTATTGTTATGAAAACATCATGTGTCCGCACAAGCTAATTGCAACAAGCTGTGACTCCACTTTTTTGATTTGTAAAGTAGGATTAGAAATTAAAGCACTCCTAAGTATTTGCCTCGCTGTGGATGCAAGCGTGGTTCATAGATAAGGTATACTCTGAGCAGTAGCTGCGATGATTGGTATTAGAAAGATGAGAGCTTGTTCCTCTTCACTGGTTGATGGTATGCATGAAGGTTTATTGGGATGTCACTGAGATTATCTCCCACTTGGCAGCACTTCACAAGACAAGGACAGTTGATATTCTTTGTCCTGAAGAAGGGGATTCTACTGTATTATCACATTGGACTTATTTCACTTTATATTTTATTGACTTTTGTCCCTGAAAAAGCAAAAAAATATTCTAGAAAATGTAGTTGTACTGTAAGCTCTGCAAACTAAATGTCAAAGTCCTATGTATTTGCAAAACAATCAATAAAATAAAGATTAAAAATTTCAGGTTTCATCTATTTTTACCATTGCTCACACCATCCCGTTCTGCCATTAGGAGCAATAAAAGATTAGGTTGTGTTCACACCAGCACGTCACACCTCAGCACACACAAAAACCTCAAGATCTTGGCTGATGGTGGGTGGATTTGATGAACAGAAATAATGAAGCTCGAAACTCAGCTGTCAGCTGGATTCTCCATGTTATTCCTTTTCACTGATGTCTCTCTTGGGTCAGTCTCAAACATAATTATCACATTCATTTTCGTAATTACTTGTTTTTTCAATCAAGACAAATAATGGACTACATACATAGGCCTTAGAGAAGTGATTTTTTACCTTTTGATTAAAACTGCTGTAGAAATGATAGCATTTGAGATGTTAATCATTGATGTTAGTTGTGTGGCTACGCTCTGAAAATAGTACTAGGTGACACATGAAGACAAATTCCATTAACCACCTGGTGAATTATAAAGCAGATGATTGCAAAGTGATGGAAATGCTTGTCTGTGGATAGTGGGGTCATCCTTCCATACCTGTTGTAAGGTCATGAGTAAATATGTAATAGCATCATTTTATCTTTAAGCCTCTTAAGGCTTAGATAAAAACCTTCATAATTCACTCTGAAATGAAGGTCTTCAGTAATGTATGTGTGTGGTCAAAATCCAAGTGTCTGTCACCCCTTTGAAGGGGGGTACAAGGTAAGTGTCAAAACCACTGAGATATACACCAGTCTTGCAGCAACAAAATCCACTCTCATGAATGTACAAGGTAAAGTTTTCCTCTAAGAAGAGGAGGAAGTTGGTCACAGGCATATCTAAGCAGTTTTGTGATATCTTGTATATCTCCTGTTGTTGCCTATTTTACAATATTCCATCATTTCTTGGATGCATTGCAGTATTCTGAGCCCCTCTTCTGCCCACGTCCATCTGCTCTGGTAGACCAGGGGTCTTAGCTGTGAATATACCTGCCCTGCAGGGTGCGTGGCAGTTTTTAATGGAACAACTTCAGGGGACACCAGGGGGCAGGGGGGACGTTCCTTTCCTGCATGTATTTATGTAACAGATTTTGAGGCTCCAGCAAAGGTAAAAGTAGCTATTGTGTTTGTGTTGCAAAAATGTTCTGTGCCTGGTTCACATATTAATGTACATATTTGGAAGAAGTGAGAGCACGGAAGAAACTCTTGCCTTCAAGGCCAGTGGGTTCTCCATCTGCCGCCCATGGTACTTAGGTTTTTTTTATTGTATTTTATTATTGTAATGGCTGGCAAAAGCAAGCAGAACATTACTTATTTGTGGGAGCAGTAGAGTCTAAAACTAGAATTTCTATTTCCATACTCTCAAAGCTGTCCCCTGAGCATGCAATCCAGAGAAAAACTTAAATTTGTGTAAAGCCGTGATAGATGCTTAGACTGCAGCTGCTGCAGTGCTTTCGGGCATTGCCACTGCTGCTGTTGTGCAGGGTGAGAAGTGCTGCCCTCGGTGCAGTGCGAGTCATTACGTTTGTCACAAGCCTGTGCCCGTATGAGATGCACACGGTGGTGTCCATCCACCTGACTGATGAAGGGTCCCACCAGGCGTGTAGGTTTGTGCAGTTTTCTACACAGATGTGGCACAGCCACAGCTCCTGTAAAAAACGGTGGTGATGCTTCTTTCCCTGTATTCACCCAGCAGGGAGGGTGTCTGTGAAGGTTCAGTTCCTAACTCTGTCCAGGAGGATTCAAAGCACGTCTCGCTTGTCCCAGGAAAGCACCTAACCCACCACGCTGCGGGCTGAGCTGGGTAAGAGAGCTGCCTCGGGGGAAACCGGCTCACTCTGCAGAAAGGATTGCGAGGGTTGCGAGGGCTTCGAGGCTGTGAATAGAGAAGTCAAGAAGGAGCAGGGGACGGTCATCCAGCGTGTAAGGCGTTCACCCAGCAGCAGAAAGGCCTGAATTATCCTTTGCAGAATGGCTTTTGTTTTATTACTGAGGGCTTTAAACTGTGTAAGCAGCTTGCTTCCCCTCCTTTCTGTCTCCCCTGCGTGTCGGCACCTACCTGCATTAAGCCAGGTGTTTCAGGGCAAGTGCAGAACAAACCCATGAAGGCTCTTCCAGAACTGGCAGGTCGAGCAGTGTGGTGCTTTGGCACCTCAGCAGGGTACAGAGGAGGGTTTTTCCCCCTTTAAGATTAGATTGCCTAAATTAATCAAATTCTCTTCTAGGTGCCTATGTCAATTACTTCTATTTTTTGGATAAGTTCCTAAAGATTTCCTTTGGTTCTGTCAGCTGGAAAGTACATAATACACAGGTAGAAAAGGGAATTGAAAACTTCTGTAAGTGCAGTGAAAACATGTTACGAGAAGCACAAAATCTGCAGCCAGGAGGAGAATTATTTTGCATAAACTGAGCAAAAGTGACGTGAAAAGCAAACTTATTTGTTACCCGCAAAAAATAAAGGCAAACCACAGAAGAAGCACATTGGTACCACCTACAGAAAGTATACATTAATTCTAGGACAAATTCAGTCTCATCTGTTTAGATGGTGAGTGAATAAAGAGTATAAATTGGATCTGATGCCCATATCCTGCAAAACAGTGCTTCCCCCACCCGTTTGGAAAATCTGGCTGTATGAGCAATTAACACTTTCTCTCAGATCTGTCCAAGAATAAAGCAATCTGTGCAAGGCTATAGCTGGCAAAGCTGTCTTGTCCAATAAATATCCCTAAAAATAAAAACTTTAAAGCTATAATCGGGCACTCTGGCTTGCCAGTCTTCTCTGTCTTGTTCCATCTTGCATTTGCTCCAATAAGGCCCATCACCTGTGCCTTCATCCTTCTGGCACCCTCCTAATCCTAAAGGAATAGCTCCCTTTGCCTACAGAAGACTGCTCAAATTTCATCAGCCTTCCTGCTTGCCTGGGCTCGTTCTGGGGTGAAGGAGAGAAGGTAGAAATGCAGCTGGGATGGGCGGTGTGGGCAGCGATGGTGCTGGGGAACGGTGTTAGGGAGCTACTGCTGAGCCTCAGTGCGTGCGGTTTGCCGGCCTGTGTCCAATGCGCTGCTACTCATGTACCTCCTGCTCGAAAAAACCAGAGACGCATGGTGTGTTCTCCTCTGTTTTTCATTCCATTTCAACTTGGAGATCACATGGATGCTTCTGTTTGAAAAATGAAAACAAGGCACTCATGTGAAGTGGAATGCATCTTAGTGAAGGAGGTGGTAGCGAGGTGGGGGTTGATATCTTGTCCCAAGTAACAAGTGATGGGATGAGAGGAAACAGCCTCAAGTTGTGCCAGGGGAGGTTTAGACTGGATATCAGAAACAATTTCTTCACGTAAAGGGTTGTCCAGCGTTGGACCACGCTACCCAGGGAAGTGGTGGAGTTACCATCCCTGGAGGTATTTAAAAGGCATGTGGATGTGGCACTTAGGGACATGGTTTAATGGTGGACTTGGTGGCGTTAGATTAACCATTGGACTTGATGATCTTCAAGGTCTTTTCCAACCTAAATGACTCTATGATTCTCTGAGCAGCAGGGGGCTGGCTAGCCCAAGCCCTGGGCATCCTCCTGGCTGCAACGCCCACTGGAGCAAGGAGGAAGACATCAGGCTTGGACGTGGCTCTCCTCAGGGCCTAGATGCTCATTGTATGGGCTCTGCTTACAGCAGCGAAGGACAGGGCTGTGCCACCACGTCACCTGCCTTCACTGGCAAAGGCTGAGGACTTCTTTGGAGCGAAAAGCAGGGCTGAGATCTGGGACTGAAGTGGCACAAAAACACTTCTCTGTCCTGTGTGGCAGAACCGGTGCTGAAACATTCAGTTCCATGAAGAGGTGCTTGTCGTAGTATGGCTGATACTTCCTTCTCCTTTGGGCTTACAGGCTGGTATTTGCTGATTCTGTGCTGCTCTATTGATTAATACTGACATTTTCAGATTCTTCTCTTCTTCAGGCAACCTACAGGCTGGGGGGGGAGGGGCAGTGGGGGGGAGCCAACTGCATAAATCTAGCTATAAAGCTGAAGGATGGTGAAATTAGTCTGCAACAGCATATCCATGTTCTCATTAAGAGCAATTCAGCATTTTTAGGACATGTTAACTGCTGCAGTGAGGACAAGAAGCTGCAGATCAATATAAAATAAACCACAGCCTCGCAAAACCCCATTTATAATTTCCAAAGTGCTTTCCTCCGTCATGCAGGAAAGTCATTCCTGGTACGTCAGCGGGTCAATAGCTGCAAAGAAAACGTCACAGACCAGTTTGGGAGTTGAGCTGCAATACTCATCCAACCTGAAAAAAATCTCTGTATGTTAACGAGGACAAAAACCTCGAGGTAATCTATATTGTCGCAGAGAAACTGAGAAACGGTGAGTATCACTGATGGTTTCACTTCAAAAGTGGGAGAGGTCATGGCTGGTAATTAATTATCCAAATCACTGCTGTTGTATATCTCTACCTAACAAGCTGTTTGACCCTTAGCAAAACAATCCCTCTGAGAACATATCAACCTGAGATCTTGTTTCTATGGGGATTTTAATTATGTGGCAGGTTATTTTCATGGCAGAGCTGAAATGGGCAGAGAGACCAGGGAGCAGCAAATGTAAAAGCTGGGTGCAGCAGACGGGGAGCTCGCAGGCAAATGGCCCCATGCCTCACATCATGGCATCACTGGTCCCGGGGCGGTGAACCCACCCACCGGAGGTGACTGCTCGTGGCCATTGATTTGGATGGGATCCTCTTCTGGGTGATCTCTACAAGCACGTGTTTAGTTTAAGCGTATCTTCAAATCCAAACAAATTTAACCACGTGCTTGGGGAGGTCTGGGAGCATGGGCTTGGAGGCACAGGCTGGAGGAAGGCAGATGACAGGCATCCCCACCTGTAAGCACTTTTTGGCTCCAGCAGAGCGTGGCTGGGCAGGACCTGCTTGCACCCAGGGCACTTGTTTATAGCCTGTGCAGGAGAGGACAGACAGACATCCTTGTGACGGAGCAAGTGCTGGTGGGACGAGAGAGTTGGGAAGTGCTGTGTGATGCCACTGCTGGTACAACAGTCGCCCTGTACCACTACTCCCCATCGCAAAGCCTGATCGATGCTGTGCAGAGCTGCATGAAAAGGGGAGTGGCTTCAGTTTGTTTTGCAGAGATTTTGTGTCTTTTCCCTGAGATACTGAGTGCTGAACCCTGGCTTGGATGGGGCACATCTGAAGGCTTTCATACACAGAACAGTTCTTCTAACACGACAAATTTTGACACCAGCTGGCAGTTTTACCCCAAAGGGAGACTAGCTCTTAGTACGAGACACTGCTGTGCACAGCATGATGCTCCAGCTGGGGCAGACACGAGGAGTGGAGGTTGCCCAGTGCAGTTTTAGCTAGTTAAGCATTAAATACTAAACACGTGTATTAATTTAGTGTGATTGTGGCCTCAGGATCCCAGGATTACTGCTCCCAGGGGAGGTCTCTCACCGTAAATGTTTTAAGCCTGTGGCTTTCAAGTATTGAGATGGGTTGCACTAAAATCTAGAAATAATTTAACAATAATATAATCTAACAACTATATTTAATTTGAGAGGTTCTCTAAAAATCTAGTAAAGAAAGAGTTCAGGAGGAGGAGGAGAGCTTTCCCATGATTTTCTTGCCATGTATCACTCCAAACATCGTACAGTCACACCGTGCTTCACAGTTCAAGAGGACTTGGGCAAATCAAACCCAGCAGCAGCCATTCATCTGCATGATTACTGAGGGGCACATAAGGGTAAACAAGCTCTAATTCCACCACACTTACTTGCAGGTGATGCCCTCGACAGTAACAATGAATACAGCTTGAGTCTTAATAGTTATATTGACCCTTTAAGGTGGAAAATGAGAAAAACGTAACTTGGTTTGCTGAATAAACCAGGACCATTGTCTCTACTGGGGAATGTGCCAGTCACCTGTATTACTGCTTCAGGAGGAGGAGGAGGTCAGTGCACAGTGCAGTCCCCAGGGGTGAGCGATGGGGGAGCTGCAAAGATGGCTGGAAATGGTGCATTCAGCACATCCTCACCCATGGAGAAGTAATATCCAAATGGGCTGAAATGACAGAAGAAAAGGTCAATTCTTAGCTGGTTTCTGCCACAAAAGTGCAGGACCATAGAGAAGGAAAGCTGCTGTGTCCTCTTAGGTGAATTAAATTGGCAGTCTAAACCAAGCGTTAATTCCTCACCAGAGCGTGGTTCACTGGTGCGGCATGGGACCAGGGTTTTGTCACTGCCCTGGCTGTGAGGGTCTCGGTGGCAGGCAGCCAGCCCACCCCCACCAGCACCTTTCCACCAGCTTTGTTGCCATTGCGGTTTTTCAGGGCATAGCAAAACAATGGAGGTCTTTAAGCATGAAATGGATCTGTGGCGGAGATATTATTCAAAGCAGAGGGCTCTTATTTCTGTTCAAGTGGTTAAAAGTAAGATTGCAGAGATACTCGCTAGTCCCAGTAAACAAAAAATCCCTGCAGCCGAGAACCATCTCCAGAAAGCAGAGGAAGAGTTATCTCTCCCAAATCGTTCCCCTGCAGTTTTCCTTCCCTCTCTATGATGTACATATACAATATTTGTTTTTCACCCTTCGCCCTGTGTTAGGAGAAAAAAAAAAATTCTTAGAACAAGACGTATTTTTTGTACCTTTTCTTCTGCAGGTACTAACAGGATAGTCTCAGGATCCTCCGCGTGTTTGCATCTGTATGAGTGTATGATAAAGGGGGAGAAGATGGCAGTCAAACATGTTACAGTGATCCTAAGTGGCATGGGGCTAGAAGTGCTGCAGTTTACGGATAATTTAACATCTCTTTGGCCAGGTCACTGTGTTGTTACCAGTCCTGGAAAAGGGACAGCACATCATAGTGTGAGCCACAGTGCCTGAAAATCCTGTGGTTTGCTGTTGAAGCCACATAAAATGAGGGAACAGTGAGGCAGCAGGCAAATGTTCAACTTTCAGAGTCTCAGAGGTTTTTAGGTAATCAGAGAGCATAAAGTTTGCCAATTAGTATTTTGGACAATGCTGGAGCTGACAGAGCACGTGAAGTGCTGGCAGGGCAAGATGTGGTTTCAGTAGTGGAGATGTGCATTACAACCCCTGGATCATTTTTGGGCAGGTGAAAGTAATTATTTCTGATTACAATGTGGGGAATGCGTGTGATGCCAGGGCTGGGGGTAGTGATGTGAGCCTGAGGCCACTGCTGCCCGTGGGGCAGCTGAGCCTGCGGATGAGGATCTGCTGGGGGGCAAGGATGCTCTGTGTGTGCTTGGTTGGGCCTTTGGCTTTTAATCAGGTTCTGGAATAGCGCCCAGAGGATCTTGGTGCAATAGAAAACAAAGGACAATGTGAGAATATCCAGGAGAACCAGCTCATTTTAAAATTCAGATGAAGTTTTAGAGAGGAGTCGTTCCCATACTCCCAAGGTCAGGAACGGTTTGTTCATTGCCCATGCCCATGGCTGGAAAAAGTCTTGTGAAACATGTTTTAAAGGAAATTTTTGGCCAATGATGGTGGTTTTCCTGGTACCAGAAAATTTTTTTTTACCTCCCATCTGACAGAATCATTAAAAGTTCATCCTCTCGCTTAATCTTCAGTTCAACCCTTAATGAGAGTAAAGTAGGTTTGACTCCCTGTATGTTCCCCCTATTACATGCTCTATTAATAATAAATCATACAGTAACTCTCCTGGAGTGGTAAGTCTAACACAATAACAATTTATTCCAATACAACCATTCTTTTGATGAGACTCCGAGAGAACAGCCACAAGGGATGGTGCAGCCTTCACCCATTTCCCTACAACGGGCTTATTTCTCTGATATTTATGGCAAAAGGGATTTACAGCATAGCGATGTTCAAGACAATTTCCCAGGCTGCTCATGATGGAAGTCCTTGAGTAACCCCAGAACAAGATAAGGATATTACATGCCTGTTTCCTGGGACATATCATGTTGCACAGAGCATTGCAGGGCCAGAGGGAAGTGCTGCATGAAGCACGAGGCGGGGCATGTGTTCCTGAATTATCAGCAAGGAGGGTTTGTTGCAGAGAAGGGGTCTGGTCTGCTGCAAGATAACATGGGAGAGAAGTACTCTAGTCTGGCAAATTGAGACTGCTCTCAGCAGGAAACATAAAAAAAAAATAAAAATCCTGTTTCTTTTCCCTTATCGAAGCCAAAAGCCTTCAGCCCTGCCAAAGCTGCTCTGCCCAATTTTGGGCGCCAACCCCCCCCAGCCATGCCTGGAGCCCCTCCGACCTGCCGCTCCGGGGTCTCGTACCTCTCCAGCACACCCTTCAGCAGCAAAATAAATACTCCCCAGGGAAAATGCAGCCCTGCTAAAAGCCTGGGAACAATTATTGATGGCAAAAGAATGGGATTTCAGAACAGTTATTTCCTTTTAGCAAGGGTCACTGGAGTGGTTGAGCGCCCTCCCACCGGCTTCAGAGCAGCTGGTCCAGGGCCCTCCTCCATCGCCCTCCGCGGGGCTTCACCCCTATTCGCTCCTGTGGTCGTGCTGCAAAGGTGTCGGTTTCAGTTTTTTATCTTGGTGGCCTGTCATGGAATTATATTATTTATAGTCCTGTGTCCATTCACATCATCTTTACTCTCTAACAATAAACTTAACAATGCCTTTGCAAGCCTTTGTTGTTTGCTGAATGCTGCGGGGTGCTGTGTTTCTGAGCTAACAAGCACTTTAAAGAGCCTATGATTTGTCTCTCGGGTATGTTATCTTGCTATTAGCTGTAAATACGCATGTAGATAATGTTTTACATCTGTACTATTAAGAAGCAACAAATTAGACTCTTCCCCAATCTCTTTCCCTAGCTCAAAAATCTTTGTTAACTCCAGGAAAAATTGAATAAAAAATCATTGTTTGTAAAGATACAGACAAAACTCTGCAATTTATATGCTTGTGAATATAACAATTGAGATTTTTAACACGATCTGGTTGAAATTCAATATTCCTTTTCCTGGGAAAGCTCCAAAATGTTGCTATTTGTTTTCATAGCAAAATGGAAAGAAAGCCCAAAGCATCAAAGTTTCCCTTACAAAATGAAATAAAAAGCAATTAATTTCAAATCAACCATTTAGAACATTTTGTTTCAATGTAATAGATTTTCTGTTTGATAAGGTGCAACACAAAATAAAACACTTCAGAATGAAAAGCTGCTTAAGAATAAAAAATACCAAAATATTCCTGCTCAGTGTGACCGAAACATTTATTTTTAATGTATTTGGCAAAATAAAATAGGCAGCTTCTAGGTATTCTCTGGAAAGCTTTGTTTTCATAGCCTGACCAGACAGCAGCTTTTGAGCTGCCTTCTCCCCAGCCAAATTCCTGGCACCTTCTTGCAATCTTCCTCCATGGGCAAACCAGAGGGCAAAGGCAGGTGGAAAGCAGTTGCAGACACTCGAGCAAAAGATGCTGCAGTTCTCCCCGCACAGTGCTGGAGGGATTTTGATCAAACCCTAAAATGGAGGGGAACAAATGCTTTTTAATTATTTTTTTTTGCCACATTGACAGAACTCCGGCCTTTTGGCTTTTTCTAAAGCAATGATTCAGTAACTGAGGTTTTGACAGTGAAAAGCACAGCGATGGGGGAGTTTCTGGGCAGACAGCCTATGCCGGGCGGCATGCTGAGGTGGTCGGTCAGGCAGACCACTTGGGCTCCCCTCCCCCTCCTGAGATGCTGACGCTTTGCCTGGCTTCTCTGCAAATGTGCATCCCATTCAGTATATGATTTTCAAAAGTGGTGTGTTCAGAGGTTTGAGGTCCCAGCTGAGCACTCTGAAATCAGGTTTAAAGACCATGGATAGTTTCTGGAGACCCGAAGGGGTTGACATCATCTGATTGCCTGAACTCCAGTTTCTTGCATAACTTCTGCATCAAACCCGTAACACCCCTTGTTAGCTTGGTAAGGAATTCATTTCAGCTAAATTGATATATCAGAGCACCCCTGCTGGGCTTTTTGCACTAAATTAAGTTGCTTTTTAAAACTTATTTTTGTTAAAATAGTGCCACTTCCCACGTACAAAAATTTCCATGGCTATAAACATGTGATAACCTGCCCAGAGACTTCCCAAATCTCCCTCAATCACTGCCTGATATGTCCCCTAAAGCAGGACAGTTTCTACACAAACTTTATTTAAGGAGACGTATTCCCTCTTGCACACACCACGGATGTTTCTGCTGAGCGTCTCACAACAGTCCAGAACATCTCCCTCCTGCGTGGCTGCTGTCCTGGGCACCGGTGTCCCCGTGGCCAGCAGAGTTTGGCCAGCCCCTCGGTGGTCTCAGTCCCCATGATCTCCACGGCTGTGACCGACTGGGGTCACTGCAAACATCATTACTTCACTGTTTGCCTTTTTCCGGGTTTTCCTAACCAGACTGAGCATCAGCTCTCTACATCACCAGGAAACACCCCCACAGGCTGTTTTTTGCCTTTTTCTTATACGCTTGATTTTCCCCTTAAGTTTTTCCTTTCTGGGAGCAGCTTCTCTCATCACCTGACACTAATGGAAAAGGACTCGGGAATACACTGCCAACCTGTTAGCTCGCTGGTGTGAAGAAACCATTGCAATCCACTAGATAGGCCATTTCTTCACCGAACTTAAGTTTGTCCATCTCTTAACATATTAACCAGTGGTAAGGCTGGCATAAGCCATCCTCCCTGCTTACACCAACAGACTGATTTTTTTTGTTGGAAACCGCCACCAGGATGGTGAAAGGACATGTCTGCGGCCAGGCAGACACCGGTGCCTGTTAATACCTCATTTGTGGGTGGTGTTTGGAGAAAAGGGAAATCTTTTTATCACAGGACCAGTAAAATAACTTAAGCAGAGCCATAATTGCCTGGGGAAGCTTGGTGCACTTCAAGAAGATCAAGTTAGTATGACTTGGAACTCGGGGAAACCTGAAATTTGAGAGGGATGTGCCCGCTGACAGGAACCATGGGGGAGCTACGGTGCTTGGGGTAAAGTTCTGCAAAACCCGTTGAATGCCTGCTCTCCTGCTGTCCCATGTGAAGGTAGATGGGGTTCAGCACAGCTTATCAGCACCCCGTGGTGGCAGGCACCGTCCTGCAGTGGTGTGTGCTACAGCCAGAGCACGAAAGTTGCCGTCTCAACTCACAGGCGCTGGTGATGCGTGGGATGGTATCCACTGTTAATGATGACTGATGGAAGCAAATTAAATTTCTATGCAATATTCATAGCTTGCTTAACTGCTCCCTTCCTACCACGAAGTGATCCCCTGGCATATTGGGCTAATTTTGCTGCGCTGGTTTCACTCCATTCCAGTTTTCGCTGTTGAATTTCACCTGCTCTTCCCTCTGGCTCCACAACAGCTCTTTCTCATTTTCTGAGGGAGATCCGTTTAGTCTGAGTAATTGGGAGAGTTGTTCTTTGTTAAATTTCAAGATATATTTCCTATGTATCCACAGCTGTGGGATTGACATTTCCCATTAAATTTCTAAGGCACAATTACATAAGTTTAGATATTCTAAGAGAAAATAATAAATATCAGTGAGAAAAAGCATGACAAAAAATTTTGCTCAGTTATTAAGAATTTCTGAAGTTTTCGCTGGCTGGTTGTGTGTTTTGCCCTTGTGTTTTGTTGTTTTGTTTTGTTTTTTTTTAAAAAAAAAAAGACTGTGTCAAGAATCTTCCTAGAAACCATGGTAATCTGTAAGAGAAACTCACAACAGGCTTTGTGAAATATGAATATCCTCTGAACAGTGTTACTGTGGCCACAATATAATAAGAAAAACGTGTGATAAAAAAGGTCTAAAAAACCTCACAAACTCAGTTATAAGTGGAACTTTAAGATATGTAAGTTATTGGCTGGGCTACAAAAGTTAACCTAACATGAATGCACAGAACTATTGTAAAATATAAAACATATTATTATCTAATATTCCTTGATTTCTAACTAATGCATTTCAAAATATTATGCACGCTTGTAATAGGGCTGGATTTGTTCACTCCATGTGACTAAACAACCAAAGCACACGCATTCCCAAACGGTGATCATACTTGACACGGGAAAGGGGGCAGATGCAACGGGGATTGTGCTGAGGAGAGTGGGTGACCACCTGAGCTTGAAACACAGTGCAACCTCCAGAGAAGCAATAGCTGTGGGAGCTCTGCACTCCTGAAAATCACACCGGAGGTCGGGCTCAACTCTGAGATGTCGTAAGGATGCTCCGAAGCACATGATGAGCTGGGGACAAATTCTGCCACCACAGGTACAACCTCTCAGACATCTGGTGACAGTAACTACTACTAAGGGAGACTCACCCCTGCCACAGGGGGTGATGCACTCACCTGCTGCCCCTCACTGCTGTTTACTCCAGCTGTGCACCATGCAATCAAGAACAAGACCAGGTGATGCATTTTCAGTCTCTCCTCTTTAAATCCTGCCTCCCCATTTCTCTGTGGGGTAATTGGTGATTTTTGCTGCTCAGTTTTTGATTCATATAAGCCAGCAGTCAGAAGGGTTACATGTTTTTTCATTCTCTTCATGCCCTCAGAAATGTCTCCAGGAAAAGAAGGCTGGGGCTGTGATGTTGCATATCTGCAATGCAACAAGAAAAAAAGATTTTTTTTTCACAGAAATATGAGCTACCTCATCCACAAGGTGAGTGATTGCACAGTGAGAGAATGTTGTGGCACTGGGTTTGCAAAAGTGGAAGCTGAAACCATGGCTTTTTGGATCCTAGGGGAACCCAAACTCATCTCTGGATGCCAGCCTGTAACTGCTGCATGTGTTAGGGCTGGAGGGACTGGGCAGATGCTCCTGTTATTTTAGTAAGTCCAAATAGCCTTCTTCAAAGGGATGCCATAGAGCATCTTGGGGAAGCAAGAGTTGGGACAGGTACATCAATAACTTGAGGCTCAGGCTCTGCCTTGTCCAAAGTTGAAGGTAAAGGTGTAACTCCTTTCTGTGTCTTTTGTTTCTTTGTCCTGTGCTCCGCCCCCCC
>RSEF01000031.1:13460660-13499444 GCA_003993805.1 Himantopus leucocephalus
CCCCCACCCCCCCCAAAAAAAAAACCCCAACCAAACTAACCCCAAACAAACAAAAAAAACCAAACCAACCCCAAAACACAATAAAGGACCACACTTGATTTTGTACTGACTGCTGGGCTGTTTTGATGAGTGAGCGAGAGAAGAGGTCTCAAGAACTGAAAAGCTACCCTGGGCCAAATCCTGATTGTTTTGAAGTCTGCCTTTTTGAAGACAAGGCAAAGCTTTTCCTCCCCAGGAAAGCAGATTACCTCTTCAAAGGATAAAGAGCTAGGTTTCATGCGATGCTAGAGTAATCACTTGGTTTATAGGTGGTATAATTTGGGCATGCATTAATGATTGCATTGACTCCAATATGTATGTGTGTATTTGTATATGTGTACATATATTTTTCCACATTTGGTCATTCAGGTGACAAGTCCCTGTTGAAAGTTCATAAGGGATGAAATTAGAATTGATTTTGCAAGCTGCAGAAGGTATGTGGGACAAATTGAGTGATAGATGAATGAGCTAGAAAAGGAAAACTTGTTTAGAAAGTTCTTCTGTCTTTTAGGAAACCCTCAAAAGCTGAACAATCCTTTTTCAGAGTAAACATTGCCACCAGCTTCTCCAATTCTCTGTTCCTCTGTTCTCCACGTGTGCCGCACTGTTCAACACATGGGCACCCTACACCACGTGGTGCAGAAGCAGTTGAGCAGCAATACCTGTCTTGCTCTGACAGTAACCCACGTGGGAACTCTCAGAGAACTTATGTAAGTCATGTCTGCTCAGGTACTTCAATAGTAGTGATTGCTGTACTGTTTGGCAAAGAAAAAGAGTGTATTTGTCACGGCAAATTATTTTATTTACTAAATAGTTCATATCTTTACCTTTTGTAAATGAAAGTACCCCAGAAAAGTTAGGTTCAGTTACCAGATCCTTGCACAGGCACTCTACTGCAGTGCCTGGACATCATCCAGCTATTTAAAAGATGACAGTCATTTCCTTTCTTCAGTTAGGTTTTTTTTTTGCCCCCCAGCACCTGCACGTGATCTATTTGCTTCTCCCCAGCAGCTTTTTCCAGCCATATCAAACTTGAAGAAGTGCTGTTTGTGTTCTGGTGAGGGGTGGCTTTAATTCCCTGACTGCTCTGCTTGTCAGAGCTGCAGCCCACCTTCCCACTGCAGGTGGCTACCAGGCACTTGTAGCAGCCCCATGCTTTGATCTCATATGTTTGCAAGGTTACACTTAAGCTCAGTAACCCTGTCCTGGGGGCATGTTCCTTGCGAATAACTTGGTGTTGATACTTCCTCTTAGGTTATGGAACAATAGGATGTAGGTCCCCAGGTCAGGTGCCATCTCTCTGCCTGGAAGCTCTTTCAGTAGCTAAAACATGCCTTCGGCAAAGCTCTGTGTGTGGACAGCAGTGTAGAGTGGGCTTCTTCAGGACTCTGACCATTAACAGCAACTTCACACAGAAGCTTCCCTGGAACACATGTATTTTACCTGTAGACTAAAGCATGGGTCATCTGAAGCAAAATAACAAATGTCTATATGCAAAACCTCCTCTGTTTCCTTGGCTCTGCTGAAAATCTCCTTCACTGGAGGTTATTATGACTCTGTTTCTATTTCTGTCCCCTTGCACAGCCTTCTGTTCTTGTCTGGTCTCTTCTGCTATAGGTGATGTGCTTTATTGCATTGTCTCTTCCTGTTTTTTCTTTGAGGTTTTTCCATTTTCCATTTATGAGTTGTGATTTTTGGTATTTTCTCTCTCTACTTTCCTCCCCTCCCTCGGTGGCTGCTAAATATTTGTGTTTGGTATAGTGCTACCATTAGCAAGACAATCATCTTTGGCCACGAGTCATCATTGCCGAGCATCAGTAATTACTTTCTCTGGACAGTCACAGTGATATTTCATCTCCCTTCTTGAGAAAAGAGGCATGGAGTAAAAGTTAAGAGCAATTCAGAGGGCTGCTACAGTGAGATTGGAATTTGTAAGATCATGCGGTCAGGTTACCCACATTTACCTGGTGCCACAGTTTGTTTCCAGTTCTAGTGTTGTTCTGGTGGGTCTGAAGGGCTTCAGAAATGGTGGTGGTTGTGGAAAGAGCAGTCACCTCACCAGGGACAATATCATGAAGAACGTGTGCCAGGTCAGAAGTCCGCAAAGGATATACGGACCACATTTTCAAGCTGAAATGGATGCTATCTCTGTAAATGCACATATCTTCAGTGGGACTGAAGGAGGAGTCTTACTTAATTTCACTGTGATGCTGCTTTCGAAGTGAAAGTTTCACATCTGTAGACCAAAGAAAATGGACACAGGAACCTTGTTTGCTAGGATTCCTTAGAGGTAAGAAAACTTTTTGAAGTGTGGAATACAGATGTAGGATGAAACTTTTGGCAGTGAAATGGCCACTGGCTTTGGAGGCTTTGGGCAAACTCTGTGTCCTTCTACTTTCTTCAGTTAAATGCTTGTCATCCTTCCCAGCTTTGCTGTGATTGTTCTGTAGGACACTGCTGGGTGCGTGCTAAGGACATTCTCTACTGAATGGAACCTAATAGGACTTTGAAATATTGATGAATAGAAGGTTAATTTTTAATTCCCCATCAATCTGAACTAATTGGAATTCAATGTGCTTTTGTCCAAGAGACTTTCCGACATTATATAGTTTAATGGTCCTGCACATTTAAGTAAGGCTGGAGCGACAGGACTTTACTTTCCCAGAGGCCAAGGTGTTAGTTTTAATAGAAGAAAATGGTTTTGTGTGCTTGTATGTATAGTTATGCCAATGGCCGAAATTCTGCTCTTGCATATTCTTTGACTGTTGTCACATAATGCTGCCTCCATTGAGCTAATCCAGCCACAAAGTCTTCAAGATCTCATGCCACAGATCTTACATTAATAAATTATTATTGAGCCCATCTGAACAATAATATCCTGTAAGCACAGATGTAAAACTTGTTGGTGTGTATTTATGTGTTCTTTCCTTTTGCTGGATCACTGACCTGCTATGGCTTCAGTCTTGAATGCCTGCGTTTGTGCAGGTGGCTTGGAATACCTGAGCCAGCTAGAATGATGGTTGTCGTTCATGGTTTGGTTGTCTGATGGTTTCACCTAATTAAAATTAATTAATTTCTATTATGTCTGTATTTAGAAATGTAGTATGGTGGTCACAAATCCTGTTTTTCATTAGTGGGATAGAATTTAACAGAGTACAGTGGAAAAGAAATGTTAATCCCTGTTTTTCGTAGTCAAATGTTGTTTCATTTGAAATGGATGAAAAACAACTAACATATGATAGCCTCTTTATGCTTCCAGGATAAAGGAGCTTAATAACGCTACAAGAAATATTAGCAAAGAACTGAAGGAGATGGGGAAATGTTTCTTTCTGCCCCAGGAAAATACATTATTCAGTGACTGCCACTGTGATATGTGCCTGACGGAGCCAAACCCCAACATAGTTGGTGCTCAGATTGCATTTCTCCTTGAGTGAGCATGGACTGTGTTTGCATAAGCAATAGCCACTCACTAGGTATGGCCAAAAGGAGAAGCTGCTAGTGGTAGGTCACCAAAATATCTGCTTCACTGATGGTTGTCCTAAAGACTGGTTCTGTTTGAGTATTTACCATCGAAGCATTCATGTGAGGCCATCTCTGGCGTTGAGTTTAGCCGCTCCACTGCCAGAGAAGATAAGCTTGGACTCTTTTGCTCTTGCCTCCTTAATGGTTTTTTTTTCCTGCAAAACTGGGGAGATGATTGCTGGTATATGCACAGTAATAAAGCTTGTCAGACACATCCAGCCAGAATTCTTCTGAATTCACATTTAATTTATTCACAGCACAGCATGCAGCAGAGCTGATGGCTGCAAGTTAATGTGCTGCACTTTAATGAGATAACTGTTTGCCTCCCAGGTTTTGAGGTTTATGCTAGTTTTATTTGTCAACCTGGCCAAAGCCAGAGCCATAAGGAATCACAGCTCTACACTGAAATATTTTATTTACTTAGCTGATGCTTTTGCCAGAAGATAAATCGGTGAAGTAATTAAATAGTGCTGCTTCTATTTTAGAACAGGGATTTCTTTTTTTTTTTGGAGGCTGTAGTTTACAATATGTCCTTGTCAGTGTTCTGGCTCACAAGTATTACCTAGATAAAATTTTTCTATTCACAATTTCTCTGGACTTGTAGAATTAAATTTCCATCTGTCTTTGAAAATTGATCCCCGCTTCTCATTTCCTTTAGAGGTGTATATTACTGGGGATGATGGACGGGGGAGAAATTTAGGAACTCTGTCATATCAAATGCAAATGCAAAAATGTCAGTGTGACAGAGAGAGCTGCAATGTCTCCCGTTAAACAACAGATTATATGGTTCCACGCAGGTTTTGAAATCCAGTTCATGCCAATTGTGTCCTTGTGTTACAGCTCAGTCTTTTAACAGTGGCAGTTCCTCCTCATTAACTAATTAATGCATCTATAATGAAAAGAAGATGAACCCTAGTCAAGAAAAATGAGGTTATGATGCATCACTAATGAGACCCATTTCTGTCGCGTGGTGGGAACACGCAGGGGTCGGGAGGCACCTGGGAGCATCATCCCCGCAGACAGTGGTGGAGCGCCAGCCCTCGCTGTCCAAGCCAGACCCCCCCGGGGTGGGCAGAGAGGGGCACAGTGTGTGGACATGGTGTCTCTTACCGCAGTCTCGCAGTCTGAACTCCTTAAATCAATGTAAGTGTCCTCTGAGAGGCTTGCATTGATTTATCTAAAGCCAGTTAAAATATCATTTTAAGACTCACTTGTACTCATGCAGAAACATTGTTTCTGTACACAAAAGAGTGCTTGGAAAGGAGTCTGAGACGGAGCTAACATCTTTTATGTGTGTTAACCTTTAATGTCTAAAACCTGTCAAAGTGAAGGTCAGATTGACCTTTCACTTCACCAGTGTACTCTTGCATTATGTTTTCTGCAAAACCAAAGCCTGTTAGAATTGCCACCTTTTGCAGTAGGAATACAGCCGTGTTAAGAAACTGTGTAGTTCCCTGTCAGTTTTGTGCACCATTTGTGACACAAGCTATTGTCTGTTTGGATACAAATGCATAAATAAATTATTATTAGGAAATAAAGGATAGGTTTATGCGAAAATGCTATAACAGGCTTCAGTTGAAATGTGCCTGATGTTAGTTATAATCTCTTCTCTTGTTTCTCTGCTGCTAACAGAAGGGTGGGGGTAGTGGAGCGTGATCGGGAGGGAGTGTATGGGAGGGGATGTGCCACTGAACATAATTGGTTTTGGGAACAGGGACAACCAAATTTGTGTCCAGCCCTTTGCTAGAGACTTCAGAAAAAGAGATACAGGGGCTATATTTGGGAATATTAAACTGTGTTTGGAAATTGAGTCAGGTAATGTAACCCATAGAAAGCACAAGATTGAGCTGACCTTCTATGCATTTCTTCAACCAAATGAAAAGAAAAATATTGATTTCCAATGCCGTACAGGTGGAAGGAAGTACATAGGCAAATGTACTGATATTTTGTCTATGTGTAATGTTTTTTATTTTTAGGCATCTTTCCTTTCTCTGTGACCATGAACAGCCTGTTAAGGCGTATGTCTTCCCTGGATGTCTATAGCATATCAAAAGGAAAAGTCGTGCAGGTGTGCAGGCAGGGCCTGGGGAGGTGGGTTTGGGAGGGGGGGCTTTGCTTTCGAGCAAGTGCCACCTCTATAGCGAGACAGTTCACACAACCTCTGGGGTTTCTTTCTCATCTTAATGATGGAGCCTTTGATGTTAGACCAGTCTGAGATTAATAGTTGTTTACTTGGCAGAGGAAAAAGTAAAGTACTGCGATGGACTGCCAAGTGCCATTTCCTGTATCGTTAGAGCTGGCAGCTGAGTTTGTTACCTGTTGATCAGGAGTTGATGGGATTAGCTTAATGAAGAAACTTAGGGGTCACAAAAATATTAAGAGTTTAAGAGGTTTGTGTTTTTACTAGTCTCCTGCTGTTCAAGAAATACTCTTTTTAAGGATTTCGCTCCAAATTTGTGTCCAAGGGTGTCCAATCTGACTTTATTGTTATTTTTCTTGGATGTTTTCTTAGGGTTTCCAGGTCAATTTGTTGCTGGTGGTAGGTAGGTGTTTTCATCGTGTTAATGAGACTTCTTTTTTTTTTCTTGTTTTGCCTGTTACCAAATTATTTTGGCAGTGTTTTACAGTTTGCTGTTCAGTGCTTGGTTTTGTTTCAGGAATGTTTTTTTTAGTGTGTTGGAGCAGATTTCTTGTTTAAATTTATTTCCTGTGGAGTTGAGTAGCTGAGTGAAAGAGAAGATTTCTCAGTGTTTGAAAGTCTCTACCTAGTTGTATACAGTAGTTAAAAATGAGCAATATTTAGAGGTTTGGGGTATAGGTCTTCTGGGGATGGTGTGTAAATCTGAGAACTAAATAGTAATGTGGCTTCATTTTTCTTCATTTTGGGCAATCTACATTCAGGCACCAAATTCAGTATTGTGGTATTTTCCTTACGGCTGTGATAGTCCCAGGCACATAGAAAAGATAATATCTTTTGAGAACTGGTGGCTATAATTGGAAAAAATTGGATAAACTTTTAGGTCTAGAAAACTTTCTCCAGGCCTGAAATGGAAGCAGCAGCCTTCAAGCTAAATACAAAAATACAGCCTGACACTAATCTAATGCTAGTGCCATCTAAGAATAAACACAGTCTGAGTAGTTCGGTCTGTGAAACATGAAGGTGTTACTATCTGGATATCAAATGGAGTCCAGCCCGGGTTGCGCTGAGCGTATCCCGAAAGATGCTCTCCCTCAGACTGCCGAGGACTGACCATCTGGGCACTGTTCTCCTGTTGTGGGGAGAGAAATACCAAGACGGCTTGTGTAATTTTAGTTTGTCCAGCGCAAGGTGTTATGGGGCGATACGCTGTTTCTCCCCACAGGGTGTCTGTCTTGTGGCCTACAAAGAGCACTCAGGTAGGGTTTGTGGTGGTTCTCTCTGGGCTGTGTGGGGCTCTGTACCTTCCTTTCTACACTGCTTGTGTAGAGCAAACACAAACAGAACAGTGCATTTCCCCATGGGTGGGGAAACAGAACAGCAAGAGCAGTCTTGCAGGCTCTCCTTCCTTTTGTCCTTGTCCTCACCTCCCCACCCATCACATCAAACACAGGGTGCTCACCCCTGGTTTTGGAGCCCAGCTTGCCCCAGCCCAGCCAGTGAGTCCTGAGAGCTGTGGAGGGTCAGTTCTTGCCTGCGTTCCTGTTGTGATGGCCACTTCTCTTGGACTTGAGTCAGCGTTTCCCACAGGCACCATCACCTTTTCTCTTACGCTTTTTTCTGTATTTCTGTGGGCAAGAAACATTGTTTCAGAATGGGAGTCTTGTTCCAGTCTTTCCCTAAAATTGAGCTGTACTGTGATGTAAAAGCATGAAGCACTTAGCAAGCAATTGATGAGCTGTGACCTTTTTTTTAAGCTGTTTGTTATTATCTTAGTGTTTCTTCCAGCTGTCCTCTTTTGGTTTTTATTTCTACTTCATGCATTTCTTTTTATCCTTAGATGGTTAGATTCTTGCAGAGATACAGGCTGTCTGTGATGTCTCTCTGTAGAAGTTTCTCGAGCTTGTATCATGAGCAAGGCAGCCATGCTTCTTCGTGAGGACTTCTTCAAGCTATCCCAATACAGATGTCACTGCTATAATTGTACCTTAGTGAGACAGAAAAGAAATGGAGCTATTGCTGAATATGGGACAGCACATTTAAAAATGAAAAAAAAAACAAACACCCCAAAACCAACAAAACCGAAACAAACTGGACATTTCTGGTGCTCAGTTTGAAATATTGTGGGCCTGGATTTTGCAGACTTCTTCCACTCTGAACTGTTTTCACCCCCCTGCAACACACACCCCTTATCCCTTAAACATACTCCTTCCTCCAGACCATGTGGCCTGATGTCTGGAGTTACTGAGCACCTTCAGGTCTTTCTGATGTTCTCTTGTGCGGGCTCACAGCTTAGTTCCTAAATAGGGATTTAGAGCAAGGACACTTTAAGTTTGTGCATCCAAATAGGGATTATATGCCATTTGGTCACTGAGCTGCTCATCCATGAGACTGACTTATTTCTGGGCAACTCTCATTGCTTGGGAAATGCTGGAGTAAGAAGTAAGACTTTCTACTCTTCACCTGTCTGCCACAGAGGGGTTTCACGGTCATACTTTTAGTCTTTAAACTTCTAAATTCTATGTAGAGGGACTTTAAATTCTCTCCAGGTACAACTTCCAGCCTCTCGAGACCCTAACTTGCCCTTAGTAATACAGGGATAATATTTCCCTCCCCTTAAAAATGCGTTCATTAATAGCAGAGGTGTGTATAGTGGGATTCATCTCAACTAATTATAGCTGCCTGAAGTGAGCTGTTTGTCGCATGTGAAGAGTGGAGAAGAAGAATCACTTCCACTGGTGAATTATCCTAACTTATATTAGACACATATCTGGACAAGGTAAGTACACACCAGAGGTCCCTCTCTTTCTCTCTTATCTCTGCAGGAAGTTAGATGACCAGTACCAGTTTAGATGAGAGGTTTAATTTTAAGCAGCTACAATTGGGTGAGCTGGTTGGGGAGATACAACATGGACCAACTAAGTGGATGTTCATCTGTGTGATGAAATTAAATACCAATGTATTGCTCCATCTGCAGCCAGCATGCGTTCAGCTGTGGATGGTTTTACTGCTAGAATTTTTGAGAGATTTCCCATAATTTTAAATTTTTAATGCTAAGGATTCAAATCTACCCATACTGAGATCCTGGAAATCTCTATGTCTAAATATCAGTCTACAGTTGCAGGAGCGAAATCATAAAAAAAAGTCTTTCGTTTGGCTTGGTTTCAAATAGGGTGACATCATTTTTATCAAACTGCCTCTATTAGTGCTTTAATTCAGCAAACAGAGATTGCTAAGCAAGGTTCCTTTGCCAGCCAAAATGTCAATCAGAACTGCATGCTCCACAGAATACTGTACAAATTAACATTTTAACATTGCTATTGTAGTAATTATTCTGAGCATCTTTCTTTTATGACCTGCACAAGAAAAAGGATGACTTGTCGCTGACTTTCCAGACTCTAATTTTCTCCCTATATAAGTGTGCTCTGCTGACATCTCTTTCCCCTCTGGCTGTGCAGTGTTTCTCCACTGCTCATACCCAGCTGGGAGCTCTCTTAGTTATTGAGCTGCCACAATAGAGGGCAGGAAGGATCCAAACAGCCTTTGTGTATGTGAACAGGTGGTTTGACTGTTCAGAGGATCTGATGAATAGACAAACATATGATTTGACTGCTAGGGAGATGATTTGATGGCAAACAAAAGGTCACATACCAGCAAAACTGTTAACTGGTGGCATGAGGGTGGGGACTGCTGTTCTGCTCAGTATTCATTTTCCTCCTACACTGAGGGGCACATTCTGCCTCTATTGCAGCTGCTGTTGCCGCACAGGATAAGCAAGCATTTTGGGTGACGTGCCTGTGTGGAACCACTAAATAGAGCATGCAGTGGACAGGGATGGATTGCAGCACAGATCTGTTGCCATATGTCTCCTATTCCTGTTTATGGGCCGTTTATGTGTGGCATCGTAACTCAAACCCGTGCCTGGCACCTGCATCCACACTTGCCTTGTCATCCTTGAATGCTTCATTTACTGTCCAGAGTGCACTGCCCTTGCATGCCTCTTTGTTGCTGCTTGACTGGTGAAAATCAATCAGTGCCATTAAATCTGGCTTTTTGTATGCAAATAACTGACTATCTTGTTTCTGGAGTTCTTCGAAGGAGGCTCACTTCTGGAAGAAGGAAACAATTGGTGTGCAATGTGGATTTGTACCTCTGCATAGAGAGAGGTATGTTAGTGAAATAAGGCAAAAGGCAGAATATATCTTTTGCTTGGGGATCAGATGCAATTCTGGCATNTTTTTTTTTTTTTTTTTTTTGGACAGCTAAGCACCTGTAGTGAGAAGTACCTGTGCTTGAAGTGCATTGCAGCAAATAAAGAAACCATTGTATTGCCAGTCTCTGCTCAGACAAAATAGCTTGCAATTCAAAAGCTTTTCTTCCCAAGGTTTTGTGCTGATTATTCCTTTGGCTTTCATTTACCTGCACCAGGTTTGCTTTTTATTCTTCCTGCTCAGGGGGAATTACGGTTCATCTAGCAGATCCATCAAACCCATAAAACTCCGCACTTGGTAACTGGGCTGCATTAAACCTGCCTGGAACAATGCTCGGAAATCAACTGTGGATGTTGAATAACTGTATAGTAATGAGATCTGAACTTTAGTAACACCAACAGCTACATCACTGGTATAAATGGTAGAAATCTTTCATTTCAATTTTAAATTCCTGCTTCTTCAATAGCAATGATACTGCATGTTGTAGTTAAGCACTGCCAGGCTTAAAACTGCCTATCTCGCTTAGAAGAGCCTGGATGTCACTGACTCCCAGCAATAGACAGACTGCTGTGAGGCAGTTTCAAAGGTCTTTGGGAACAGAAAGATATAAGTACATGCTCAGAGGGTTTTTCAGAAAAGCTGAAGAAGATTCGTTTCTGTGTCCTGTTGAAATGTGTTTTTTAAAAAAAAAATAACTAGTCCCTATAGCAAAGGAATGATTGCTTCCTTTTTTCATTATTGTGTTCAATGAAGAGAGTTTTTAATACTTTTACCTATTAGTTTGCAAATGGCTTTAAAAAAAACAGAGTACTTAATTGGAAGACAGGTATGTCATATTTCATAATGCGAAAAGAGACCTTTTTTGTTGCGTTAGTGAATTCTGTAAGGTTAAAGCAACTGTGTGTTGATAAAGATGCAAAACTGCTTCATAACAAGTGCATTGCAAATTTTCTAGACAGTGATTATAATGTGTGAATTAGAGTTAATTAAAGTATGTCAGTAACATAATGTACGAAATGGCTGATTGCCAGTTGCGGGAATAGATTTAGGAGCTTCCTGCAAATTTTAATTTTTGATGAATATGTTTAGATTTCAAAACATGCCCTCTGATAAGAGGTATTTATTCTTTGTTTATATGTCGGGGCTGTTGCTAGTAACAAAAGATTACGCACTAGGTGTTTGTCATAGGTGAGAAATAATTTGCCATGCAATTATTTCGATGCTAGCTTTTTAAAATATTGAATGTTTTCACTGTATGCAAGGGTGAATGTTTTACGGTTGTGCGCATAGTGCAAAAACGAACTTCTTCAAAAACTACTCTTGTGTTGTATGTGGGATCTGTCCGATCAGTGACGATGCTACCGGGGCGGGAGGGGAGGACAACATCCTCCTTGCTGCAGCACATCTGGAGCACTGTGTGCCTCTGAGGATGAAATACAGGCTCTGCAGCTGCCGTCGTGGCCGTGTTTGGCTCACTGAACTGGCAGCAGCGCCAAGGGGCTGCCTGGCTGCCCATGGCGTGCGGGATTGCAGGGTGGAGGGCAGCAGTGCAGCAGGGTGGATCTTGTAGGCAACAGGGATATCCTTACGGTCCGTGACAGGCATAAACAAGAATATTGTTGAGCCATTGACTGTCTACTTGCACCAGGTACGGTCTCAACTAAAAATTCAGCAATGCCTAGTTCCTACATGGTGCTTCTTACTAGGAGACTTTTAATGGGAGAGAGTGTGTTAATATCCTCTGTTTTTCAGAAATGACAATTGACCGATTATGAGATTCCCACCAAAGCTAAGTGCTGAATTTGTCTTCCACACCGCACTCTGGGTTACAACTCTGTGTTGGAGAGATGGGGGGGTCCCGGGAACTTTGGCTCCATGTGCTCCACAGCTTCAGTGATATCCTGGCATGAGTGCAGTTCTGCATCCAACAGAGACGTTAAGGTTGTGAAAAAGCTTTCTAAATAAAGTTAAATATGAAGATCTAGGTCTCTATCCAACTTGATCTGCTTTTAGATAATTGCAAGTCCCTTGCTGGATTGTTTTTTTTCCCAGTACAGCTGCTCCTAAAAGTAGTAACAAGGATTTTATTTTTTGAAATATCTGTTACTCAAAATTTGTCAAATTCCTGAATGTATATATATGTCTATAACTGGAAGAAAGGCAGAGGGAAAAATAAAAAAAAGACACTGTCTGATAAAGACTCAGCTTTGACAGTCTCCTTGAAAAATGGCGATAATAGCAGTATGGAACAGCTGCCACTGTGTTCAGCTGTGGAGTGGGACTGTCGAACTGAGATGCTGTCTGCCAGTACAATTTTATTAAAGAATTACTTAATGGTTTAAAGCAGAGGGTCTCCTTTCACACAAGCCACTCACATCCTCTCACAACTGGCTCAGAAATGGGCCATCTTCAGCAAGTCTTTGCAAATGTCTTCAAATAATAAATACGCAGGATGGCATAGAGCTAGAGAGCGGAGGCGAAGGGGATGTTAAGGCAGTTTGGCCTGTGATATTCTTGCCTGAGTGAAAAAGGCAATCTCGACCCAGAAGAAAAGGGTGACACATAAGGTATTAGAGAAATCAAAGGAAGCATGAAAGAATTTGTGCTGGCATCATCACTGCACTGTAAGTGTCAGCTTTACCAATGTCGTCAGCTTTACCAGTATCACCAGCTGTGGGATTATTGCAGATAACAATAGTTTGACATCTAAGATGAGGAAGTGTCACATTAAAACCAAAATACAGTCAGGCTAGGTGGACTGCAGTCATTGCCATGATGTTCAGAAAAGACGTGGCTTTTTTGGGCACGTGCAAAACTGAAAACATTCCATGTTCAGATGCTTTGAAAGTTCCTTAAAATACATTTACTAATTTGTAAGTATCAAAGTTAACTTTTGAACCGGGGGATGAAAGGAGCTGAAATGAGTTAGAGGGAGTGTGAAGATAGTATCCAATTACGTTAGGAAATTACTATGAAATGTTGTATTTATGCAGTGTTAGTATGAAATAGCTAAACTAATTATTGTTTTTAAAAACATGAACATATCCAGTGTAAATTAGATGTATCCTGAGCCTGGAGAAAGTGCAGATCAGCTGACTGTTCATTCAGTTAATCAATAGTACTGCCTGTGCTTTTTCATTGACTTCTTAATGCTAAATGGTAAAAACTAACAGCCAGATCTGCAGCAGTCTAAATTGGCCTAATGGGTCATTAGAGCTATACTGATAAATGGCAGCTGGGAATCCAGTGTGGACTGTAGGCTGAAATTTAGGAAATGGAATACTGCTATTTTATAACTTCTTTCATTCATTTCTTATAGTCCTCTGTATTGTATAGTGGCTTATTTGATTGTGGTATTGAATCAAGCAGGGGTACTGTTAGCAGCAAATAATGCAAGAACTGGATTGAAATTGGATTGCTGGGCACAGTGTGTTTGATGGGATTCTAGGTTGGTCAGTCGTTCAGGGCATTAAATTGCCTGTTCAGTGATGGCAGAAGAGACGAGTAAAAGGCACAGGCATCACAGTTTGAGTCCTCTCTATTCTGTCTGTCTTCACTTGTAGCTGTTCAGTTTGTAAACTGAAATTATTAGTCACTTTATGTTGCTGGACCAGAGAGAATGTGCACTAGATGATGTGGCTGACAGACACATTTTGCTGTCCTAGCCAAGACTTCCAACAGTGCCACTTGTAACGCTTACCTGTATTACAATGTGGGTTTTTTTTATTTGGTCTGCAAGTTAGAATAGCATCTCCATTTCCTGCCTATTGGTTGAGATTGAGACCTTTCTTTAGGTCTTGGTATTTTACTGTGTTTTCTTTTCTGTTCTTTTGTGGTATCTCTTGGTCTTTAAGGTAAAAAATGCAATGAGTCACTTGTGTGGATAGGAAGATTATTCAGGGTTATAAGTAGCAGCACGAAAACTTTGGAAGGGGTATCATTAAGCCTTGTATTTTAGGGTTTAACCTTATTCAGAAGTCAGGTTGCGAACCTGTGGGGAAGAGGGGATGGCAGCTTATCCCATATCTCTGTCTGGAGGGCTCTTAAACCTCCGCTAAGGTGTAGCTCTTGGCAGAAAGGGGATGTTGCCTCATCACAGCGTGGCTGCTCTGTCTGACAATGCTTACCTGAACCACGCTGGCCTGCAAACGTACTTACACCCAGCTTGCATAGGATTTATTTTTAAACCTCCCTGTTTGGTTGCAGAGAGGTTTCCTGTGTATCCACACCTCACAGTCAAGGAGTAAAAATGCAGCTCATGTTTGCTTATGGTACCATTCAGTGGTGACCAAATAAACAGTTTTATTGGAACTTGTTGTCTGGATTCTCCTTTTCCAACTGGGTGTATCTTTCCACTGTTCCCCTCTGTAAAGCCTCTTTGTTCATTGCCTTCTAGTCTTGGTGTCTCACTGCAAGAGGCCTTTTTCTGGCATTGATCTAGTGTTTTACAGGTGTTGTAGTTGCTTTTCTTCACTCAGTGTGCAGCCAGTCACATTTTTATCTTCTGTACATGCTCCTAGGAAGGATAGTTTACAGTAGCTACATGCGACTGTGGAGATCTTCCATGAGAATCTGAGCAGCAAAGCTTGGTGCAAGATGTGAGGGCAGCACTGACTGCGAGGAGGACATGCCCTGACACCTGCCACAGACTCTGGGTGCCAGCAAGCTGAGAGCGTGTTGTCTGATGGTTCATGATGCCTTGCAGCCAACGTCTTATGAAAGCCACAACCATCTTGAACCCTCACATGCAAAGTCTTTGAATGAGGTTATTTTCCTTGTTCTGCAGTTGGATGTAAAAGTCAAATACTGATTGTGTGGAGGAGATGGTGAGGCCTCCTAGAAAGGTTTTTTCCTCTGTAGTACTTTCCCAGGGAGTCATGTTGTAAAGCAGTGGTTGTATGTAGTAAAGCAGAGCTGTGCTGTATTTGCAGACCTCTGGGCTTGAGAAGGCCAAGTTACCACGGTGTGGGAACTTGGTGGAGAGGTTATGTTTACGGCCAGGTGAATGAGCCCGTGTGTTTCTTCATGGTGACGCTGTTCCGGTCGCCCATGCTCTTGCACCCTGCAAGTTCCAGCAAAGCAAACTGACTGTAGTGGATCCCCTGGGCCGGAGGGATGCTCTATTTGTATGTGTGCAGCTGCTGACTTCCTAATGTTCAGGCTTCAAGTGCTTAGGGCTGTTTTTCTGGCTTTTGCAGGAAAAACATGCTTTGGCGAATATGATGTAGTGTTTTCCATTTGCATCTCGGGGCCTGAGGGAAAATATTTCATTATTTCCCTCTAGTGAACGTGAAGTCAAACATTACAGTGTCTTTGCTTATAGTTGAGGAGACCTTGTATGAGAGAGACTTCTTCTCAAGTGCCTTGTTTCAGGAGACATGTCTTGCATTCAGTGCAGTGGCTAAGGGAGTTTTGTTGGTCGCAGTTAGTCAAATGTGCCAGGCAATACACAAAAGTAGAACAATGTTTAATGTGAAGATTTGAAACAACTAATGGATAAGAAGAGGTGCAGAGCAAGGGGAATGGTCAAAATATAACACCTTACATGCTTCCCTCTTCCCCCCCTTCCTTTGCAGTATTTTACATCCTTTTGTTATCTCTCAGCCTTGGCATGGTCAATCAGCTAAGTTTATATGGACAGCTTATTAAATGTGATCTTTTAAGAGGGTTTGTATCTGAAAGCCTTTGCAAACTGACTCAGAAAAGGGAATATTTCTCCCACCTGCTTTCCCAGCTTTCTCCCAAAAGAATCAGATGAACTGCTCAAATTTGCCCCAGTTTTTCAAGCTCAGTGACGGAGAAAATGAAAGGAATCTAGCCTGGATTTCTATCACAGTAGTAGAAAACTCTGTCAATATTGTCCCTAGGACAGCCCATCCTGGAGTGCTGATAAACTGACTGTCAGTGCGCTCATTGGAGTGCAGGAGGAGTTCTTATTCTCTGTGTTGCAGGTGTCCTTGCAGCAGAGTTTGATGCTTGTGCAAACAACTGAAAAATGTTGCCTTTTAAAGTTCTTGCGGAGATCTATCTCAGCTTGACAGTGGCTTTCTTGTAGGGATCTTAAAACAGGTTTTCTATTACTTTTAAGGCATCGTTCTTCCACTGGCTTTGTGATGCAATCTCATTTTATCCAGCCACACCTCCTGGTTTTCCTTAAAATAGTGGGTAAAGGTTCAGAAACTGCATATGCTGTGCAAGTCACTTCTGTCAGCTACAAGATCACTAGAACTGTCCAGTAGTGATGCTCAGATTCAATAGAAAATACGGCACTGTTGTTCGTTTTCTTTGTTGTTTTTTGTTTTGTTTTTTTTTTTAAAGATAAGGGAAAGCACAAATAAAGAACAATACTGAGGCTAATACACGCATCAATGCAGCTGTGCGTTAAGAAAGGGCTATAGTGTATATGCCAGAGAAGAAAAAATGTAGACCAAAGAAGAGAGGAGAGGCAAGAGAGGGTGGAAATGCAAAATTAAGTATCCAACATGTTCTGTGTTGCCGAAAAGATGCAATAAGTGGCAAGAGAGATCTGTGTAATCAGAAGCAATTATTTCAAGGGAAATTTCTCTTGTTACCAAGTGTATTAAAGAACATTTTCCGTGAGAAGAAATCAAATAAATAAAAGCACAAGAAGCAGAGGTTGTCTGATTTGATCCTATTGTAGAGCGTGAACATTGAATTACTTGTGGCTGTACATAATAAGTAGTGCTTTACATGTGCATGGAGAGGAAGAGATATGAACAGATCAACGACCTGCTCTCTTTTTTTATAAGCCTCCTCAGTTGCATACTACCTTTCAAGGCTGTCCTGTCAATGGTAGCATTAGGGTTATGAACAAGAATTATGGTTGGAAGGCACTCACAGTGGGGAGATGCCATTTCACATGCTCAGCAGAGTTGCCTGGGGCCATCACAGCTTCTCACTAGTCCCAAAGCTATTGGCTCACAGTTCAAATGCTGCTGATTGCCCCAGGAGATACGACTTGGATGCTGATGACATAGTCAGCCAGACTGAGCTGGTGCTGGAATAAAATACGCCCCAAACTATTCCTGGTGCATTAATTTTATGCTTAGAATCAGATATACTTCTTGCTATTTTTTCCTCCCTGAAATGTTCGCATTCTTGTATGCTAGTCCCTGAATTAAGAAGAAAAATAGCTAATACGGTACTTCTGAGACTAGTGTTTAACTAAAATGTCAGATCTGATAGAGATCTCTGATGCATGTGAACACGCAGCAGTGCGCTTGGAGAGCAAAAAGAAAAAATAGCATAGTAGATTTGTTTGCAGTGTTCCCAAAAAAGCAAAAGCTTGAAAGAATTGTCATTTGTGGAGTGCTGGTGATCGACAGTAGCTACAGCTAAGCCCCCAAGTATTTGATTTCCAAGTGATTAGATAGCTAATTCGTCTGCAGGTTATACTCATCCATAAAATACAAGGTTATATGTGATGCTTACTAATGTGATATAGAATATGCTATTCAGTCTTCATAAATGCAGTCAAATTCATAAATAAGAAGGCCGTGGCAGTCTGGCTATCACAGCACTTGACCTGCGTGATGCAAGCCATAGTGTTGTGTCTGGTCTGCTGTTGGAGTTGCAAGTTCTGATGATCTTAAACTGTGTTTTACGTGCTTGGTCAATCCTGATGTAAAGATTCTTTTAAAAAATTGGTAGTTACTCTTGCTGTGTTAGAAATAAGAGCTGATTTACTAACTTTCGTAAGTTTGAGTTGAAGTTCTTGTTCTATGAATCCTGCTGGGTTTTAGCCTGATAGGTGAAGGGAGTCTTTTTCTATTAAAGAATTTGTGCTATATGTCTGCTCACAAACCATAGTGAAATCAGTGTTTACAGTTTCACTTGACTGAAGAAATAAAAATAACTTTTTTAGTGGCTTATTGTAGGGCAGGTTTTAAAAGTTTTAAGGCTTTTGCACCTTTCAAAATTTTTCAGTGCAGTGCATAAACGTCCAAGAGGGGTCTTTTTTGCATTTGGTATACACACAGGTGATATTACTGCCTTCCTCCTCCACCTTTTCTTCTGTGTACAGCCGGGAAGTTTAGATCATGTTTGGAAAAAATAGTGGTGCATTGATTCTCTCAGTCCTCAACATGATCGTTTCCACTTGTACATCTATAATGCAAAAATGTTCCCCACACTGTTTGCATGTGTAGATGTCTGCAGGAAATCTGGCGGCCAGGCTTGCGCTCGACAGCAGCTGGGTATGGCTCTAGGGGCCGTGGAGGTGGGGAGAGGTTGTGAGCAGTGGTGCAGCCCAGAGCTTGTCCTGCTGCCACTGTGGTGTTGGGCGAGGTCTCCACTGAGCTGATACAACCTGAGAATTAGCTTGCTCCGCTCTGCACTGTGACCTCATCTTGGAGCCCTTTTTCATGTTTCCAGTGGTGTTAATCTTACATTTGTCTGGGTAAAGACTGGCCTGTTTAGAACTTACATTTGATGAAACTAATAATTCACTTAATGGTGAGCTTTTAGAGTACAGTAATCTGAGGCTCCTGGAAAGCCCCCGCCTTTCACATACTGCTTCACTCTGCTGTCTTCTATGTGCTGCCTGCGTGAAGTCTGCAAGGAAATCTGTCTGGAGGTGGTTTGACTGGGAAGAAGTAGGAGGCTATCTACACTTCGCAGTGTCTCAGAAAACATTATAACACCTTCTCCTACACAAATAATTACAGGACGGTAAGGAGGTTACTAAGTGAGAGGGGAAACATGCTCTCAGGAGGGCAGGGTGTGCTAATTTTGTGTTAAAGAATAATTTCTTTAGCAGAATTGGCCGTGTGATGTCCATAGTTGTGAACGTGCTCACACTGTTTGGAGAGCTAGAAATATAATTACAGAGGTTTTTTTCTTATTTCTTTACTTTTCAACAGAGTGTTAAGAATTTGAAATATGGAATTAATTGATGTAGTGTTCTAAGAGGAAAAGGAGCTGGTCTTCATGTTTGCAGGAGGGAGCTGTAAGAGACTTGTGTACATAGAAGTACCCACATCTAAACTTATTAGTATGAGAATGAGTAACCTAATCAGATTTTTAGCCAAGCTTGCCTGTCATAGTGTGGTAATTGACACTTATCTTGGGCCGTAAAGCCAAACAGATCCTTCCCCACCTTCCAACCTGTTTGATTTTAGAAAGTGACTTCCTTATAGGAAAGAAGCAGTGCTTAGGTGAGGCACTGATCTTGGCTCAGTCTGGTGGCCAGAAACACTTCTCCAGTGCAGGCACTGCCATAGTCCACAAGCTATCTCTTAAAAAACAGCTTAAAATGGTAACAGCTTCAGCCTAAGTCAAAAGCAGTTTGTCATAGTCATGGACATTACTGGCAATGTCAACAGTGATAGGCTCCCCTTGGAGGCAATTGTAGCCATGTTCAAAAGCACAAAACAAAGTGATCCTCAGGAGTATGTCACAGGTGATAAGGAAATGCCAGAGGAACAAGAGTAGGTAGTTGTTTAAAATCCTTTCTTGTGCGTGAAAATTTTATTTGTTTATAGTGACAACAAAAGCATAGAAGTCATTCCAGGTCTGAAAGTAGGTCACTAAATATGGGATGCCATCTCCAGACTGATGGACTACCAGTTCTTCTTTATTCCTAGCTAAGATGCAGGTTCAGGAAGGTCTTTTTGAGCAGTCTTCAAAGATTTGTAGTAATCTGTGCAAGTATTTTTCTTCCTTTCACTTCTCTTGAGATGGAGGAGAAAGGGGAGTTGGACCAGTGACCTCCAGAAGTCTCTTCCAAACTCAACTATTCTGTGATTCTCTAAAGAATAAACTCTCTGTTTGGTATTACGTTGATCAAAGAGCAGTTGCTTTGTGCTGTGTGTTGAACATTTTGTATTTTGCCATGTGCAGCTCTAGGCTGTGTCCATTTACCCAGTAGTTGGTGTGTGTGTTGTAGTTGTGCTATGACATTCGATGTGGATTAAGGTGCTCCAGCTGAGATGGTTTGGCTGAGAAATACAGGGTTCCACCTATGGCAGAAGCAGTATTAGAAATCCTGTCTGGCAGAGGTTGACAAAATACGACTTTGAAGCAGTTTTTAACACAAAACAGTTAAGCAAACTTGCAAGCAAACCATGTTAAAATGTTTGCTACTAATACTAATTACTGTGCACCTGTCTGGTTTCTTAGATTGTCCCTTTGACACACAAATTTGTCTGCAATAACAGTCTCGATAAGGCAGCACAGCGTGGACTTTTCCCCCATTATCACCGAGGCCTTCAAGGCAGAAGGGGATACAAGAGGAGGAAGAAAAGGCTTTGTTGGAGACAATAGGACTGGCACAGGAGAATGTGTGCAGACTAGGAAGTGGATTTCTGATGGGGAAATCGTGATTGTGCTGTATTCGCAGCAGCATCTAAATTCTTGCGTAGTTAATAGTAATGTAACAAATTTTGCTTTAACAGCTTCATTCTCTGTTACTCCTGTCACCTTTTTTGCTTATGTTCTCAAACACGACCAGAATACATTTTCTCTTTAGTCACTGCCTGCCTCTTCTTTCTCCCTGATATTCAGTGACTTCAATTTATCTGGTGTTAATGTAACTCCAAAGCAATTTGGAATTCTATTATTCTCAAAGAAGCTAAAGGAAAATGGGGCTTTTTCCTGCATACGTTCATGCACATAATTAAAATAATTCAAACAGTTAAGTGTGCTTAGAATTGGGCTCTGGATTTGTACGTTATCGGTAATCTCCCATTGAAAACCAAGGTTAATTCATCCCGTTGCTACAGTTTGAAAGCATTAAAGTGCTTACTTAACAGGTTAAAACTGTTGACTTTGCAAGATTTAACTGTCTGGATATAAAGTTATTTGTGCTGTATGACCTGGAAAAAAGATTTGATTTAAAAAGTGGAATGATTTGTGTTCATGTTACCTCACAGACATTTCAAGTTTGTTTAACGGGCTTTTTTTAAAAATGTCTTCATTTTGGTTTATGTCTTTTTTTAATAGAAACTTCAGGGTTTTTTTTATACAAAAAGTTATATAGCTCCTCTGTTTTCATCACTTGAGAGGGGGTGATTCAGTTTGATTTATGTATGGGCTAGCTCACCATGTATAAATGCAGGCTTATAAAATCTTTTTTTCTTTCTGATTAGACAATTCACTTGAATAAACCCCAGATATTCTTAGATATTAAAAAATATTCCTCTGATATAAAGAAAAGTTTGACTTTTTATTTTTAATGAAAATCCCAATTTCCATGCTGAGACCAAGTTACAACAATGTGTGGCTGTTGGGCTGGCCAGGACTCTGGGAAGAGCACTCACTGCTCTGACTTCCCATTGAGAAGGTTTCCTGTGCCTTCGGAAGGCCAGAAGGTAGGCATAATCCTGCTGGTGCTGCAGGCAACCTTGCGTGAAAAGCTTGGCTAATTTATGGTCAGTGCAGGAACTGCTTGTGGTTAGGGAGCTGCAGAAATCCCACGTGACTGTTGAAGATTGAGATGGGGGAACGAAGTCCTAGCTGTTCCCCACAGCATCCAAGAAACGTGTTGTGATCTGCTGTCAGTCACTGTAGAGCCCTCACTGACAAGGATGTTTTCAAAAAAGTTGGGCATGTGACACTTCAGCAATAGCCACCAAAGGATGTTATCTCCTGAATACAGGAAGACAACAGCAGGTAAAGCTTTTAATGACACTCAAAGCAATAGTAAAAGACTCCACTTCCAACAAATGTTGGATAACTACCAGCGCAGATAGAAGAGGAGCTTGAAATCTGTGGGGGAAGGGGAGGAGAGCAAAAACCGCCAAAAACTGTGAAACTTTACTTCTTTTTGTGATTTTTCTGTGACTTGTGGATCTTCAGGGTGTGATTGCTGTTGTCAGGAGCATGTTGGGCAGTGCTGTTTGATTCAGCACCTCTATTTCAGGTGCTGTTTTAGCAGGCAGTTATGAGGGATGGCCAGAGCCGACAGTGAGGCAAGGGGAGGACACAGTGAATGAGTGATGTGTTAAAGCTTAGCCACCAAAAATAGTAGCTTTGCTGTGCCACTGTGGGACTGAAGAAATGATTCTGAACTGAAACACGTTCTCTCTGAGGGACTTTTTTCAGCACTGAGCCCAATTATTTTTTAAATGGGGGGTTTAGCCCTCCAGGGAAGCCATAAATATGTCCATAGCTGAGCTGTAGTGGATTACATATTCCCAATTGTCCTATTACAGGAATTCAGTAAAGAAAACAGGAGACTGTTCTCCCTAGTAAAAGTAAGAGCAGCTGTTTTCTTGCAATCTAAGTGACACTGCACATTTTAGTCTTAAATCTAAATAGTGTTTGGCCACATCTAAGTTCATGAAAATTTAATGGCTTGGTGGTTGAAACTGGCCACTTTTGTTTTTTGGATCACGGCCGCTGCAGACATTTTAAGTGTCTCTTGATAATGGCTTCTAAGGTTGAGAGACAAGAAACAAATCTTTTTTCTTTNTTTTTTTTTTTTTTTTTTTTTTATCTTGGGGGAGGGGGGAATAAGGAGGCACAGAATAATTAACTTCTGGAGCTCCCTTCCAATGTAATCTGGTCCATCCTCTGCTCAAAGCAGAGCTAACTCCAAGTTAGATGAGGCTGTTGAGCCAAGCACTACGAATCAGGGGTTACAGAGTCCAGCCCTGCTGGGCTCCCACTCCAGGGCTTAGCTGGTCTTGTGTGGAAGTTGTTTTTTCCTTATGTCCAAGTGAACATGTCTCTTCCTGCAGAGCTGGTTTCTAGCCAGTTGGTCCCCAGCTATGCTACTGAATGGGGTTGTGTGTCCTGGGTCCATCTTGCCTTTGAACTTTTTAAGGTTTCTGTCATCCAGCTTCTCTGCTGTGCTGAAGTTTCTCTGAGTACCACTTTTCTCTCCAGAGCATTAATCTCTTCCCCCAGCTTGGTTTCACCTGCAAACTTGCTGAGGGTGCTCCCCATCATGTTGTTTGTGTCATTGATGAAGATGTTAAACAGAATTGGCTTGTAATCAGCTGCAAGTAGATTTTAAACCTTCAGCCACAACCTTTTTGAGCCTGATGATCCAGGCAGTTTTTCATGTACCTTATAGTGTACTTGTCTGGTTGGTGTCTTCCTAGTTAGACTGCAAGCATATTTAGGGAGACACGTTGCTGAAGTGAAAGAAAAAAATTATTTTCCTCAAAGCCAGTCATTCCGTCCTAGAAGGCAGTCAGGTTTGTCAGTCATGATTTGCTCTTGCTAAATCCATGGTAGCTGTTCCCAGTCACCTTTTTACCATTCATAAGCTGGAAATATTTTCCATGAGGACTTGGTCTGTGATCTTCCCTGAGACTGAAATTAATCTAACAGACTGTTGTTCCCTGGATTGTCCTGCTTTCCCGCTTTGAAGATGAGTTTAACTTTTTGCCTCCTCCAGTCAACGTGACCTGTCAAAGGTGAGAGAGGGCAGCCTTACAGTGATCTTGGCTTATGCATTCTGCATGTTCAGATGAATCCTGCCTTGTCCCATCTACTTATATATGTATAATCTGTATAAGTAGTCTTTAACTCAGTCACCTTTTACTAATGAGAAGCAATTTGAAAAAGAGGAAGTACTAGGCAGAGAGACATGGGGTGCTTGAGAGCAGACCTTGCCAGTGAGGACTAAGGCAAGGAAGATACCAAGTACTTCAGTAGTTTCCTTGTCCTGTGTTATGAGGTCTCCTGCCCTGTTCAGTAGTGGGCCATCATTCTCCTTGCTCCCTTTTGCTGCTGACGTATCTGCAGGAGCTCTCTCTTGACTTTCCCATCCCTTGCAGGTTTCCCATCCTTTGCAGGCATCCCTGTGCCTTTCCTAACTCCCTCCCTGCATTTCTTCTCTGTTCCTCCCAGGGAGCCTGTCCCTGCTTACATCTTCTGTACATGGCTTTTTAAGTTTGAGCTCGCTCAGGAGTTATCCAGTCAGCCAGACTTGACTCCTGCCTTACCTGCTTGTTTTCTTGCACACTATTCTTATGCTTTAGAGAGGTATTCTTTTAAGTTCAACCATTTCTCCTGGGTCCTCTAGCATTTAAGGTAATTCTCCCACAGGCTATCACTTGGCAATTTCCTGAACAAGCCAGGACTGCTGCTCTGAAAGCCAGGAACTTTATTCTGCTGTTTGCCTTCCTTGCTTTTCTCAGTATTTTAAATTCTTGTCTCACCTCAAAGTCACTGTGGCTAAGGCTGCCATCAGCCTTCATGTCCCTAGCCATGTCTTCCTTAATTCATACTGTGTTCACCAGTGCGCCTTGTCTACTCAAATGAGTGCCTTCAGAAAAAGTCTTTGATGCTCTCCATGTTCCCTGTGCCCTGCTGTTCTGCGCTTCCAGCAAATGTCTCAAAGTTCCCCATGAAAACAGGCCCTGTAATTATGAGGCTTCTTCCAGTTGTTTAAAGAAGGCTTTGTCCACTTTCTCTTCCTGACCGGGCAGTCTGTAGCATATGTGCTCCATGTTTACCCCTTATTCACCACCCCTGTGGTCCTGATCCATGAGCCTTCATCCTTGACTCCTTGGATCAACGATATGCTGTGTAGTTGAAATAGTGGGAGAACAGGGTGCAATATTTTAAGAAAGTGCTAGACACTTAGTAAACTGGTGAGTAAATAAGTTTGCACACAAGAGGAATATTGGCGTACTCCTCCTCCCTGCATGACTTGGGACAAGTCATTTCTCCTCTCTTTGCTTCCCCACGTCTCAGACTGTGAAGTCTCTGTGGTAGAGACTGTCCCATACGTCAGGTCAGTTTCCCCCCGGCATTGCTATGATAACAAGAGCTGATGTGCAGGCACTGCAGCCTTCCAGACATTGCAGGCGTCATTGCATTAGTATTGCTGAATGTATCCTGCATCCTGTCTTCATGGGAGCTGAAATTTAGTGATACAGGGAACCTGCAAGTCCACTTCCCAGTGGCAAAGTAGGATGGGAATGTCTCCATGCGCCAAAGTAAGGTTGGAAGGAAACCTGGTTGCTAAAAACAAGTGTATGTTTGTACAGGATTCTCTTGTTACCAGGACCACAGTGATTTTTGGACGTGACAGTGGAAAAGATCATACTCTAATTTGCTCTGCCAAGTGTAAGGATTTTGAATTTCCCTGCGTTATACGAGTAAGCTGGTTAGGACAACAGAGCAGAATGAGGGCAAAAGGAAATGTATATGAGTGCATGATGAAAATAAATATTTAAACAACCTGTTCATGTTACTTATACATGTGGAAAGACAAAACATTTGCTGCATTTTTCAGTCAGGAGGGATCTTTACATATTCTTGAATAGAGTATCTGCTTCATTCAGTATCAGCCAAGTTAAGTCAAGCCTTACTTTCTTTTTGCGGTATTTAATAGGGCTTCCTTGTCTGGGTTACAAAACATGGAGGTTCTCAGTGCACTGTGTGCTTTTCTCTGGACCTTCCACATAGGAATCCCCATTTTTAGGCTCAAATATGTGCATGAAGATCTTAATTAAGAAAAAATGTTTTTCTAAACTCTCCTCCTTGTGACGTTCAGTTGTTTCTAACTGTGGTGTTTCCCCCCTGCTATACTCTCGACTCCATGGTTTGCATTACCAGTAGCTAAAAGCTACCTGCTGACAAGTTGTTCACCTTAGTTTTCTGCTGTGAGAACTGTGCTGCCTCTCTTGACTTAAGTAGTTTTAAGTAGTGATTGGCACTGCGTTGCACATTGGCTGTAGTGGTCAAGTTTAGCTACCTCTTCAGCAACTTCAGGTTGCCAGTGGCTGTAGATCAGACAATAAAGGACAAATGGTTTAATTAACCTTAATACAAGTTTGACCCTACTGCTGCCATCAGTTGATCATGTTTATACATGTACTTATTCTGACATAAAATCCTCCTGAAATAAAAGGGACTTCAATGGACAGAGTGAGGGTTTGCAAGATCTATCCCTTGCTAATACCAGTAGCTATGCCTTGTTTTAAACGAGACTGGATTTACTTTGATTTCTAGATTAGTGCAGGTTACATGGAGCAGAACATTTAATGTATCTCATTGATTTTCCCTGTAATACTGTTGAAACACAAGTCACTGCTCTAATCATTTGTTTTACCATTAAAATTCTGCATGCAGATCTGGTCCCCAGGGATATCAGCGTGTAACCAGATACTCGATGATCTAATCAGATTCTGCAAGGAATATACTATCGCTTCAACTGTTAGCAGTAGAAAGCTTCATCAAAATGGAAAATTTATCTAATATTTAAAGTAAAATGCAGTTCAAAGAGACAACCATGAAAAGCAGGGGTGTACAAAATTTTAAGACATTTCTCAGATTAAACGAAGCCAAATCCAGGCTAAAGTCTAAGATGATTTGTCGTGACTCCATTTATTGTTAAAGATGAAAATGTTATAGCTGTCACTTCAGTTTATTGGGTTTGTTCCAGTTCAGTTGAACAGCATCACCGTCAGAAATGACTGACTAGCAGGATTTCATTAATGTGATACTTATCTGCCACAGCACATGAGCTTTGGAAAGTAATTTTGAAAAGCACCTACAAAAGCATCAGTAGCAGGCAAGACTTGTGCTCTGAACTCATCTTGATGGTAGGATTTGGATCTCTGAGGGCCTAGTGCTACAGTCCATTTCAGAAATACAAGTCCTGCTGACCTTGAAGGAGCTTTGCAAGCGGTGTGACGTAGGCTGAGGAGCAGACCTGCTTGCCACAGTGAGTCAGACCAGAAGCATCCCCTCCGGCTGGCACAGTGGAAGTGTGGCTCTGCCTGCAGCCAGACAGTATTTCTGTATAAACTGCCAGAGGGCTAGTGGTAGACAAGGGTGATGAGCGTCTCTTAGGGTCAGCTCGTCTCTCCATAAAGCAAGACAAATTCCCTTACAGAGGAGTTATCTTGTGTTTGCAGATGTCCTTAGCTTTATCAGCTGCTTTCATGTAAATGTCTAAATGCTGAGCAAATAAGTTACTGTTTTTTTGTTTTGTGGTGGTGTGTTATTTTTTAATGGAAGTACCTTGAGACAGACAGAATTTTGCATAGCAAAGTGCCTTACGTATTTTTATGCAACTTTCTTATGTTGTGGAAAATGATAACTTCTGTACATAGGCATGTTAAGCAATACATCTCATTCTTGTCAAGGGCACGCAGTGGAGTTTCTGTATTTTAGCAGTGGCATGCAATGCTATCCTTGGCTGTGTCTGTTCTATTGATGTAGAAAAGGAAAGCTAAGAATTTTAGAGGTAAATGTAAGAAGGAAAATAGCATTCAGTAACCTTGTCGAGACTTGAAATAAAGAAAAGGTCAGAAAGGTTGCATGTCCTTGGCATTTTTCAACTCGTATTTCAGCTGGCTATAAAGGTGTGTGGGGGAGGTTGTTGGGTTGGTTTGGTTTTTTCTTTGGTTCTGCAAACCAGACAGTGCATGATTCAGTGTGCAGAGCCAGTCTCTCCTCTTCTCGGTGGCTCTAGGGATTTATTATGTGACTACCTTTGCTGGAGTTACACCAGGATTGCTTTCATGTTCAGAGCCTGCGGAATTCAATGGGCTTAAACGCATAAGTAAGAGCTAGAAGAGAGTGAAGTGAGGAAGCACCCAGACAAGCAGTGAAACAGGCACTACTTTTCCTTCAAGTTCCTGCAAGGTGCTGGTGGGGTAAATGCTGCCAGACAATGTAGTGTATTGAGAAAAAGGGCAGGGGAGGGGTCTGTTGATGAGTGTTGCTACGGGTCAGAAGATGAGGTTTATTAATAAAGAATCACTAATGACTTTAAATATATGAATACAATATTAATTGTTTTCCTTTGTTGTGTTTTTAGGGTCTCATGACTCGTTTAGCTTCTACATCGATGAAGCCTCTCCAGTTGGGCCTGAACAGCCAGAGACGGTCCAGAATTTTGTGTCTGTTTTTGGGACTGTGGCTAAAAAGCTGATGAGGAAGTGGTTGGCTACACAGACCATGAACTTCACCAGCCAGCTGGGGGCAGGTATACGGTATTTTGATCTTAGAATTTCCACCAAGCCCAGAGACCCAGACAATGAACTCTACTTTGCTCATGGTTTATTCAGTGCCAAAGTCAAGGAGGGTCTGGAAGAGATCAATGCGTTTCTCACTGACCACCCAAAAGAAGTGGTCTTCTTGGACTTCAATCACTTCTACGGGATGCAGAAATACCATCATGAAAAGCTTGTCCAAATGCTGAAAGACACATATGGAAACAAAATGTGTCCTGCTATATTTGCCCATGAAGTCAGCCTCCAGTACCTGTGGGAAAAGGAACACCAAGTGCTGGTATTCTACCACAGTCCAGTGGCTCTTGAGGTACCATTTCTTTGGCCAGGCCAGATGATGCCAGCTCCCTGGGCAAACACAACAGATCCGGAAAAACTGATTCAATTCCTCCAGGCGTCAATCACCGAAAGAAGAAAGAAGGGCTCCTTTTTTATATCTCAAGTAGTGCTGACACCAAAGGCTAGTACAGTGGTGAAAGGGGTTGCTAGTGGTCTCAGAGAAACGATCACAGAAAGGTAAGTTTCTGGTGGGTTACACATGCTGACTGGGTTGAATGTGTGTGTTGGTAATGCTGCTTTTCTCATTCCTTTTAAAGAAACTCCAGCAGATGTGTTTCTTCCATGCTACTGTGGGTTAGTCAGAACTTTGGCATAATCCTAAAACATTTAAAGAGAAACACAGTAAAGGAGAAGCTTTTGCATCTTGAAAGAAAATCTGGCACTAAAGCCTAATGAGATCTTATGGGATTAGGTTAGTCTCTTTCTTTTCTGAATGCAGGTTTCTCCATTTGTTTTGTTTTTCAAATGTGGTTTCTTACCATAAGCAGTGAATATTTTGCCTTGGATTTTCTTACTGGATGTGGACAAATCTATCTGTATGATCTAGATCACTTAAGTTTTTATCTATGCATCAGGCTTCAGGTATCGGTATTTTTCCATTTTGGCTCATCAGCAAAGCCTGACAGTGCAGAATTTACATCCCTGACTACCTTTAAACACCTTAAAGATGCATGGCTTTTCTCTCTTGTCCTGGTTTGAGGTCGAACAGAACCAATTTTCTTTTCAGTAATTTTACTTTTCAGTTAAGTCTCTTCTAACTAACGCAACTCTCTGAAATTAACAGCATATTTTTCAGACAGTAATCCACTTCTAGCAGATAAGGCCTGATGTTTGTAGTTAATACCAAAGAGTGGTATTCAGAGAGGCTCTTGCTCGTACTTACTGCTATAACACCCACTGCCAACTAACTTTGTTGTTTGCCCCATTGGAGGGTCAGAAGCAGAAAAGCGCAGAGGGGTCCCACCTACGGGGAGGAGCGGACAGGACAGGTAACCCAAAACTGACCAACGGGGTATTCCATCCCATCTGCCTCATGCTCACTATAAAAGCTGAGGGATCAAAAGGTCAGCCCTCTTTCTTCAATGGCCTGCATCCCCAGAGGACTCTGTTTGTTTGCCTTTGATCGCAATCTGTGCATTCCTGAATCCAGATCCGGAATCCATTTCCCATCCATCACTGAGTCCAGTCTGGGACTTTGGCACTGCCAGCCAGTGATGTGATTGTTATCCTTGGAGCTTGATACAGTTTTGTATGTATTGTATATATTTAATTATTTTCTTATTAATATTATCTTTTCTTTTTATTATTAATATTTCATTAAAGTAGTTCAGTTTCTTTTCAGCCCATAACTCTCTCTCTCTCTTTTCCTTCTCTGAAGGGAGAGAAGTTAAAGAGAGCATCTGTCGTTTGTTTAGTGGCCAGTCCAGCCCAAACCATGACATCTCTGCATATCGTCACACTTTATATCAAATTTGCCTCCTAATAGGCCTTCATCTATCATATAGGAGAGAGACTGCAGACCATTGTAGAGGTTCTGTACATGGAATACCGTGTTTACAGGCCATTAGTTGTTACATTACAAAAAAAGCCATCTGTGCAAGACATGCATTATTTATACCATTCTGCCTTTTTGATAAATCGCAGCTAATTTTCAGCTGTAAAGGCATATATGTGTGACTGTGTTCTTGACAACTTGGTAGGAAACCTGAAATTTAATGCCAAGACACAGGAGCTATTTTTCCCCCTTTAAAAAAAAAAAAAAAAAAAAAAAGGGTTGCAGAGTGTAAAAAAACTTATAATGGGCATCAATGGCAGCTAACGTTCTGCTCTCTGCATGGATATGCCTCTGCCAGGAAGGTCTGTTGGGAACACTGTCCACTTCTATGAGATGAATGATGCAGTGCCTGTGACACTACAACCTGCTAAGAAAATGTGCCTCATTTTTGAGAAAGGTTGAGCCATTTTCATGGCAGCTTTCCCCAGCGACTGTTAACTTGAAAAAAAACAGGGAAAAACTTTACCTGAAATGGTAAAACGCTAACACAGAACATTCTATAAGCAGTGGGGTATATGATTCAGAAGTGCTTGTGTGACTGCACTTGCAGCTGTTTGTATATCTTCCACATATGTTTTTATAGGCTCTGTTGGAACGGGGATCTCCCTTTCTGCTGAGTCTGAAGAGCACTTCTCTGTACTGAAATACTATTTTGCTGATGGATTTTACTGTTAAACACTCACCTTGTTGTTCAGGGATTCTTTAGAACATGAGTTCTTTAGAGTGTTCTTTAGAACATGAAGTAGCAGTCAAGAAACTACCAGGTTCTTCTTAAAACTTGCTTCATCAATAAAATACCCATTAAAAAACCTTTTCTACTTCTCTGACTCATAATGTACTTCCTTGAAACTGTTTGGAAAAATAAAAACTTCAAATGGATTCTGGGTTTGTTTGGCTGAGCTCAGAATGACTTGAGCCTTTGAACTCTTAGTATGCCTTTCTCTACAGCAAATTTTGAGGTGATAACTAACTTGAAATATCAGTAAATAATTGGGCTGGAATACCTGGAAATGTTGTTTTTCCGAATTGCCACTGAGATTTTTCACTTGAGCCCCAAGTGTGTAATCATGTCAGCTGCATGAATACTTTTTACCTTCTTTGCATAAATCTCTTAACCATTGCAAAAGAAATTGACCTTTAAAATTATCTCCAAAGCTAGTATTTCGTCTTCGAAGTGTGGCATCTCACTTTAAATTTTTATCTGTATTTTTATTACGAAAACGCACTGCAGGAAGACACAGGCTTAGTATGTGTGTTAATCCACATAGAAACTGAGCTTGTATATTGAGTTAACTGATCTAAAAGTAAACACAAAATATACTCAGAACTGCTCCTCATTTGATGATGATCCTGTTAAAATATAAATAGATGAGCAATTAAAGGCTGCAGCACAATTAGTAGAATTTACAGAATTCTTTTCAATCTCACTGCGTTAATGTCTCAATAACTTAAAAGGCTGTAATCCATACTAAAGGAGTTGGGGCATGTCCCAGCTGCACTGTTTGCTACGTTGAACCATCTCATAATTTTTGTAAAAAGATTATTCTCTCCTTTTCAGAATAAATACACAGATCAAATCCCACTATTGTGTCCAGGTGGATAACATATGTGCTTTTGTTGCCAGTTGCTGCATAGATTTATACATTTTATACTATTTTCTGTTTATTAATAAATGCTGGCAAAGAGCTTTGCATTAAAAATGCAGTATCTTGCTTTTGGCAGCAGTTTTGTAACCACAGTTAGGTAGGTTTTTTTCCCTCACATTGAATTTTGAAAGATCTGCATGCAAATGTGGAATAAGTTTTTTGAATTTTTCAAATAATTCTGGTGTGGATTTTTTTTGTCCCACTCCTAAATTAACTATTGCAGTTAAGAAATGTTCCTTTGGAATTTTCAAATAAAACCCATAGTCGTCTCTCCCCACATCTGTACAGTGGCCATTTTAATTTACATACTGACTTAATTCTGAAAATAGAGCAAAGTTTAGATCCTTTCAGATCAAATAAAACATACCAGGTTTTGATCTCTGAAGTTGTTTGTTAGTCATGAGATTATTTACAATTTGAAGAGCAGTGGCCACCTTAGAGGGGAACCTGGTTTCTCTCAGTTGTAGCATCTGTCAGACCAGGAAGACTGCAAGCAGGCACTGTGCAGCAATCCGTGCTCCTTTCTGCTGCTTTGTAGCTCATGTTGTGAAAAAGCACAGTGAAATATTTCTCTGTAGCCAATATGGTTGGTTTAATAGCTTTTTGTTGCGCATGCTTGTGGTGGTGGAGGTCCACACGTTCAAACTGCAGTAGAGCAGTCTCCTAAGGCGATATATTTCAGAAGTGGTAGTATTCCTCAACCTGTTCCCCACAGCACAGATATGCAAGACGGGAGGCCCACAGTAACCTTGATTAAAAAAAACAGTTTTATGCTCCTCAGAGCAGGACTGTTTTTTACTGATAGTACTTGCTCACAGGGTTTGCTGTGGTCATCACAGGTAATGCTTTGTGCGACAATAACTTGAAAGAAAGAGAAATTATAAAGTCATCAAGCTTCGTGTCCTGCACAAACACAAGAGGGAAAAGCCATTTCTCGTAAGCTCTTCCTAGGACCACAGCTCAGCATTACGAAACTTTATGACACAGCTTTCATCTTCATTGCTTGAATGAGGAGAATCGCTCACAGGCGTGCGCTTTATGTTTCTTGGATTTGATGAAAAACTTTGAGGGCTAACAATATGTTTTCAGGCTTAACGTTCTGTCACGCACAGTTTAGATGCCAAGAAATACGCTTTGATTAGCAAACAGTGCGTACCAAATGATTACATTCCCTCTGCTTATTGAATTAACTTCACAGTGAGGCAGCTGCATTTAGTACATCTGAAAGGCGGTTGTGAAGCAACCTTTTGATGTTTGTAGAGCTCTTCTTCATAGTAATCTAGTTTGTTTTCTGTTTTGCAGTGAAATTACTAATTTTATCTCTGACACTGGAGACAAGCACGATATTCTCTTTGTTCTCTTGGAGGCTGAATAATATAGAAGAAGAACAGATTTCCTTCAGAGGATGCAAAGTTCCTGTGCAAAGCTTTCAAGAAATAGAAAATAAACACGTACCCAGCCGATTGTCACTTGATTTCCAAATTAATCTCTGAGGATAACGTTCTCTGTAGCTCACGTGACTAAATCCTTGCCCACTACGCTAAAGCTTCCCCCTTAGCAACCAGAGCAAATTAAAAAAAAAAAAAAATAAAATCCTGCACATAAGAATGAACCTTCAAAGTGGAGGCAAAGCAGCCACACTATTAACAAAATGGGTAGTAAGTAGGTCACTGTAGCTGTCTGGAGAAAAGCCATCTCTGGGTGCAGCCATAAACTAAGCAGGGTCAGATTTAGCTAGTGAATAGGTGGATATTCTATGAAAAATAATCCCTAAAGTTGCAAGAAGTGGGATTTTTTTGTCAGTTACTGCGGGTATGCTCCTTCTCCAAGCCGTATCTCAGCCAGCTGAATTTTTGAGAGTTTCTGTGTTGCTGAAAGAGTGGGATTTGATGATATTTTGGTCCACACTTGGTACCGACTGATGCCATCCTTAAACTATTTTATGTGAAAAACAACAAGAGAAATGGCAACTGTATTTTGCTAATTGTCTGGGCATCCTTCCTGCTTGTAACCTTGATGTCTGTCTCTGTTATGGGCTGCAGGAGAGCAGCAGTCTCCGATGAGTTGGATAGCAGCACAGGTAGTGTGTGAGCCCTGTAACTGCCAAGAGGCAAGGGTAGGCTCTGTCCCTCACTAACCTGTATGGTACAAGCACGCTTGTCCCTCACTATGTTTGACTTTGGAGGCAGCTGTCTTTTTTGTCTGTTTGTTGTTTGGGTTTTTGTCTTTTCTTTTTTTTTCCTTTTTTGACCCTAGACAGCACAAACTGGCATTCTGGTATATTATTAGGGAATTCAAAAGTACTCTGGGCAATCCAGCCAAATCCTTAGTATTTCTATTCTTTCTCAAACTATCCTTAATTACTTCCCTAATCTTTCCACACAAGAGGCAATCTCCATGTTTGCACACAGCAGCACAGGGAGACCTTGGTTTCATTTGAAGCATCTCTCTGCCACATCAACAGGAGTGCACAGTAAAATCTTGAATGGGCTGTGTATGTTCAGGCTGATTTTGCTGGCGGGTGTTTTAGTGGCATTTCATCATCACAGCATCTGTCTGCAAAAGGATTTTAGTATAGCGTTCCCTTGGGAAGTGCTGGGTGGTTGTGTCTGATGGCTTTGGTCGTGAACCTGGAATAGTATTAAAATGCCACAAAATGCAAGAGCACGGGATTTTTAATAACCTTGTTAGGTAAAAGTATTTATCTACATACCTGTTAGTAGCCTGTGGGATTTAGTGCACAAAAGAAGTTGTCATTGTGATCACCAGCTCTATGACCACCAGCATTATTGGTGGCTTAGCTTTGGGGTGTTTGTTTGGGGTAGCTGGCTTGGTGTTTTCTTGTGGGGGGCGGGGATGTCTCACAGTCTTTTCCTCTATTTGGCCTGCTTGTAGCTTTTATCATGTTATGCACCAAAACACCTGCTTGCAGTTACAGTATAGCTGTGTGTCTACTTGTAAAGGTATTTTATGTGATCCCATCATCACACTGAGCACAGTCTGACCCTGCGTATAGGGAAAGCAGCAAACGTTTTTCATCACAAAAAGGAAATGTTCATTCCTTCAGCCCCGCTGCTGTAAGCTGTCACTAACATCTACTTGTCTCAAAGATTTCATGCTTCAATCTGCACGGCTGCTGTAGTGAAATTGCAAATGGCTCATTAAGTCAGTTGGGTTTTCTTTGATCTTTCTGACATTATAGAGATCACTAAGGAAACTACAGCTAATAGAAGCTAATAAGTGCTGACCCTGGGGGAAATGCATTTATTGATGCTGGGCTCGGGTCTACCTAGCTGCTTTTACCTCATTGTGAAGGGAACAGTTCCTTTATGGGTTGGTCCTTCTCCTCATCACTTAAAAGGTACAAAACGAGCACAGAGATTTACACAAACAAGCCTTTACAGCTTTATTCGCAAGGTGGCTTTCAAGCTGATAATGACTTTCTGTAGTACAAAGACATTTAGTGCAAACTTAAGCAAATACAAACTCAGCAGATATGACAACATCCATGTCTCTATGTTGTATTAGCACTTGCATGCTGCAGACCATTGCCTTCAGGGCTATATGAGTAAGTAGATCTATAGGCACATCCTTGGCAATTTTGGAGCAGTGAACTGGGCAGTTCTGGACTAACAACTAACATGCAGTAACATGTATATGTTTGGAAGTTTGAATTTTAACCCCCTGTAGCTGTTCCGTGGTCCTGGGGTGGTAGGATGTGGATAGAAATTGTCAAAAAAATTCCTGTGAGCTCTTAAAACCCTGTTGCACATACTGTATCATTCCAGATGGATTTGGGCAATTCTCAGCATCCTCCAAGGCCTTAGACGGCTTTCAGTTGTAATCTAGGGAGAATGCATCCACATTGTCCCTAGAGAAGTGACTTGGCTATCTCTGCTTGGATGGTAGGCTAGGGAAGCCTTGGCTACAGAAAGCCCCTTGGATCCATTGCCAGAAGGCACACCAAGCCTGCAGTTAATTTTTTTACATGCTTTCCTGTGGTTACAAACAAGTAGTCATTGTAGACTGAGCGAGCAGTTAGGTATGTAGGCTATAGCCAGAGTTGTGTTGGGGCAAAGCATGCAGAGGAAGCCATAAGGGGTTCTGGCACTGTGGTGCCATGTTTGTACAAAAGAGATAGGGAGGGCAGCCAGGCCAAAGGTCTTGGTGGTGGACCACCTTCTGTATAATGCAGAACTTGCATAGGCTATAAAAATGCCTGTGTTTTTCTTTGATTAAAACAGAGATGGTGAAGTTTATTCCCTAAGAATTCAGTAATGTCTGTGGGGTGCAATGTAATTCTTTCTTAGGGAGCCACTCTTGTTGTGAAAGATGCTGATCTGATACAATAAAAAACTTATTTTGATTTCTTTTGTTCTTAAAGCCTGGAAATGTTTAACCTCATTTTATTGATCCTTACTCCTAGGCAAATGTTTCATAATTCCGTTTTCTTCCAGGATTGATTTTTTTTTTTTTTGGTGGATAAGATATAAACTTCATGTAGTCAGAGATTATAATAAGAGTTTGTCTATAATTATAACATTGCATGTATTGTCCTAGGCTGTACAGTTGTTTCAACAGAGCACAGCCTCTTATAGTAAAATGTCTTTCAGTATTTATCTCAGACACTAAGAAAAATAATAAAAGACATGTCTTTAAGACACTGAATAATCATACAGGGGGATTTGACCTTTGGCAAGATTTTAATATTGTAGCTGTTGATCTGAGAGTTTTTGTAACTAAGCAACTGTCATCTAGAATGTATTATATCATGAAATAGTATTAAGACTTGAAGGAGACTGAGCGGCTAGAGTAGAGTACCAGCCATGGTGAGATGCAGGCCCTTTCTGTCTGAAAATTTTTGTTTTCTGAGCTATAGCACAAAGGAGGAAGGTTACCATCATTTGTTTCATGGTGGGGTATCAAAACCTGCTTAACTTTCTTTAAACCAGCACTGTGGCACTCTCAGTTGTGCCAGCAAACACCACTGTGTAGTAAATCAAGAATGAAATCAGATCTTGGGTGATGGGCTGTATAATTGTGCTGCTGGACAGTGAAGGGGGACAGCTGTGGACCTTTATTCCCTTCCTACTTGGATTTACGTACTCTGAAGTCTGAAAATGGCTTCTCTCCTTTTCCAGTGAGACCCATTCAAATTACAGCTCTGAGGCAACGCTGAGGCTATGATCTAGATAATTCCTGTAGGTATAGTAGTGTACTGTGTTGTTTGAATAACTAGGAAGGTAACATTTTAGCCCGTGCATTTGCTGCCTGGTTTCATAAGGTTTGAGTGGATATTGCAAAGAAACTTGTCTGCTTGTGAGCTGGCTTTTTTTCAGAGCTAAGTTCATTACGGTTTGCCTTGGTTTTGCTGATACCAGAAGAGACCAACAGCAGGGCCACCCCTCCATTCCCTGCCTTTGATAGAGGAAGATGCTGGAGCAGTGAGGACTCAGCTCCTCACTACCCGTCCCTGCTGTCTCAACTGAGCTGTTGGCTGTGCGGGCCTCATGACTGCCGTCCCTGTGTCAGGAGGAGGATCTGCCTCTGCTCACGACTGCTGTAGTTGCATCCTTTCCTTAGCTGCCTTTTGCCATCTCTTTCCTCCCTTATACAGTCATTTTACTTTGTTTTCATTTCTTCCTCTGGGCTGTTGCAAGCAGTCAGCCCAGCAAGTTTCACTTCTACTTCAGCTGCATGGGTGGTGATGATTAAGATTTGGACAGTTAAGATGAAATAATTAAATCTGAAACCAGAGTGTTACCATCGGCCTTTAAAGTTGCCTTTGGGAGGAATTAGGGAAAGGGCATATCACACCCAGAGAGGATGTTTCAGGCTGTCATCGCGTGCTAGCCAGACAGTCCTGAAGCTCATTGCCGGAAGGTCATCAAGGTACACGGGTGTTGTCCAAGGCTGGTGCTGTCTCTCTGAAAAGTATGAGCATGTGGCGTGGTGAGTGTCTGCACCCGGTTTGGTCCATCTGTTAAGCATCCTTCTGCAGAAGGTAAAGGACAGAGCTCAGCCAAGAGTGGTGAGTAAGGTCACCACTGCGGCGCTGGAAATGAGAGCTGCACTCTTGGGTCTGCGCTCACACCAGGCACAGTAAGTTCTTTTGAGTCTGTTGCTAATCTCAGCTGAGAGGGTGATAATGATCTGTCTCACGTAGTGGCATTTGCTGCTGGCTCCCTCTCTCCATCAGACAGTATTTCAGAGCTATTACTATCTGGCTGCGCTAGAACAGAAGAGACATAAATCCGACTGAATGCTTTTCTCTTGGTGGAAAGCTCCCTCCTTTGAGCTCTGCAGTCTGAGGAACATTTGTGGAAGTAGTAATCCATATGATGAACATCTGGGTTTTTTTCACTTCTAAGCTATTCCTCATAAGAGTTATAGGTGGGCTGCTCTTTGAAAAAGTATTTTCCAGCTCGGGCAGGACTTTTCTTTATTCCATAGTAGCTGGAAAAAATGCATTGGATGGACTGACCACAAGGCTCGGTTACTGTAATTCTCTCTCAGTAAACTTCTGGGCTTCTCTCCTGCTTACAGACAGCATCGACTGTACTGACAGTGCAGCCCTTCTCAGGGTATATCTCTTCTGAGATGCAGACTGACATCTGCTTTATTTTTTTTTAAGTGGCATGTATTTTTCTCCAGGCGCATGTTTGTGAACTCTTGTAATCTCTTAATGTGTCTGCTAACGCACAATATACCAGTGCATTGGATTACACTACCAGAGGCTGTGCTGTCCAGCAGATGTCCCCCTAAGTCAGTGCTGGGTGGAGGGATACAAGGTCTCTCTGGCAGGTCTTTGATGCTTGATGCGAGGCTGATGCTGAGCTGAGGCCAACCACCATCATCATCTGGTGTGAGAGGTCTGTCGGAGGAAGGGGACTCAACAGCCCTATGGTGAATGTGTAGCTTGGTCCATATCCCACAAGAGCAGAGTGAGTCACCGCAGGAACTTTCAGATTCAGTGGATGGCTGATGTGACAGGTCTGCATTTCTTTGTGCTGATGGAGCAGAGTGGTCCAGCATGACCCCATGTCACGCTGAAGGAGGAGAGAATCACCTCTCTTGGCAACCTCTCTTCCCACACCTCTCCAGTGGGTGAACCGCAAGGCAGGGAGCGGGGCAGCAAAGTCCCTCCCACTGTAAGAGAAGATCAGGTTCATGATCACCTGAAGAACCTGAATATACAGAAGTCTATGGAACCTGATGAGATGTATCCCAGAGTGCTGAGGGAATTGGCTGATTTATTTGCCAAGCCACTCTCCATGATATTTGAAAAGTCCCAGCAGTCAGGTGAAGAAGTCCCCAATGACTGGAAAAAAGGAAATGTTGCACCCAATGTTAAAAAGGGTAGAAAGGAGGACCCTGGGAACTACTGACCTGT
>RSEF01000031.1:13499544-13519418 GCA_003993805.1 Himantopus leucocephalus
GTCCCTTCCAACCCTGACCATTCTGTGATTCTGTGAGGTCCTTCCACATCGATTCAGTCGCATCGCTTTCATCCCCCTGGTCTCTCAGCCTCCTGGGAGTGAGGGGCAGTAGTCTGGTATCACCTAGTTCCCAGTCAGTGCAAATAAATGATATATTCTACATATTCCCTCAGGACAGAAAATTTTTCACCAGGACTACTGATCTCAATCCATAGTCAAACCCAGTTAATGTGCTGTTCCCCTCCTTTCCCACTGCTACTCAAGCAGCCCAGTCGTGTGGCTTTCCCTTCCCTGCCCTGCTTGTGCTGCTAACCCTCCCCTCCTGCCGGGGACATGGAAAAAGGAGTCAACTTCAGATGCTGTTTTGTGGGGCAGTGCTGCACTGGCCTGGCAGGGTCAGATCTGGGCAGCCCCAACCCAGGTCAGTGGAGCTGCAGCAGGATGAAAACAGTGCCCCAGGTAGTGGGGAAAGAGAAGGAGACTCCTCTCTTTCTCCCCACACAGATTTTGCTGAGGAGCACACCTTCTCTCCTCCCTGGCTCTAGACTAAGCCAAACAACACCTGTCTGTGTGCGTGGCTCAGTGGCTTTTGCAACCCCTAGGGGTTAGAAGTCATTCCTTCCAAGGACTGGGATTGTGGCTGCAAGAGCCCTGCACCGCTGCGGGACGCAGCCGGCTCAGTAAGTTTAAGCACTGCAAGTATTCTTCATCTGTCAGCTTTTCCAGCGCCCTGCCTCTTAGTTTGTAGCATGTTAACGTAGGACTTTTAATCTTACATGCCGTTCAGAACTCACGGCACTGAAACCTCAGAGTGCATCTCTGAGACCGGTAGGACTCCTGACCAACTCATCCAGCTCTTCCTGGATTTACAGCAGAGGCAGCTGAGGCACAGAATGGCTGGAAGACTTGAGGTTTTCCCTCAGGAGAGCTAGAGCCTGTCCTGCATGCAGTTTCAGTAGTGGCGTTGCTGTCATTATTAACAGCGTGACACTGTTTTATTAGGAAAAATTATTACACTAGCAGAATGGATCTGTGGCTAAAGTTAGAGTATGACTGCACCTCTGTAGGTTGTGGGGTAACAGCAGAGATTACTAACCTTGAGTATCTACTAGTGTGGCCTGTACATACGCGGCTGGGCTGTCCTCAGCCCTTGCGGGCTTGGGATCTGAACCGTTAGTGCCAGAGCTCCAGTGACACCCTTAAGCGTGGGCATCAACATCCTCCATAGGAGAGCCAGGACCTGCCTAACACAGAGGCGGCAGTGCTGTCAGAGTTTGCAGGCTGAGAGGCTTGCATATGCTCATCCGCAAAATCGTTTCTTATCAACATTGCAAGAATATCTACACAGACCGTGGTACATACTGGTTTTTGTGAGCACAGTCATGTAGGTGGCTGCTACACAGCATGGTTTGTTCCTCTGACTAAAACCCTTAATGAGAACAATTACTAGTTTGAGGCATGCAGAGGCTGGAAATTACAAGGAAGGGTGAACAAGGTTTGTGCTGCTAGCACAAAGGCACCCTGAGGAATGTTAAAGCAGGCTTATTCTAATAATTATTGTGAGCATGTAAGATATTTGTACTGAAACTGAGCAACATGTGGTTTCTTACACTCATTGATGTAATCCACTTTCAAGATGGCACTCTGGGAAGAAGATGATCTGTATGGGTTTTTCATATGAATTTTGTATCATAAGCAGAGTTTCATAGCCTAGATCAAATCTTTAAGGTCAGTGGAATCTTTTGTTCAGGTGGGTTTTTTTACAGGATTGTGTTCTTTCAGTTTTCTATGCAACAAGTTTTTTGTTGGATACTCTGATTCACTTTTGGACTTACCTTTAAATGCTCTCTAGTCTCATGAGCAAAAGATTTCTGTGACTTTATCTAGCAATTTGCATATGAGCACAGGGTCATGCAACTGTGTCCTGTGTGAAATATCAGTAAAATGTAAATAACCCATTTAACTGCCAAGCTTAACCGGAGATGAAATGGCAGGGCAAACTGAGTTTAAGATAGAGCACTTATGAAAAGGAGGCATGACTATCTGGTAAAGGCTGGCTTAATAAGAACACAGTAGGGAAAAGAAAACAGCATTTCAGTCTATATGGCTAAGTGTATAGACAGCAAACTCTACGGTGTGAAGACAGAATTACATCAGAACCAGCTTCAGAACAAATAAAGGACACAAAAAGAAGTTAATTATGCCTCAAGGGGGATTAAAATATCAAGGGTATCAACTTATGCAGGAGGAAGGAAGGAAGAAAAATCTGTGCCTGCCTACAATCAATCAGTTCACCTTTAAACCTGAAACTCTTTGAGCTTAAATAGGATGATATTAAAGACAAAGGCAACATACTGCCATCTTACAAGTTCAGCCGTGTGTCTTTGTTGAGTGTTCAGCAGTCTCTCTTGCATGTGAAGACACAGTGGAGTTTTCAACTTCTCTGACCTGCCTGCCTTTTATCACTTTGGTGGTCCATGCTGTTCTGCTGAGATCTGTCCTGGTTCTGATTGCTCACAGATCTTTTCAAACAGTTCAGGCATTGCTGGATGTTTAACACCTGACCTGTGCCTGTTACAGTTATATGGAGTGCAGCTTTTCAGAATTAAATAAACTTAAATCTAAAGATGATGTCTGGGGTCTTACATAGCGGAATGGTTAAGCTCCATTTTATGAGCTGATGTGCATACGTACATGCGCTTCAGTCACATCGAATGAATGAGTGAAATAAAATGTGTTGCTGGGCTTAAACATGGATCTTACGGTGGATTTAAGCATGTTTTGCTGAAGCAGAACCTTGGTGTTGTGCATTCTCTTGTAAAATCATAGAGGGGGCTAATTATAACTGCTTGGGTTTTTTTTCTGTACTAAATTGTGTTAAAAAATGACTGATTCTGGTGGCCGCTGACAAGTACAGTCTGTGTCTGCTAATAGTTCTGTTTTCTTTAGATCTGTTTTCCTAAAGCTTTTGGGAGCAGATTTAGGTTCAGCTTGATTTAAATTACTGTCAGACCAACATTTTACATGTACCTTGCCTCTGTGAGAAAGGCTGTACAACATTCTGGCTGAGGGGGAATCGCAGATTTATAGATTTTAGAGCATGGGGAGAACACGATGTTCATCTAAACTGACTGCGGCCCTGCCCAGTCTGTAGGTTCTTTTATTTAACTCAGCAGCCTGAGGTTGACCGAGAGTGTATTTTTGGAATTACATCCAGGCTTGATTTAAAGACTCCAATTGTTGCAGAGTTTGTCACAGTCATTGGGACTTTGTTCCAATGGTCAATTACCCTTTCTCTGAAAAATACCCTTTCTCTGAAAAATCTGTACCTTATTTTTTTGGAACTGTTAACTTCTGTCTTCTGAAAACTGGATCTTGCCGCTTGACTTCCTCAGCAGGACTGAGGAGCCCTTTGTTTTGCCATAGATATTTCTTGTGATCATTAATTTATATTTTCATGGTGTTAGAAAAATTACTTTATATTCACAAACCCCATTAGGCAGACATCTTTTACACCCCGGTATTCCTGTGCCAAGGGTCTGACATAATAAAAATATGCCATTTTAGAAAAGAGTCGATATGAATGTGGTGCTTTTTATTTCAGTTACTAACCACTGGTTTATGATTAAATATAATTCATGTCTAGGTTATTAATACTGGGAAAGAAAGGGTATTAGGTATATGCTGTACTTACATTGTAGAAATTGTGGTTGCTCCAGTTTCCCCCAAAATTTTATTTTCAGTATTTCTTTGTATGTGTCAAATGAGCTCCGCAGATGACTTGAGTTCTCTATTACTTCTTTTTCCAAAACAATTCCCATGGAGTTGTATGGCCAGATGATATTGAAAAGGTATCTGGTCCATGCCCTTGCCCTTAGGCAAAATCAGTGTGAGCCTGTATGATCTCCCTTTCATTCTCTTCTGCTGAGAAGTCAAAAAGCAATCAACGTATTATTTCCACAGAGAATGAAAATTATGAAAAGAAGTGTTTTCAAAAAGCCTGAGCAGTAACCTGTGTCCTTTCTCACATGGTTACCTTAGAAACCAAGTAAGATCAATGGGAGTCACTGTTGGTAAATCCTGCCTCGATGTATTTGCCTTGTTACTTTATAAGTAATTATTGTCCTGTTTTCTCCTTAGGGCTCTTCCTGCAATGATGCAGTGGGTCCGAACTCAGAAACCAGGAGAAAGTGGTGTGAATATTATCACTGCAGATTTTGTAGAACTTGGTGACTTTATCAGCACAGTCATAAAGCTCAACTATGACCTGGATGAAGGTGAAGATGACACTACTTGATAGTACTATAATATGTGTGTTGTTGCATTACTTAGAATTAAAAAAAAAAAAAGATTGCATTTTAAAAGAATTATCTTGTAAAACACTAACCTTCCTATAACACGCTGAGGTGTTTAGGGCTTTAGTGGGTGGGTGTAGGGGAAATGTTTTAATCAATTATGATCATTTTTTACATTTGTGTTTCATGTGAAGAGCAAAACTAAACATGTTTACAGTGTTTGATAAAAGAAGGTCATCTACATGTTTTCCGTAACATACCAAATGCGATTCATGTGTCTTCTGTGGTTATGAACAGTGCCAAGAAATTTGTTGCTTTCAGAGCAATGGGATGTATATTGCCCTCTGCCTGCCCACAGCGGGATTCCCAATGGTGTGAGCGTTACACCGGGAGACTGAGGACAGTATATCTGGCCCGAAAATTTTAAGCCGCTACACTTCATCCATTAGGTGGTTTAACTGATTGTATTTATCAGTGAGCTACAGGTTTAAATGCCTTTGTGAAGTAAATCCAAAGTCATGCCTTTAACACACGCATAATCAGTGGACAGTAAACATGGTGTATTACGTAGCTTGCACAGAGTACAGACTAAATCCTTCTTGCTTTTCATTCTCAAAATGGGGTTTTGCAATGTATCTGCCCTACGTTAAGTCAGCAGATAGGTGATGCTGGCCTAACTCTGTGCTAGGAGCTGCCAGTGTGTATTTTCCCTGGTTCTGGCAGGAACAAAGTTAGGCCAGCTTGGAGCACCACTGGGAGTGGTGCTCAGGATTCATCTCATGTAATCACAATCAATACATCCTCCATCTAATAATTCATTCCAGGATTCATCTCATGTAAGAGCCTGATCCAACGTCCACTGAATTTAATAGGAAAATTTCCTGTGTTTAGCAGGGATTGGGCTTAGGATCAGTAAATTTTGTGTACTGTAAGGTGGACAGGATTTTGTCACACAGTGGAAACCTGCTTTCCGCAGAACTAAAACTGCATTTAGAAAAAATAGGTGCAGTCTAAGCTTCTCTTTAAGGCAGCTGCGAACACAACACTTCTCCGCTGATTACAAAAAAATCAGTGCCAGTTTCATCAGTGAAAAATTGCTGTATTGAACAATTTCTAGCTAGTAACAATAGTCTGTAGTCCTTAAATTGTTGGTAGGATATAATACAGCATAACACAAGGTTGGAAGTCTACTGAGTAGCACTGTTCTAGCAGCAGAATCACTGATCATCCTGAAACATATATGAAACTCAAATATATGAAAAACTTGGTGATTTATAAAATGAGAGCATTCCCACTGTATGACACCTAACTGGATACAATGCAATCAGTCATATCTCCTGGGCACATCAATGCACTGGCACACAACTTTGGAATGCAAAACGTTTCATTTGTGCAAAACAACAGATGCTATAATGAAAAATGGAAAACACTCTTTGAAATATTGGAGGGCTTTATGGGATAAGACTAAGGTCAAGTTCCCATTGATATTACTAGAACTTCTGGTTGAGTGAGAAAAGAGAGTGGCATCATACGGTCCTTTGCTATTTTCTGTCAGATGATAAGGACTACCATCCACCAACAGAGTTTAGAAAAACAAAAATGTTCTTATCAAACAGGTGGGATATGGGTGGGTTATAGGGGTTTTGTTGTTGTTTTTAGTTTAGGAAGAAGTGGAATAAAATGAACACTTGCTGCTATTATGTACTGAGAGGGTGCCTTGCAAAAAGTGTGCGCGTGTGTGTGTACTATAAAGAAACATTTAAGTGTCTGTGTATCATAATGACACATTTAAGCATATGTATATGACACAAAGGCATCCATGCACACATCTGTGGACAGGGGTATTACAAATTTGGTTGAAGAAAACTGTTACGAAGTTATGATGTCTCCTTCAGTAGCAGTTTTTTCTGTATAGGTTAGGACTGTAAGATTCATCCCCAGTGAAATCTAAGCCAGTTAGGTTTTTTACAGTGTTAAAACTTTACCCAACTGTCTCAAAAATTTACCAAGAGTCACAGCCTATCTTTGCATTGAGCAAGGGGTAGGACTCTAGTGCTTTCACCCACAACTAAGCAAGATATGGGGTGGGTTGATGCACTTTGTTTCCAGTTTCCACAGGCTCTCCAAGCAAAATTCATGTAACAGACACGTAAAACGAAACATGAGCATGTTTTTTGTGAACCCACCCTATGTGGATGTCCCACATAGAAACATGAAAATGTTTGCTTATTTATTGGCAATGTGGTGTGAAATGCTCTTTTCATTTTTTCTGTTTAGCTGGATTTGTTTGCTTCCAGACTCTTCTGTCATCCTTCAGCTGCTTAAGTATAGTCAAAAGAGTTAACCTATGCTTTTAATATAGTAAAGTACTCTGAATCCTTGCATGGAGCAAAAACTAGGTTCCTTTTTTTGCATTCTGATTGAGATTCTGTTGATCTGAGAGCATCAACAACACTGAGTTCCTCTTGGGACCCACCAAGCAAACACACACCAGGTACACCAAGCTTCTTGCTTACACAGAGGTGTGTACTCAAAGCAAATGTTCTGCTGTATTTAAGAAAAGTGTGGTGTGTGCTTGTATATATGAATAAATATATTGCTATCTTGAGCTTGTTAGCAATGTTACGAAATGTTCGCTTAGCGTCAGTTTTATTCTAATTATCATTTGGGTGCTGGAATATAAAAGCAAAGCAAAAAAAAAAAATCCTCTGACCAGAAGGATAATAGACAAATCATATAGTTTCTCCATTAATGGGGAAAAAAAATCTTAGCAAAATGTTAAATTTTGGTCAGAAAAATTGTGTTTTCATTTAGCTGTCAATCTCCTTTCTGTTGGAGAAGCACAGCACTTTATGTTAGGGACAGGTAAACAAACTTGCCTTAATTACTAAAACAAAAAAGTGTGTGACGGGGGATATTATCCATGCTTTTCTGGTGATTTCATCTGCGAGGCCCCAAAACTATAAGTCCTGATAGGGATTCACTCCCTGTTGATGATGTTTGGGAGATCTCGCCAGAGAAGAATAAGCCAGAAGAGACTATGCAGCACAACTGGACCATTCAAGAGCCCAGTTTTGCCACCCACATGCAGCTAAAACTCTCTTTGATTTCAACCAGAAATGTGCTTGCGAGGTTGGGTCAGATGAGTTGTTCTGACCTGATTGGTTTGGGAGGTTTCTACACATGTATTATGAGGAATCTTACATGGGAAATTAGATGACTGTAATCAGCCCATCAGAGGAAAAATACGGGTCTGCACTATTGGTCTTTGTAAGCATCCATTTACTCAAACTGTCATGTCATTCTCTGCCAAAACATTTTTTTTCTTCCTGTGCTCATTGTCTCCCTTGCTATGTTCATTTGTATACACATCAAGTAGTGTTGTTTTCTGCCTTTTTCGTGTGATTACTTGATCCTTTCTTTTCAGTCATATTTGTAAAATGACGACTGCGCTGCACCATACGTGCAGTGTCTCAGCTGGTGTAAACCTACCTGGCTCCATTTTTCAGTTTACATAAGCTGAGATGTCTTTGGTACTGATCCAAGCTGCAGCAATTTGGACCAAAGAGCAGCTGGTCCCGGGGTCTGATCCCTGCCTTGTGTGGAGAGGGGTAAGATCAGAATCAGACCGTGGGAGCCTCGTTTTAATGTCAGTGGGTTATTACATTCATTTGATGTTGGTTACGTTACTGGTTTTGTAGGTTCTGCCATTTCAAGCCATTTTTTTAAACATACACGTGTGTGTGTGTGTATATATATATATATATATATATATGCATACGTGCGTGAGAGGGAGTGCATGATCCTGTATGCTGGGCTAAGTCTGTCACTGATACAAAACTAGATCGTTTCTACTAACTTCAAAGTAATTACTAAACCTTTACCCGGGGATGAGGGAGAGCAGATAGTCAGTGTGTAGTAAGTATATGCTGTATTGCAAAGGAAATTTAAAATCATGGAGCTGAAATCCACAATATCAAAAAAGTGGAGTGCCCTGAAAACACAGCTCCAGTGCTGTTTATCCTGACTATGGTATGGGGAGCACTAGGTGTTAGCAACTGAGTAAGCTATTTGGTGATTTCAAGAGTTCAGTTAACGCCATTTTAAACTTCTAAACTCCTTTTCAGTGAAGTAAAAGCTAATAGTGTATATGATGTATTTGCCATATCTCAGTGGTAGCTTCTGTGTTACATACAGTCAACGTTGTTCTGAATTGTATATGTTTACCCAATGATGAGGTTAAAATATGCTGTATAGTGTGTGCAATGTATTGATTACAAGTATGTTGGAGTTCAGTGATCTATTTAGTTTTTACTGTGCTGCTGTTTTGTAGGTGTGTGTGTATGGGAGTATGGATTGTCTACAATGTATGAGGAAATATTCATTAATCCTAAAGGAAAAGGGCAGTTATGTAACCTGCCTTAATGCATTCGAATAATAGTGTTTAAATCCCATAATTATCAGTTCTGATTTCAAACATTACCGTTGTCCGTACGGCTGATTCCCTCACTTTTTGGTACTAAGGAGTTAAACTTGAAGTTATTTGGAGCTCACTTACGTATTGGTAAATAAAGAATAGGATGTTTGCCTGATCGACTGCCTTGATTGTACAAGGTGGTACAGACATGATTTCCAGTGTGATACGGATCAAACCACTTCTGTGCACACACAGCTCCTGCTGATGCCAGCTGAAATTGTGATCATAGGATTGAATGGCCTAAAATTCATCTTGTGGGATATAGTCAAGATAGCAGGGCGGCAATACCCTGGCTTTGGGGAAGCACCTGGATGCTGTGCAATTCTGCTCATGTCCCGTGCTGGAGCATCGCTGTAAATTTGCAGGAAGAGCTCTGCTCCAGTCTAGGTTGGACTGTAAAAATCCTTATGTAAAAATGATTAATGTCAGAGGCTGAACAGTCTGGCCTGGCCTGCCCACATACAGCATTCTGCTTTCAGGAGCCGTGGCAACTGTAATTAAAAAAGCTGTAATAATTTCCCAGTGGCTCACAGGACCTAGTGCCCTACTTGGGAATCTCTGCATTGCCCACAGGTATGACCCTTCTGCCGTTCCCACAGGCAGGTTTCTGTCTGAGATGCCTCTGCCTGATCTGGAGGGTAAAAGAAAAGTATGTCTGAAAGACATACTGAACACAGAGAGGGTCCACCTTGTGCCTGGCCAGTTGGACAGGAGCAGGCAGAGTGTGCCTGCCCTACAGTACGTTTGCTGTGAGATCCACTTCAATCAGACCCACCTGAACAGTGACCAATGGAAGGCAGAGGCCTGATTTCAGACCCTCTTCTGTTATTTTTGTCTACTTAAAATGCAACATCTTCCCACTCTTCTTTGCATCTGCTCAGTGCTCCTTATCTCAACTTCTGCATACACATCCCTTTAACTGCCAGCTGTAAGCAACACTGCTCAAAGTGAGTATTATAGGTTTGTCATCCTCAGTACACCACAGCAATCCACAAGTTCTTGTAGGATGTTAAGTACGGGGTTAAAAGATGGCAGTGTCCCATATCTGACATCCCGGGATATTTTATCTCTACACTCCAAGTTATGTACACATGTGCTCTTAGATGTGCCTCACCTTGGCTGATGAGAATTCAGTTATAAATGTTCTCCCTCCAAGTTAAAAACAGATTGCATCGTATGCAAGTGAGTATCTGCTAAGATGGAGGTATGCTTAGGCTTTTTTTTCTTGCAGTGAGATGACACGTACCAGTCTCTTCACTCAGCTCTGGGTCCTACAAAAGTCAGTTTGATCAGGAGAGATTCCTTGAGTAGCTGAAATCAGTTTTTCTGTGAAGCTGGGGTCCTTAAAGCAGAATCCTGGGTTTACGTGTTATTATTATTGAAGATAAAAGTATGTGATTAAAAATACAATTTTAAAAAGAAGAAATAACTAGGCTTGCCAGGACAGTTGTTAAATTTTTGACTGCCTCAGTCATCATTAGTTTTAGGATCATGTAGATGATGATTAGGATGTTATTGCCACACTGCCTCCTGACATTGTTCAGGGTCTCTGTACAGAAGCCTTATTATTCCCAATGAGCATTAATGCATTTGAATGACTTTTCTCTGTTTTGGTGGGAAGGACGATTGTGTAACACTGAGGACATGGAGCTCCCTGTGTGTTGTGCCCACAAAGGTTCACAGAGCTGCACCTTCTCTTTTTAGGATCTATTCAGTGGTACTTTAATAAATGTTGTGTAAAAAATGCCTACAGTTCTGTATAGCAAATGTGAATTTTTATGACAAGAATGTGTATTTAATGTAAAAAAAGAGTAATATAAAATCCAGTTTCTTTGTATCCAGTGAAACATCTAATAAAGCTCTGGTACCTGTATTCTTGGTTGATGGCTTCATTGCTTCATTCAAGACTTTACACGTAGGAGGCTTTTTAAATACAGTTTTGCGATATGGTGTGGAGTCGGGTGTTAGACCCAGGCTGTGCTGTTATGTTGGGAGTGTACGTGGACTGCCGCATGAGGGTATCACAGCAGGAGTAACGTTTCCACCTGGTTACTGTGGGACCCTTGCATACCACAGGACGCTGTGATTCGTTCGTGATGCCGGGGACACAGCAGGCTCTCGGTTTTCTCTTTCCTCGGCAGGGCTCTCCAGCCCAAACTTGCCTCAAGCACCAAAGTGTATCACCCATCTCTGTAGCCTGCATGAGCCCGTGCTGCTAACTCTTGCTATGGGTGTAAGAAGGAAGGTGGCAGAAAGCAGGGACCAGGCCTCTGAACATCAGTCTGTCCCATTGCTCCCCTGGCACCTCTCAGCATTGCTGCCTGCAGCTCATGTAGGCACGATAAGGAGTGCCCACCACTGATGCAAGCTGAGCTTGTCTGTAGGTGCTGGTGGAGCAGACTAGCCGCTGCCTCAAGCCTAGCTCCAGAACATGCCAGACAGCAGGTGAGTTCCCTCCGTCATCTCCCTGGTGCCTCCTGTGGGGTTTGGGGACCTGGTCCTCAGAGGGGGAGACAGGCAGACCCCACACCAAGAGCTCTCTGCACCCAGGAGTGTGGCCAGCAAGGCTGGGCTTTGCAGCATCCTGCAATGAAGTGTGGCATGTGAGAAGCTAAAGCCTTTCTGCATGGCAACAGCTGGGAGAGCTCACAGTGCTTTTTCTTGCTAGCGAGGCCACAAGTGTTGTTTTTCAGGACTGACCTCTTGTGCTCACCTCTCCTACCGAGTCACAGGCAACCCCAGCCCAAGTGCTCTGCTCCCGCACTCTTCGTGCCCTCTTACTTGAAGTCAAGGAGCCATGTCCGGGCTGCCAGGGTTGCAGAAGAAGATACTATGAAAGATGAGCAGTGCCAAGGAGGCCTCTCTGTCAGTGCCTCCCTGCAGAAACCCACGAATGAAATTTGCCTGCAGCTTAAAATGTCTCCCCTCCTCCTCTTCCCACCCCACAGGTACTGACTTACCAATGGGAGAGTATGGGTTGCTCAGTACACAGAATGAATTTTCCTCATTGCAAAAGCGGTTCTCTTCTCTCTCCTTTTTTTTTTCCTAAACTACTCCAACAGAAGAATCAGCAGGCCAACTTTATCCTGCTGCTGCAATAACTACTTCATTGCAAATACGGGTTGCCTCTATCCTAACCCTTAATATAGTGGTCTGACGGTATGTGAGAACACAGCCAGCTGAGATGCCGGTGCCTTTAAAAAATCATATGTAACACTAGGTGAGACAGGTATTTTGTAAATGGTTCTCATTCCAGAAGGTAATTGTGTATTAAGCCACTGGATTTGTGAGGAGGGGAGGAAAAAAAAAAGAAAAAGGTTTTATATATTTTTAATTTGGTAAAAAGAGTTCAATTAAAATGCAACTACTCTTTTGGAAGGTCAACTTAAAATAGATTTTATGGAAATAAGCAGTTTGTGGGCATAGGCACAGTGGAAGTGATAAATAGGACTTCCAAATTTTTGGCCCAGTTTCTTGCTCCTTCGTGCCCTAGCTGCAGTTTCTGGCATTATTTTCTTTTTTCCCCTCCCAGCAACTGTGAAACTTCTGAGGAAAAAAGAATTGATTGTAAATGTATTGATTGAAATCAAAGTAACTTAAATAACTGGTCTTAATCAGGTTTAAATCTTCAATTACAAAACAACAATATAGATAATGAATTTTAGTCTTGCTTTCCCTTTTTGCATCATAGTTTTTTGTTGTCTAAAGACAGATTAATCCTTACAGATAACCATTAAGACCTGGTTTAGCAACTAAGTGGAATCGCACATTAGCCCTGGTATGTCTTTGCTAAACAGGAGGGTAAGCTATACACATGGGTAAACAAGTATCTGTTTTAACAGATGTTCATGTAGATCGTTATTCCACCTTTTTTTTTGGGAGGAAATAGCAAAAGGCATTTCTTATTTATGAGATAATTTTTTTTTATTTCATGCTATTGTCTGAAGATTATAAGAGCAAATTAACACGTATAAAATCAGCACTATGGCTAATTAAAAAAGTGTTGTAAATAAAATGGGGCTAAATATGCTGGATCCCAAAGAAAATCTGTATCAATGCTGAAATCTGTGGAAAGTCATTTACTAGATGAAAAAAGTTTTATCTAGAGGTAAGGATTTGAGTAGAATTATTTTTTTTATAATTATCAGTGTCTCTTATTTTTTTATGACCAAAAGGCCCCAAAAATATGCATGCACTTTCTGTTCATAGACGAGCAGAAAAGGGAAGTCTTCCTGGCTTTTAAGTCATTTTTCTTAGGCTTTGAAAAAGCTAATTATTGAATTCAAGTAAAGAGAGGAAAACTTACTGATTTTTGCTGCAGAGATCCCACATGCCAAAAAAGTTGGTCACTTCAGGAAATTATTCCTCGATTCTTGGAGCCGGGGACCTCATCCATTTCGGCTTTTTACATGTTTCAGTGTGAACAAAGTGGAAATTATTTTACAGTACTAAATAGTAAATGTAAGCTTTAATCTGGATCAGTATCAATCAACAAAGCTTCCATCTCTCCTTTAAAACAGTGGAAGTGATACCCAATTTTCGTATAGTCATTAATAGCTAGCAAACCTGCCCAGAAAGGAGGGCAGCTGGAATAACACCTGCAGCTCTTGGGAGAGAGAGAGAATTTGGCTCCTGTGCTGGTGGAGAGGAGCGTAGTGGGGGTGGTACAGACTGCAGAAGGAGCTGATCAGCTGGAAGGGACACAAAGGAGGGGATCCATTACACAGGATGGCTCCAAACGGTGTGGAAAAAGAAATGCATTTTGGGGACAGTGAATGAGAAACTGGGAAAACCTATGAAGACGGGGGCTTTGTTTGCCTGAGAGAGGAATTACCGCCTCGGCAGGTCTCGGATGGGAAGGGACTGGGTTTGCTGCTTCATAAAATGCAGCAGTAAATGCTCCAGATGGTTTGTTTCCTGAGGACATGCAGATGCAAATACACTGCCCAGTTGATCACACAGATTCAGCCCAGTCAACATGGCCTGAAAGATATACCTGGTGCCTTCACCTTCAAATAAATATATACGAGCCAGACCAAGCCATGGAAAGAGAAGAACATTAAGACTGAACAATGAGCTGTAGGCAGATAGGAGCTCGCAGGGTTTCCAGAGAGCCATTGCTCCCTCATAACATTCAGATTAAAAGGAAGAGAGCTTTACAAAACTCCTGTGCTTGATTTACATGATGCACGCGGTCCTTGCTCAACGCCACGCGATCTATGCAGATGTATTGTGTTTTCTTGTTTGTACAGGTGAGGAAGTGCCATCCCCATTAGCAAAACTATTGTCTGACCAAACCACTTCCCATTCCCTGAGTAGCTGTCATATTTCTGAAACTCATAAACATCTCAAAATAAAACTTGTACAATTTGCAAGGAAGAATGGAGAGCATGAGCTGAGGTGTATTTTAGATATATCCGGTACCACGTGGATGAAACAGCCAGAATAGATCTTACCTTGGAGTACAAAAGCCTGTTATTACCCAATTGTCTAAGTCCTCCGTCTTTGCTTTTCTAGTAACTCAGAAAAAACATGAAACCCATCTCTCAGCTCACATTCAAATCCAGGACAACAGTGCATTATGTTGCTGGGTGATACCTGAACGAATTGGTTATTCCCAAACTTTCACGCCCTGCTTGCCCTGGTGCAGATCAAGCCTGAAGACAAGGTGCTGCGGGTGAGAGCACTGATGCCAGCCAGGGTTTGGCGCTTTCATCTTTCTCTAGTGCTCTACTTGTCAACCTTTCAGTGGTCTGATCAGAGTCACCAAAGGTCTTGCAAAAGGTTTTTGAGGGTTGGTTTCCTGATAGTAAATCACCATTTATTTCCCTATAGTAATGGGAAGATTTGCCCATGTTCATTAAAACACTTGACCCAAAATCTGAGTTAACTCCTTTTCCACTGTCATGCATCTGCTACCCCATAAAGTTCACCTTTTCTCTTCCTCTAATTACAACATTAAAAAATAGAAAGTGTGAGAAGTTGCCAGAAATAAAGCATACTGGATGTACTTTTACGTGCCCAAGTCTTGTAGCTCATACAGAGTCACTGCAAGCTCCCAAAGTGGACGATACATTTTAATAAGCCCACTGGCATTGGATTGTTTCAAGAATAAGTGTCTGGTTTTATATTTTAACTGAAATTATATATGCAATTAGCAGTGAATACAGACAGTAAATGGCTGTAGCCTATTCTCCAGGCTATTGAGGAACATGTGTTTGTCATCTGTCTACCTTTTGATCTTCTAATGACTGTTAGCATCAGCACTGAAACAAACTAAATAATGGAGCAATAAAAATTCATTTGTTTTGGAGGTCAAAAAAGCAAATCACAGTAGGGATCATGACAAAAGAACAAACCAGATCTCATCATTATGCACTGTGTTCATCTAAGCAGCATCTGTGTCTCAAGTACTTAGTGCAGTTTGGTTACCCAGTCTTAAGCAGCAGGTGACAGATCTGAAAAAGAGAAGGGCAACAAGGATGAGCGAAGTTGTGGCTGACTTCCACCTCTGGCAAGACCGGGTCAGGACTCTTCAGACTGGAGAGGAGGCTGATATGAGGAGGTATGACAGATGGCTGTGAAACCATGAGTGGCATGGAAAGGGTGGACTGCAACTGATGGCCCACAAGAGGGAGGAGGCATCAGCTAAATCTTGCTGGAGGCACGTTCAGAGCAAACAAAGGGAGGTGTTTTTCACCTGCTATGTAGTTACACCAGGGAGCTCCTTGCTGTGGGATGCTGGGGCGGGTGTTGCATGTTTTCATCAACCCGAAGGGAGACTAGGCAAGTTCATGAAAAATAAATTTATTGAAAGTTACTAAATACACAGAGAATGGATTCAGCTCAGGGACTTCCTAAGCTGCAAATAGTTGGGGGCTGGGAGGGTGCTTAGGAGCTGTTGTCTCATAACAGAAAGAAAAGTTATTAGTTTTGACTGGTAAATAAAGCATCATCTTTCACACAAATCAAAATCCAATAGTGCTTGTCTAGTGATGAATAGGGAAAAAGTTAATTCATGTTATATGGATGTGAAGGTAAACTCTGCTTGGATAGATCACCCTTGAGAACCCCACTGATTTGTTATCATAGGGTCACAGAATAATTCGGGTTCATCTATTTTCATATTTAATCTGTCCTAGTACCCTTGGCTAGACAGGTTTATCAGATGCTAAAAGCATTATCTTGGAGGAAAAGATCGTGCTATGCCTTCATTTGTCTGTTTGATGTACATATTTTCGTAAGACTGCCTGGCTATTCAGCCAACTCACATTTGTGAAATAGTATTTTTGTGGGCTGAAGATTTTCCCGTATGATTTCCAGCAGAGTGGAGAGGCAGGACTACTTTATTAGCTGTAGTCACAGCTGGTCACAGGGTGTAGTATCAAACCGACCTGCACGCCTTGTCTCTGTAGACCAATCTAACAAGCTATTGTGTCTTCATGTGCCGTGTTCAATGAAATAAAGACCGCAATAGCCTTTTCCAGATGAAAAGCAAGCTTCTACATTGAATGCTTTGGGATGATTAACTACATAGTTATACAAATAGGTAATCATACCCACGATTCATGGACTTGCACAAAATAGCAGTGCTCCAATTAATCAAACCTTTTAGAGACGAGTTTGTCATCTGCTTGAATCACTGCATTACCAAAGCTCTAATATGGTCAGATCAGGTGCTTTTTTGTAATACGGGGATTATTACTCCGTACATCTGCTTGCACAGACAATGTACTCTGCAAGAAAATCAGGTAATCTGTATTCTCCTTACTAGAACTGTTAAATGTGCAAGCTAAACTTGGCTGAACCTTTTTTGTATGTGTGCATAATAGGCCTGCATGTAATGGGGAAGGGAAGGGGAACTTCTTTCAAAAAGCTGCTTGCAAAATCTGACAGCAGCACCATAAGCACCGACTACATACTCTGAACAGTGGGATTTTAGCTTGCAAAATCAAAGTTGAAAGCCACAGAATAGTTGAGGCAATTATCTGCCTCCCCCTTTGAAATGCAGCAAGGCGAAGCTGGTGTATCTCAAGGCTAGTTCAAGTTAATGGGGGCTGCTACATCACACACGGCCAGCTTGGAAGCACTATTGCTTTTGTAGGGAGGACTAAGGCTCCTTGCATATGCTGCAGAAGAGGAGCATGGACCACCCAGCCGTCCATTACAGAGTGCTTAAGATACAAGAAATTCAGCCTTTGAGTCTTCTTGGCCATAATTTATTAAGAGCTGGTGCCCTGGGCTCCCCGACCACAATGTCTAGAGGAAAGCACACCAGGTAGGATCTCAGCTTTCTAAGGGTTCAACTAAATGGTCCTGGGCTTATAAAATGTGGCTGCAATTTAACCTGATGATGACAAATTGGCAATTTAAAACCAGAAATAGGAGGAGATGAAAGCAAATGCAACCCTACGCTTGCGGGAGCCAGGTAAGGCTGTTTGCTGGTGAAGAGAGTAAACATGGTTGCTGCTGCTCTCAATTGTTTGTCATCTTCCCTCTGCTTTCTCTTTTGTAAAGCCTGAGTCCTAAATTAGAGCTTGCTAAAAGGACTTGACAAAGAAAAATGTAAATCAACAATTTATGATGAAGCTGCTTTTCAACTTTCAGGGCTGCTCTTTCTGTACATTAAAAGTGTCAGTTGTGCAAAGGCTGCAGTTAACAAATATGTGTAAAGTGTGTTAATTTGCCTGTAATCATAATGTTTAACACGGTAGAGCTCTGAGGAGCTTTTCCCCTGATGGTCTCTTTGTGCATCTAAAATTAGATTATGGATTAGAAGACCAAGTAGCTGATGTGAAAACTTGTATATATGTTACTAAATTCAGTGAACTTCCTGCTACTTTTTTTTTTTTTAATTTGCCTTTTTTCCAAACATTCAGAAAAACCTCTTGACCTTCTAGAAGAACTAAATAAATAGCTTGGAGAATTAAACTGACAATTTTGTAGTAACATTTAGTCCCATAGCATTATGAAGAAGAATAGACAATTGTACTGGAATGTCTCACTTTTCATATCAAACCAGACACTTGACCTGCTACTACTGCAAGGAGCTCTTTTTTTTCTCTTTCTTGAGCATCATGGACAAACACTGGACAAAGACCTGATACCGTTAACCAGTAATGTTTAATGCCAATGTGCTGCAGCTCCTATCACAGCCTTTGCTGCATCCATCGGATCAGGTGAGTGGAAGGAATTGGTTTAGCGGAACCTTTGTGTGAGCAGAATATCAGTGGTAACTTTCGGTCTTGTGTGTCTTGTGGGACCCAGTGCATGCTGAGAAACAGTTTCTTAATAAATATTAATGGGATTTATTTACAGGTCTGCACAAGTTCTCTCTTACTTCACAGCAAGTGGTAAATATTGTATCATTAATGATCTGAGTGCTGTTTTGATGCATTGAGAATTTATGATACTGAGTTGCAAGACCTTTGCCAATTTTTTTGAAAGGCCATGTAAAGGAGCTGAGCCAAACTACGCTCACAAAGATTTGACAGTAAATCTACATATTTTTATCCTCTAAGAAAAAAGAAACAGTGATTCTGCCCTGTAAATATCACATGTGCATATGTGTGAGCACTTGCCTATGAGTATGCACTAAAAGGGGAGAGAGGTGACCTCCTCCAAAGAGGAATTGTCCTGATTTTTTGTATTTTACAAGCTTGCCTATGGATTTGACTTTGGTTATTTTCCTTTTTGAAGTTTATTTCATGGAACACACAGTCTTTCAACACAAAATTGCCAATCTCTATCATGTTAGCCAAATATTTTCGTGGTGCAGGAGCCCTGGGCTCCAGCCCCAGGCAGCTCCCCAGGAACAGGTCCATCTGCTGGCTGGTCTGCAGCTCTTCCATTCTCCTTTCCTGGGGCTCTTTTATGTTGCATAGAGCACTTATATACCAGCAGATATGTGGAACTAGAATACCTTGATTCAAGTCCATGCTCCCCTACAATTGGACAAGATGGAAGGGAACAAAATGGTTGAAGATGTTTCTGTCACTATTTTTGTAATTATAAAGCGTATGGGTAGCTTTAGAAGAGTAAAGGAGAAGACAAAACATGTTTGTCTCTTGTTGTTTCTCATGTATCTTTTCTTGAATTGCTATACAAAATCTGTGTGGCAGGTGGTTAAGAGCATGTTGACCTTCCAAACAGAAACCCCTTGTCCTTTCTGAGTGAAAAACAATGTTGGTTCTCTTTCTCTGTGTTATATCTGTTTGCATATGTGCAGCTGTTTGGGGGTCAGGTGCCATCTTTTAACATGGGATTGCCTTGTATTTGACTCTAACAACATTTCTAGTGTGAGGATGTGCACAGGTTTTGCTCCCTTTTGCCTGTTTTCAGTTCATTTGCTCCACTATCTCAGAGCTTGCCTGACATTTATACTTCTACAAAGTGAGGGTAAGATACTGGTGCTCTGATTTGCTAGCACTTCATAGTTACTTGGCAAAAGTGTAAAGCCTTCAGAATGGGAGCTTCTCTGTGGATTTTGCAAGCAGCAGGGATGGTGGTGGTGGGAGGTTTGGGGTCCAGCATGTGCCCAGCTGCCCGTGGGTGAGAAGAAACAGCCTTCCCATCCACTGGGGAAGGTGACATCCACTACATCACGTCGCAAAGGATTGCCTTTTAAACTAGCAGATGACTACCAGTTCCTATACCTTCAAGCTGTTCTTAAACAACAGCTTTTTCTTTGACTGTCTGACTGATGTGTCTAAGCTGTCTCACTTGGGATGCTATTAATTACATTCATTGTAGAGAGCAGAAAGGTCCCCCCTCAGCCTCCTGTTCTCCAGGACAAACAACCACAGTTCCCTCAGCCACTCCTCATAGGACTTGTTCTGCGGACCCTTCACCAGCTTTGTTGCCCTACTCTGTTCACACTCCAGCATCTCAATGTCTTTTTTTTTACTGAGGGACCCAAAACTGAACACAATATTCAAGGTGAGGCCTCACCAGGGCCAAGTACAGGGGGACGATCGCTTCCCGAGTCCTGCTCAGCACACTGTTCCTGATACAAGGCAGGATGCTACTGGCCTTCTTGGCCACCAGGGCACACTGCTGACTCATATTCAGCCAGCTGTCGACCAACAACTCCAGGTCCTTTT
>RSEF01000031.1:13519518-13608089 GCA_003993805.1 Himantopus leucocephalus
CTGCCGGGCAGCTTTCCAGCCACTCTTCCCCAGGCCTGTAGTGTTGCATGGTTGTTGCGACGCAAATGAGGGACCTGGCACTTGGCCTTGTGGAACCTCGTACCGTTGGCCTCGGCCCATCAATCCAGCCTGTCCAGATGCCTCTGCAGAGCCTTCCTACCCTCAAACAGATCAACACTTCTGCCCAACTTGGTGTCATCTGCAAACTTACTGAGGGTGTACTCAATCCCCTTGTCCAGATCGTTGGTAAAGATATTAAACAGAATCAGCCCCAATACTGAGTCCTGGGGAGCATCGCTTGTGACCAGCCACCAACTGCATTTAAGTCCATTAACCACAAATCTCTGGGCCCGGCCAACCAGACAGTTTTTTTACCCAGCAAAGGGTACACCCATCCAAGTCATGAGCAGACAGTTTCTCCAGGAGAATGCTGTGGGAAATGGTGTAAAAGGCTTTAGTAAGGTCCAGGTAGACAACATCCACAGCCTTTTCCTCATCCACTAAGCCAGTCACCTTGTCATAGAAAGAGACGAGGTTAGTCAAGCAGGACCTGACTTTGATAAACCCATGCTGATGGGGCCTGATTGCCTGGTTGTCCTGTACGTGCCACATGGTGGCACTCAGGATGATGCGCTCCATAACCTTCCCCAGCACCGAGGTCAGACTGAGCCTGCAGTTCCTCGGATCCTCTTTCTGACCTTTCTTGTAGATGGGCATCAGATTTGCTAACCTCCAGTCAGCTGGGACCTCCCCAGTGAGCCAGGACTGCTGATAAATGATGGAAAGTAGATGGGTAAGCACTTCCATGAGCTCCTTCAGTACCCTTGGGTGGATCCCACCTGGCCCCGTAGGCTTATGTATGTCTAAGTGGTGTAGCAGGTCGCTAACCATTTCCCCTTGGATTATGGGGCCTTTGTTCTGCTCCCCATCCATGTCTTCCAGCTCAGGGGGCTGGGTACCTCAAGAACAACTGGTCTTACTATTAAACACTGAAGCAAAGAAGGCATTCAGTACCTCAGCCCTTTCCTCAGCCTTTGTCGCTATGTTTCCCCTCACATCAAATAAAGGGTGGAGGTTCTCCTTAGCCCTCCTTTTGTTCCTAATGTGTTTATAGAAACATGTTTTTATTGTCTCTCAAGGCGGTAGCCAGATTAAGTTCTAGTTCAGCTTTGGCCCTTCTAATTTTCTTCCTGCATAACCTCACAACATCCTTGTAGTCCTCCTGAGTTGCCTGCCCCTTCTTCCAATGGTCATAAAGTCCTTTTCGTGAGTTCCAGCCAAAGCTCTCTGTTTGCCCAGGTTGGACTTCTTCCCCGCTGTCTCAACTTTCAGCACATAGGGCGCCCTGCTCCTGTGCCTTCCATGTTTCCTTGTTGAAGAGTGTCCAGCCTTCCTGGACTCCTTTGACCTTCAGGACTGCCTCCCAAGGGAATCTGTCAATGAGGCTCCCAAACAGGCCAAAGTTAAGTTTGCCCTCGGGAAGTACAAGGTGGCAGTTCTGCTGAACCCCCTGCTTACTTCTAAAAGAACTGAGATCATTTCATGATCACTGGGCTCAAGACGGCCTGCAACCATCACATCACCCACCAGCACTTCTCTGTTCACAAACAACAGCTCCAGCAGGGTGCCTTCCTTAGCTGGCCCCCTCACCAACTGAGTCAGGAAGTTATCTTCCACACACTCGAGAAACCTATTGGACTGTTTCCTCCCCTCTGTATTGTATTTCCAGTAGGCATCTGGTAAGTTGAAGTCCTCCATGAGAACAAGGGCTAATGATCACGAGACTTCTCCCAGCTGCTTATACAATATTTCTTCTGCCTTTTCATCCTGGGTGGGTGGTCTATAAAAGACTCCCACCATGATATCTAGCTTGTGGCCTTCTCCTTGATTCTTACCCATAAACGCTGAACCCTATCATCACCACCACCAGCTCTAGACAGTAGAAACACTGCCTAACATGCAGGGCTACTCCACCACCTCTCCTTCCTTGCTTACCCCTTCTGAAGAGCTTATAGCCACCCATTAGCAGCATTCCAGTTTTGAGTCATCCCACCATGTTTCCATGATTGCAACTATATCATAGATTTCCAGCTGCACAGTGGCTTCCTCCTATTTATTACACCTGCTGTGTGCATTGATGTAGATGATCTTCAGTTGGGCCATTGATCCCATCACCTTTTTGGAGAAGCCCTAATTCCTATGTGACCATTCTCAGGCATTTCCATGTTTTCTAACACATCCATAACCCTTCTGTCTTTGCTGCCACATGGATCTCCATCCCCTACCTCTACTGAGATGACAGACCGAAGGACTTTGATAGCACACCATTGCTCAAACTTTGGTGTGTTTCCCCCCAGATTTATCTCTTGTGAGTGTGGTTTTTATCCCTTTGCCCCTTCAAATCTAGTTTGAAGCTCTTTAAAGAGCTTTAGAATCATCAAAGATTCAAAATACTCCCACTCAGGCTGACCTGCAAGGGGAGGCTGGGTGGGGGACAAGAACACATCCACTTTCATGACAGTGTCCCCCATTTCCCTGTCCCCTCTCTGCCCAAAAACGTGCTTGTGAAACCTAAATACACTGACGTTTGATAGGATTTAGAAGACCTGGGTTGCATCAGTCTGTGATAATTCCTTTTACGGTGTTGCTCAAGGATGAAATCAGGAGAAAATGGGCTGTTGGAAAACAAGCAATGAACACGCAATGTGGGCAGCTGTGAGGCTTCGGGGACTATTTACCTTAGTGCCACCAGCCAAACATTCAAATGTGTTTGTGTGGTACTTTGAACAATTCAAGACAAATCAAGATGAGTGCTTTACAGTGGCTTAGCAACCTTTAAAATCCTACCTTAAGGAGCCAAACACATGTAACGCGAGATGTGCTCGTTTTGTCCTGAAGTCCATAACTGTTGCTCTGCAAGTGCTCAGTATATTATTTCCAGCGCCAGCCATCATTAAGGGTGGCATGACTTGCTTTGTAAGCCACTGCTGCTTCATTCAGCAGTGTTGTGATCTTAAAGTTATATTGCCGTGAATTATAAAACACAGTAATTCTTACTACAACACTGATCCATACAATCTCAGTGTAAGCTAGCCCTGAACTCAGCGCTGAACACTAAGGCATTAAATGGCAGTGTTTGCCTCCCCTTGCAAGGCGTGATGGCGCAGCTGCAAATCACTCACCTGAATGCAGATAACAAGGTTCTGCTGTGACTTAATTAATACAGATCTGGTTTTCATGGTTATCCCTGAGGACTTGAAAAAGATCAGTTATTGCTCATGTTTGTAAATTCTCAGGTGAATAGTGCAATTAGGCTTCAAGTGATATTTAAAAAATTAAATCAATATTTTAGAAGCACCTCTTCAGCATTATTGCCTTGTGTTAGGTGGAAAACAGTAAGCCTGGCTATAATAAACACACATACATGCACATACACATGAGGCAATATTTTTATTAAGTCAGTCGTGATCTCTTTTGGGAGAGCATTCAGCACAAGCTCCCTGTTGTACAGCACTGTTCTATTGCTTCGCCTGTAGCTGAATGTGTCCTACAAATCCACCACGTATAGTTCTGGTACTGTTTTGCTTTATTTAATTTAGTAAAACTAAAAACTGCCTCTAGATCACACCGTCTTTCATTTTAGTCAGATTGTGAGGATTCTAGAAAGGGGAAGTCTTTATGCACAGCTGCTATGAGATATCAGCTGGATCATGTGTAATTAGTGCACACTCTGGGTAATTAATTATATTTTTAGGCAATGGTTCCGTCTTTTCCTCAACTGTTCTAATTCTTCCACAAGACCTTTATGATCATCAAAACAATAAAGTCAACTTTCTGTCAGAGAAACTGAATGTCATCTCACTCACTGATAAGAAAAATGAAGCTGAGTTAATGTGGTGATAACAAAACCCTAATTTTTTTATTTAGGTATTTTGTTCAAAAACAATTAAAATTCCTTCATGGGCTTGGTCATGGTACTCTTTGCTATCATATTCTCCAAACTTCCAGCTCTAGTCACTATACTAATCTCTCCTCTACATAATCACTTTCTGTTATACTCATTGAGTCTCTCTGACGTTTCACCTAAGAAAGAGAAGCTTCTCACCTGACTTGCTCTTCATTTTTTTTAAATTAAAAAAAGCTCCACTATGATCACAAAATATTGAAAGAATTTCAAAATGAAGAGTCCTTTACTGTTCTTCCCAATGCTCTGCTTATGACCTTGCTTTTGAGTTTGATCTTTTCTAATTTTTGTCTGAAGGAATAGCCTGTTTATACCTAGAGATGGAGCTAACCAGGGCTGTAGCATTGTAATTGCATCATGCTGGTTTTATGCAGCTTGAAAATATCAGGTCACTGGCCATTTTCTCACCTCTGCAGAGCAGAATTAACAGTACAGTGTCAGCTGGACATTAATGACTTAAATTGCCTCTAATGAAATGAAAGATATTTTGTATGACCTTCTTGGCTGGGGTGAATAGGATCAAAAAGAAGGCAAATCTCTGATACATGTTGCTTAATTTGTTTCTACAGGTTCCCTTGGGCTAAATTACTGCAGTGGTACAGTCAGCTTTCTTCACAAGGTCTGCCATCATTAGCAGTGCTAAAAAAACTCTCATTATGAATATCTTCACAGGGCAAAGGTGGTGTTAAGCAAGTGTTCGTGTAATTTGCAGTCTGGTAATGGCAAATATACTGATGCCGCACTAAGTATTCAACTGGACCAAGACTGACTTCAAATGTCAAAATCAGATACTGTATAGCCAAAACTGTGAACTTGGAAGATCCCTTTCATACTCACCAGAAGGCCTACATGCCCTTCCAGTTGGCTGTGAAGCAGCTTGTGATGCCTCAGTGGAGAGGGATACATCGGAAGTCTGGAGCAGCCTGTGGAGGAGAAACCATAACCAGGGTGGTCTAGAGTGCTGCCAAGCCTCTGTGCAAACAGGGTGGGTGAGTGGATGTAGGGAGGGAGGGATGGGTGGGTGGGTGGATGGATGGAGAGAAGGGGACCAGTGGAGGACAGTGGCAGCTGATCATTGCTGCACTGTAAACTGGACAAGCAAGGATGAGTGTCACAGCTGGGGTGGTTATGTACCGGGAACATATACAGAATCTGGGAGTCAGGGCTGTTCATGCCCGAGCACTTAGAATAGGAGGATTTAGCGGAGAAATTGTGGGTGGGAAAGCAAGCCTCAAAATGCCTGCAGTTAGCAAAGCTGACACACCGGGGGCCAACGTGTGCTGCGTTAGTCATGAGACCTCCTTCCTGTGGACTTAAATCCCAGAGGGCAATGTGGGCTTACACCTTCACCAGCTTCCTCCATCTGCAGTCTCTTTGCATCCTGCATCCTTGTGGCTCACAAGCGCAGAACAAAACACCTTCTGGAACATTCCTCCCTTCTGCACAGTGCTGTCTTCTCTCTCCAGTGTGAGTTTGTGCAGCTGGCAGGCATCAGAGAGGGGACTCCAGGCTGTGCTCAGCTGTGCTGCAACGTGTGATGAGAAGCAGAGCCGGTTGTCAGCGATGTCTTTATCCAAGAAAATTAATGACTTGAAGATTGTGTAGTGGATTTAGAGGTGAACAAATCTTTTTTAAACAGGTGAATAAACCCCGAAGTCTGAAAATAGATGAGGAAAAGGGCAAGAAAAGTAAGAGAGTCGGCATTAATCCACAGCAAAGAAAGTATGGGACTGGGTGTTGTAATTTCTTGTTCCTAACCTTGTGTTTGGTTGTCTGGACTATGCTACCCTCTCCTGCCCTATCTTGAATTTCATTAATTTAATTACTTCAATGGGAACATGAGCAAGACCTTAGGCTGGGATTTTCAAGGAGAGTTGAGGGAGTCAGAGAGTCACTACTGGTTTCCAGAGTGATTTTGTTGTTTTTAAAACCTATTGGAAAGCCAAAATCTCAGTTACTTGTAAATGGTGGCTTAGGGAATTTGAAATTATTTTATTGACCTTCTGCTTGCGAAGCAGGAGGTCAGAGAATTATATGGACCCTGGTAGAGCTGTCGGTTGTTGCATTTGTTGACCATAGCACGTAGCCATCAGGTTCCTTGACAGGTAAGTATGCACATATGCTTTCTACAGTACATTTTTAAGACAATTCCAAAAAAAAATGTAAAACTAAGATGTGTGTGACGGTTAGACTTATAACAACATCATCACAATAAGACCTACCTGTTGAATGCCTCAAAATGTGTTAATACAGCTAAGGCTGAAGATCATACACTCAAAATTGAGTCACTGAGGACCTACTGACACCTTGGGCAGGGGAAGGGACAGCCTGTGACTGCATGGACATCCACAGCGGGGAGCAAGGAAGGAGTCTATTTTCCCTCTTCATCAGTCCAGCTCTGTGGGTTTCCACCCATGTCTGCTGCAGAGGACTTAGCACCATGAGTAGATCATGGAGATCCCCCTTTATTTTCCTGGATATGTAAGCATTTATAGTGCAGCTCAGGAGATTAAGGCTGCCAGATACAGCTGGGTTGGGAGTTGGGTCAGCTTGAGGGTTTCAATACAACGTCTGAAGGAGCTCAGTAGGAAGGGTGAGAAGGAGGGTGTCTGGCAGAATGACTGCCTGGGCCAGATGACATAGCGTATAATTTTTCTCCCATCTTCATACAGGTGTTCAAGGAGTCATGCACACACAGTTATCCTGGGATACAGAGGCACGCACATTAAATTTGCACAGCCAGCAGCGCTCTGTGTGCCGGTCACACGCAGGTAAATGCACATGCCTCAAGTTTGGCACGCAACTATCCTTCAGACACACAAATGTCAGCACAAGGCATGAGAATTAGAGACCCACAGCTGAAAACTTATCCATTAGCATGCAAAGGAGTTTCAGTATCATCAGAGTCCCCTGTGCTTTGTCTTACCATAAATGGATCGTGAATAAAACATTCTGAGTCATGGAGGAGAGCACAGCTCCCATAATTGCAGGTGAGCGATGTAAAGATGGCATGACAACACCACCAACTCCATCCCACTGTAGGACACAGGGAGTGACAGAGAAACAGTCATCTCGGCTCTGTCAGCAGAGACATCTCCAGAGCCTGCCTACCTGCCATGGAGGCACGTGTGCACCTGAAAAGCATCATTTGATAAAACCACAGCTGCTGGCTCTGCTGCTGGGGTACTGCAGCAGGAGTTTAGGTCCATCCCAAGGTTTTGGTGGAGAGCTGAGAGCTTGCCTTTCTAATGTAGGTCCTCCATTGATTTTTGGATTTCATCAGTAAATTCTGTCCATCATTGATCAGAATGGCTTCACCACAAAAACGCATACATGTAAATGCTTATTCATGTTTGCAGAACTGTAACTAAAAAGGGGACAGAGCTGCATTTGAGACAAAATTCCTTTCAGGATTTGTGGAAAGCTGTGGTAATTAATAACTCTGATCACACCCATGGCAAAGATGTTACCATCCAGCAGGAACTGTGGTGTAACCTGCTGTCTCTAAAGCCTTTCTATAGGGGTAGGGACACTAGTGGCATAAGACAGAGATGATGTTTAGTCCCAGGGTAAGGAAAGCAAAGCACCATTTCCGATTCTCCCCTTTTTCTGGGGGTTTGTATAGGGTTTCCTATATGAAGAAGGACCTGCTGCTTACTCCTCTACTTCTGTTGTGGGTGACCTGTAAAACAAACACACAAATGTGCCTGAACACGTCTGTCGCTCCAGCTGTGGCTCCACTTAGAAAGATCTAACCATATACTTGTTCAAGTCACTCTCTAAATCCATCGTGATTGGTTGTGTGTCATGTTTCTTGGAAGCAGACTGTTTCAGGTCACAGAGTGTAATTAAAGGCAATTAATGCAATTACTCACAACTGTGCTACTGATAATGCTCCAGATGCCATTACAGCTCTATGCTTCCTGCTGCTGGCCCTCGCAGGCTGCGCCTTTATGTTCTTCTGGTGTTGTCATTGTGGTTAAACCAGAACGCTGGGAATCAGAGAAAAGTAAAATTTATCATTTCTAACTCCCCTCACTGAAAATTTCAAGTGTGCTAGGCAGACCCCAAACCCATTTGTCTGTTCTCTTTTCTATTCACTGGCTGATGAAGAAGGAGTTGAGGGTGAAGGCTGCCATGGAAAATGGTCACAGTCAAAATGTTATAAAGCACTTATATATAAAAAATACATTTTACAGTAGTCTGTTCTACAATTAAGCATGTAGTAAATGCGTCAATTTCCACTAATTAGTTTTATAATTATGGAGTAATTATTCAAAGGGACTATAACTTTAGGCAGTAAAATCTGAAAGACTTGAATTAGCTGTGAACTTCAAACTTTTCCTTTGGCATCCAGCCCTGTCTTTCCCTTTTGTCTCAGCCGCTGCCAAGTAATTTACAGTTCAAGAAAGGCTAATGGAGCTATAAACAAAGCACAGATGCCTCTCACATTTCCTTTATTGGGCTGTGGTATGAAAATAGCCACTGCTTCCAGAGGAGGGCACATGCCTAATTACAGAAGTGCCTCGGGTCTCCTGTTTATCTGCAGAACAGGTATACCTTAAATCGTCTTTTGTCTTCAGTGGGGCTGGCTTAAGGGGCTGGAACCTACCTGAATTCACTCTCTGTCCTCTGGGTTTATTTTTGTGAAGTGAGCATTGGCCTACTGGGATGATCGTTAAACTCATTAAGTCTCTAAAGAAGGATTGACTGCTGTAAGCTCGGTTTTAAAAGCTGTCTTAGATAGATAGATAGACGGTGGGATATCTTCAGATCACCTCCTGAGCCTGCCAATCACTGCACGCACATTAAAGTTCAACATTTCCCACTCACACTAGCATGAAACAAAAATATCTCAGCTGAGCTGAATGGTGTTAAAACCGTTTTATAGCTAGGCAGTCGTGACCGAGTTCATTACCACCAGGTCAGGGCTGCCTCACGTTCTCCTACACCTTTCCCAAAATGCAGGTTCATCAGTGCTGGAGCTGGGGCGAACAGCACCGTCCTGCTGCAGCTGATGTCTCAGCGCACTGCCTGCCTCCAGGGCCAGCGCCTGCCGCTGCTGCTTCTGGGATGGGGCCACAGGGTGACCTGGGCAAGCCAAAGGCTTTGGCGGGGAGGGCTGAGCCCTTCTCCCTGATTCCCACAGGGATGGCTGCAAGAAAGAGGAGTCTGTGTCCTTGGAAAGATGCAGTGGGATTCATCCAGCGCTTCCTTTGTAGAAGGCTGACTGCTATCAGATGCTGGTAGCTGGTGCTCAGCTCCACTGCAAGCAGGTGTGGTAGTGCATACACGGATATCTCAGGACACGAGTCCAAATGAGCAGAGGTAAGCTCACATGCACCTTGCAGTTTGCTCCCCGGGTTGCTGAGGCTGGGTTTGCTGGCTCTGGGACCGTGCAGGGCAAGCAGTCCTGACAGATACAGCAGGGCTCTGCAAAGCTGAGGTCTGATCTTCAGCTCTTTAGCAGTCAGCGTCGCCCTGCAATGAAGATGCAAAGAGTCTGGGCTGTGTAGGTATCAACCAGCCAGTGGAAAAGCTTTTCAGACTGACAGTTTTCATGATCACTGATGCTGAGAGTTTGCATCTCACCTGACAAAAGCTTTGATTTTTAGGTCTGCACAGGTCAAAGAACAGCAGAGTTGCAGCAGAGACCTTGGGACCCCTCACAGCTCAGGTTCACGCACCCCTGCCCCCCCACCAAACTTCAACTGGTCCACTGAGTGAGTGGCTTGCAGGGCATTTTGGAGAGCCAGCCTTTAGATGGGTGCTGTGATTATAAAGGGAGGTCAGAAACAGAGTCTCTAAGATATGACATTTAGGATAGTTGTACTGATACTAAAGGGAAAGCAGCTTCTTCCTGCACAGGGCATTATTTCTGTACTGCATCATACAGCCCCTACAATGCCCAGCAACCCTCAAGACTTTCATCTTCTGTATGGTTACTCCCATCCAGCTTTGCAGAGCATATGAAACATAACTCAGGTATGTACCTGCTGTTCTCAGTTTAATTTCTTCTCAGCTGCTCCACTTCTACTCCCATCCACACCACCCTCAAACACACAGTGCCTCGGTGAACTAAGAAGTCCCCATCTAGGGATCAACATCCCCAGCTGGCCTAGCAGCACTGCAGTGCAGAATCCATCCCTCTGCACGTGGTCAGGAATGTCACCTTAAATGTCACTGCAGTGCACAAGTGAACAGGAGCTTTCCTACTGAATTCAATTACACCTTCACTTGATATTTAGAGCACATTCAGTGATATGACTGTTGGGAAGAACAAGATATGAAATGACATGCCCTAATCCAACTGGAACTGGGATACCATGACAGGCTAGATTAACCCGGTTTAGTTTCCATACAATAACCAAAAAAATTTTCGTAAGAGTGCTCAGTATGCCATCATCCACTGCATCAGAGATGTGTGTAGAGCTTTGCATCTTGTGTCTTTTGACAGCTATGGCACATGCACGTTTGCTTGAAGTATTTCCTTGCAGTTATGGCTTCAGCCACGGAGGAGAGCCCCTGTAAGCAGTGGCTATAGACTGGTCTCCCGTGAAACCTCCTGTGTTTTGTGGGAACTGGTGTGAGGTATGGGAGGGCTGCTTTCCAAACTGACACTGCCATGAGTGCACATCCTGGTTGTTGGGAAAATTATGACTGGGAAGAGCTGCGACTTGGGTGTCTCCTGAGTCACTGAATAATCAAGGCTAATCCCATCTTCTAGTGTTAGAAGCAGAAGATGAGATGTGAAATCTTACATTATTGAGCAGTTTATTATACATGTTGGTCTGTATCCACAAAGCCATTTAGGAGTCGAAGTTGTGTTGACTTGAGCCTTGCCATCATTTCAATGTCCTGAGGCTCCTGAATGTCCCTATGAAACCTGGCCGATGGGGCGTAGAGCTAAGACCAGAATGGCCAGAGAGTTTCACAGTGCAGTCTGACACCGTTCTTAATGTCACCCTGCTCTGCACAGACGTGACAGCAATGCTGATGTTTTGTGTCCAACTCAGAAAGAAAGAGAGGGTAAGGAGGACATATAGTCCTGCTTCGGGTGAGAGGAAAAGGAATCGAGCATGTACGGGATGAGCTGTTAGCAACCATCTCTGGTCAGTCAGTTCTGCTGTGTAGACTGGGATTTGAGCTACAGCTCTGAATTTTCTCCGTCTGCCTCTGAGTTGCTGCCAAACACCCTCAGGAACCTCTGATCCTGATTTGCCACAGAAAAAAGCAAGCTGTTTTTTCTCTTGGCTCTGTAATGTACTTTGGATTTGAACTAGAAGGTTCATATCTGCGCATAAAGATTCCTTCAGTGCCTGGTATTTGTCTTTTTTTATCGTGATAAAGTTACCAATCATACAGAAACTTGGAAAAAAATATCCATGAGTCGCAGAGATGAATCAGCAGACCTCTTGGTTGGTATCAATTTACAGACCTTGCCTAGTAATCAAATAAATTAAAATCTCTTGCCCCATTACTCCTGATCCATCTAGTTTCTCAGTGGGCAGTTTTAAAAAAATCGCAATTTAAAATATTTATTGTGTCAGTGTTAAATACATTCTGTATTTTATATTTGCAGTTTGATTTCAGTACAGAGAAGCTCTAAAAAACTTTGTCTGTTGGTGCTCCCTAGTGGTGAAGTTTGCTTGCAGTAAAGCTGCAGGAATTTTGCTAATGATTGTTCAATTCCGTATCTTAATTGCTTTAAATTTAAGTCCCTGAAAAAGCCTGTGTGTGGGTATAAAGTCATTCACAGATATCAGTGCTTGCAGGACTGCGCTTTCATGTAGCACAGGGCTTTATGATATGAAAAATGTTCACAGCAGCGAAGAAAATCCTTTTTCCTTCCCAGGCTTTGTTCATTTCTGTCCTTAGCATTAACATGTTACATAAACTTTCCTAAATAAGATGAGACATGTCCCTCTTGTTTCTTTTCTCATTCTGTACCGGAAAGAAAGCCAGTCACCAATCCAGTCAGGAAGACATGCACACACAGAGACATGGAGAATATTTCCCAGCTCTCAAACCCATCCCTGGCGTCTGTTTCCAGCAGCAAGTGGTGCAGTTCCCAGCAGGGTGATCACTCCTGTGATCACTCCATGGCTCTCTGCCCATAAATATGCCAGGCTGGGAACAAATCGTTGGCCAAAAGGACTTTGATGAATGCCAAACAGGCATCAACCCGTGCCTCTCTCTTGGGCTGAACTTCACCAACTCAAGAAATATCTGAAAGAGGAGGAAACCCCACAGCCACTCGTCGACTCTTGCCTGCAAAATACCTGTATACAGCCAAACGCCACAGCTCTCTACTGCAGCAGGAGCCAAACATAACCATGTTGCCCCTGAGCAATGGCAGTTAAGCCAAAAAAAGTCTCTACTGCCCTCATCCACTGCCAGCCATGGTACGGGAATTACTCTGAGCCTGAGCTGATGGACAAAGACTTGCAGACTGGATTTGCACAGGTAAATCCTCATTGTGTTAGTCTCCTCCAGGATGAACCCTCTAAAGCCTTTGGGTTCCCCCAGCACATGCTGGGATTTATGTCTACACAGGGAAATGGAACAACAAAAGGAGAAGTTGGTGCAATCTATATATCCAGATCTTCTGTCTTTTAAATACATGGGAGTAATATATATAAGCATATAAAACATGTATATGCCTTTTAAATTATGCTACTCTCAAACGCTCAAGCCCAGCACAGTAGTGCTAGCTGAGGTTCACTTATGTGAAAGATCATTAAGGCTGTATTGCAGGAAAGGGAGTACCACAGCACTGTATCCGCAGAGGCAGTGGGATGCGTCTGCCCCAGGGAAACTGCCACTAACCCCGGTCCAGTAAAGGACAAGGTTGAGTGATGGTTTAGATTCTGCTGAGAAAGGGAAATTGTCCCAAGACTTCAAAAGGCCCTGGAGAAAGCAGCAGAGTCAGAAGATCATCTCCTTGTGCAGAGAGGCAGTGAGCCTGAGCAGGAACTGGAAGCACTGGGACAAGAGTGATGATTAGGGATGCACCCAATTCCCTTCACCTCTTCCCTGTGGGGTGGCTTTCGGGTACTGGTTTAACCAAACAAGGTGATTAGCAGAGGTTTTGATCAATGATTATCAAACTTTTTTGATAGTGAAATACTTACTGCTTCACACTGTTCCTTTTGAAGCTTTTTCTATCAATCAGGCAGAATCTTATCTTCCTACCTTCGGCATTTTCAGCACAATGTTATCTGTTTCAGGAAGTTGAGACCTACCAGCAAACTGCCTGGAAGCAAATTGAAATCAGACTGTGGAACTTGTAAAGGAAAATTTCAATTTCTAGTGTTCACCTGTGTATGTTCACCTTACTAGACTTTCCCTCCCAATGCAGGAAATCCCTGTACAGCAGATGGCTCCCACAGTTGCAACGTGTATTTCCAGTGGCCTGGAACAGACCCTTTTCCCCATGTACGTTCCATGACTTAAGTCAGCCTTCAAGAGCTGGTTCCCTGGAAGTTTCCAAAGCCCTTGGGCAGGCAATGCACACCCCAGCTCCCTCACTGCAGATGCCCTTGCAAATATTGGGGAAATCAGCTGCGGCACAAGACGCTGTTTCTCCTGAACTGTAGGCATGCTCACAGGTACTCATGGTGCGGCCGTCTGCATCAAGCACAGACACAGCTGCAGAGTTATTTGTTACATGAAATTACAGGTATTTTCTCCTGTCTTTTGTCTAGAATACCTGCTCAACCGTGGGGTACAAATGCCTCACAGCTCTGTTGTCCCTCCTGTTTGCTAGCACTCCAGAAGTACTAGCATTTCTCGTAGAAGAACTAGACACAGATGCGGCTGCCAGCATGACTTGCTGGGTGATGGTTCAGGGATCCCGAATCTCCAGCCCTATTCGCTGTCTCAGACCTCAACATCCATCTCTCACTCCAGTGCTCCAGTGCCTATGGGTACTGAGGGAGGGTTAATTTGCTCAATGACTTAAACCATAACTGGTAGCAATTTAGGAGGTGACTGCAAACAGGGAGACCGTGGTCACACATTGCGACGTGGTAGATGACCGATGTAGGACAAAGTGGTGATGCCAGCTGACGTGCAGTGATGCCCAAGGTCCAGCCATGAACTGTGGGCCAGGTGCTCGACACTGAGTTGGTCAAGCAGAAAGAGAGCGTGGGGCCGAAAGCCTGCTGTCCCTCTCCTGCATTCACCCCTCCGCAGGCTGGGGGATCCTGTGGAAATCTGAGCGGTCCTTTAGATCTTCGGTGGAGCAAACATCACTGTAAAGGTAGAAGTCACGCATCTCCTTTGGATTGCATGGGGGAAACTTGCCCTTTACAGCTTCTCCTCAGCGAAAAAGGACATACATCCACATTTTGTAATTTGTGTTGTTCGCTGTAACACGAGCCCCTCTTTGACTTCTCCTCCACAGAGGAATCTACCCCAGTAAATTGTGTGCTTATAGAAATCAGAAAATATATAAAATATGTAGTATAAATTATGCCTTTAATATAATTTAATATAATTATAAATTAAATTATATGTTGTATAAATTAGAGATTGGTCCAGGCAGCCCAGGCAGGGGTGGTGGAAAGGGACTCCCCCAAGATGCTGCCTGTATCTGTGGGCCCAAGCTGTCCTGGTGCACCTACCCTGCACATAAAATAGGGACAGCATGAACAGAAAATGCTGTTCTCCCCATGGAGAGGCCTCAGGGGATGTGTATAGGTTTCTGTCCACAGGAGGGAAAAGCAGCCTTGCAGACTGCCTGACCCAGGAGCAGGGAGTCCCAGCACTGGCAGCTGACTATTACAATCAATATGGTGAAGGGGCACATTTTTGGCATCAGAAGAAGCTAATGGGTTTCAGTTTTGGCAGTTCCAGCTGATTTCCAATCCCTTCAAGATAAGAAGAGTCCTCTCTTAATACATCTTTTAGGAGGTAATTTTTTCAGAAGGTACTTGCAGGTTTGTTTTAAGTCTCATTTGTTTTGGATGCATGAAAAACTGAGCAATAACTGTAGCGAGGAAATCCTGCTCTGTGATTTGTTCTCATCAACCTTAATCACCTTGACTGAAGCACTCATAGGGTTGTAGGGAGGGGCCGTGTACATGTGTGATTCAGGTTTTTCTTGGCACACCACAGGTCAGATCTATTTGTCAGAGAAAACTGTGGGGAAAAAAATTGCAAGGCAGTGGAAAAATATGTCTATATTTTTCAAACTATTTTCAAGCATTTTTCAAGTGAAAATTTCTATTTTTTCCTGAGGAGGAAAATAAAGGAAAAAAACTCCTCCTCCTTTAAAAATGTCAGTCATCATAAATGCAAGCTTTCACATTTAAAAAAAATAGGGGCAAGTAGGTATTTTCTATGAAAAATGTTAAAAAGACAATTTCCATTAAAGTTTTGACAAACATTTCAACTGGTTTCTTATAATAATGATGCTCAGAGTGTGTTTTACTAGTCACTTATGATGCCATCTCATTAGTACTTGTGAAGTGTTAACCAGGAAACAAAATAGTTAAATGAATCACTTATTTCACATAGTAGGCATGCTTTAGAGGTAAATTCCTCAACGTAAGCAGCTTGCATAGTAGCTACTTAATGATAGCTTTTATTTATTCTGAAAACTTTTATGAGGTAAGGTCATGTTCACCTGGGCTAATACAAGGTGTGGGTCAAGCAGCCCAGCTCAGGCATCCTCCTTCCAGCCGCTTACCCAAATCACTAGCTAGCACCAGGTGCTTTCTGACCTCCTTCCTTCCCCATAAACCTTGCGGAGGGGGCTGCTGCAGGCTCCGTGGTGTGGTGCATGAGGGATCCCGGTGCTCATTCGATGGAGGATGCTTGACTCTCTTCTGAGACAGACCAGCTCAGACTCTCGTCATTCAGATGCTGCTTCCTCCTCCCTTGGTGGCTGGTTTGGCGAGCAGGGTGTCGTGTAAAGGGTGGATGACTTTCCATCCACCCTCCATGAGGAGGTGAGGTGCCTGAGTGCTGGGTGAATACCTGTATGCAATGTTTCTTGTTGGTGCCCTGTCCTCTCCTCTGCTCGTAAGGTGCCTTACAAGCATGGAAACTGGGATTTAGTTTCCCGAAGGTTTTGTTTTTCCATGGTGTGGTAGATAAAACCCACTTTTAAGCATTTCAGCCCCTGGCAGAAGGGGTCCCTTTGCTGCTTTGGGGGAATGTGCCTGCCCTGTAGTTGTGCTCAGGTAATCCTGTGGTTGTGCTTCAGTCTGTCGGAGCAGTCGCTGTGTGTTAATGGGGATGAAATGCAATGTGGCCTCTAAAGGTGAAAAGCCTTAACTCTATTTCCAGGTGATCTGTGGGAAGAAGTGGCAAAACAGTAGCCTGAAAACATGGAAAGGAAGGAAGGTGCTGAGCTGGGGTTTCCCCCCTTGGCTTCAGCCCACCCATTACCGTGGGATGCCCCGGAGTGATCCCCACCACAATGAAGTCCCTAGTCCTGGCCTGCTACTGGTGCATCAAATAATTTCAGCTTGTTAATTAAAATCAAGGAGCAGCAAATTCTGTATAAGAGAAAGAATGCCTGACTGTTCATTTGACAAAGCCGCCCGAGAGGCAGTTGCAGCTGCAACTCAGCGCTTTCAAATCCTGCAGCATAAAATCTGAATCCGCTAACACAATCCTTGAGCGGAAATCATTTTTCTCTACAGGTGCTGCTGTTTCACGGCATCCTCTGTGCTGGTACAACCCCTCTTCTCAAAGCCTTTGCCTCTGTTCTTCGATCCCACACCTCATTCCGACGAGCGGTGGCAGCCGGGGAGGAGGCAGCGGCGCGGGTTTCCCTCTGAAGCAGAGCACAAGCGACGGGCGCCCGGCTGCAGGCAAGGCTGCCCGCCACCGCCGTGCCATGCCGGGGGCACTGCCACCCCTGTCATCAGGCAGCCCGGTGACAGACATGGTAAATAAGATATTTTATGGTTCACTTTTCTTATTGCCACAGGATATGTCAAAACGGCTCAGTATTGAAGCCATTCAGATGGCCTTTCGTGCTCAAAGGTGCCTTCATTTTTCTGTTTCAGTATCCCTTCTCATGGGGGGCATATAGGGTGATAAAAATTTAAAGAGGAGGAACAATACCTCACTGAATTATTGAATTAAGTGCAAAGTGTATTTTCCTCCCAGTCCAGCCTGATAGTAAATTTTAATCTGCCATGTAGGGATGAAAGATTTATCTTGTACTTTGTTTTCAAGAAGATTTTGAGGGGAAAAAAATGTCAAGTGAATAGTATCAGTTTATGCTCTTAGAGCTCCAGATTTTGTCAGAGAGCAGACAGCTGAAGCCATGTCTGCAAGATCTGTGTGCCATGAGGGGTGCAGTTCAGTAATCTCTTGCTAATTATCATCCAAAGAACTGGAGGTAGGTGGTAACAGTCCACAGGTGTGAATTTTTGGGACAGCATGAATATTTTTTCCTGTCCCTGCACCTAGGGGATCTGGAAAGTGCCAGGGGATGTCACTTAAATTGAAGAGCTGTTTGACTTCTGTTTTGCTTACCTCCCAGAAAATGTTATGGTGTTTGCCTCCTTCCTTCTGCTCTTTCCCCTTTACAGGTCTAGAGTTTCTCCCTTAAGCAGAGCTTTGGGGTGAGAAGATAGGCTGCTCTTGGAGGGGGGGTTAGAGGTTGACTTGGGAAGATAATATGTTTTTTCTGAGTAGGAGGAATTAGATATTGGATGAAATAGATGAGACGTGACCTTGTGAAACCCAGCTAGAAATGTTACAATCTCAGGCAGAATACTCATTGGATTTCTCCGCTTCCTTTGAGATAACATTTCCCCATTCTTTGAAAAATGATCTTTGATAAATACATTCCAGCAGAGATGAAGGGGTGTTATGTTTGTTTTGCTGGAGAAAGATTTCTTGTAGAAATAATGAAATTCAGGCCACGGATATGTGCATAGACAGTCCCAAAGTCCTAGTGTTGTAAAATGGCATGCATCTATACACTGACCTCTCTGGGTTGCACCCAGTTTGATTCCAGCGATAGTGCTTTGGCCTGTGGGGCGAATACTGCACCAGAGCTTGAGACCAGAGACTTGGTAAGGCACAGCATCATATGGGTATGAAAGCCTGCAGGACTGCAGCCCAGAGGAAGAGCATCTTTTGGTGCTAGTGCATTTTCATGTGAAAATCAGTCCTAGAAGACACTCTTGTTTGCATGAATTCTGCTGACTAAATATCTAAGTGATTGTTTCTCTAAGCAGACTTATTTGATTTGTGATACTTTTAAAAGGTTGTGAAGAAACCTTGCAAGTAGTTGACTGTGAGGACAGAAAGTGAACATGAAGTGGAGTGTCAGCACTAGGGTATTGCCTGCTGTTCAGATGCTTTAACACATCCTATGATACACGAGAAGGAAGCACATATGCAAGTGCTGATCTCCAGCCAGGGCAGAAGAGATTGCTCTGAGGATATCCTATAGACAAAGCCTGTGAGGAACTGAGGAATATGTATGCAGAGCAGTCCTGCAGCGTCATGAGGTGAGATGCTACACGGGAAGAACTCCTTTCTCTATTCACTTTGGTTACATGAGTGCCAGCTTTGTTGTCCTGATGCAGACCCTTCATTCCTCTGTCCAGCTTGCCTGCTTGCAGATGAGCTGACAGCCTCCTAGGGAACATCAGCAGTTGCCTACAGCTCTGCCAAAATCTGAGTTAGCCCAAGCAGTGCTCTTTTCTGCTGTGGCCTGTTGGCTTCAGGCAACTGAGTTAAGTTCACATGAATCTAAAGATTCAATGTGGATGTACTCATGCTGTCCTCAAGCCCTGACTTTGGTACGAAGTATACCAGTGCCGGTCTCCACCTAACATTTCTGTTAATGCTAACTGTGGTGCTTGTCTGCTAGCTTGTTCTCTGATTATGAACGACACAGACCGCTTGTAGACTGTGTGAAGCACCCTTTCCTTGTAAAAATTTTTAAATTTATAAACTTTTTTGGTAACTCCTTGTTTTCTTGTTAAGAAAACGTGTAAAAGTAGTTTCTCAGCTAGAAGCTTTTAGCCATCTGCATTATACTACTATAAACACCAACCTGCAGCTCACAGCTGTGGTTTGTTTCTGCAAGTGTGGGAGAAGGCAGGCATCTCCTGTTTGGGGTCACACTGGGGCTGGAGCAGCTGCCCTCAGTGAGCTGGAAGTGCTGAGGGTTAGGAGATGCTCTCTGAAATGTAGAAGCCAGCATTTTTTTGCAGAACTTTACAAATCCCACCCAGCAGCAGCAATGGAGCCAGAGTGATGACTATTTTGATTTCTTATGACAAGTTTACACAATGTAATAAGGATCTGGCAGAACATCAGTTTGCTAATTGTGTCCTCAAGTTGTGTAACAACACTTCCTTGGCCAAAATAAGAACTAAAAACAAAACAAACCTGCAAAGGCTACTGGAAAATGAAGCTATGCAGGAAGCTCTGAGTTGTTTTTCTTTTTGAAGGATATGTATGCCGTTGGGTCCCATCAAATTGGGAAATATGTTTTGAGGACTCTGACATCTTGATGTGTTTCTGCCAGTCTGCTGGGGTGAAGGGGGATTCAATGCAGCATTGCCCTCAGGGTGGGAAGCATGCCAGGTACTTCGGAGGTTTTGGGTTCTGCTCCAGGCTTTGATTTATTTTTTTTTAGGGCAAACTACTTACTTGGTTTGTGCTTGTCATTGCTGTTTCTGTTCTGCATGGGTGTATTTTCTCACTTTCCATTTCAATTCCTGCCCAGGCACTGCAGCTTCGGGGTGGTGCCCACGTTGCAGGGCAGAGGCTCTCAGAAGCTCTTGTCTGCTGGCTGCGCTTCCCCAGGGCCACTGTGTGCCCAGAGCTCACCACAGAGGGCAAAAGGCAAAGAGCTGTAAATAACCTCAAATGTATTTGGATTTTTGTTTTCTCTGGGACCCCCACTTTTGCAGAGAGGGCGCAGCAGCAGGCAGGTATTTTGCCCTGGCCTGGTCTCTGTCTCCTGTTTCCTAATGAAAGCAGTAATGAATTATGAGCATGTGCCTTCTTACCAGTTTCTCAGTCTCTTACCTTCAAACTGAGAGCAGAGAGGTTGCACAGCCCTGTCAGGCAGCACAAGGACGTCTGCAGTGCATTGAGCCTCTATGGCCTAATGCAAAGATATTTTTATTCCTCTCATTTCCTCTATTCCGCTACTTTTGTAGGAAGAGCTATTCCTCCACAATTCTCTAGAACATGTCTCTCTGGGGTGCTGGTGGAGAGGCCGTTTTGTTCTGACCATTCCTGCCACCAGACCGGATCTGCCTTCATTAACGGATAACCAAATCAAACAAAACCTCCAACCTTTCATTGAAGAGACTGCAGCAAACCACACCAAGGTCACACCAGTCTGCAAAGTTGACTGGCTGTGCAGCTAACAGTCTTACAGTAAGTTAAAAAGGAAGCTTTTTTGTTGGGTTCAATGCACACAGGTTACAAAACATATGAGGAAGTGTTTTGTGGTGTTTTTTTTTTTTCTTTAAAATGTTGAATTAATCTCTCATGTACTTACATCTATATGGCTGTTGACACCCTCCTAATGTATTGATTGGTTGGAGTTTTGCTCACAGATGAGAATAAAGAGGGTTTTTTCTATGTACAGTACAGTGAAGGAATGAAGAAAGTAATTGTTCTGTAGGGTTTCAACTCTTTTCTAAGTCAGCACTGTTGGTGCAAGGAGCCAGGAGCTCAGGTAAGGAAAAAGATGTAATAGCTATTCTCATCTTGGTCCATTGGCAAGACTGCTGATCTCTCTCTCTTCAGTTTTACCATATTTTGTGTTTGATTATACTTAAATCTCTCTGAAAGGCTTGTTGAATGAATTATTGTATAAAAAGTGCTCTGAGTTCTCACTGCAACAACTGTGTGAAGACTTACTGCCTTTCTTTACTAAAGCAGGAAACAAGGTTTTAAATTGATGCGATTTCATTTTTCTCAGCAAGGTATAAAAAATGTAATAGAATATGTGACTAAAAACCTAAAATAGAAAACAATTGCACATTTCATTTCAAACTTTTCAAAATGAAATCTTTTGGAATATTGTTTTAAAATAAATACTTTGCTTTTAAAACTTCTTATGGAGTTTTCGGGTTTTTCAGGCAAAACCAGATGATGATGTTCCACTCTAACAGCCTATTAAATTTAGTGTTGATTCAATCTCATGAGGGGGAAAAATCTTTTGCATTTTTCAATGAATAAGTAGTTTGTCTGGAAAAGATTTTTCAAGTTTACTAACTATTGTTACTTCCTAAAGACTGCCTATAACCTTCTGCCTCATCAAATAAAGTTAGATTGACCACTAGACTGAGAAATAGGCTAGCTTTTCTGCCTTCTGCTGTTAGTAGAAAATTAGGATGAGGTTTGAATAGTGATGGTTTGTCGTTTAGACAGGCTAGTCAAAACTAAGAACAACAAAAAGCTGAAGGAAGGATTCACTGCAGCAAGACACTTATGCAAAGGGGGTTTATAAGCATGTGAAAATGAATTGGGTACAGGGTAATAGATGGGGCTGCTTACTCTTAAGGTCCTGTTTGTAGTTTTACATGTTTTATAGGAAGACCTGTCTCATGTTTTTATTCTTATTCCTAAAAAATATTTTTGAGAATACTTCTAAGCAATGAAGAGTAATAGCAGTTCTTTATTTGTCATGCTCAAAATTATTTATAAGCAACTTATTAAATAGAAATAATGTACAGTAATGATTAGTACTCCTGACAAATAAGTGGCCAAAGAAGCCGTTGTGACTGGTGGTCCTTAAAATATTAACTAAATTACTGATGAATGCATATCATGCCCTTTTCTGCTTAGCAAATTTGTATTGTGAAGCAGATTTATAGACTCTGCAAATTAGAAGAGATGTCTCTCTAAGGATACAGCCTCAACTGTAAGTGATAGTTTCTTGACCTTTTGTTACCTGTCCATGTGCTGTAGATGGGCACCTTCACTACGGACAAGACTATGTTAACGCACCTGATCCTGCTGAGCCTGGTGATTGGGAGCAGCCAGGGGTGCTACTGTGAACATTACCCATGGGGGTCGTGGTCTGCCTGTTCACAAACCTGCAATTACGGCACACAGACCAGGCACAGGTAGGGCCAAAACATCTCACTACTTCTATATTTCTACTTATTCCCTGAGAAAATACAACTTCTAGGGTGGGGGACCTGTGTCTGAAGCTCCAACTTCCATAGTATACTCAGAAAAATTGTCATATCCAAGTATTTACCAGATGAATAGGTTATATTCTAATTATAAGACTGAAAAATTACAAAACCACGTATATAGAGCATTACGGTGCCTCCAAACAAACCTGTAACTGCCAACACGTGTAGTGAGAACATCAGGTCCTATGATGGCCTTGCCAGTGGTGTGCATTGAGTAACCAGCTCCTGTGAGCACAGGGTGCCAGCGCTCAGTGCCCCGCTCCGGGAGCTCTGGCCAGTGCAGACCAATGCCATGGGAGGGGTGAGCTCCAGCACCACAAGCCTACAGAAAATTCCTCCTCGTATGATTAATTTTATGACAACAGTTAAAGTCAAATAAAGATTCAGCAGCAACAAATTAGATGTATTTCAGTGGCATAGTCTAAACTTGTGAGAAATCCCCTCTTTTCCTCCTGTCTCTTTCCGTAGCTATTCTCTGGGACATTTGAAGTGACACAAATTAAAAGAAATCGCTCTGTAAACTTCAGGCGTGTTTGGATTTTTCTTTTAATCAACTTTCCGCAACTACCTATTATCTCTCAATTTTTTTTCGTTGGGCTCAAATAATTTTCTTTATCAGCCTTCACCCACAATTAGAGAACAGCTACAATCTCTGATTTCTTCCAACATCTATGATTCCTTCCCAGCATAACTTGTTAAAATTTTTTAGGCAAATAAGGATGGATGAATATTATAGCCAAAACTTCTGTGACCAGCTGTGCACAAAGCAGGAATCTCGTGCATGTAACCAGCAGACATGTCCTATCAACTGTCGGCTTGGAGACTTTGGCCCTTGGTCAGAATGTGACCCATGTGTTAAAAAACAAGTAGGTAGAAAATGTATTATATGGGTTAAATGCAAGAAATTATGCTTAAGAGATCTCTTTGTTTCAGACATTAAACTTTACGGCAACTGATCTGCAAAATGACGGTTTAAGTTAACAAGGGAAATAGGTTATGAATTATAACAGTAGAAGATGAAGAGAACAAGTTAAAATAAGCAGGTCAAAATAGAAAAAGGCGATTTAGTAGCATAAATCCATTTATGAGAACTTGCTTCAAAAGTTCTACTGTCACAATTAAAGATGAGTTTTCCACACAAAGGGTAAATCAAGCTGTAGAGTTTGCATATCTTTTTCAGCAGAAGAGTGTCATGGGATCTTTAGCTTCTCCATAGCATTCTATATGTTCTAAAGACAAGGCAAATAGGCTCAAATCATCTGTTAAAAAGAGTTAACCGGCAAATCCTAACCAGCACTGGCTAGAAATGTTCAGGCTACATCTTACACTGACACTCAGGATCGGTTTGAGGTTGCTGCTAAGAAACCCAGAGCACCATTCCCCCAGTCGTTATAGCCTACACATAAACCAGGTGGATGTGCTTAATGTCTGTGGAACAAAGCCCCAGGATGGTGTTTTTTCCTCCTGTTGTGTCTGTAGACTTAAAGGTGAGATGGCAGAGAGGGAAGAGGTGAAAAGTTAGGTTCAAGTGGATTTGACCTAAAGAAACCAAGCCCTGGCAAATGTAAGGTTGTAGGGAGTGGAGGGGAGCGGAGTGCAGATTGTTTCGGGTAGTTACATGGCTGGTGGGTCTGAGCTTTGAGGCTGACCATGATAGCAGCTCTGAGTCTCTGCGCAGACACATCCTACAGCTCTCTGAATGTCCTGCTCAGTTTCAGAAATCCATGCCTGAAATGCAATCTTGAAAAACCTGTTGGGTATTATATCTTTAGATACATCTATAACTTTCTGATGCCCATGCAGGATAAGGAAGACATGAAAAAGCTGTTCTAGGTGTGAGATGTGCCACCCTGCGGTGTTCCTATCCTGAAACTGGGATGGAGAGTATAAGAGCAGAACAGGGAGAAACATTGAGAGACTGGGACACAGAAAACAAGGTGCAAGAGCTGAAAGGAGGCATTGCTCTCAAATGAAGTGATTTTTTTTGGTAATCAATATTCTCTTAAGTGGCTGAGTTTCTTACCTACACATCCATATATAGAAGAGTTGTTCATTTATATTAAATTTAAATATTGATGTAATGTATTTGCTGCTTCAAGAAAAAAAGGTGTTTTTGTGGACTGTGATCCATTCTCCCCTCCAAGCGATAAAGATCACTGCTTGTGACCTTTATAAATATAAACAACCATCAGAATGGAGGACATGATTTCCAACTTAAGTGTGAAGACTAGTGTAAGCAAGCTCCCAGTGAGGGAGGGGGATGAAGAAGTGGAAGCTCACACAAATAATATGATTGTTATGGATCCCAAGTGTAGTGCAAGGAAGGGTTATCTTGAGCTCAAAAGCTTTCAGACAGTCCGGTCTTGCTCCTTGCACTCTCCCTTCACAGTCACTCAGTTACTGACTTTTAGTGGATGTCTTCCTGCACTGTGTGACTCCAGGGTCTGTCTACAGGGGAGGAAGTAACAGCAATCTGCAAGGAACTGTGCTTTTCCAGTGGAGAAAAATTCTTAGAGGAGGAACTGTTCAGGCACATGCAGATGTATCTCACCAGCAGTCTTTTGAAGTGGAGTGGAAAACTTATCCGAAGTGATTCGTCTAACAGTCTTCAGCTTTGTTATTCTGCGCAGAGGGTACTGACTTGGGGAAAGAAAACCCAGTGAGTTCCAGATTTTGCTGCCACATCTTCTTTAGTAACGGAAACTTTCAGGAAGACCATTTTTGTCCTCCCCAGTCATACAGTGTTGCTCAGACAACAGGGTCCATGTGCAGGATCAGCTGGTTTGGGGATGGGATACATACCACCATCAGAATACTTCTATTTCAACAGAGGTCATAAAGAACAGGAAAAATTTTCATAAACCTGTTCACACACAATTTCCTACTGTACCTTTAAAACTGAAGGTACAGGGAATGAACTTTTAATTCCTCCAGTGATGTAGTCCAGGTTGTCAAGTGCTTAATGATGTATGCTCCATCAGGGCTACTGAGACTCTTGGATTGCAGTTGCCTGCCTGCCTTACCTGTGATGATGGTGAGGTAGTATGTAAGGACAAAAATGACTGATTATTTCCTTCAGGGCTTCAGTTTTGATAAAGCTTCAGCAGCATTGAGGCATGTGGGTCTGCCTCGGGGGGGCACTTAGCTACAAAACCAGCTCACACAAACAACCCTGGTTTTATTTGTTCTGCCTTTCAGTATCGTGTCCGGACACTCCTGCGACCATCCCAGTTTGGGGGTCAGGCCTGTACCGAGCCGCTGGTGGATTCCCGCCCATGCTTCCCAACTAAGCTCTGCAACATAGTGGAAGTTGATTGCAAGAATAAATTTCAGTGTGAAAGTGGTAATGACAATCTTCATTGTGTAACTGCTGCATTGTTAGATAGTCAAAAGATTAGACACTGAGACAAAAAAGGTGCAGATGATCCAGATCTTGTATATTCCATGCACAAATTCCAGGGAACGGGAGCAGAGAGATAAGTCTTCTCAATGATTTCATTATGTTGACAGTTTCTTCTGTAACTAAAATTAATTCAAGTGCAATCTCTAGCCTGGGGTGTCAGTATGACCGTAACAACTAGACAGTACCGCTGTTCCAATAATATTTCTTTGCACAAATGTACCAACATACCTGTAGAGTTTGTCTGAACATAAACTCGCACTATTTTTATTAAATTTGTGGGTATTTCTTGTTTGCTTCAATTTAAATATACCTGAGTAGCTTCAAAATAACTTTATCTGCATATGTTTTGCTAAACCTTGAATTAAACCTTAGCAGCTCAAAAAAAAGGCAAAATGGGCAGAGCAGAAACAACCATTTCTTACGGGAATAATCTAGGCATTATGTATACTACCTTGTTGTTAATTCCTACAGCAAATTCACACCTTTACTAGGGAAAAAGACAGACTGCCCTTTTCTGCATTCAGACATGATGAATATTTGCATAAAGTTTCATGCTGCTGCTGTTTCTCCGGTGCAGGTCGCTGTATCGCAAAAAAATTGGAATGTAATGGAGAAAATGACTGTGGGGACAACTCTGATGAAAGAAATTGTGGGAGGAAGAAGACCGTGTGTAACAGGAAGTATGAGAGCATCCCAGGTGTGCAGTTAATGGGCAGTGGGTAAGCCAGCTTTGCTTATTTTTCATAAACTTGAGATTTTTATGTCACTAATTGACGTAAAGATACACTCCCATGCTAACTGGATATTATCCCATTAAAGCACATAATATCTCAAATTAAAATTAGCAAGAAATTATAAAAATGCAATCAATCATCAGGCTAGGACTTGTCCACTGTGTCTGCCAGTCCAGTTCTGCGCTCCTGGTGCAGTAGGTAAAGAGCTGTCAGGGAGCGCTGCTGTCTGAGTGACCCTTCCTGCCACACAGCAACCAGACATCACGTACTGCCAACTTCCAGCTCAGTTATGCCAAATGCTTCAGAAATTTTGAGTGTGTTCTTCTGCAGGTGTTTGTTTGTCTATGACCATAATTGTCACATGACACCAACCATCACCTTTTCCAGGCTACTAATTTAAGCAGTGTAAAACCTAAACGTTGGCTGCCAGTCCCAGGTAGTCTTGCATTTTTTAATTGAATTTTGAACTCGGTGCACTCTGGTAACGTATCACTTTTGGCAGAAATGGAGAACTGCTTGCTCATTTTCCTAGGCCATTTTTAGGTATTTCTCTGCTTTAGAGTGACTGTTTCATGCTGATGTTGGGGTTATTTAGGGGGTTAGGCACTGCTGGAAAGTAGGAAACAGGATTGCTACTATAGCATTATTCAGGCGAATTCAGTGTGAATGAGAAGTTCTTGTGGAGGGACTTCTTTCAAAGCAGTAGTATAACCCATTTGCTCATATTGTTTCATTCAAACCTACAAAATCTTCAGTGCCGCTATATAATGCTACATGTTTCAAGTCTACATGTCTTTCTGAGATTGTTTAATCTCTGGAAATAATTTATTTTGTTAGATTTCACATTCTGGCAGGAGAAAGCCGAGGGGAAGTCCTTGGCAACTCATTCAATGGAGGACAATGCACAACAGTGAAGCGCAATGAGACAAGGAAATGGTATCGTGTTCCTGCCAACCTGGAGGCTGTCAGCTTTCAGGTACTGTCAAGCAGCTGAAAAACTGTTGCCATAATCACAATCCAGTTTATGCAACTCGAGTCTTAGGTGGCAAATGTGTGTTTCAGGACAAGATTTCTCAACCTGGTGAGGACTGAAGGTGCTTCAGGTGATGTGTGGAAATGGGATAAATTGAGCAGTCGGGTGGCACTACTCACACCTTTTGGATCTGTGTTTACACACTGCATCATGAGTCAACATGACTAATTCATGTTTCTCTCCTTCTTCCTCATGGCTGTGGCCATGTCTTTGTTCTGACTTGGTACCAAGGGCCTTGCTCCTAACCCTGACATAATCTGGCCAGAGCCTTGTTCAAGTCCAAGGCTCATTTCAGCATCACTGCTGTATCCTCACAGTACCAATGCTGTCCTAACTGCAACTTTCGTCTAGTCACCTGCAGCCTGGGGACACAGTTCCTCCCTGACCAGTTTCAGCCCCGTTGCCCTTCCTGTTCCCTGCCCAGCCCCTCCGAAGACTAGCAAGGACAGGAGGCAGACACCGAGTCTGGGAGGCAGGAGGACAAGTAGTACACAATCTGGGGAGGAGTCTTGCAGGACAGACCGAGGACAAAATCAACGTGGCTTGTATCTTATAAAAAATCTGGGTATCACTGATTTTTTTTTAGACCTGATATTTTAGAATTCTAGACTCTAATATTTAGAAAATACTTTGAATACCGTGGTTAGGGCACAACATCTGGCTGTGAACATATCAGCAGGCCCTGCCTGAAGCCAACAGATACAGCATTAGGAAGGAAGGAATGCAGGACACAGAAAAAGCTCAACTAATGGATGAAATTTGAACTGCTGATTCTTGCCACAAGTGCTGTGAGGTTTTAGTATTACTTTAACAGGAGCAAGTGAACAAAGGACACCCCAATATCTTCCAGGGAAACTGCAATTGGATTGGACATGACATGTAGGCTTTGTCAATAATGCTGAAAAATTACTGTGTGCAAAAATATTCAATGGGAAAAACAAGTTTAGGTTAGCCCAGGTCTCTTTAAAGCTGTGTGGTTTATTAAGTTACAGGTGTCCATTTCTAGAACTGTTAAGGGTTTGTGCATCTCACCTTTGAGAGTGCATCCATATCTTTTAGCATTTAGAGCAGCCTTTGGCATAGAAGGATCACTGGATCAGGCTTTCTTCTTGTAACTCCAGTGTGTTTTCATGCAAAAGCATATGACTTCTTGGAGAATGGAAGTGGATTGGGGGAATGGAGCACCTCACTTCCCAAGGTCCTTAGTAGCCCTATTAATTAAACAGGTCTAGAGGAGGGGGAGAATTGAGTCTTTCAAACACCCACAGGGATTTTTCTGAGTTTTGGGAAAAGAATAATTTCTGAACTGATGCCAAAGTTGTCATGATGCATTGCACAACACCACCACTGAGATTTACCAACTTGATCAGGCAGGCTGGCTCCTGGTTCCTCTCCACCTACCCTTAAACCATCATGCAGTATGTGTGCTAACACTGCAAGTATACTCTAAGACTCTCCTCTGGAAATTTGTTCATTCTTCTAGCTGGGAATTAAGAAGAAAGGACAGAAAACGTCAGGCTCTCTGCCTTGTACCATATAGAAGCCATGGGACTGGCACTTAGTCATAGTGTGGACATAGCATGAAGGTCTAAGAGTCTTTGAAAAGTGTGTTGAAACACTTGTTGAAAATTGTTTCTAAGCTTTGGGGCACGAGGGTGTGGAATTTTAAAGGAAAGTGTTACGTGCTTTTTTCCCCCCTTGTTTAAATGCCTATTACTAAGTCTACTTCTTTTGTTCCTCTGACCTATTAACCTTTCTCAGCCTCATCTTTTGTGTTAGGAACAATTTTTTAGCTTACTGCCATGTCTCAAATAATCAGGCATGTTTCTTCCATAAAAAAATCAAGAATTCATTGCTTGATAGGTTTTTGTTTCAGATTATTATTTGGACAAATGATTTTGCTTTATTGAATCTCCAGGTAATAGATGAAGAGGATGATGTAACATCAGATTTCTACAATGATTTAACTCCCCTGAGTGATAGTGCTCATGGAAGTAGTTCATCCACTCGTGGTGGTCAAAGATCTTCTGGGATCCCATTTTTATTCTCAACAAAGACACGGGTTAAAGTCACATCATCTTCCTCCTTGAAGAAAGCCATTGAAGCCTCATATGAAAAGGTAATTGAATCTTACCTCCAATTTCTTCCTTTCATTCAATTTCTGTCTGCTCCTTTCAGAACTGAATTACTAAAGGCTACTTTCCTTATCAAGGCATTAGCATTACACTTAAAAAAAAATCAATACAAACAAAAAACAACCAACAAAACACTAGAATTATGCATTAAAAAGTTCCTCTTCTGATACCACAGGATGTTCCTGGTTGTAACATACCTTCTGTAATGCAACATGCTTTTCTGATTTTAGTACAGAAATCATAGGCTTATTCCACTTAAAAAAGCATAGATTTGAGATTGTCAGATCGGGTAAACCACTCCTTCCCCTGTCCTAGGTACAGATTAAGAAGGCAGAATGCCATGTAGTAACAGTAGCAGACACCTCTAAAAACAAAAATGAAATGCACTCAGTTATACATGTGCATGAACTGGGAATCAATCTACATTAGTTTTTGATTTGGTAACTAACTTGCATATTGGAGTCTCATGGCTTCTAAGGTCCACTTGGTCATAAAGAAAAACTCAGAAATAAAACATCCACAGAAAAGTTTCTAAGAATGGAAAATCTTTTTCCCATAAAATTCTGCACCATTAATACAGATGAATACTGTGGGATATAAGATTATGTACTTTTATAGCTTAATGGTAGTAAAGGGTGGGCTATTGTTTGCACTTCCGCATGGAACTTGCAGCCCTATGCGCTTCTGCATAGGACTGACAAAAACTAAGGCCTGTTGAAACCCAGGATTTCTAATACAATTAGAATAAATCTTTTACAAAAATATCAGTCTTAAGATTTCCTGTGATGGAAGTTTGCTGCAGGCCTTGCTAACTTGTCCAAATGGTTAAGTGGATGACCGTGTCAAAGGCCTAACAGAAGTCCAGATAGTTGACATCTGCAGCTCTTCCCTTGTCCACTGATGTTGTCACTCCATCAGAGAAGGCCACTAGGCTGGTCAGGCAGGACTTGCCCTTGGTGAAGCCATGCTGGCTGTCATGAAGCACCTCCCTGTCCTCCATGTACTTTCCCATAGCTTCTAGGAGGATCTGTTCCATGATCTTCCCAGGCACAGAGGTGAGGCTCACCGGTCAGTAGTCCCCAGGGTCCTCCTTCCTAGCCTGTGTAAAAATGGGTGCAATGTTTTCCCTTTTTCAGTCACCAGGGACTTCACCTGACTGCCATGACTTTTCAAATATCACAGAGAGTGGCTGGGCAACTACATCAGCCAATTCCGTCAAGGACTCTGGGGTACATCTCATCAGGTCCCATAGAATTCTCTGTGTTAAGGTTCCTCAGGGGGTCTCGAACCTGATCTTCTCTTACAGTGGGAGGGACTTTTCTCCCCCAGTCCCTGCCTTGCAGTCCGTCCATTGGACAGGTGTGGGAAGAGAGATTGCCAGTGAAGGCTAAGGCAAAAAAAGTTGTTGAGTACCTCAGGCTCCTCCTCGCCCATCATTGCCAGTTGTGTTCACCAGGGAGGGGTTTGCTTTCCTTGACCTTCCTTCTCTGGCTCACATGCCTACAGAAACCTATTCTATTATATGATTCTAAGCCCTTCTTATTAATCTTTGCATCCCTTGCCAAGTTCAGCTCCAGCTGCATCTTGTCCTTCCTGACCCTATCCCTGTACAATCAGGCAGCATTCCTATACTCTTCCCAGGATACCTGTCCCTGCTTCAACTGCCTGTGCATTTCCTTCTTGCACAGTAGTTTGACCAACAAGTCTTGACTCAGCCATGCTGGTCTCTTGTCTTCCTTTCCTGATTTCTTACACCTGGAGATCAAGAGCTGTTGTGCTCTATGGTAAGTGTCCTTAAAGATCATCCTCGTGACCTCCCTGATGTCTTCTGCTTGCATCATGATAACCATCTAGGGTGGGATTCAGCTTACATATCCATAGGCAACAGCAGTTTCACAGGGATCTGCATCTCAGGTAATCACCTTCCTTTTGTATTGATAAGAGAAATTTGGTGGGTTTCTACATAAACCTCTGTTAACTGAATATTGCCTTAGTAGGGTGTAGAGGGAGCCCAGGTGACCACCCCTCACTCTTCTCTGTACTAAATATAAGGAAAGATTCTTAAAGTAGGACTGGAATGTTATGTAACACATTTCATTATGAACTACTTTACTAATCTTGCCCATCCTGCTCCATGTTGGTTTTTTTATATACTATTTTTTCACTTTTTTATCACTGAATTCCCATGCTGTATCCAAATTTTTGCCCATTCCCTTAATTAAGGGAATTCCCTTAATTAATTGTGTTGGAGTGCCTGAACTACAATTGAAAAACTGAGAGCACAAAGATAGGAGGCCATCTCCATCCCTGGGGATGTCAGACAAGGACAGACATGATTCTGTGGCAACTCTGCTTGTGATATTTGGGATGAAAGATAACTTAACCAGCATGCCTGATTAAAAAACTCTGGTTTTTTTAGAAAATTTCCAATTAAAACTACTGGTTTCAACATCAGCACAGCTTGTGTTTGGCTGCTTTTTGTCAAAGAAGTAGTTTGTATAATAAAGCTGAACTTGTGTACTCACACTTGATTTAGACCAGGCTTTCTTTGGGAATAATCATCCCTGATCTACTAATATTTTGTATTAAAACCTGGTGCTCATGGGTCAAGCTTGCTACAGGCACCAGGGTTTACCACTGTGATTAAACGTGTGCCCAGAAATGATGGGACACTTTGGAATCCAATTTCCTGGGATTGTTCTACAAGTGAGGGCTTCCAACATTGTGCGTGCTTCATGGATTTAACATAGAAATCACTGGATTTGACAAGGTAATTTGTTTGGCAACGTGAATTATTAGTAATAAAAGCACTTAAGATACTTTTACTAGCAGAAAATGCAAACGCAAGATGCAGGTCAAGCAGAAATTCATATTTACCATACATGTGCATGCTAAAACCAACCAAGATTTTAGGATTAGTATTTCCCAATGTGGCCTGCAATTTTGTGTGTCATAACCAAAATGTTAGCTGGCACAAATGAAAATTGAGGATCAGAACCTTAAACCACCTGAAAATCCTAAAAATAATGTTACCACAGGGTATTTTAGGAACTAAATATAAACTGGGAATTGTTACATACCCTATTTCTCCCATTCTTATTCTCACTGCAGCAGAAAACTGAGTATCCTTAGCTGATTTTCCAGTGTGCAGATGAGAGCACTGAAATGAGTGGTGCTGTGCAGAACTGAGAGCTGAGGTCCAGCTCACGTTACGTTGCTAAGTCCTGGTTGGGAGAACTCCCTGTCTAGATGCATCCTTGTGTCTTCTAAACCAAGTGACCTTGGAGACCGAAGTGGACTAGAGCCAACCTATCAGCAGGAAAGTTCATCAGAAGAACCTATGTATAAATCAGTAACAAGTTGTTCTATAATGAACCTTTCCGATCCACTGGTTGGTCATTTGCTCCAGTTTCCTGCCCCTCCTCTTGCTTTTGATGTCTTTGTTTTGGTCTTGTGCCATCGGTTCCCCTTGTCACTTTATAAATCCCTTCTTTCAGTATTTCTATTATTTTCTATTCTCCTTTCTATTTATAGTTAAACACCCACATAAACAGCCTCTAGCATTGCAAAAGTATATGAATTAGCTGTTTCAAAAACATAATGTTTTTCTAAATATAAGATGTTTGCCAGTTTTTGGACTTTCTCTTCTTTTTTTTTTTTGCCTCTCACATTAACACCCTGATACTTGAACTCAATTAAATCTTTATCCCTGTGTTTTAGTTTTAGACTGATAAATTGTGAAACTTCATAGCAGTGAGTTAGTATCCAAAATACCCACTTACCAGATTAGTTGCAAATGACCCATGGGTGCTTATAAGCTGAAGCCTTTCCTCTGAAAGTTTTGGTTGTCTTATCAATTGCTGTTGTATTTGTTATGGCAGGAATCCTTTTGCTTTCTGCTTGGTAGGTGCTCGGGGAGTCCCAATTTTTATTGGAATGATATATACTCGCACAATATAATGAGTAATAAGCATTGTCCTCAAGAACCTCAATGGGATCTTGAACATTCCAGGGCTAGTTTCTTCATGGTTAAAGCAGCATAATACACAGGATAATTTAATTCTCGGAATGTATCTCAGGACATACTTTTGGTTCCTCTACTTTCTGCAGTTGACTACCTATGAAAGGTGCTAAGACTCCCCTTTTCTTGTTTCTAGAATTCCAACTTTATTAGAGTCCATAAAGTCATTTCTGTTGCAAACTTCACGATGAAACAGTCAGATCTGCAGCTCTCAGACGTCTTTCTAAAAGCACTTAACCACCTGCCCCTGGAGTACAACTATGCTTTATACAGCAGAATATTTGATGACTTTGGTACTCATTATTACACCTCTGGGAAGATGGGTGGTTCCTATGACATTCTTTACCAGTACAGCTCCGAGGAAATGAAGAACTCAGGTATGTAATCTTTACCAAGAAAATATCATGATTTTTTTACCAGCTTTTCTTACTGCTTTTTTCAGGTCTTTGACCACATAATACATTCTCCAACAGCAAAAAATCCTTTAAACCTGCATAGACCCAGGAATTACACCGCCTCGGTATAGAGCAAGAAGAAATTTTTGCTCTACACTGTCTTAATTTGAAAAGTTCAAGAGGTTCCTTACTTGGTAAACATCATTGTGTTCAGGGAAACCTCTTAAGACCATCAGATTAAGACCAGGTGCCACCAGTTCCAGCAGACTTCAGTGTGGGAATGAAGTCTGAGACATCTAAGTGGTACTTTTTGGGATACAGTCATTAAAGTTGGTATTGATTAGAAATTACTCTAAAAATATTGCCCTGACTGCCAGACGGTCAAAATGAAAAGACAATACCACAAAAGTGGAAATCTAAGGTTAAAAGCTGTGATCCTTAATGCCACTGCTGTAACTTGCATGGGTATGGGAGGGTACCTAAAGAGGATGGTAAGCAAGACTCTGTCCAATGCTGTTTGTACCTGGAGAAACAGGTGCCTGCAGCAGTGAAGTCTCCAGTGGTGGGTGAGGAGCTGGGAGACCTGTGATGGCTCACCTCGATGCGGGAGCCTGGGGGCATGGTGCCATCATGTAACATGGTTATAGTGATGAAGCTTCTGCTCTGTGGTATTTCTAGGTCTGGCAGTGGATGAATCAACGGAGTGTGTTCGAACAGAAACAACAAAGCGTGTGTTCTTCTGGAAGAAAAAGAAAGTCAGTACCAGATGCACCACAAACAGGATGACCGTGAAACACGAAGGTGACCATGATGAGGACAAAGTCCATGTCCCACTACTTACCCTGAAAGACACCATTCCCCTCAGCTAGGTGCCCCAGGTGACCTCCCGGTTTTGTTGAACTACAGATGCTCTTCCACTACTGTCAGAGGAGCCAGTGTTTCTCTGTTTGTCTCTGAAGCAAGCACTGGAAACATTGACTTACTTGCAAAAGAAATTATGATGTAGGAGCACTCTTTCTCTGCTCTGGAGCACCACCATTTGGGATCCGGTGGCACTGGCTTTTCCAGTCAATTATGGATTTGACAAACATTCCTGGGTCCAGGGTCAGGCATGTTGAACTGGGAAATGGGCACAACTAGAAATATGTGATCATAACTGAGTTCTTGATCTTCTTTAAGGGTTGCTCAGGGCTCATTGAGAGAGTTGGGCAGCAATAACACACTCCCTGACCTTCCCCTCCCATCTTCTTCATGCCCAGCAGACATCTAGGTGCAGGAGTTCCCTGGCAGTGCCAGAAATGTATCTCAGGAACTGCAGAAAGCTGGTGTATTTTCTGCAAGAATGGCAAAAGTCATGCTCTGCATCACTAAACAGAGGGGTTTCATCACCTCCACTATGTTTTTGTCCTCCTTTTATGATCAGTTTCTCTTTCTTTGGTGTTTACAGCTGGCACTAAAGATCCTGCCTTGCAATGTGTTCTTCTAGAGGAGGCTGCTGTATCCCCTGCATTTTCTACAAACGTCTTGTGTAGTTCTGAATATCTCCATGGCTGAGGTCTCAGATACTTTCATTTGGAAGACTATGACAGGTTGCTGTCATAGCAGGGACTGTTTTTCTGGGTTTAGACTTCAGTCTTCCACGGGTACCTTCAAAAAATTCTCAGTTTATTCTTTTATGTCCTCTTAACTTTTTCTTAGAACTTTGTTGTTACATCTGCTGTCTTTGGAGGGCTTTGTCCGATAATACTGTGATGAAATCCCCTTTCAGGTTCCATTTTGGAGTCAGCCGAACGGTCATTCTCTCTGGTAAAAGGTGGCATGTCAGAGTACGCAGCAGCTCTGGCCTGGGAGAAAAAGGGGGCTTTTCCAGGACACACAGTCTTCACAAACTGGCTGGAGTCAACAAAGGACAATCCTGTGGTGATTGACTTTGAGGTAAGAGGAGAACAAGAAAAAGACTGAGGTAGCAAAGCGCTCACCAACTAGCAGCTCTTCCAAGAGCTCTGCAGGTGTTTTGTCTTTTAAATCGGGACGATGCTGTGTGTGATATGAATGCACATACATATGGCCATAACGTAAACACACAAAACATTTATTAGAACTACTTCTTGTGCATGTCGGTTTATAAGCCACACCAGGTTTTCATTGTCCATGGGCAGTGAGAGTAATGGGGAGGAATACAAGCGAATTACTCTGGCACCAGCAGGAGCTCAGGCACGGGCAGGGGTTAGTGACTGTGGAGGAAAGCAGTGCGTGGTGCTGGGAACGCTTCACTTCCCTGGGTTCTTTCCCTTGTCAGGCCTATGGTGCAAGGTGTGGCACATAGACAGACCGAACCAAAACAGTGTGTCCATCCTGCTCATTCACCGCAGTGTGCCAGAGCTGTTGTGAGTGCACTGGGGTGTCCGGCTGGCACCGCAGCCACTCAGCAGCAGTGGCAACGCACTCGAGGCAAACAGCAAAACCTGCCTGCACGCAGTATACGGTGATCTTTCTCTTACCATAGGTGCTGAGCTCCTGAAGGCAGTGCAGGGATGTCTCACGTGGTGGGGACTGGGTGTAAGCAAACCCCGCGTCCTGAATTTTTGGACATGGTATCACACTTGGTTGGTTTTCCATTGGCTCATAGAGCCCTAAATTGGGGAAATAAAAGCAATATAAAGAGTACAATATAGATGTATAGCACTGTCATGCTCCTTTAAAGCACCCATAACTTTCAACAAGCCTGACTCCTGTGTGATATAGCTTCATGTGTAGGCTCTAGTGCCTTTAAAATCCTGCAGCTACCCCCAGCAGGACCCTGCCGCGTCCAGGTAACTGCTTTCCGAATGGCTGTCTACCAGGTGTCGCCCATCGTGGATTTGGTGAAGAACGTGCCATGTGCCGTGACCAAACGTCGCAACCTGGGGAGAGCCCTGAGAGAATACGCGGGCAGGTTTGACCCTTGCCAGTGTGCCCCGTGCCCCAACAACGGCAGGGCTGTCCTTTCCGGGACGGAGTGCCTCTGCCTGTGCCAGGCTGGCACCTACGGCAAAAACTGTGAGATACGAGCTCCAGGTTACAAATCAGGTATTTGGGGTGATACTGTCATAATATAAATGTGGTCCTTCTGGTATCTATTTGTCAGAGATTAATCTGACATAACCTTCCCTTACTAAATCTATAGCGCTTCTTACCACATGGTGATGGTCAGAAAGTATAAGAATAAATGTAGGAATAAAAATAAAAAAATCAAACTGAAAAGGCACAGCTTAAAAGGAGTTGTAAGACGTGATAAAAAATCCCTTAGCTACATCATTAAGATAATAGAAAATAAGTGGTTCAGCAATAAAGATGAAGTTGAGATCAAAGATAACTGATGCAAAAATTAAGAAACCCATTCCTTAGTTTTCCCTATAGCCTATTATGCTTAAGACTAAATGGCTAATGGAGATAAAAGTTGTTGATTAAAATGTAGCAGGAAAACTCAGTTGTCTTAAGGAGAGGGAACATAATCATCATCTGAAGAATTTAAAGAACAATTTCATGAAAATGGGTTTTTGAATGAAATTGGCACTGGTGTAATACCTATGGGAAACAGAAGAGACTTACTACATTATACTTACTCTTGCATGAATTTATATTCCAGGACAAAAAGGGGACAGAAAGAAAAGTCACTTAGGCAGCTACATGTCTCACTATCTGACCCTGATAAAGAAATATTTTGAAAGCAATAAACAATTGAATATATGCAGATATAGATGAATGAAGAAAGTGTATTACGTGCAGAAAAGAAAGCTTGTGTAAATAAAAATATTTATATATGCTTCATGGTGGCACAGACTAAATACCCCAGGGGTTAAGAAAAGACAGTAGTGTTTTAATGTAGTGTACATGGGATGTAACTTTTGGGTTTAGACTTGGTTTTAGAGCTCAGTTGTATTTAATAACTCATAAAATACTGAGCTATCTAAAAAGGTTGTCGGCACCATGAAAACTCAAACATCTGTGTGTGCAATAGAAGTAGAAAATAAGCTGCTTCTGTGTTTGAATGTTACTTGCAAACAAAACTGTAAAGGAAGATATATTTTAGGTTTTCATGAAGCAGCTGGAATTTGGCTGACCATCTCCTTGGCAAACTTCACCTTCTAGAGAAGATCTACTCCCTTAACAGTAACAATTTTAAATACTTTGGAAATGGCTATTATTAATTTGCCACCATCCCTCTTGTATGTGGCCTTAGGAGAAATACTATGTATGGTACAGATCTACCAAAGGATGGGATTTCTTTTAATTCTTGCAGCTGCTGTAGATGGCCGCTGGGGTTGCTGGTCTGAATGGAGTTCATGTGATGCTTCCTTCAAAACAAGAAGGACCCGGGAGTGTAATAACCCCTCCCCGATGAACGGTGGGAAGCCCTGTGAAGGTGAATGGGAAGAAGAGAAGGACTGTTATGTCTCTGCATTCATGGACAGGTAAGAAGATGGTAGATCAAAAGACCTCCATAATCATGGGGCAAAATTAAGGAGCCCTCCAGAATGGCTTTGTGACTACCAAGGAGAAATAGCAGACAGCTCTCCTGTCTGAACTTCTGTGGTGGGGCTGAGAGAAGGAAATGTCTGAAAATCTTCACAACTTGCTTCAAGTTTGGATTTACTCATTGTTCACTCCTAGAAAATGGCTGATGAATTACATACCAAAATGTGCTTTGGTGGATAAGGGGAGAGCAACAGACGTCATCTACCTGGATTTATGCAAAGTGTTTGACATTGTCCCGCATGACATCCTGGTCTCTAAATTGGAGAGACACGGATTTGATGGATGGACCACTCGGTGGTCCAGGAACTGGCTGGATGGCCCACTCAAAGTCCTGCAGTCAATGGCTAAATGTCCAAGTGGAAATTAGTGATGAGTGATGTTCCTCACAGGTCAGTAGCGGGACCGGTGATGTTCAACATCTTTGTTGGTGACACGGACAGTAGGATCAAGTGCACCCTCAGCAAGTTTGCTGATGACACCAAGCTGTGTGGCACGGTCAATACGCTGGAGGGAAGGGACGACTTCCAGGGGGAGCTGGACAGGCTTGAGACATGGGCCCATGCCAACCTCATGAAGTTCAACCAGGCCAAGTGCAGGGTCCTGCACCTGGGTTAGGGCAATCCCAAGCACAAGTACAGGCTGGGTGGAGAATGGATTGAGGACAGCCCTGAGGAGAAGGACTTGGGGGTGCATTCGTTCATGAGAAGTTCAACATGAGCCGGCAATGCACCCTTGCAGCTCAGAAAGCCGACCACATCCTGGACTGCATCAAAAGAAGTGTGGCCAGCATGTCGAGGGAGGTGATTTTCCCCCTCTACTCTGCTCTGGTGAGAACCCACCTGGAGTACTGTGTCCAGCTTTGGAGTCCTCAGCACAAGAAGGACATGGACCTGTTGGAATGGGTCCAGAGGAGGGCAACGAAGATGATCAGAGGGCTGGAACACCTCTGCCATGAGGGCAGGCTGAGAGTTGGGGTTATTCAGTCTGGAGAAGGGAAGGCTTTGGGAAGACCTTATAGCGGCCTTACAATATCTGAAGGGCACTTACAAGAAAGTTGGAAAGAGACTTTTTGCAAGGGCATGTAGTGATAGGACAAGGGGTAATGGCTTCAAACTGGAAGAGTGTAGATTCAGATTAGATATTAGGAAGAATTTTTTCGCTATGAGGGTGGTGCAACACAACAAGAGGTTGCCCAGAAAAGTTGTGGAAGCCCCATCCCTGGAAGTATTCTAGACCAGGCGGGATGGGGCTGCGAGCAACCCGGTCTACTGGGAGGTGTCCCTGCCCATGGCAGGGGGATTGGAACTAGATTATCTTTAAAGACCCTTCAAACCCAAACCATTCTATGATTCTATGATCTCTTACACTAGTTTGTGTGGCTTCTTGTCCAAAGCCATGGAGAACTCATCTGCTTCCATTCATGGGAGTTAGCAGTTTCCATTTTTTTAATACCACATCCTCTTCACTTAGAGGTTTATGTTGGAACTCGGTCTCAGAAAGAATTCTGCTGGAACTACCAAGCTTTTCATATTCCCTCTTTGAGTATGTCTGATGCACCAGTTTTGCATGGTTTCAACTTAAAATCATAACTCCAACCCCAAACTGGCTCAGTTTCTTGGATCTTCAAGAGCAAAGCTTAGTACAGATACAGTTTCTCAACCAAGAACTGGAGCAGGATTTTCATCATCACCACTGTAATGACTACGGAGGAGATTCTGGAGTGCATAGGAGAGGATTAAAAGCAATGGGCTCCACAGTTCTTTGTTACTCATCTCAGTTAGACACCACAGGCTGTACAGCTCCATGCTCACAGACACGACCCTCCTTTAACCATTGCCTGATAGCAACAGGCGGGTTTTGACTACACTGTTTTAAACCCAGCTAAATCATGTGGACTCCTTAGAGCCTTTTTCCATATGCTGTTCTTTGCCTCTTTTTCTTGCTCCATAGAAATATGTCATGAGTTATTTCGATAGAAATTGTAGCCCTGTATCTATGATTTTTTTAGTGCTCTCACTATCTCCCTCCTATCAACACCTGCAACTTTTGATGTCCGCCATATTTGATTTAACAGAATAAAGTTTTTTCACTGGTGGGAGGACAGGGACAGGGGGGACAAGGGGGTCAGGAATGGGACAAGACACACTTGCAGCATTCCTGTCCAAAGCTCTTGACATTATGGCATTGTTATTTGGTAACACAATGCTTACATCCTTACCAGCAAATACTTATTTTTCAGAGGTGCTCCTTGTATAAATGATGATGAAGCCAGGAGAGAAGAGGATGTCTTGATTGGTGAGCCTGAGTCTGGATGCTCCAGGCCAGACCCACCAGAAAACGGCTTTATCAGGGTGAGCATGAAAAATGGATGACATAGAAGGAAAGTGCAGTAGTTGCAGAGCTGGGAAGTTTTACAGCTTCTTTGCTACATGTGCCTGATACCCAAGCTAGATACTGTGCTAGTGAGTGTGTTGCTGCGTATGTGGCATGCTTTGGGGCTCTAGTCCACCATAGTCCACGAGCAACTGAAGCAAAGGCAAGGTAAAATCCATCTCAAACGGTTGTCCTGGAATCCTTCTTTTGTAACCATGACATCAGTTAGTGCATCTGGACAATCATGTAATTATATAGGTGAGTGGATGAGTCATATTTCAGATTATGAAAAGCACACATTCATTCCATCATAGCATCAGGTTTTTATCATTGTTTCTTTTAACAGTGTCATCTCATTAGCATAGATTTTTGGTTTCTTTTTTACAGAATGAAAAGAACCAGTATGCTGTGGGGGAAGAAGCTGAAATTGCCTGTGTCAGTGGTCACATCCTCCATGGCTATCAATTTCTTCGGTGTCTGCCAGATCAAACCTGGACGCAGCAACCTGTTGAATGTCAACGTAAGAAAGGGAAAACTAATTTAGCCCAGCAACAAAACAGAAGTGGAAGGAAAAGACACAAAATAGATTTTAAAACAGGTTTTAAAAAAGAATCTGTAATGATATCTGAAAAGATAGCGTTTTAAGAAGGTATTTCATGTAGAGATGACAAAAACCTACTGAGTCAGTGCATCACTTCTCTTCCAATTCAGAAGTGCTGCTATTATGTGCTTTGTAAGGGTACTGTAATATTCAGTGCTTTAGAAAACCCTCAGATGGATGCTGTGAAGTTGTTCTCTTGTCTAGTTTTAAATATCTTTAACAGAAGGACTCATCTTTTGTTTCCAAACTTACACAGGTATCTTTAAGTTGATGACAGTTATGCTGAAGAAAGAGTTCCTAGAGCAATTTGTCTACCTTTTTTTTATTAAATGAATGATGTGACTCTAATGACCACCAGCCCAGGCTGCCTTGAAAATCCCCACAACAAATCAATGCCTTGAAATATTTGTAGTCCAATTAATGATCAGAACTGACCTGAGTTTGCTAACAGGAGAGATTCCAGTAGTCTTCTAGAAGTCAGTGTGATTTCATTAACTTAGTGTTCATTTTATGAAAAAAAAATTACCTGGATACACTTATGAGATTTCTATTGCCATTCATTTAAATTGTTTTGTTAATAACTTCATTTACAAAAGAAAAATTAAAATATGCTGTTAATGCAATTCTTATTATTTTTAAACTGTAAAGTTAAATTACTCATGCTAGCATACATTAGAAACACATTGTAATTCATTAGTTATTGATTGAAAATTATTTTTAAAGACTGTGACAGTGCACTGAAAATTTCTAGACTTAATTATGATAAATATTTATTAGTTTTGAATGTCAGTCAAATGTTCAGTGTTATTGTGTGTCTTTATGGCTCTTCAGATGAAGCATTATGACTTGCTGTAAATATGTGCACACTGTAAACCCAACAAGAATTATACTTTTTTCTTGTCCATTACAGCCTCAATGTGCCTCAGGCCACCAACATCTGACAGCGTCACGATTTCCCCATTTAAGCAACAGTACAACATTGGTGAAACCATGAAGCTGAGCTGCCAAGCTGGGTTTATAGTCACGGGTCAAACAAAGTATACGTGTGGGAAAGACCTGTCCTGGACACCTCCTATTTTGAGATCGATTACGTGTGAAAAAGGTCAGTATGCCTGCAGATACTTTACTGTTTCTATACAGCTAGTATTAACAGCACAGTTTATCTTAGCTAGCTAGAACTAGGAGGCAGATGACTGGTTTTAAGACATACAGCAACTATTCATTAATTTTTGTTTTACTTTGTCCTTACGACCATGCCATATAATTTCCGCCCCAAACTTATTTATTAAGTTCAGAATTCTTTGGTGCAATGTACTGTACACTTTAGTTATGAAACTGAGATTCTGAAACTGTTTTCTTAAAAACAAAACAAACCAAATGCCAGCTGTATTAATGAGGGTTTATGAAAGTAAAGTGGCGGAATGCATTCTATTGAAACTTCAGCTTCTCTTCTTGTACAGGATTTTCCAGTAATTTTTGGAAAAACTGTTGTGTATTTGTGGAATCCCAACCACATCAGCTTTTGAAGAGAGAAATACAGGATAAACTGAAATAAATCTGTTTTAGGTTTTACAGCAGGAGATATTTCTGTTTGTTCTGTTTGTTACTAGTTATGTAACTCTCACTCTTTTGCTTCAGATGTGCAAACTAAAATTAGAGGTGTTTGCAAGCCAGGACAAAAGCAGGTTGGATCTCAGTGTGTTTGTATGTCTCCAAAAGAAGATTGTGGGTAAGTTAAGTATTTTCATTAGAAAAACAAAAGTTGAAGTTTCTCCACTGATAGACCAAGAGTCCATTGTGACACAAACCAGGGACAGTAAGAAAAGACAACAGCAATTCAGGGCCACTATCTGTTCAGATATTATCCAACTATGCCTCTTTATCCAAATTACAGTCCCATTTATATATGAAATAAATGAACAATGACATTAATTAAATGGCACACTAGGGCACATCCTTCTAATCTACATTATCGTCTACTACTAGACATCCCAACTCTTCCTTTTCTTCTCTTTATTCTGCCAATTTCTATAATTTCACTCTCATCACTTTGCTATAATAGGTCATGCTCCTTGTGTTTGAGATTCACCTTTTTCAGATGAATATACTGCAAAATACACTGTATGTTTTGGTCTCCAGAGCATATAAAAACGTGTAAGACTTGGATTTACTGTCTCTTTACACAATGTGACCTGCACAGACCATTGAGCTTTCAAGTGAATAGTGGGTTATCCTAGAGGATTTTTAGTAAATGACTCGCCAAGGCTGAGGTGTGGGGTGGGACTGGAGATAGGAAAGATGAGCACAGATTGAATATCAGCTGGGCTGTTGTAGGGCTGAGATCAACACACATTCCATCACAGGGCTCCTGTGTGACCACAGGCAAGTCCCTTGGCATGGGATTCATCTCGTTCATGTCAGTGCCCAAATAACCAGGTATCTTCTCTCTTTCAGGAGTCCTTGGGTGGAAAGAGAGCATGTTCAGAGGGTGATAGACATTGTCAAATGTATATAGGCCAAATCGTCTGAAAACTAGAGATATTTTGTTGACTAAAGCTATAAGCTTAACTCAGGAGGCTAAACAAGGTGAGCTGTATTGCTCCCTTTCTTTGGGAAATGGCTAAGCTTAACAAAACGGTGCTGCTTGGAAATACCTGCACTCGCTGGGAACGAATCTAGTCAGGAGCCAGGAGCAATACAGAAAGAAACTACAAGCATCATGGCTGGGTTTGGCTGCCAGTGGTCCCAAAATAACCGTGCCTCAGAGACAGTCTTGCCCACACAACTGCAGGGCTGCATTAACTCAGACAAGCTACCCCAGGGCCAGTGGAAATTTCCCATGCCCTGTGGAGGAACAGCACCTCTCATTATCTTGTGCAGGCACACGTCCTTTACCTTGCATCTCTTGGACAGGACCAAAGCTTCCCCACCTCACAGCACTATGTTGCATCAGGTTCAGGTCCTGCAGTAGCTGGAACAGCCTTAGCTCTTTAGACAGATGTCCAACCTGTCCATGGCTTTGCTGTGTTTCATCCGATGCTGGTGGAGCATTTAGAAGAACAGATTGTTCCGCAGCCTGCTAAAATAATTTTTCTTTTTCCCTTGGGGCAGCCACTACTCAGAAGACATCTGTGTGCTACATGCTGTTTCTGAACAGAATGTGACCAAGCCCAGCTGTCAGTATTCAGCTGAAATGTGCCTCGGAGAGCAGTCATTTCATTTCTTGCATGCTGGCCCTTGCCATGGTGATTCCAACCTAGACTGGGCTATTGAAAGAGCAAAGCTCTCTACAAATAGCCTGAAGAAAGTGCCCTGCGGCTATGACACCTGCTATGACTGGGAGGAGTGTCCAGGTATGACTTCTGAATGGTGGGATTTATCCAAACCTTTGTATCTAAAATTAAAATGTGCTGACTCCTTCACTGCTCCAAGAATGGCATTTACAGACATTGTAGTCCATCTGAGCAATTTACGCTGAGCAGAGTATGATCAGTCCTGTGTCCCTGCTACCAAGTGTTACACTTAGATATGTGCTTTTTCCCTTAGGCACAAGCGGTGTAACATTGCGTCTTCCTGTTACTAAGGCACAAAAGGAACTTGGATATTAAGAGAACTTTTTCAGGAGAATTAACTTATGAATCTTTAATCACAGAAATATAGTCAGCAATGTTATTGCCCATTCACTGTGAGGCCACTGTAATGACTAGTTTGTACTTCACGAGTTAATTTGGGCCACACCCTCTATAGCATATAATTAAATTATGAAATTAAATCATGATAGTACTTAAAAAGCAAGACTGGGGCTATCAGGCTTAATGGGATTTTAATGGTAAAATTTGCAAATACCCATCTGTGAAAACGGTGTTTATCAAGAGTTTTAATGAACTAGCTAAGCTGGTGAAATCCCTAAGAGGATTACTTTATAAACACTGTTGTGCAACTCGGCTATTTACTGTGTAACTTGGTGATAAGAGCAGAGGGTTTTCCTGTAAATGTCTGAGGTGCTGGCGAGCTCCGTGCACTTCAGTCTCTTGCCGGGAAAAGGCTGAGTGGCAGCCGTGCTCATTCCTTCACTTGCTTCCAGAGACAAGTATGATCCTTATCACACCTTGTCTACTTATGATAAATAAAGGAACAGCAGTGTGCAGCAATCCTAAAACCCTGTTTTGAAGATGCAAGGTTTCTGCAGCACAGGATTTGAAGTAGCTGTAAAATACCGCAGGAGATGTTGTGAGGCTGAAGCAGAGGGCATGACCAGGTGTGCCCCTTGAGGGGCATGCTGTGTTGGAGCCTCCAGGTACCTTGGGCCCCTGGGGAAGGTGGTTGTAATTGAAAAAAATAGTAGTCTTATTTATTCCGGTACCCCTAGGGAGCCTAGAGCTGCTCCCACTGTGAAAGTGGCTTAAAGCTGGATCCTGTGCCAGTATCTCAGTGTTTTTCTCTCAAAAGCCTACAGAGGAGCCCTATTCAGTGAGGAAAAATGAGAGACAGAGGAGAAAAATGCATTAAATAAAATACGTTTTTGTTGTGGTGCTCAAGAAGTGTGAATTGGACTTTTCCTCCCCTCCATCGCCACAGAAGTCCTCTTTTGCACAGACATTTAGCAAACGGAAGCTTTGGTTTTCCTGAGAGCAAGCAGCTGGTATCAACACAGAGGCAGAAGATACCGCAACACCGTGTGAAAGCAGCTAAATGGAGAACACACATTTTTCATATGTTTTAAGAAAGGGAACACAGAAACTTAGTTTCCTGCCTAGGGAATTTCTGGGAAAGAATATAAGGAGTCAGAATCTGATTAGATCAGAAATGGGTAATGAAATAACCGGCAGGACTGAGCAGCAGGTAGCTTAGCATTCATAAAAGGAGCTTTAATGAAATAGGAGCTGACACAGTATGGACCTTAAGACTCCATTTCACAGCAACATTGTGTGCAAGGATAATTGGGAACAGAAAGTCAACTTAATATCTTTTTGTTTAGAAGAAAGGTCAGGGAAAGCCAGTGGCTAAAAATAGTTAGACACTGTATTTCTGCTTCTGTGTGGGCCACTGCTGCAAAAACTGATATTTAAAGCTGCTTCTGTCTCTACTCTTAATAACCTGCCATCTAGTGTGTGCACTATAGGCTTTTTGTAACTAACATCATGAACTTCAAATAGTGTTTTTCCCTGTTGGACTTTGAAATGTTGTCAAACAGTGAAATATGTTTTTAGTCATGACATTTGCAGCTAAAACTCCAACACGTTTATTCCCAGAGACACAGACCCAGTGCTCCTGCCTGATGCCTTACCAGTGTCCCAAAGAAGAGAGACGCCTTCACTGCATCCATGTGGAGTCGACAGGGAGGAGAAGAACAGTCAGCCATTGCATGCTGGCAGCCATGAAGTGTGCTGGCATCAAACTGGAGGTGGTGGAGCAGGAAAGCTGCCTGGCGTAACCCATCGGCTCTCCTGGCAGCCACCATGATCGTCCCAATGGGCACAAGCTGAGCCACCCTGGGGAAAACTTGGCTGGTTATGAAAGGACAAGCAGATCAAAAACAAAGGATGAAAAAAAAATAGAGCTCACAGCAGATTTTTGGGAGAAGGGTGGCAGTGGGCTTTTTTTGGTCTGAAAGTGATCTGGGGTATGGGGTATAGGGACTGCTCTTCAATGCTGGTAACTCTGTGGATGTACGGAGGGGGGGAGGGAAGTGGATGGGAAGGGAGAAAGGGGGGCATTGCCTCCGGTCACTCCTGGTGCTGGATGAGACTTTTCCTTTCCACAGACATTTGTTGCTCTGTTTCTGCACTTGTGAGTGCTGTGCACTGTGGTCATCTTGCTGGATGAGTACTGGCTGTATCATCCAGGCAGGCAGACTTCAGCATCTCTGCACATTCCCTCTGACACTTTATGGGGTCATGAAGGAGACTACCTGTCTGGGCATTCATGGTATAAATTTGGGGAGACATACAGAATACTGAAAACAACAAATATGCAAAGATTGAGTGAAGTATTCAAAGGCATGAGATTTTAAATCAGAGTAACTGAAGGGAGGAAATGTTCTGGGTTGGTTTGCTGGTTTTGAGCATTAGACACTGTTGGGAAATTTTTATGGTACCCCTCGAGGTGAATTAAACACACATTTGTGCTTAAATATAAAAGAAAAATCTAATGAACAATGCGTTGGGCAGAGTCCTACTGCAATACTATGTGGTTCTACGTGGAGTCTGCAAAGATGCATCACAAGCAGATTACTTAAATACAATTGCACCAGCACCAGCCCTGAGAGCAGTTGCATGGGGGACCTCAGCCTGGCCGTGGGTCCATCCCCCAGCCCAACTCTGCTGCCCAAAGATGGCCCCTGAGCACTCCCCTTCCAGGGTGGCTACAAGATAATGCTGAGGCTGCTTCTTATCTCATCATCAAGGGCAGTTTAACCCCCTCTTGTAGTTTGTCCTCCTTGCCCTTGGTGCCAAATCATCCCTCAGTCACAAATTACCACTGCTGAGCAATTACAATTAGAATTTCTTCTTCAACACTCAGAATTTTACAAAACTGAGGATTAGAAACCTGCCTTCCAAGAAGAGGAAAGCTGAAAGTCACTTTCTTTCACCAGCAGTCAGCAGAACAATGAAAATCAGGAAAAAAAAGCATGTGAAGTGTCCACTGATGAATAATTTGCCCTGTGTATAAGTGTCACACCTCACCAGGGTCTGGGCACAGTCACTTGGGAGCTGGGAGTGGGCTGGGTGTGAAATGGTTATTTTTCCTCCAAGGAGGTATCAGACCCTTATATTTGGGATGTTGCCAAGCTCCTTAAATCAGCAGCTAGTCTTAACTGGATGGAGCTCAAGGAAAAGAAGCAATTAATCCTGCTGCTAAATACAATAAAGCATTATGTTTTCTTGCTTAAAATGTGTAGTAAAAATGATTATAAAAAAAAATGAGGTAGTTTTGCCTTAGTAGTTCTGTAGCTCTTTCCTCCAACTGAAGATATATGTTAATTTGCTGGTGATGGTCCAGGAGAGGGCTGCAAATTTGATTGTCCCCGGCTTGGTTTTAGTCCCCTTATTTCTTCTTGCTGGTTGCATTCTGTGGGGGAATAATCGCTCAGAATGGCTATGTATGCCTTCTGCACCCTCAACAAGCAATGAAGATTTCTTGCTTCTGACCCTCTAACCTTAATACTAGCTTTTCATTACAGGGCTCTGATTCCAGTGTGACTGTCTAGTAATGTTTCTGATAGAAGGGTTTTTTTTCCCTGACACTTCTCACCATGATAAATTGCCAGGTGAAGTTATTTCCTGGTAATCAGAAGGCAGCCGAGAGCTGCCTGGCTGCCCCCATTTCTCCAGCACCTCTGGTCTCAGAGTGGTTGTGTGCTATGCAAGCGTGCACGTTAAGACTTGTGTTGTTCTCTCTTGCTGATGCGGATAACTCCCATAGTTTCTGTTCTACAGTTAAGCATTGCGGCAGAGTGGAGACATCATCTGCCACTCACTAATAAGGTGGTGATTCAGCCATAAACCGAATCCACAAGAAATCTTCAGCTTGCTGAAATTAGTGGGAGTTTTGTTGTTGGTTTCAGTATAGTCAGGACTGCACTCACAAGGACTTTGGGTTTGTTGCTATGCTCTGTCACCAGGGTCCCCAACCCTCACATCAATAGACTGCGGCTCCTTAATGTTTCCTGCAACACCTATCTTTTCCTTGGATAAGCTCTCCTCTTCTACTGTGATAACTTATATTGGGTAATGATAGAGTTTTCTTGTTCACTGGTGGCAGGAAATGCTGTCCCTCCTTTGCCACTGTAAGCTCCGAGTAATGTTATCTGGTTTGATGGATCATTGCCTTGAGTCATAAATTATAACTGGGGAAGATGAAGCAAACCTGAATTGAATCTGTCAGGGTAACCAGGTTCACAGAGATCTTACTGATTCTCGGACACCTTTCTCGGTAATGCAGCTTCTCTACTGCACTGAAAAATCCCATCTATTTGTTCTTAACGTCAGAGAGGAGGCATTATCCAAAATGAATATAATGAGCCTTTCCACTGACGTAAAGTTCCATACAACATCCCAGCATATCTAATTTTGCTCTAGCACAAGAGTATGTGAAGTGTATGTAAAATACACTTACTGCAGTGAGACAGCTGAGGCACAATTCAATGGTTGGACAATTAGCAGCTGCTGTTGTGGGCTTCTGTATAAATAGTTATTGCAATTGTAATATAGAATGCAAAATTTGACCAAATATAGAAGAGAACTGAACATATATAGAGAGTCTCTTATAATGTTTATCCTTATGCAACCTCAGAAAGGGGTAATCCAGAGGTTGCTTCAAGGGTTTGAAGATAAGGCAGATATATAGGTTAAAATAGTAACCACCAAAGTTTTTCCAATGGGCCACTGCTTAGTTACAGCAATTACTGTTTCCTGTTACAGCTATGAGAGAAGGCATCTTGTATTAAATGTTTGAGTCCTGATGTTGTTATTTCAGCTGTTACTTGAGAGCTAAACATCTCTTAAAAATTTGGTGGAAAATATGACTGTGGCTATTAAAGGCAAAGTTGCTAGATGCAGGGAGCACAGTAGAAGACAGATACCAGAGCTTTTGCTAGTACCACTTTCCCAGTGAGTGATAAACCAGAGGTGATCTCAGCCAGTTTCTCCCAGTGGGTTCCTGCAGAGCTCACTGCTGTCCAACGCACTCCTGGGCTTTTACTCCAGGGTGTGCAGGGATGCATCTCCAGCAGCAGCATAATTTGTGGCATTCATGATAGCTCCAGCTCAATGTATTCAGTTTATGTATTTAGAGGAAGAGGTCCATCATGTTTCTCCTCACCCAGAGATCACTGAGCAGTATGCTTTTGCTAGTTGCTTCAGAAAACAGAGGCTTCAGCTGTATCTGTAACAGAACTGACTCAACTCTGCTCGTGGAATGCTATGGGGAAAATGATGCTAAAAATAGCATTGTTTATAAGTTAAAACTTAACTAATTTAACAAACTCTCTGCTCAGAGGTGTCAATATTACTATAAGGGTTTTTTCAACTAGCTCCTAAGGCTCTGCATGTTCATGTGTGGGTAGGTGTGAAGACTTCTGATGTGGAGGGGTTTGGGTAAGCTGGTCTTTCTTCCTTGGTGACTGGGCATGAGATGCCCCTGAAGGTGTATGTCTGCATCCAAGCTAATTATCTTTGGCTGTCCTTTTAGTCAGTGGAGGAGAGAAACAGGCCCTTAGAGGACAGGATTTCTGTCATCTTAGGTAGACATCTAAAAACAGGCCAGATGAGTTATGCCTTAAAGGTGCCTGTCTTCCTCTGTTGATTGTGAATGGAGCTTGGGGGTGACTAGGTCAGATACAAGCATTTACAATAGTGATGTCTAGACTTGCATTAAATGAATCCTACCTTTTCTATTTTTAAAATTGTGTGTGTATATATATATTTAAAATATATTTTTATATGTATATGTACTCCTAATATTTAATTTCCAGCACTGGCTTATCCATCTGCTAGATCAGTGCCATTTATATTGCTACTTTTCAGGAATACTGGCTCCATCCACAAAGCACCAAAGCCGCTGTGGGACCCAGCACTGTGATAGCTCAAGGTTAGAGACTGGCTCCCAAAACAGTGCTGAGCACCAAAGGTCGTGCCTGTGCTCCCTTCCCATCGCACACTTGGTGAATCAGAAAGCGTTATTCATGCCTGGGTGAAAGGGACGAGCATGTCTGTGTGAGACATAGCCAGCCACTGGCAAAACAGGGATGGGACGCTTTTAGTGTGTTATGCACTGCTGATTACATAATGGGGCTTGGGGTTCAGTTGTTCTGGGACCTGCAATAACCAAACCCAGAGCAGAAGGGACTCAATTCTAACATGTTGCTTTTAGCTGAAGCCTGGTCACTTTCTTCCCCCCTGTCCCCCTCCATAGAGCCCAGTTATGTCCTAAGTTGAGAGTTAGGTGTCTTCAGCCTGGCACAAGCAAGGTTTTTGGAAGCTGTTGCTCCCATAACTTGCACAGCAGCAGAGTCTTTCACCCAGCATGATCCCTAAGTGACTAAATAATTTACCTACAGCACATAAGGTATCTCAAGTGTTAAGTTCTGAGGGCACCAGCAGCACTTGTAGAATCATGAACTGTCTAGGTTGGAAGGGACCTTTAAGATCATCAGGTCCAACCATTAACCTAACACTGCCAAAACCACCACTAAACCATGTCTACCTGTCCTTGAAATACCTCCAGGGATGGTGACTCAACCACTTCCCTGGGCAGCCTGTTCCAATGCTTGATAACCCTTTCGGTGAAGAAATTTTTCCTTATATCCAATCTAAACCTCCCCTGGTGCAGCTTGAGGCCACTTCCTCTTGCCCTATCGCTTGTTACTTGGGAGAAGAGACCGACCCCCACCAGCTTCCCACAGGCCTCTGCCACCCTGCTTGTGGCCTAAGACCCAGTTTCAGCCCCTCCAAGACCATCAGGCCCTGCCCTGCCTGGACATGGACCTCTTTGTTTGAGATCCCTGCCCGTGGACCAATGTCCCAGCCTGGCCTTGGCCTGTCCCCATCCCCAGGGAGGTGCCTGGGCTGCCCAGCACTGGCTGCTGCCTGGAGGGTGCCCAGGGACACCCCTGCCCCTGTGGCACCTTGACAGTAAGGTAAAAAAGTGCACATTTAGCTGGAAGTCATAAAGGTGTCAGCAAGTGAAAACTTCTAATGAAATTTTCTTTATTGGGCATAAAACCCGGTTACCAGGGACTTTCTCCCTCTATTGTTCTCTGCCGCTGAGATCTTGCTATAATAATAAAAACAGTCTTCCTCTTTTATTAGATCTTTCTGCTAGCATAGTGTAAATAAGACTGCTGATAGGAGAGTCTTAGTTTTCCCATGGTGATATCTTACTTTTCAGACAAATGGACTACAAAAGCTATCGCACACGAGTGATTGTGCGTAATGGGCACCAACTGAGAATTTCAGGTCCCTGATGAACAAGTAGATCTTGTCAAATGCTGTCTCGGAGGCTTCAGGTCCTGGTCAATGTGACCCGTGTGCTAAAAACCACTCAGGGAGAAAATAAAGCTGATTATCTTCTGTTTCCTCAGCTCACTGGCCGTTTACTTGTACCTCAGGAAGGCTTTCTGACACAGCACCACAAAGCAGCCGATCCATAGCTTCAGATTACCAGTCCAGAGAGAGAGCTGCAATTAACAGCAGAGCAGAAATTAGAAGATCTGTTCCTGGAAGTCATCTCAGCTAGAGACAATTGAAACTTACAGCAGAATAAACCATAACTGGTTGAAAACACCTGATTATATTTTTTTCCTAATTTCCACAGTTAATGTTTGTGATGCACATGTAATCAGGGTGATGCAGGTTATAATAAACAGGTGCATAGGTGCCATTGCCACAGTATCTCTCCAGAAATGAGTCACTGAATGTGCCGCCAGCCACTCTGGGGCGTGCAAGACTGAGGACGACCCTGACCATATCAAAACCTGTTGATGCTCCCCCCAGGAGCTGTGACGTTTGCTGCCAGCCACCTCCTCCTGCCTTTCAGGGGAGCTCAAGGGATAGTTGTAATTTTGGACAAGGCAGGTTGGATCCCAACGCATCTGCATGATTACAGCTGAAGACTGCGAGTAAGAATATGTAGGGAAGTTTGGTGTTTCCATTCCCTGAGATTATAACCTCATGAGCTAAAAATAAACAGAAACCCTGAAACTGCTGTTCTAAAATAACCCGTTAAAAGTGAACCACGCTTACAGCCAGGGTAATGTGATTTCAAACCTGAACATGTTCCATGTAGTGCTAGATTGCATTACAGAAAAATAGTGGTCTTGGTTCACCGGGGCCATGCACCAGGAAAAATATCAATACAAAATGGAAGTATCCAAAGATGGCAACAGGAAGAGGGACGAAGAACCACGACACACACTGGTCAGGCTGCCTGGTTCAACAAGCGTGCTTTAGATTTCAGGAGGCAGGAATGAACTGGCCTTTTATCAAGTTTGGGGCCTAAGGATTTTTTCCACTTCATTTTAAGTTTTTCTCTTTTGCTAGTGACAGCTCTGGAGACATCTGTGTCCTTGTCAGAGTCAGAGAATGAAGCCACGTTGCCAGCATTTGGTTGAAAATGTCAAGGCGACCAGTAATCCTTCTTTCTGTGTCCTGGTCCCCGGTAATCGTGACATTGACATGAACTGGGCTATTGAAAAGATTAAGTCTTCAGTGAGGACTGGAAGGAAACAGCCCTGCAGGTATGACACCTACTACCGCTGGGAAATATATTAAGTATAACTTTCAAATGCCTTGATTTAGGTATCACATTTTCAAAGCTAAATTTGATGGTCAGTCCTTGGATTCACAAAAGTGCTGTGACTGCTGGTTACAAAGCTTTGCATTGCATGTAATGACTTGCTGATTTTATTTGAAGAGGTTTGAGGGGCAGAAATGAGCCCGGCAAGTAAGTACTTCTTGTATAAAACTATTTTGGGAACGACTGTTTTTCACAGTGATCATCCAAGAAATAAAAGTGACCTAGCAAATAAATAGCGCTTTAGAGCTGGAGTTTAGCAATGGGTTAATTTCCTGGCAGTGTTTCAGAACCGTTACTTTATAAACCAATTGCACTTAAAATTTCGTTGCTCGTGTAAGTTCAGGATATTTTGCGAGTGGAACGTTTATAGTCCTGTGTTCCCAGAAGAAGCAGAGCGTTGTCACCACAACACTGCAGCCATTTCTGTCCTCTGTCAGGCAGCCTGATTGTGTCTGTGCCACTTAAACAAAAGACAACCAGGCCATGATTTCCCTTTCTGTTGAACTATGTAATGTGGTTTTGGTCTGTGCTAGCTAGTCCTCCCCCAAAGAGCATTTGGGGCCAATTCAACCACGCTCAGGGGTCAAGGACTGTTTCCAGCATGACAACTGTTTTTGTGGCAGGGGGTTAGCTGCCTGGATGTGAACTGTCCTATACCTCTTTGCCTCTGGGATTTGAAATGGGGCCTGTCCAGTTTTATTTACTGTTTTAAGCACTGGTTATTTGCTCTTTCCCAGGAATTCCTAGACTTGATTTACTTTATTCACATGCCCATATCTGTTTTGAAACTCTCTAGCATGCACTAGGGACAAACAACAGTCCAAAGGGTCAGTGTGCAGGGCCAGAGAAACGTGCCAGTTTTTGAAGAATAAATTAAACTTGACAGTGATGTTTCACATCTGGGATCTCAAATTGAGCTGCAAAATTTTAAGAAACTAAGAACATTTTTCTGTACTGGCTGAAACTTCAAGCAATAATCTGTATGTTTCTTCAAACTCTCTTAAGTTAAACAAGCATAATACAACAATACATGATGGTATCAGATGATTTATGATAATCTTCTCATATCCTCGGTTTAGTTTGCTAGGGAATAATTTCTGAATAAGGACATGTGAAACCCTGGGTTATTTTGTTAGCATCTGTGAATACAAGGTTGTTTTGTCTGTGAAATTCCTCTGAGAGCACTGTGTCAACATTTGTTGTGCAACACTTTTATTTGCTGTGTAACAGGATGAGAACAGCAGTGGGTTTTCCTGTAAATGTGAATTTTTTCTTGGCTGACGCAATGTGCAGAGCCCTGCTGAGAAAAAGCTGGGTAGCAGCTGCATTCCTTGCTGGTTTGATGGGTACTCTTGGGTGCGTGTGCAGGTATGTGTCTGCACACATGTGCAGAAACACTCATGTGCTGGAGGGACGGAAAATGCTTTAGTACTGGCCAACACCACCACATGCTCCCATGGCTAATATAGCCATGGATATTGCAGTCCCCGTTTAGGGTGCAGCTACCTTTTGTATGTGAGCATGCATGGCAGAGAGACTTCAGTTAATCATTCTTGCCCCTGTGGGTACAAACTCAGTGTCAGGACTTGGGCTTACTTTTTTGCCTTATGATATATGTACTCTCTTTCTAAAATTAACAAGATTTTTAAACAACATCTTGAATACAGCAGCAAAACAGCATGAGCAGTCAGTCCTTGCTGGATGCAGTTGTGGCTGGCACTGCTGGCTCCAGCTATGTATTTGTGCCACCTCTTCTTAGCCTAAAAACTGGCTGAAGTCTCAAAGCACTGCCCTGTGCTCAAGTTAATCCATCCTGATCCCCCCAGGGCTTATTAGCTCAGCCACTGTATTACCCTAGCACAGCTACATGGTTCCCAGATCAGGCTGTCTTGTGTCTAGACAGCTTAAAGAGCAGGGAGAGTAGGTATACATAGCCTGAGACCATCTCTGGAACTTGCAGGGATTTGGCCTTCTTGGAAAGGCATTTTATTGATGATCTTCCATAAAATCTGGTAGAGGAAACAATGCAGAGAGAAAAAAGAACAACTCCAACTGTTCCGTAGATAATGCCTCTGAATTTTCCCACTGAGAGTCACAAAACTTCTTCCTCTTGCTTCAGCCAGTGTTCCAAGGATTAGAAACAGTCTGATTGCATCTTGGTGGGAGCTTCATGCAGAAAGACAATACCCAGTATTTGTGTGCTGGGAGCAATGGTATGTACTGAAACAGAGATGGCAAACCTGCTTTTAGGGAGATATCAGCATGTACATATCCTGGGAGATGATCCACAAAAATTCATTCTCACTTGAGAAATGCCAGCTTGGTGTCTTTTCCTATTTGGAGAGGATTTGCAGCAGCCTTTACTGATACATGTGCGTGGACTAATTGCAGAAGTAGAATGCTATAACCTGCTTTATGCATGCGGTAGTAGTTATAGAACTCTCCTCATCATCTGATTTGATCACCTGAGTAACAGTTCTCAAAATACACTAATATTGCATGCGTTTGTTGGTAGCCTTTAGATCGGTAAGACCTGTAGTACGGGCAAGTTCAGTTATCATACATTGTGTAATTATTCAGGAAGCGAGTACTATGATCATTGTAAAAGCCTCAGTGCAATTGCTGTCAACAGTAAAATATAAAACCATGACTTTGCTTTACCGGCAGCTAGTGATCTAGCCTGGTTAAGCTACCACTCTGCTGAAAGCACCATTTGTAGCTGTTTGTCACTGCTTCCCTTTTGCTAAATTTTATTTTGTGTATTCACATTCAATACAGTTCTTAGAGGCTTGAATATAATAGAAATCCATTTACAGAAGTGCTAAAGTGAGTTGATAGTTTTTCTCTTGCCTGCTGTGGGTCAGGACTTTGCCCACTGGCCCCTGACCACAAGAAATGAAAACAGCTGCCTGAGGAACACGTGCAGAAGAGCAAGACCTGGAGGCTGAGGCCTGAGCAATTAACGCATCTCCCGAGTTTGGCCAGAAGATCTGGGATGCCAGCACCATCCTTCTGCTGGTCAGAGACAACTCTTCTGTGTTTTGCAGTAGAGAGAGAGATAAAGAAATCAATAGCAGTTGATATTCCTGCGCCTCCTGTCATACGCAGTAATGGCTCTGTTGGTACTTACAGTGGTGGCTCATCACAGTGAGCAATGCGGCAGAGCCACAGTGTGGTGGAAATGGAGGCAATCAGTAATAATATTATGAATACGGTGATGCAATGGCTTTAGGTGGTGACAAGACCAGGGCAGGAGGTTGTTGATTAAGCTTCTGTTGGGGCTGGAGAGAGAAAAAACAAAGCAGCAATCCAACAGCTCCCAAGCTGGAAAGCAACGGGCAAAATCATCAGCTATAAAGATCTGTCCCCAGAGAAATTGCAAGTGTGTTTTGTCAGGTTATGAACTGTCAAGTGAGTGACAACAGCAGGTTAAACCCTACAAGAAGAGGGGTGGAATAGCAGAAGTGCACTTGACCAAAGCTGTCTAAAGAAGACATTAACAGAACAGGAGAGAAAATGGACTTAGTGGCAGGGAATAAGATACCTGAATAATATACCTTGTCAATGCTATTTACGCCAGGTTTTTAATGTTTTCAAGTTATGTTTTTCTTCAAAACATTTTAGTGATGTTCTGCTTTAGGTAGGGCACTAAACTCTGATCCACTGTCACCTGGGAGGTTCCTGGCCAGGGGTGCAGGTCAGGGAGTGCTTCAGGAACCACAACCCCCTTCTCCATGTGTCCCTCACCCTGAGCAGTGGAGGATACCTATGGGTGCCAGGGGGTGAGCTCAAGAAGCCATGAGAAGCACACTGGGGATATAAAGTCTCCTGTGAAAAAGAAAGAGTTTTGCAAATGGTAGCTCACGCAATTAGAGCTACCATAATTAGTTTAACAACAGCAGGTTGGTGCACATTACTTGTTCTCCTTCAGTTAGTCTCCAGATGCACATTGGTCCCAAATCTTCTCCATGCAGGCAGGCTCCCCTCTGGGAGGAAGTTGGGAGGCTTCTCCCATGTTACTGTATAGGAAGACAAAGTGTCTGTCACTCTTCAGGTGCTAATTTGCTGCTCCCAGATTAGGAAAAGGTACATCAGAAGAGCTTTATGCATTCCTAAGTTTCTGCTAGCTACGTTGTCTGTTCTGCTTGGAAGTAGTCTATGTCTTATGCTTAATCTAGGGTTACTACTAGGGTTTGTGCCAGTCCTGCTGGATCCTTCCCACCTTTGCTTCTGGGGCATCTCCTTCTTCCTTTTCCAGCTTGCCATTTTTCAGAAAGGGAGCCTGTCACGAGGCCATCTGAGCAGGAGTCTATCTACCTGTGTTGTCCCTGCAATAGTATTTGAACCTGTTGTCTATCTTTTTACACCACATAACTGAAGGTTAGATGTCCCAAAGGTATTGGCTCTTTAGTATCTTTCATGAAAATTGGCAGCTGGGTAGAGGAACATCTCTCCTGTGTCTCCCCCAAGGGAAAGGACGCAGTGCAGACTTGTTCTTGCTAATCAGAGAATCTATACAAAAAAAAAAAAAATTCCTAGAAAAACAGGTCTTGATAGTGTGGCTGCTCAGAGTACCACCTCGCAAGGAAGCAGCCAAGGCTAAATTTCACTCCACATGCTGGTACTGTTTACAAAATAGCATTAACTAGGAGGAACTTTTTCAGTGTTACTGTTCTACAAAGGTCCCACTGTCCTTGTACCTGCTGCTCTGCATCAGGCAAGGATTTTTACCGAGCAGTTTGTGATCGTATCTTCCAAGTCACTGGCCTCAGATGATCCCATGAGTCTGGTTCATCAGTATGGATAACAAGTTTACCTTACCTCTATCTGAGTTAAATTTAATCTGCCACAGCGTTGCTCAATTTCCCAGTTGGTTTCTGCCTCTCAGCAGCTTCTTAATGGTAATATTTTTTTTTTAGTTGACTGTCATTTGCAAAAATGTACTAGCTTGCTGTGGGTTTTCTCCTTCATTCTTTGTCCTTCCCTCTTCACATAATATATGAAACTGTTGGCTTCTCTACCCGGCCCTGTGAGGATCTCATCTCGTTGATAATAGGAGCAGATATTTACGATACTGCATGAACATCAACATTAAGATGCTCCCTCTTGAGACATGTATGCATTGCAGGTCTCATTGGGTCTGGCCTCATAGACTGGGAAATGTGAAAGCAAGGCAGACTGATGTTCTTAGTAGCTTAAAAGAGCCCATTTCCCACAAAAGCCTGTTGTCTGCCACAGAAGTGTTGTGCAGCTCTCTACTTCTGCTCTTCACAGTTCAGTTGCCCAAGGCTCAGGTCATCTAATATCAGATTCCTCCCAAGTATTGTGACACATGGTGATGGGGCAAATGCTCCCCCAAAAGAAGCATGTGGTCATTTAGTTCAGGTAAAACAAAGGGGTTTACTGCTCCCTACTATGTAATTTTGCTAAGTGATTGACCTCATAGAACCATGATCCCCTCTTTGTTCTGCTCATCTGATGCGAATTCATCTGACTTTGCTTTCTCACCAAGAAAAAATATCCTGCAGTTCCTTGTGAGTTTAACAACAATATGGTGAAGAAGTGGGTCACAGTGACGGGGGATGCTCCTGCACTGAAAGGGCCAAAGCGTGGTCAGCAGATGTGCACACCATAGGGATGAATGAACAACTGGGCACATTGTTGTCCCAGGCACTGGTCCTACATGATCCTGGTTTTCTTTCATTAAATAGTCATATTCCTTTGAAAAATACTTCTAACTATTCACCTTACTTCTTCCTCCCTCCCAAGCAGTATTAGACAGACAACTGCTTGTTTAAAAACAAATAAACAAACAAACAAAATCAAAAAACCAACTACAAACCAAAAGGCATTATGTCTGTTCTAAAATGTCATCAGATGTCATCGGATTTTCAGGAGGGATGATGGAACTGAACTGCTTTCTGATCTGGGAAAATACAAAACTGTCACCAGTATGTTGCAGAAGTCAGGCAAGGAAAGGACTGCAGTGTCACAGCATGAAGGGGAGCAGACCCTTGCTCGACACCTGCAGGCAGGCGGATAGGAGGGAAAGGGTCTATGAGGTGTCTACAGGGAAGGAGCTGGTTAGGCTGAGAAGTAGGAGAGGAAAAGATGGAGTGGGTAATTAGAAAGAAAAAGGAGAGAAAAAGGATCACTGCAAAGATTTAAATGGGTCAGATAAACAGTGAGATGTCAGGGACTGGATGAAGCATTTGAAATGCAGGCTTCATTAATATTTTGTCTGTCTTATCTCAGACTAATTTATCTTATGGATGTGGAGATCTGTTCCTGCTGATGTATTGAGATGATTATCAGGCAACCTTATCGGGTTTTTGAACTGTTTCTTAAACAAGAATTCTCAACATTTCTTGAGGCCCTGTGCTGGTTTTCTACATTTCCCTGTATTTGAACACATGAATGACCAAGTCACTATTATTTCTGTGCTATCTATCAGGAAATTTCCAGGTGATTTTCTCTTGCCTCCAACAGCTATCACAGAATCACAGAACCACAGAATCACAGAATGGTAGGGGTTGGAAGGGACCTTCGGAGATCACCTGCTCTCCAAACATGCTACTCCTGAACCAATAATACAGAGCAAATAACTGATTAATTCATCTGGCATTTATTTACTTGTTTTCATCTGTAAGTTAATCTCAAACATTTACGATTTGCTCAAAAACCTTAAAAGTGCCAGAAAGCATAAAGGTCAGGAGGTCCTTTCAGTTAGTGCAGTGACAATCTTCCCCTCCAACACGGCTGCCCCCAGAAGAAGGACTCTCCAAGGGAAAGCACGCTGCTCCAATTCTGACTTAATCCTCATGGCCAGCACCACAGAAAGTGAAGTTTTTCCAGCTGAGGGTAGGTTTTATGGGAGGAAGCTACATGTATAGAAGTGACAACCAAGAGAGATGTTTTATCTGATAGATATTTATTGATAGTAAGAAATAATCTGTCACTTAAAAATCATACAGGCTTTCTGCTGGTAGTACTGCACTTGCTTGATCACCCACTTGTTATCCAGCCATTTGTACTTGTTTGCATCTGAAAATAGTCAGAAGACATCAGACTGCCAGGACGGGTACCTGAACTGGTTTATAAGGTACCCCATATGTGAGTAAAGATGCCCCTGTCTGACTACATTAGACAGAGTGCTTACCTGTGTAAGGAAAGAGGGTAAGAGACTTCTTTTATCCAGGAACAGTCATAGGCGATATTGTCCAAAGTTATCTCTATTGGGACTGCATGCCCAACGTCTCCATTTCTGTGAAGGTACACTTTCCCTACAGGTGCCTTCGAGAAAGTTTTGCTGTGGTGGAAGAACTCTATGTGCAATGGTCTGTAAGCAAACTGGTCTTGGCACAAACATAAATGCATGTGACAAAGGCAACTGAGTTACCTGTGCTTACAAATAATGTTAGTTATGACAATGTAAAACGGTGATTTTTCATGAAGTGGTTCTGTGTACAAGAAGCTGCAAGCATAGAAGTCTTCTCATTACTTTAAGCTGGCTTTACTGTTGATGCACATTGTTTTGACCTTTAAGACCTTCAGACTCAAGGACAGGTTCAATGCCGTGCACACGGTTTGCTCAACTGAATAAGGCACAGTAGGAAGAAGCTATTTTATTAAAAGAGAAGAATCATACCTCTTACTCTGTAAAGCCTAATATTTTTTTTTTTCAACCTAAATCTACTCAGTGCATGCATATATTTGTGTGGCTTTAAGAAGAAACTATTTACAATTTCAGACACTGTAATCCATCACTATAAATGCTACTTTGGCAATTGCACTTCAGCAATATATTTTAATTCTGATGAAAATATGAAGTAAACTTGCCAGTGCTAAGTGCAGGGCCTAAGCAAGAGTCTTGTCATGATCGGTAGCCATGAGTGCAGCTCTGCCTAACGAAAAGCCTTGGGCCCTGATTCAGAGCTGACCAGAGCCGATGTACACAGTCCCATCAGCTGCGGTGGACTCCACAGCAGAGATTACTTTTGGTAGAGCAAGGTTTGAAGTATGTCCTGCCCAAGAGTTGACACATTTTGACATATCCCCTGGCAGTAAGCAAAATGAACCATAACATATCTTATTTGCTTTGTGTGTCGCAGGGCCTTATGCTGACAAGGGTGACAGTCTCCCCCTGGCATTTGAGCCACCCGGCCTCGCACTCGGTCATGGTCCGACGGGCAGCAGAGCCGCTCACTTCAGCACAGATCTGGATCCCTCCCTCCTCGCATGGGCCGTCTTCATCACAAACACAGCTGTTGGATGGCGCTAAGCAAAAGTACAGAAGAAAAACACTCAGGATGGCATCCAACTCAACGAAAACCAGATGAAAACGCTTCCACCAAAACCATAGCATTGACAGATATTTTCTGGAGGGTGCTCAGTACAGGAAAGACATAGACTTGTTGGAGTGGGTCCAGAGGAGGGCCACAAAAATGATCAGGGAGGTGGAACACCTCTCCTCTGAGGACAGGCTGAGAGCTGAGGGGTTTTAGCCAGGAGAAGAGAACTCTCCAGGGAGACTTATTGCAGCCTTTCACTACTTAAAGGGGGCTTATAAGAGCGATGGAGACAGACTTTATAGGGCCTGTCGTGATAGGACAAGGGGTAATGGTTTTAAACTGACAGAGGGTAGATTCAGACTAGATACAAGGAAGAAACTTTTTATGATGAGGGTGGTGAAACACTGGCACAGGTTGACCAGAGAGGTGGTAGGTGCCCCATCCCTGGAAACATGGACAGGGCTCTGAGCTACCTGACCTAGTTGAAGATGTCCCAGCTCATTGCAGGGAGCTTGGACTAGATGACCATTAATGGTCCCTGCCAACCTAAACCATTCAATAATTCTGTGATTGATTCTATGATTCTATGACTGAGTCTTTTCATAACAAGAAGTAATGTTAGCTGATATTCAGGTTCAGTGGAAAAAACAGAAGTGGAAAATGAGTGGCGCACTGCTGGGGCTTCCTCTGCAAGGAGGGGCTGGTTGTGCTTGTGGGAAAAGCTTGATCAAGGTGCCTGAGATATTGCTCTCAAAGACTTCTCTGATGTTACTGCTTGAACTGGTTCATGTATCTACTGCTCCACAGTCCAGATAACAGATGAGAGATCTGTCCTTGGACAGTAAGAAACTGATCAGGCAGACACTTAGAGCTGTTACCTTTATTTACATACAGGCAGTTTCACTAAGATCAAAGGATATACTCCCACAAATACATGTATGTGGTTGTATCAGTGACAACAGCTAAATAACCAGGTAAGAAGAAGGTTCCATCTGAGACAGTGTCTTTGTTTTGGTGTCGTATGTTTGGGGTTTTTTGCCTGTTTTTGTCTCTGCTGAAGCTCCAGACAGTTTTGATTATCTTTTTTTTTGTTATTATTTTTGTCTGTTCAACCCTGTTAGACAAAACAGATGAACTCCTATCAAGTAATCTTTTTTATTTTCAAAATATGACAATAACTGTGCCTCTATCTGTGGCACTTCTAAAAACCTAATTTACTCCTTTATCTCCACATTCCTGGCAACCCTCTATTAAATGCAATGTAGTGTAGGACACTCAGGGAAATTAGATCAGGGAATTTGAAAACTTCTACTGCAGACAGATTGCAAAAGACTGGGACTATTTCCTCTGAGGGAAAAGACATTCACCTTTGATCATAATATGAGAAATTGGGGATAGGCAGTGGAGTACAAACAAAAGTAAGTGGCTTTCCTACATAGTAAAAAATAAGACACTCAATTCCTTGCCACAAGGTACTACTGGGGAGACTGGTCAGCAAATTTCAGGAAAGGATTAGCTATTCCTATGGGCAGTCAGGACTACCGCAGTTACCATGTTAAGGAATTTAAAACAAGTAGATGCAGTGAAAAAAGGGTAGGGCAAGGGTGTGAGCCAAAACTTCCAGAGGACCAACAGGGTAACCCACTTAACAAGGACTAGGAATAAGCTTTTACTGTAGGTAGTGCATTTTGTTATGATATCGGGGGGGGTGTGGTGTGGGGGGGTGGTGCGTCTTTTCTGTGATTGAAGCTTCCTGCCACGTTTGGACACCAAACATTGGGCTGATGGTTTGAACCAGCTTAGCAGTGCCTGGTACTTCTGGGAGAGACTGGAGATGACATACCAGGACAGGCTTACAGCTAATGCGTAACTGGAGATAAAGATTTCATTTTGTCACATAAACGATTTTGCTTAAATTGTGAAGAATCACTTACCATCACATTTTTCCCACGAACGGCATGATCCACATGATATTTCAGCTGCCCGAGGTATTTTGCAGTTTTCTTCATTAGTAAGAGAATATTTTCTGCCCATGCACTCCAAGGCATGCATCTTGCAAACAGTTAAAGGTGTGTTTCTCTTGGTTCTTTGATCTGTAGCGCAGGTGTCCAGGGAAGGACTGAAAAACAAAAGCAGGGATGGCGATATTTAAATGTGCTTTATCTTGGTGCCTCTTAAAAAGAGCTGTGGGAGCGGAAAACATTCAGGGTCCGGTTCCATTTTCTCCATTCATTGAGGTACACCCTAAGAGTGCAGCAAGGGAACTCAAGACATAGACATGTGAATAATTCAGACTCTTTCCTTTTCCACAGGATGCTGCCCCTCAGCAGAGCCGGAATCTGTTCCCTCTGAAGGACACGGGATATTACTGGGTATTTGCCATCGGCCTCAGTGGCAGTGAGAGCGAGACTCTAGTTAAAAAGAGTTCAGATTTCAATTATTCTGTATTATGGAACATATGTTTGCACCTAAGTACATACACAGAAAATATTTCATATACACATACATTAAAATATTTTATAAGTATTTCTTAATTATAAGAGATGAGAATATATCTAAAGACCTTTTGTCTCCTGTCCTTAAAAGCCTCAGCTTTTACCAAATAAAATGCTATTCTCCAACATCAGAGACCAAAGATATTTCTGGAAGTAGGTACACATCTCCACAGAAGTTTTATTAAAAACCTGCTCCATTTATCCAGAGCATTTACTTGTTTATTTCTTGAAATTAGGATATTGTTCTAACACCCACAAAAATTAGCTCATAGAAGTGGTACTAACAATTCTTGGAAAACCTTAAACAGTGTTTTGTTCGGGGACAATTCCAGGAAGTTGTTACCATTTGCGTTTCATGCTGTAAGTGTAGGAGGGGAGGAAAACGCCTTTCCATTATTTCTGGATTTTAATCTCAACCCCTAAACTTCTCCACTCGTTCTCAATGCAATCAGTGACATCCCTGTGGAGTGAACAAAAAAAGTGTCTCTCTGGAGCAGAGCATGCCTATAGTCTCCTGGCTGTGCTTCACAGCCAGAGGAAAGGTGCTGCACAGGGTATGAGAGAGAGCAGAGATGCACTACCAGGGAATGGACAGCTTTGAAATACAGCTCTAAAGGCTTATTTTCAGCACAGCTCCTCCTTTTGAGCTCACAAACACTCTCCCACAGAAACTTTTAGCGTCTAATGGGCCAGTTCTGAGGGTCAACCCAGCTACACAGGTGTTGGGTGGGGAGGAGACACCAATGAGGTATGGTCAAATACCCTAATGAGCTCCACGATGCTGTCTGAAGGGGAGGGCAACAGTCTCTGTGAAAGTGGTTTATCAGAGTAGGGTGAGAGGAATCTGGAAGAGGGAAGGTGTGGTAACGAAGTCCTGACTCAAACCTTGCTCACTTGCTGGCCAAGTGTTAAGGTAATCTTTCTTTTTTTCTCCTGGGCATTAGGAAGTGGGTTTTGGTAGATCTATTAATAAGACACTGAGGGAAAGCACCTACTCCAAGCCCTTGGAATGGTTCTTTGACAGCTGATTTTGAAGCCTCTTAAAAGAGCTCTCTTTACAGAAAGTTTAAAATACCTGTAACATACTGCACCTTTAAGATATTTAAAATTTGACAGAGTTCGTCAGCTGAGCCTGAAAACTTTGCTGCGTCTACCTGCAACCAAATATGTCTCCAAAGATTATTAACTGTATTACATCTCCTACTAAAGTTAGCATCCTCAACTTCAGTGGGTCTCTTAATTGCTGTGCTCAGTCAAAATAACAGCCACTAAATCCCTAGTAAAGTTTGTTGCCTAAATTTTTCTTAGTGCTTTTTTGTTAGCATAAAGAATGAGGTTAATGCTCTTATTCTGAGGCACAACAAGAAAACAGCCCAATGGATAGACAACATCAAGCAGCTGATAAAGGAAGCATTTGTCTGTATTACATTGTTTGCTTGTCTGGCTGCACAGCCTATCAGTTAGTGGTGCACTGATTTAAAATGTGAAAGTTATCTTCACAGACAGTGGTATAAGAAAAACTTCATCTTTAAAATTCATCTTAAATTTGGAAGAACAAAATGTGATCCAGGGAAAGCATCTAATCCATAACTAAAATGTTTATTATATTTAAAATTATTCAGAAGCCTTCTTTATTTGCCTGAGTGATAAATTTCAATATCTGAGTCGTAGGGTCAAAAACTTGTACACAAGGCAGCTTAAGTGCACTAATCTGTCTGCTTTGCACCACTTCAGTAACACCCAAAAGCGGGGAGGGAGGCTGATTTAACCAGCTGCTGAAGTTTGAACCCGGGGGAGTTCATGATCCATGTTGCCAGTCTCTCGCTACAGTATAATCCCTCAAACTGTCTTGAGAGTCCTTCACGTATTTGCTATGGCTGGGTCGGCTGGGAGAAAGCCAGAGGAAACCAACATATTCAGATGCATAAGAAAAAGGATGGAGAATCTGTACTTATAAGAGAAAGTAATAATTTGCAGTCATTGCTGAGAAAGGATATTACAGGGCTGGGAGCATCACAGCAGTGCAATAAAATCAGAGGCAAGGAAGAATCCTTGTGTAAAGTGAATGTGAAAAATTAAATACATTTTACCTGACAAAGAGGGCTTGGGTAAGAACAAGCTTTTACTAAAGCATATATTGTGAGAAATGAGATGTAAGTCAGCAAATGCATTCTCTCCCTTTCACCTACAATGAGAGGCAGGCAACTTTTGGTGAAGCTAAAAGGGAAAAATTCAGCATGCTGGAAACAATTTTAACTTAAAATTATATTCAAGACCATGAGTTTCCATATAATACAGGCCAAGAACTCTTAGGAGAGACATAGATGCTATGCAAATAAATGTGGGGGAAAAAGAGGGGACAGTATTTAGAAATTATGAAATCTCATGTTTCACTTTGGAGACAGTCTTTAGCTACTGGAGGCTGAGATTTCATCTGTGTGTAATACCCTAACTGTGCTCTGACCCCTTCCTTGCACTGCGGCCAATTCACATGGAATAGCTGGTGTCCGTACTGTTAAACTCTTTTTGACCCCAAGAGATGGGGACCGCATCAGACTGTCTATTAGGAATGGTCCCTGACCCTAGTAACTCCTGTGCTGTGCCTGGGAATTACCTGAGAGTTGGCTCTTGCCAAAGCTCTACCAGGAGCTGCTTTAGCAATTCAGCAGCTCTGATGCCCAGGATTGTTCCCTGGCTCCAACTGATGATGATAAGACACCATGTCATGAAGGACAAATTACCCCTCACCCACCTGTTGTGGGGTTCTCGTGCTGTCCGTGGAAGTGTCTGTTACTACTTTCTTGGAAACTGAAAGGATGTAGGATGGGTCTGAAACCATGGTGTTCCTGAATTCCCACATGAACTCTTGTTCCCAGCTCTCTTCTGAGCAGAGACTGCTGCTGAAAGTCACTGCCACAGCAAAGCAAGCCAAGTTACTTCTGATCTCTGAGGAAGGACCAAGATCTGCTTACATGCCTTGGTCCTACAGCCTTAACAGACTGGCAGATTAGTCTGCTTTGACAGCTGATGATTAATCCTTCTATTATTAGATGTGTTATTTCAAGACAGAGTGAAAAGATGGCATCAGGTAACAGAAATGACTGTTATCTATCTTCCTGCCATTTTGAACATGATTATAAAAAATAGAAACAGGCAAGTAGTACATTAATTATAACCGAAGCCTGAATGCATAACTGAATGTAATTCATTTAACTGCCAAGGTTATTTTGACTCTGCCCAAGGCCTTCCCTAGCTTTGTGGACTCCCCTCATCTTATATGTAACTAACCTTAACACAGCCATGAACCAGAGGAGGGGTTGTTGCCTCACTTTAATGAGTAATGAGGCAGAAAGAGTAGGACCAGATTATTTAAAATATTTAGGTGATTAAGGGTAGGAACAGAGTCTTAGCAGAGTGGTTACAAACCTGACACTTATCTCCTCATGCAAGACAATGGCCGCAGATCCTAGGGAAGTGCCCAGTGGATCTACAAAACCTGAACTAAGCTCACCAGTTTTAATTTTGTGATGTTCAAAGTGTGCTAATTTTGGCTTAGGACCGGAGTCACCACGCAGGGCACTCTTGAACTATGTGGTGGATGGAAAGTACATGTCCTCCACTGAGCAGTTCTGCTACCTTAAAATCACTTGAGACAGCTTCAAAATTCCTTCCTCCTACTACACAAGGATGACAAATTTGGTGTATTACCCTAGAGCTTTCAAACCGTTCAGCTCCTGATGTGACATAAACCTGGCCAGATTTCATATCCAGAGCTCAAACCCACTGTGATGACTTTATGGGAGACTTCATCCAGTCTATGAAAACCAGCCCAGGTGTTGGAGTGCTGAGCTCTTTGGCATATCGGCCATCAGCACCAGGTGGTCTCAAGGTATCTTCTTGTTACTCCTCTGTTTTGGTTCTGTTACCACCACGTTTAACAAAGAACCGAGACAGTTACTTATCTCCTTACATTTCTCCTGCATTGCTTATTGCAGAATATAGGCTTAGATCAAACAGGAAACAATAAACTCTGGTCTGCAACTTATGAGGTCAGGAAAAGTGATGTAACTGGTCTGTGCAAACTACTGTGTAAATGGGAGATTAGATTATTGTGCCTTTCATAACTCTCCAGTCTCTCAGAAGGGAAAAGAAATCTGCTTTATTTCACTAGCTTACTGCTTTGATGGCTTATGTCCCAAGGGCCTCTGTTCTAACTTTTCCTCCGTCTTCTAAATCTTCAAAATACCATTTTATCTTTTTCCATCTATTTCACAGATCAAGTGGAGCTGAAATTATCCCTTCACCTTCTGTCAACCAACCAAATTCCATCACTGTTAAAACCCACTGACAGTTCTGACAAGGCAGGTAAGTGATGAACAGGACATTGATTGAGCTGTAAAGCAAACAAAGTACAATGCCTCCTTCTCATATGAGTAAAGCTTTCTCATCTGTCATGGACTGAAGACTTAAGAAATTTGATTGGTCTTGAATAAAGTGAGAAAGTCATTGCCAAATTCAGCCTGAACTTACCCACACTCATAGGGCATTTTGCACACACATTGTGACTGATGAACTTTCTCCCATGGCTGACATTTAGGCTCTGTCACTTCTGGTTTCACGCTGGGCACTGAAGTAGAAGAACATATACAGTGCTGTTAAGGGTCAGAAAAACAAGGGCTGAAGTTATCCTGTCAGTTGAGCTTAAAAGGCCCTGAATTATACAACTGTGACAAAAAGTCACATCCTGCATGTTCATTAAAAGTATCTACTGCATGGAAGGAATCAGCACTATTAAAAAGATATGATACACTTTGCAAAGTTACTGTTCAGTAATTTATCCATGGGTCATGAGTGAGATGGAAGGAGACAGGTACTATGTTCAAGCTTAAACATTCATCAAATTTCTGCAGCAGCTGGCTGTTTCTGCTAAACTTAGCAGTGCTGAATCATAGCTGGCAACAGCTTTATCATTAGGTTTCAGAGTTACTGGCTTCACTATTGTCACTAGAAAAGCTAAGACACTGAAGTCCTATGTAGAAATGTGAACCTGAATATCTTTGTGCACTGATGGTAATGAAAACTGCAAGTTTCATCCTTAGTCCTCATTCTGCACTAACTTTAAAAAGAAGAGCAATAGTGATTCTTGGGGAATTTTCATGATTGCACAAGTACTGTTCTTTGAGTGCTGAGTTGTATTCCAAGCTTGAAAATGAAACAGGCCTTTCTAAACTTTCCTCTGGAGACTTCTGTAACGAGTAAGGGCAAAACTTTGCTAAACTTGAATGGACACACTTTCTGAGAAAGCTTTATTCTGATTTGTGTTTTAGATTAGGTGTCTGTAGTTTTCTATTTTAACATGAAAATTTAATACCCTTGAACACTGTTGTTTTAAAAAAAAAATGTTGAAAATCTCCCTTATGGATTAAGACTTGCCAAGCAAAATAGACAGGCAGGAATTGCCAGCGAAGAAAAAAGAGTTGCAGTGCATTGCAATACAGACAGTAGGCATAACCCTGTCTTCTGCAGAGGGGAAAATTTCCACCAAAAATCACTTCATTGCCTCCATCCTTGGGGCTGTTGCTTATATAGTTGACGGTTACCGACACTATTGCTAACTAAATACTGTCACCCAAATGTATGTGTGCCACTGTGTCTGTATATACATATCTGCTTAATTTTTACCCTTCTTATCTCATATTCCTTGTTTTTTTAACTGTTATTCTAATTGTTTCTAATTGTTGTCCCTTTTTTGTTAACTTTTATACTAACGTGACGCTCCCTTACAGCCAGACACAAACTGTTCCTAAAGATGGAAGCATTTGAAACTGTTTCTAATTATTACTGGAATTCGAATACATGATGTAACAAAACAAAACAAAACCAAAAAAAAGATGAAAATCATCCACTAAGGTTAAGCCAAAGGAGTAATTGACAACAGTACTTTAGCACTGGTATTTTAGCAGCAGTGAGCTGTTTATGTACAGCTATGGTATTCCTTCTGAAATCCTTACGCGTCCTGTGCATGTGGATATGACACAGTGGCAGACGACTTACACTGTGAATCTCACAGGACCATTGCCTTTTGAGGTCTAAGCCTGACTGTCACCTGCCTCTTCCCTCAGCTCAGGCAACCTCCAGCAGCAGTTGGCTGATAAGGAGAGGACAGACATGAAATGTAGGAGACATGCCTAGTCTTCTACAGTGGTGGCTATTGTCCCCAGGCAAGGGTCTCCCTTGGGATACAAGAACATCTAGGACCTCAGGTGAGGAGCTGACTGGCCTGAAGCAGCAAGGTGCTTAGATGTCTGTATGTCACTGACCAGCACTGTGGGAGTGTGCAAGAGAAAGCCTTGTCTGCCTTCCAGGGCTGGAAAAGATGACCTGACAAAGCTGCTGCATGCTACAGCCCGTTTCCCTCTCTGCCAGTGCCTGCCAGTATCAAACCAGAGCTTAAAGAGCTGTTACCATGAACTTGAAGCAGTATTTTCGCATTGCTTCCAGTTCCTGGAGATTTACTCCCTATCAGCTGTGTGACTGTTGGATGAGCAAAAGGAGTCATCCAGCCCTGTCCTTCTCTGCCAGCAGAAGCTGTGGTGCACTGAACAGCTTCCAGATAGGAAAACCACATCTCTAAGGTGCAGCTCACATGGCGGTGGTGGTACACAACATGTGTGGAAAGTGAAGTATCCTTGGGTGGCAGAACAGGCAGCGTACATCCCAGGAAATCTCTTAAAATATTGTTAGTGACAATACTTGATAGCAATAGTGGAGTGGGAAGCAAAAAGCCGTAAAGAAACCTCAGCAGAAATATCTTAGGGCATCTTGTTTAAACAGCCCACAGAAAACACATGCTCACGTTTTCTGTGTTTTCTGCTGGTGATATAAGTACGGCTTCTCTATCACTATATCAGCTATAGCTTTGTCTATATCTTATCTACATCAGCCATAGTCTGTCCAGGAAAGAAATTCCTGCATTGCACTTGGAGGACTGCAATGGCTTACCTGGTCTCTTGCACTGGATAGTCTTCATGTCAGGAGACCACTTGAGACTGGGCTCGCACAAAACTGAGCGTGCCCCTTCTAAGTGCATGCCGTGTGGGCAAGACAGAGTTATTCTCTCACCAATCTCATAGACAGGTTTCCATGGCTCTCCTTGCAAACCCCCCTCCAGGACGGGCAGGAGACAAGCAGTTTCTAAGGATTGAAGCATTCAAGATAGCGACAGTGAATCAGTGGATTGCAGAAAGCAGTCATATATTGTATCTTCTCTTAAATTCCTTAACAAATTGAATGGTGTGTCTAGCTGATTTTCCTGTAGACACTTATCAATCACGTTAGCACAGGATATTGACTCATCACACCAGTCAAACATGTGCGATGCCAAGTACAGAGTGACAATATCTTCTCCTAGTGCCCGCAGGTCCAGCACTAGGTTGAAGAGGGCTTCTCTGTTCTTAGGACCCATGCTTCTGTTGGGGGTTCATACTAGAGAGTAACATCCTAGTAAAGAGGCGCCATACATACAGGACCCTGGGAGACCATGTAGTGATACAGAAAGAGATGGCATTTAAACAGTGTGGACTAGCATTTGTGGGCAGTCAGTCCTGGTTGGAAGGAGGAAAGGATGGTGTTACGCTCCAGGTCAGAAAATTCTCAGGTCTATCTGATCATGCTTGAAGTTGACTCACAAATAAAATGTGCAGGGGAAAAAAAAAGAAACACTAATGGTTACTGACTGAGTTAGAGGAAAACAGTGAAGTGAGGAGATCATCCAAGAGGTTAAGTGATCCTTGGAGCTGTGTTATGACAAAGCAGTTATTTGAGAATTTTGTGGTTGCCAAGTGCTGCCCATGGGACCTTTTCCTCTGTTTGTTTTAGACATAGACTCAGCCCCATGGTTCTTGGATATAGCCGCAGGACTGAATTGAGCAAAGAAGTTTGCATCCACAGGAAGCAATTCCTGGACTGGAATTTAGTCTCCCTCACTTTCAGCCTTCCTTAAAAATGGAATTTATGGGCATGTTTCTATTTCAGTATTACAATATCTGGATGCAAAATAAAAGTCAGTTTAGACCTGATTATGTCTAGGAAACTGGGAAATGCAGGTGTTTATTTTTCCACTGTCGATGTTAGAAAGAGATGTTTCACTGGAATTCAGGAATGGAGTTTTATTTCAAAACAAGAATCACTTAGACATACCCTGGCAATACCTGTCTCCAACTTGCCACTGTAAATTACTGCCACACTTAGCAACAGGATCGCCAACAAGAGAATATCCATGTCTGCAAGCATAAACAATGCTTTTCCCAACAGGGTATGAGTTTTCAGCATTCTGAAAAAAGAGGAACAGGAGAAATTTTGGATATACAATCTAAGAACCACCAGCAGGTTTGAACTCCCTTTAATTCTGGGATGTAGTAGCTGAGGACAGTGAGAAGTATTAATGTCATTCTACAAGGCACTAATGAGAGTGTCTGTAATATTGGGGGCAACTGTGATGTAAATGTGATCAAAATGGAGACGATGCTACCAATAAGTTGGTAGAATACAGAATAATCAGGCTATCTTAACTTAGCAAAGGGAGGGTTAGAGTTGAAGGTACCTTGTGACAGGGCTCTGGCAGTGGTACATCAGTGATGAAACAGCGCTCTCCTGCCAGTGTATTAACTGACTGCAAATACGGCTGTTATCAAGCATTAGAGGGGGAACATAAGCTCTTGAATAGCCTTCCGGGGGCATCAGTGGATAGTATATGCCTTTGCTAATTCTTAGGATGGCATATTATCAGCTTGCTAAAGGTTAATGTGATATGGTCACTTAGAAGAGCTGGATTTGAAGACAAAGGTCTTTTCTAGTTTTATATCCCACTCGGTTCAAAGGAGAGATTTTTTGAAAAATTGAGACTATGCCACAAGTTGCAGCGGTTTACCTTTGGTTTGTGAATGAAAAAATTGATATGGGAGACAACTATTGATTACCAAGAAAAAAACGCTGGCAAAAGAGGGAGCACAAAATTTTGTCTCTCTGCAGTCGTGCAGAGACAACTAATGGATTTTGAATTAATCTTTTTATCTATTTATTGAGCAAAAAGACTCTAGGCAGCCTTGCAACATGGAGAAGGCATAAACCATTCTTCCAAGGGAGGAATTTAGTCTCCCTTGTTAAATAGGCCCAAGCTACAGTCAGTCAAATAAAATACCTTGCCAGATCATAGTTTCACTAGGGAACAAGAAAATGTTATGGTGAATGAAGAGTCCTAAAATCTATGTATAATTTTGCTATGGACTTGCTGGATGACCTTGGACAGTTTACTTTCCGTGCTGATTTTTCTCTAGTTTCCCATGCTTTAATATGTAACTCCTGTGGCACGGAAAATTTTTAATATGTTTATAAGGTAAAGGACAAGTAGATTACTTTTCTCTGTAGGTATGATGGTCCAGAAAAATGATTTTATTTTGGTTTTGAGGGTGGGGCTTTTTTGGTTTTCTTTTATTTTTAGTAAGAATTCTTGTCTGATGTCATGTAAACTTCAGCCATGGAGAAATGCTGAGAGAGCTGCTATACAGTAGCTCTGATACTAATCTTACCAAGATAAATACAAATTTGTAAGTGAATATCTGTATTAACTGTCATAGACACACTGCAGGTAGGCATAGGACAGATAATAAAGTACTAGAAATAACTTACTTGAACAAAGCCATTTTCCAAGAAAGGAGGAGGTGAACAGAATTCTGTAGGAGTTATGGATAAATCAAAACAGTGTGGTTCAATCAAGCTATGAAGCAAACAAAAGTACTATTTAGTTTGAATTTAGTCTCCCTTCCTTTCAAAATTCTACACTTCTCAGTGAAGCCCATTTTCAAGACTATTATGCATCCCACTTATATCACAATTATATTTAAGTCAGGCATTGCCAGGCTACCTGAGAGAATGCTAAATAGAATGGTGTCAAGTTTACTGGCTTTTACCCCATTTTCTAGTCTTACCTTGTATCAGATTCACAGCTTCAGAATTTCATTTTGTTTCAACTTAAATATGAAAGCTCCATAACTGATCTTCTCCCTGAATTCAATAGCTTATGTACCCTTCTGAAACAAATTTTTAAATCTTCCTGCAGTAATGCTCCAAGTGTGGGGTTTTTTCTGCTTACCGAAAATGCTGCAACTCTTCATCTTCACATGATCTGCTTTCATGCTGCTCTCCTATGCAGGCCTTCCCACCACCACGAGGGGAGGGGTTGTTGCAGGCTCTATTCCTTGATCTCCTTCCCCCGGAACAAGGACTCCAGGAAGACCAGCAGCTCCAGTGTCCATCAATAACACCTATATAACATTTGGGATTATTTCACATTAAACCACTTTGCAGGTTTTGTTGTCCTTTAAGAAAAAAAAAAAAGCATGTGCTGTTCAAATCTAGTGATGACCCAAACTGTGACCTTATAAAGAATTCCAGATTGGAATGATCTAATCTTACCCAAACTCATCTTTTACATAATTCCATGGAGTCTGTAAATTAGCTACTTTTATATTCTCTTAGACTGTGATATCAGATATAAATAATTAAAAAAATTAAACAGCAGAAGTTTTTTAAGTCATTGATATTCATTTAGTATATGTACTTATTTATAGAAGGTTACATTTTGAGTGGTTAGTATTGTGTACTGCATTTAACAATAATAATAAAAACAGTTCTTTGTTAAGTACTATTTGGACATATTAAGCAAAGACTCAGGCTCAGCATGACCGTCCCCATGTATGTCTGCAGCAATATCTGACCCAAGCAGCCACTGCACATCAGCCACTCATTGAGGTTGTGCAGTGGGACAAACAGACTCCCGAAGCAGGAAAGCACACTTTGCCACTTCTAAACTCTCACAAGTTTAAAAAGTGCTGACCTGGCTGATCTTGCACAAGAGTTCCTAGCTCACAAGCTGCTCCAAAGGTGTACGGCTTGCAGTAACACACACACTGAGTTCCTTCCACGGTTGCCTCACCACCATTCTGGCAAGGCTGACATTTGCAGGGATCATTTTCAGCCATATATTCTTCAATGGCTTGTTTTAGGTAATGCTTTTTGACTGAGGAGCAGGGCACTTCCTTTACCAGCTCATATAATGGTGTTAGCTACACAGTAGAGAGACATTTATATTAAATAGTTATAGTTGGGATATAAGAGTTTATGAGCACATTTTGTCATGTAAAATAATTTGTGAAGTATGCTCCTGCAATGCTCCAGCACATGGGAGTTGACAGGTGCTCTAATTTGCTAGCTAGCTTACTAAAATCTTATGTTAGTATTTAAAGTTAGCCTTTTTCTAAAAAGTCAGCTCTGCTTAACAGCATCCCTTAAAGCTAGTGGTAGATTACTCATGGTTAAACATATTTGAGCTATGAGATGACAGTTGAGATAGAAGTGTAACACAGACCACCGATGTATAGTAATCTGAATTCTCACCCAGCTATTCCCAGCCTAAAAAACTGGACATTTAAACATCCCATTATGGTATTTCATTGAGCAGTGACGGAAGGTAAAAATAACCAAAAACATTTTGCATTCCTATTGTCTATTTTATGATATTCTGTGTTTTTACATTTAATTGAAAACTTCCTAACAGAAATCTTTTGGGTTTATACCATTCTTCAGTATGTGGGCAGTTCCCAAAAGGGACTTAGGCAAGGTAGCAGTGAATATAGTCATGCCCAGTTTATGAGTGTCTAGCTTCCAGAATCTCCAGTTATGCCAAATTTATGGATGCAGAGAGAAGGAGAAGAGATAAAAAGGATACACAGCAGTTGGCAAGCTGAGTGGAAGCCACACAGACCCACCAATATGCATTTCAGGAAAGAGGCTATCTGAAATCCAGGCTTTCTCCAATGCTAGGGTGACCCTCTCTTCTTAAGCAGAACACCACTAAAGTCACTGAGGCTTGTAAGATTGTAGGTATTGACCTGCCAAGGACGTAGATTCGTGATGCAGATGATCATGTCAGCTTCATGGAGTTTTCTTCCTGTGAATTTTTCTTTTCTTTTTTATAAAGTGATCTGAGAACAAAATGATTGCAGACTACAGCCTAATTGACCACCAGCTATAGCTTAATCATTTCTCCCCTTGAGATGATCCCATCTGCTCGTCTCTGCTTCAGGAAAATAGCCTTACCTTTTGTTTAATTACTCTGGGATAATCTGTCACGGAACTGGCCCAAAAGGAGTATCTCTGACTGTTCCCAGCAGGATTATTCAGTTCTAGATAACTAAGGCCAGCAACAGCACCTGGGCTTCCTCCTTCTATGTAGGGGTCTCCTTTAATTTTATTACCACTGCTTCCTGTAGATTCAGGATGGGAAATACAGAAAATAACATCATTGCTATATTTACAAATGGAAATGGGAACAATACATGCAAAAAATATACTAGCAAGCAGTGAAAGGACTCATCAGTGCAGAGATAAAGAGCCTGGATCAAGAGCTCCTACATGGATAATATATAAGAAGTACCTGGTTTTGCAGGTGCCTTGGCAGACCTGGCTTAGCATGTCCAGAAAAGTACTAGTTACTGGGAAAGCATTAGCAGTGATTGATGGGTGTTGAAGAGACTTGTAAACCAGGCACTTGGTGTCTGGGTTCAGTGTGTTAAGAGTTCAACAAAGCTATCAACACCTGCTCCTCATTTTGACAGCTCTTTAGGAGGAGGTGAAAGCTGGAGACATGTCAACTGTACGAGTCACTGTTGAACATTTACCTGAAGAGGTCTGTAGTAGTTCATCCAGTTTGGAGCACTTTACTTTCTTCTTTTTCACAATGAATGCGTTCCAGCCTGATGTGGTGCACTCGTACATGTCTGTTATGCTCATACCTGCAGATAATTGATCCATTAACAATACTGTACACAGAAAGTGTGTTGGATTAATTTCCAAATTTCCTATTGACTTGAAATATGTTTTAGAAAAAAAAGAACCATGAAGGTTCTTTTCTTCTAAATTAGAAGGCAACTAACTGGCACATCCTGTGGGAAGGTCCACGCATTGCTAAAAGCTCTGGATAGAGGCTGAAAGATGGGAGGTGTATATGGGAAAAGTTTATTGTTTCTTTTATCTCTTTTCTGAGCAATCCCTAATCCTGCAGTACTGCTCCCCACGGAGTCCCATCATATCGGTCACTCTAATGTTTGCTATGTTTTTAACTTATTCTGCTTTACAAAGTTTTACGCAACCTTCATCTCCAAGTAACTTTTAAGCTTTAACATTATTTAAGAATTAGATTGCCAGCAGAATTCAAGTTTAGCCTGATGAGGTCCTGAACCAACTATCGAACCTTTGCTACCCTGCGCACTGCAAGTCGCAAATGTGGATCTAGAACTAAATGTTGTGGTTTGAGCACTTTTTCTAATCTTCTTTGTTTTCCCTGTGAAGAGAATGTGGTGACTAGTAGAAGTGTCTTATTTGATTTTAGATATTAGCTGGGAGAACATGCAAAGAAATTTTTATTCTTGTTTATTTACTTTGTTTCTTGTAACAAATACTCTAGTACTCTACCTTCTGCTTTCATTTTGTCAGTATCCATATAAAAAATAACTTTGTAATGTCCTCCTAGAGATCCAGAATGTAAGAAATGAGTCCCAAAATGTTCAATAAGTCTTCGGTAGACATTGTACTCATAGATGACTGGAAGGTTGGCCAGTTCCTTCCAGAAGGGCTCCGCAAGAGTGAGAAAGTCTGGGCGGTTGTTAATAAACTGAGCAACTTCCACACTGTTCTCAACAACCATTAGCTGCTTACTCTAGGGGAAAGAAAAGATGCCAGTCATGCTCCATGTCACTATTAGGGTGGTTCCTACTAGCCAGATGACATGCACGTTATATTGACTACTAACCAACAGGTTTACAGAGCTGTTAGATAGTTCTAAGCAACTCAGTGAATGCAAAAAGAATATCCTGAAGTTAGGAAATATCTCTTGGACCTTTATTTATAAATGCTGTATCACCTTTTTTTTCCTCCTATGTACCTGAAAGCTAGCATAAGGACAAACAAGAAGGAAAATATCATTCTTCAAAGGTAATCGTGGTTTCCAACACCAGCAGCCTGTCAGCAGCAGGTTAAACAACCTTGTCTGAAAGCAAATCAAAGGCACTAGAGAGGTCATGTTTGCACCCTGTTTTGTCCAGAGGGGCCTGTCTTTGTACGGGGCTCTAGCCTTTTTGCTGCTGTTGCTGAATTATAAAATCCTATATGGCTATACAATAATGGTCACCTCAGCCTCTCAAAGTTGCTTTTGAACTTTGTTATGCTAAGTCTCAAAATATGTCATTGTTAATGCAGTAAAATGAGCTTGTCCTCTGTTAGCTTAGGGGCCATAAAATGTATAAATTTGTTACTTGATTTTATTTGCTATAAGATAGAGGTTATATTTCATAATTGAAAGTTACTCTCAAATTATTTATCTAATGTTCTTTCTTAAATAAGTCAAAGGCAGAAGTACTGTGACTTCCTGGCTGTTTAAGATATCAGATCTCTCTCTTAAAGGAGTTCTACTAGTGGAAAATGTATTATAAAATAAACTAGCTTTTAGCACAGAATTGTTTCAATTTTTTCACTCCAGGATACTGACAGAGGTAATAGAAAAAAAAAAAAAGTGCAGTAAATCATTAGAAGAAAATGGAAAAGATTAATCAATTATGAGAAGAAGATGACGTTTTTCTTCCTCAAATAGGGAGGAAAACAGTTAGTAAATAAATAAATTACTAATAAAGAGGTAAAATGGAGAAAGTGAAAACAGCAGCCAACCCTTCTTAATTGATAACCAAACCAGTGATCTCACTGTAAAGGTTTTATGGGATTTTTTGTGTCATGCACTTTGTGCCAAAAATATCTGGATAAAGTAAATATTTGCATTGCACTGTAAAAGCACATAAAAAAATAGTGAAAATGTTTATGCAAAATGCTAAGCCACAGTGACGACTTATACATACCTTTTGACTGTGTTGCAGAATTTTATTCTGTGAGTAACTGTGTCCATGGTTTGAATTTTCATACCTCTCTGTGTGTTTCATGTAAGACCAGCTGCTGTTGAAAAACTCATAACTGAAATCATTCTGAATTTTAACCTAGCAGATGAAAGATAGAATTCTGTATAAAGAACTTCATGAAGGATATTAAAAATGATAACTTGTAGAGTAGAGCAACTCCTCCCTGATGCACAAAATCTGATGTGTTCTTCAGGCCAAATCCATTTCAGATTTCATAAAAAGTACAGAACGTTGTTGGAAAAGCATTACATATATACATATATATTTGTATATTAAGTATTTACATTATAAAGTAAAGTACATTAAGGATTGCTTGGTATGCTTTTGATAAACTTGAGATGAACCAAATCTCTGAGACAGTGGCTTCAAACAAAGCATAACTCTGGAAGATCTCCACAAAGCACCTCAAAGCCTCGTGCACATAAAATTTCTTAGGGTGATTCATGCCACTACTTAGGCTAAGGAGATGTCTTTACATTCAGTCTAACTGTGAGAGAATTAGAAATCACATCCAACGAATCACATTTTTTTTCCTCCTATTTTAGCAAGATTGCTGAAGTTTACACCGGTTTGTCTTGCAAAATAAAAAGTGACTGCAGAGAGGGAACAGGTGACATTCAGCTGTGTTTAGGGAAACCTACCTGCCAACAGAGCCTACAGGCTTTGCATCATTCTGCCAGTTCTAACCATGACTCTATATATAAAGCTGTGCTTAATGGAAACATACCTGGAAAGTATAAGCAAGAACGCTTTCACTCAGCCTGTAGTATTCTCTCCTATCGCCGCTAAAGACCTTTCTGCATTGTCCTCCAAAGCTTTTTGTATGAATGACTCTTCCCCTAGTCTCACTAGTAATGACGTCAAAGCTATGAGAAGAAAAATGTGAAAGATCATTAAGACAGAAAGGCAGCAAATTATTTTACAGGAGGTGAAAATTACAGAGCCATTATAACCGAATGCTGTATCTGCACATTAAGATCATGAACTGATTTAGCCAAGAAAAGGGGATATTGACTGATAGACCTCTATACCTGCAGAACTGCAGTGTGCACAGCATTTTACAATATGGAAAGCAAAATGTTGCTCTTGATTTGTCAACAAAAATGAACACATATCACTATCTCTTAACATTAAGATATGCATATCTATTACAACTGATTTTATTAAGTTTTATTGTTCCACCAATTAATGCAACACAGAAACACCAGGGCATCCATTCCAAATGTTTTTGTATTATATGTAAATTATGTTGCATACCAAGTGATACAACTATGCTAAAGAAACTTAAGATAATTATTTTGCTAGGTTGCAGATGGGATGTATAAACAGAAATCCATATGGATCCACAGTACTAAATGCAACAGCAATGAACAAGAAGAATGAGCATTGCTGGCTCATTTTTCCTGTGCTGATGATTATGTGTTATTGGTTGGCATTTCTTTTCACATCTTAAAAGATGTTCTTAAATAGCAGAAATTAATGATAAAGAGCTCTATTCTGTGCTGCAGATCAAAGGGCCTGTACGTCCCAGCTGCACTGAGCCACTGGTGTGATGGAGGCACTTGCACTGAACACTTGCCTATGGGATGTTTTACCATAGGCCCAGTAAGTCTATCTGTACAGCCACAGCTTGTAAATGCAACCAAAATGTAAAGCGTTCGGCACCAGTACTACCGAGCCCAGCACAGAACATTACCCTGCTCCTGTAAGTTCTGAATTCGGAGGCGTTTTATCAATATCACATACAGTCATCTTCTCTTCACATCGATCTTCATCGGCACCATCTTCCTCACAGTCCTGATCTCCATTGCACACAAGAGATCTGCTAATGCACTGACCTAAATCAGAACAAAAATGCATGGGGAAATAAGTGTTTGTTCATTTTAAAATAAATCACCTAAATTCAAAGCAAAAGCCCCACTTATCTACTACGTTAATTAGCTTGTTCACTCCCACAATGAACAGTCTGTGCCCAGGAGGGCTTGTGAAACAACAGTAAATGTAGACATGAAGAAATAGTGTATAGTACACTTGAGGGAACCACAGACATTCAAGGTTTATGATATATTAATGAAACAGTTGACTTTTAGATTTGTTTCCTGAGCTTTCATCCTTTGACCCTATCACTTGTGATTAACTGTGATTATCTCACTGGTAGCACCAAAACATATTTATCATATTCCTCTGTGATAAATGTCTACCCACTAAGGTGATGTGCTTTTTTGGTGAAGATAATGGAAGCTGCTTGGATACTAGCACCATTTTAGGGAGCGTTAGTCGCCCAAGCGATTTCCAAGGTGTTTGGACATAGCCTAGAACAGCTTTGAACAATCACATCTAAGGTTGCATTCATTAATTACGTTCTCATAATGAAAAAAACTGTACTCTGGAACAAATTAGTGAAGCAGAATGACTTAGAGAGGCTACCAGGGCTACACCATATTATCTGCAAAGCTTTGCAATGCTCCAGATTAAATTATAAATATGCGTAGTAGGCTGAAAAAAAAGGAAACATCCTGCTAAATCAAATTTATCTGTAGGTCAGGGGTCCTGTACAGCAATTGCCCGTTTACTAAATTTTGAAGATAACAAGGTTATCTTCTTAACTTTATGACCAGAACATGGTGGAAAAGATCTTGGATGGTACCTGAGAAACACCTGAACCGATCACCACAGCCATCCTCTGTTGGGCATCCCCTTGTGGGTGTGCATGGTCTTGTTTCAAAGGCATCCCCAGAGCAGGGGTTTCCCCCATACTGGCCATAAACTGCTACTGTTCGTCTCCGAATCTGAATGCAAATCAAGGGGAAATAGAAAATCCAGATGCAAAGCAGGAATAGTTTACTAGTGCCAAGACAATGCTACCACTCTACTGCTGTAAGGAAATGAGACATTGACTATTTTTTTCTGAGAACAACCACCGTTGGTATTACCACAATATGGTAACAAACTCTCAAGTTAATAGAAGGACAACTGTTTTATCTGTAAGGTCTTTAGACTGATGCATAAGCTTGGCTGGTTTGTTCAGAAATCAAGAACCAAGAGAAAGCTGCTGACACATTTCAGTTTTGTTTTACCTTTTTAATAGGACCAATCATGCCTGATACAAATTTGCTGAAGTTCTTCAAAGTAAACAATGTAATTAAGGAAGATGATAAAATCTAACATAAAGTGGGCTACTTTTTGCTTCTAAAAAGAATAAGTACAGTCTCATGGCGCATCTTTAATTTTGACTAATTCCTCCCTAATTGATGCAACATCAAAGTAAATGAGAAGGAAAATCAAAAGCAAGTGTCTTGCACACCAATAGAGTTGCACTGTAAAAATCATCAACTTGTTTTTGTTGAGGATAATACTTTGCAACCATGTTTTTTTCTAGACATATGACTCCACTAATGGAATTGGTACATACTATCACCAGGGGAGGAATGTGTAGTTTAGTGAACAGTTCAGTTGAGATTTTTGGAACTATAACCAAAATAAAAAGTGCACAAATTATTTTACAACACGAATATCATAGTTTTAAAAGGCAACATAGAGGGACAGGCTGGAGGATTTCCATTCTGAGTTCTTTGTTGTTCATCCTTCTCATTCTGCTGAGGCTTTTCTCTGACACCTGATTTGGGGTTTTAAAGATATATCAGCTCCTTAATTACTGGGAAAAAAGCATATGCTTGTGAAGTCATGAGAACAGAAAAAGTGTGTCTATCTATACCTGTTTCTGAGTACAGCCGTCGCACTCAGACCAAGGGCCAAAAGAATTCCAGCGGCAATGGACTCGGGGAGAAGGGCTGCTCCAGTAGTATTTTTTGCATTAAAAAAAAAAAAAAAAANNNNAAAAAAAAAAAAAAAAAGAGAGACACGAAAATCATCAGGGATTTCCATCCATAAGCATTAGTTCAAAACTTTCCTAAACAGCAAAGCAGGCCTTCAATAAAAATTAAGGGCATGATGAGGTTCCCTCTAAAACCATTGGGAATTGCTTGTCATGTGTAAGACTGAAATCCATTCCTGCTTGGGCTTTCTGGTCACAGAACAACAGAAGAAACTAGACACGTTCCCCCACCCTGAATATCAGCAAGGACTTTGTGCAGCCGTATACCCACTTCAAAGACCAGCTTCACACTGCAAAGCGGGGAGAGGTCAGATCATGTCCCGAGATGGGCAGGGAGCGGTCGGGGGCTGTGTGTGCCATGGTGTGCAGCAGACCTTCCCACAGCAGCTCTCAGACAGTCAGCTGGGAAATGGGAGGCGCTAAGGGTGCAACCTGCCCCCAGGACCGGGGTTGGCTTGGGGTAAGCTGCGCTGTGTTTCACAGATGTGTGTTGCTGTGGCTCAGACCACCGCTGTGTGCTCTCTTCCTGAAGGGTGGCTGACTCCTCTGGGCAGAGATAAAGGAACACCATGATGCCTCACTCTTGTCACCGCTGATGGCAGTGGCAGCACTGACACCAAACAGGATCTCCTCTCCCAGGGAATATATCTGGACACCCCTTTACACCCTGCCCTATGTTACGCATCAGAAGTTTTCTGTTAATTTATACATGTTTAGTCTTCAGCATGTAATTTACTAAAGAAATATTCACCTGGAAAAAATGGGAAAGAATCCTGAAACTTCCAGCAATAGAAAAATCCCCAGCACCTGAAAACAGAGGAGCAAAAGCAAACTTACTTTGCTTTTCTGCTTTTTCTGTTAGCTCATGCAGCTGTTTTAACTTTCTGCAATCTTTACATGGGTCAGCTCAAGAAATTAAGGAGAACATCACACTGATTTTCCTCAACTTTGTTGTGCAAGCAGTTGTTTTTTAGTTTTCTTTCTTGCAATATTACATTTTCAGCTAAGCATTTGTCCATATAAATTAATATTTAATTGCACTTGCCATATTCACTTCATCAGTACAAATTAAGTAAGCAATAGCCTTACCTTCATGTTTGATGAAATACTCAGATATCCAGCAATTACCAGTGAAAATGGACTTCCACTCAATTCAGCAGCCAAAGGAGTCAGTCAGTCTGTCTGCTGCTGTACGTCTCCTCTCACTCTGCCTTGCTATTCTGCTTTTCTTTCCCTAAAAAGGCTGAATATTGCTGAGGAATTTTCATCTTAACCCATCTAGACCTCTCCAGGGACACAGCCTGCTTTGGGAGCTGCTCAGTGTTTTTAAGACATATAAATCAAGGCTTGGATGTACTGTCTGGGGCTGGCATGAATTTGTGAAGAGGGCTTACTGGAAGAACAATCATCTTTTCCTTATCTTCTATCTCACAGTTTCTTTCCTCTGAACAAGATTTTTCAGACATCCCAGGCCAGTCCTGCTGTCAGATACACTACACCAGAGCTGAGTCCCCATCCTCAACAGGAAGAGCTCATCTAGAATTAAGCTGACGTTGCCAAGGTTTGATTCCGATGACAAATCTTCAATCTCCACTATTGCAGTTGTGGTGATGGATCAGAATGCAAGTTTTAGCCAATATTGGCATGGTCCTGCCTGTGAAAGACTTCCTAAGATCGTACACAGACCCTAGTTTCAGTGACACATCAACAGCTGGCCTTTTGTGGGAACACTCTTACAGAAGTAAGAGCACTTCACTTTCTCTTTCCTTACCCTGCCATGCCCTTTTATTTTATTTTTTTTACTTTTTTCACTTTCCAGATCTGATCCATCCCAGTAACAAGAACATGCCACTGCAATTTCTGTGAATTTATCCTAGCGGAGCCTGGATGAAGTCCTCATGGGAAAGCTGTTTTTCTGTCTGAAAACTCTTCATTTACTACATCTCAGATAGTATATCTATTTTGAACAATCTAACACAGTCCTCAGAAAACCAAATGCTTCATGTCACAGCATCACTTCCTGGTGACTTCATGACCCTGCACTCTGTTGGCACAGTCTGCTTTCCTCAAGAAGATGCCTAGACCTTGTGTCACATTATTCCATCTCTGTGAGGGATGCCTATGTCCACTACTCAGAAGTTAGCAACCCAAGAGCCAATTTAGCTAAGCCAGAGCCTGTCTTTGGGACTTTTCAGATTTAGTAACTATGAACCGCTTTGATAATGTAATTCATACCCTTTAATCGCTTCTGTACATATTTTATTGCTTTTGATCGAAATCCTCATGCTCCTATGAAGTTTTATGACCAATTTGTGCAACGTTGTTCGTGGTCATTTGGCTAAGAAAGAAATTAAAAGAGATTAAAACCGAGTTAAGCCCTTTAATAGCTGGCCCAGAATACAGGAACTCTGAAGAATATTTTATCTCTCCAGACGTATGTCTTGATCTTGCAGTTAGCTGTTTTAATGGCTTAGATTAACAATTTCAGTTTCTGTAAGACATCATCAGCTATAATAATCCTCAAGATATAGTGTAATTCGCTCACAAGCAAAACATGCAAATAAACATAAAAGAGGACAAATACAGCTAGTAAAGAAAGTATGTGTGGTGGTGGGGGTCTGCTTTTAATTAATGGGTCATTAAATAATCATTGATAGTAACAGGTATTGTATTCAAATGAGTTTTTATTGATGGAGTGTCTTCTTGCAAGAAGCATTTCAGCAAGACAAAAATATTGCTTTGGCAGATGCTGTATAATAGTCCTTTTAGCACACATTTTCAGGTACCTCAGCCTAAAGACTTCATCTTCTTTCATTTGGAAATGGGATCGTGCTTTTTTATAGATATTGGCTTTCGCAGTAACAAAAGCAGAGACTGAACAGACAAGGGGCAAAACAGAGGGAGGTTAGAGTTGGACTTGTGTCACTCCTAGGACTGCAAATCCACAGGTCCCGTGGCACTTTACTGTTTTGCAGTGAATGGATGTTCAGTCTCCTCTACAACAGTGGGACTGTAAATGGTTGATTCTTCTTTCATTTCATAGGGTACTTATAGTAACTTTTTTCTGCTTAACGTTTAGGCTCTGGACCATTTAGATAGTTTCCTACTTTTGTGTGTTATTGATACTTAAGGCTATGTGCAGTTGCATGATAATATACAGACGCTGCAAATTTGTGATGAGGGACTATGCAGCAGCTTGCACAGTGCCAGTCTGACTGATGGGCACTTCTATAATAACATAAATTATAATAACATAAATTATGATAAAACCTCTAGTTGAGTGAGCTCCCCAGTTATTTCCCCTGACTGCACGGTAGTGAGGGACAGTGTAACTTACAGAGAAGATGGGGGATGATTTTGCCTTACCGTTACTGAAAATGGCAACAATCTACTAAGCATTTTGCAGTTAAAAATGTGTTTTATCATAGCAACTTTAAGTTCTTCCTAGACATTTCTACTGTCTATTCAGAAATAAACTGTCTTTAGGCTTAAATATGATGTTTTAAGGAAGTAAAGGAGGAGTAGTTTGAGAGACACAGAGGGTTAGCCATAAGGCAAGGCATTTCATGTCTTGCACCAAATGATAATTCTAGCACAAGAATGATTAACGCAATGCTTCAGTTGCTGGGCTAATGATGTCCTGCCTGGTCTGGAGACAGCATAAAATGGTATTGTCTGTATTCTACTTCACACTAAGGTCAGCCAGAATATAATTATATCAACGATATTTCCCTGTAGACTTCCAGCCTTTTATAGGATTGATGCTAAGGTTACTCAATAGTTTACCAAGCTTTAAATAGTCTTGTGTCTTCATTGTCCAAGTTCATTATGTATTACAGCTCTAAAGACAGTCTGTGCTCTGTGACTGCTGCAAATGCCGAGGATCCAGTGACAACTGAGTGGAGAAAGAACATCTTGTCATTATGGTTTTAAATTGTGAAATGACTTGGTGAGGTTTTGGATTTGTTTCTGTCTGCTAATGCCATCTCACTGTTTTTTTTTAAAAAAAAAAGCATTTTAATTGCGTATTTTGCTTTTAATGTATTTGTCACATTTCAAGGATTAATGACAGTGGCTTGGGATGTGCCTCTATGAAATATGTCAAATAGCATTAATGCTGCGCTAACTGTAATGCAAATGATTCTCTCTCAGAGGACCTCGTAGAAGGATATTGCCTTAGATACTGGAATCCATATGCTGCAGAAACTACACCAAACAAACAAAGGCTGTGAGAGTTCTTGTTTGAATGAACTGGGTTGGAAGAGAAGAGCTCATTTTATTATAATTCAAAATTCAGAGAGGTTTTGTAGCATATAGGTAATAAATCAGACTTGTCTAGAGCATAGACATTTCAGTCTGTGTGTACACAAAGGTCATCACTGGGCAAACAAATAATTACTGTCCTTTAGAGTTAGATTCTGAACTTAGGACACAAAACATGTTGAACAAATTTAGCAGCTTGAAACTGCCCAAAATGGTGAGTTACTATTCAGTTTTTTCCACATCTTACCCTGCTTTCACTTCCAACCCCCACCATGTGTTCCTTCTGCACACCTGGTGCTGGCTTTGGCACACTTTAGTCCTCTCTGTGAGCCCATTTAACTTACTACAATGACAGAAAATAAACCCAGCAAAACAGTATGGGTGATTTTGTGCTGGTTTAATGAATTAGATCATCTCCAAGGAAGGTCTGGTGAGCAACAGACCCGGGGAGAGGGTAAAAACATACAGCCATGGAGGAGGGAGAGGGGAGAAAAGAGGTGGGAAGTGTGAGAGGAGTGAACACAGCGGGGAGAGGCAGACAGCTGCTGCATCTGCTCAAGTGCCAGTCAACCTTGCACAAAGTCATCTGGTCACGGCTCATCCTAGACTAGCACATATAGACTACCCTACTGCTCACTACTTCACAGGACTCTTCTGGACAGGATGGTGGAATCCAAATTCACCGTCCTATCTAGTGATCAGTTGCCCAGACAGGCCTGATTTAGGTGTTCATTGAAGTTGAATATTTATTTTTCATTTCTACCATTACTGATACTTGTCTTGCCTTTCTGAGACATCCCACTTTCACCCTGAAAAAACGGCTAAGGTTCAGACCATCTGTCTTTGAAGATGACTGCAACCAAAATATGGATAGTAAATATGAATGAGATTTTCAACAGCCTCACTGGTCATCAGCAAATTTGCTGATGACACCAAACTATGTGGAGCAGTTGACAAACTGGAGGGGACGGATGCCATCCAGAGGGACCTGGACAGCACTGAGAGGTGGGCCCATGCAAACCTCATGAAGTTCAACAAGGC